>CAOLHI010000525.1:0-600000 GCA_948474755.1 Ctenosaura bakeri
CTCTTTGCCTTTTTTCGCTTTCTCCCTCTCTCATCTTATTTCACTACTCTTACCCTTTCTTTTCACTTATTGCTTCCCTGTGGGTCCCATCAGAAGTTACAAGTTTTGTTTCCAGGGGCAGATGAAGAGCTTCTGTATGGTATCTGATGCAACCCTTTCCAAGCTGCTCTTAGGAAGTGTTGATTAAAATCTATCATCCTCTCAACACGAACGAAAACAAATGTTTTGGATTTAGTGGCCTGAACATTACAATTCTCCAGCCTTGAAGGACTAACAAAAAGCAACCAGCGGTTTTTCAAAAATCCAAGAGAATTACATTTTACATGAACCATCTGGAAAGGTAAACTGTGTAAGCTCCTTAGCCTTGCCTCTCATTTAATTAATTAGTAATTTAACTCTAGAATTAAGTCAATGGTACAATTCCAGCTTAAATCAATCACTTTAATTTAAAAAAATAATTAACTTGCCCCTTCATCTTAGAAAATTTGCAACTTAATTGATTTTAGTTTCTATCCCTGGCCCAATGTGTACACACTGGAACATGGATATATGCACAGCCTTTCTGTACCTTTAACAATAGTGTGGAGGAAGGGATTTCAGCAGGTATAGCCTGTCATGCAGCTTCACCACCTGAAATTTGCTCTCCCACATTACTAATAAAGGTACAGGAGCCCTTTCCCCTTTTTCACAGGACCACCCTACCTACTCCTTTGTTTTTCCTTTAAGCTTTCAAATACTGCCTCTCCAGTCTGGCTAGACCTGGTGAAATAATTTAAGAGGAGAAGGTGGACTTGCTGAATGATAGCTGTATGATCCAAATAACCTCAGTTTTACAAACATACTCTTATTTATTTAAATTATATCCCACATTTTCATGCAAAAAAGAAGCCCTCAAGGTACTTAACAATAACAAAATATATATTAAAAACTAAATCTTGATTAAGATGTAGAAAAATAAAAAATAAAAGTGCAATAGTAGAAGACATGGTCAAAATCCAGCTGGTTAGATCCTGCCTCTGAGGTCTTACAAAGTGTTTACAAAGTAAAATGTTTTGCCTGCTGGAGAAAGAGCAACAGAGGAGGAACAGATTTTGCCTAGGGAGTTCCACAATCTGGGGGCAGCTGCTAAAAAGGTTTTCTCTTGAATCCCTGCCAGATATGGATATGCATGTTTTGAACTACTGAATAATTACTACCATGTAATTTAAATGATAAAATTACTGGATGAGTTAACATTTTTGGTATTTTTTTTCCACAAATATAGGCAGCTAATTTTACTTGTGTATGGCTGGCTTATGTAAGCATGTGTGGGTAGGTGTAAATGCAGAATGTCTTAGAAATCTTATATTGTAACTCCTCATTACTGTGGCTCCTGAATGTATGTGTCATGTGGGAGAAAAGGGCGGGGAAAGCAGAGTCAAGAAATAAACATCTCACCATGTCACAAATCCAATTATCAGTGACAAGGCTAGTAAAGTCAAGTGAGCAGTGTTGGCTGAAAGCAGCTTTGTGTTTGGAACCTCAGTAGAGGTTGCTGGCGACTGGCTGTACAAAGAGGGATGGAACACCAGATTTTGGGGGTACCCCATACCAGTTCAAGTACCTTTCCTAGCATAAGTGCATAATGAAGGGGAGAAAGAAATCTAACCCCACAAAAACACAAAATACTTATTTGAGCTGCATTTGAGCCAGAAAGCAGAATTAACATGAGTTTAGTCAGCCATAACCACAAGACAGCTAAGATTTAAAGGGAGCTTTAGGCAAATCTCAGCTAATAGCCCGGGAAGAGGCTGTTCTCGTTGGCCATATGTCTAATTCAGAAAATCAATCAGTCTAGAAGTTTCCATTTCTCTTTCCTTAAAGATAAATATATTTGGATGGATCGAAGACAATTTAAATCATTAATTCCTTCCCCCAATTGCCTTTAACCCTTCAGTGACTCAGCAAATCTTGGGAGAAGTGAATATGGGTTTAATTTGGTGCCACTGAAATCATGATGAAATAATGAAATATTGTTCATGTGTTTTGCTATAGGATTTAATCAGAAGTACACCTCCATATATATATTACATATTTTGAGTAATATAAGCTTTGTTGGCCCACATTATGAAAACAATTGCATCCTATTTTCAGGCTATTTATGCAAGTATTTAATATATAAGATGTTGAGCCTCATGTCTGGTCAGTCTTCTGAATAAAAAGTCTTGTTTCCTAACCCCAAATGGTGCTCGGTATCACATTGAGTACCTGTGGCCAGCTGAAATCTCTGCATAAGCTCAATGGTATTCTCAGTTATTACACTGAGTTCCACGGTCAAGTCTTTCCATTCAAAAAGTATCCGACACAACTGATTTCAGGTAACAACTGTATCCTCATGGGATTATTATATTAGTTCATTGCATGGGGCTAGTTATTAAACGGCAGATATGATCCAATACACCTTGCTGCCTGAGGCAGAACAGCAAACGATCCCTCCTACTCATTAAAGCTGAGTGCTCAAAGCCAGCCAAGTTATTTTGACACATAAGGCAGTAAATCCCACAAACATCTCTCTCCATCTCTGGTAGCAGAGCTACAATCACAAAGTAAATAACTGACAACTACTGTGTTACTGCGGTTATCAGGCCCCAGCCCGAGGTCTACAACTTCATATTGGTTATGTTTAATATTTCCGCATGGCACTCCATAACATGAACTCCACGTGTCTGAAAGGGTCACGGACAGCCTGTGTAGGCAGGCACGGCCGCCTGCCCTTAATTATGCACGCTAGGTCTAGGCCAGTAAACAACCATTTGCCACACAGCCGGTAGTGCCCTCCAGACACAATCGACCATTAAGCTAATTCAAGGGCTCTCAGCCCCGAACTGCTTGCTCTATACAAATGCTAAGCGTTCCTCATCTACATACTGTTCTAACAATTGGCAGTGCTGGCTAAATCTCATCAATTCTGATTTTGACCTTTCGGAGGCTTTGTCTTCATTCAAATCCCTATTGTTATCCTGGGGAGAGGGCTAGCCTCCAGGTACAATCTTCCCTATAAAACCCCCAAGTTGAGCTCCTTGTCAGAACGCTTGTGCCTTGCATCCCAAACTGCTGCTGCTCTGTTCAGTGAGCCTCCCTTCAGCCTCCATGTGCTGGGAAACCACGAACCACCCAAGCCTCGATCTCTATCTTCTCTTTTACCGGACTGCAGGATCAGGTGGAGTATCACCCCAGAATTCCTCTGAAACCCCCTATCAATTTTCCTCACTTTCTGCTTCCATAGTACTTGGATGAGTGTGTGAGTGTGTGTGTCGTTGTTTGCTTAATTAAGGAAAGTTTAATAAAATCTTTTAATTGAACAACTTGCCTAGTTCTTGTCGCGGCCCAACCCCGTAAACATAGGGTTAAAGATCTCACTATGTTATCCTGCCTCTCATATTGCTAGCTTGTGCTCCTTGCTAATTCCCCCAACTTATTAATATTTGGAGCGCACTTAGGCGTCCCTCCCGGGACCCCGAGAAATCAGGGTAACAACTGACCTTGCATGACACCCCAAAATCATCTGCCTGAGGCAGCTGCCTCACTCTGCCAAATGACAGGGACGGCCCTTTTACATGCACTGATGTTCCACTTACCAAGATATATATGGAATGAGGATTCCTTCTTGACCTCTTCTTGAAATCAGAGTGCGCCTTACACACAATCCCATGATTAAACTTATCGCAGTATTGTCTCTTGAACTGTCTCTTACACTGCATTGTCTCTTGCAGAATCCAGGATTCTGGGCACTTAGCTCCAAAAAAGCAAAATTTCCATGTTCTGTACACAACAAAACAATGTCATAGTGCCCCCCAATCCTTAGACCAGGGGCACATCTCACAACAAAGGCACTGCCAGTCTCTAGACTTCCCTACAAGCAGTATCTCAAATTCTTTTATGTTGTTCATGACTAGATATGTAAAGGCCAGGGGAAGGGGGAAAAAAACCAGAAAAATTATTTTGAAGTCTTATTTTTCTAGAAAAATTGGGTAGAAAGGATTATGGAATATTTTCTATTAAGATTATGGTTAAAATTTTTAAGACACATTCCCCTGACATTATTCCTAAATTATATAGCAAGTAGACCTTTATGTAAGACTATGGATAGCAGTCTTACATATTGTACCAGAGGACACAAACATGGTACTGGTCTTTTGCACATCAGGGGAAAATAAAAGGCTAGTTCCCCCACATCAGATAGTCTGAGAAGCACTGATATATAGTATCAGATCATTGAACTTCCTTGCCATGGTATCCTTTTTTTAAATTGTTTCTAGAGGAATGAATACTTTGTTTGAAGCTATGGAGAACAAAAAGAGAAAATAATTTACCTTGTTTTACTAATGTTGATTATTTCCTGTGGTCTTACTGTTTTCTTCCCCCTTGATTCTCATAAACCAGCAAAACCAAAAAGACACCATTACGAATCATGCGTTTCTTACAGTTGAAGACTTTGTAGTTCCTTTTGTAAGGAAAAAATGGAAAAGTAATTTCAATTTGTAATTATTTTCTCAATAAAATGTATTTTTAATATTCAAGACTTAATGATTTTATGCTAAACCAAGTTATATATAACACATTTTATTTCCTAAAGCAACAAAGTGACTTTCAATCTGTAAAGGCTGCTGACATTGCCTTCTTTAATATTTCCAAAAATTGTAATTTTGGGAGGAGAAAAATTCCCCCCTCCATGGCTTCAAAATTTCTGGACATTTTACATTTTTACACTGTTCTGGGGTACAACAAGCAAATGGAAGAAAGAAGATTCTGTGCAGCAATCCCATATCTCGATTAGAAGGAGACCCACAGGGAAAGTGTACAAAAGCCTTGCCACCATGGATAGGGCATGGATTCAAGATCCATCAAAAGAGGAAAAGAACTTTTTGTCAAGGAGCCAAAAGGCCACCTTTGCATGTTATGAACAGAATAAAATTAGTAGAAACACCCCATTCCTGGAGAATACTTAATTAAATTATGTAATGCAATGAGTATGACTAAACTAGTAAAGACCCAATGCCATAGTGTTTGAGGGTGGGACTACAACTCTGGGAGACCATGTTTCAAATCCCCACTCAGCCATGGAAGCCCACTAGGTGAACCTTAGACAAATCACATATTTTCAGACTAGAGCCATTTCCACACTACACTATTATACTGCTGTCATTCCACTTTCAACATCCTTTGGAATTCTGGGGTTTGTAGTTTACTGAGGCTAACGAGCTCTCTGGCTGAGAATTCTAAGTGCCCTTCCCTAAATTGCAAATTCCAGGATTCCATAGCATGTTGAAAGTAGAATAGTAGCACTATAACAATTTAGATATCTATGTCTTCAGAAGAGTTGAACCAGCATTTTAAAAAATTGATTAATTGTATTATTTTCATCCATCTGCTCATCTAACTAAGAAGAAATTTATAGACTAAGGTCTCAATTGTGTTAATGTTTTGGTCCAGACTTTGGGAGCTGATAATGACCTAACTTAAACCCATAGATTACCAAACAAAAAAGAGTGTTTTAATCTCTTTTTGCTGTATGTAGTGACCCAAAAAAACAAATATTCATGTGATCATGAAACTTGTTATAAAATCACCAATAGCTAAATTTAACAGTAGTAATACTTGGTCCTTCGGGTAAAATAAATCAAGAAATAAAGCTGCTTCTTTCTTAGCAACAACAACTCTTTTATAACTTTCTGCTGATATTTAGCCAAAGGGTGTGGCTGTTCTATAAAGTAACCAGGAATGTATTGTGTATTTAAAAATTAAAAAATAAATAAACAATAATCATGTTCAGTTTGGGATTTAGAGCTCTGAAAATTTGTTTCTTTACACGCTCTCATTTTTCATAATATTGGATCCCATAAGAATATTTTGCTTTTGAAAGTTATATCTTTCAACATCCTTTAAAAAATCCTTTCATTTGTTCAAATGTTCCTCCTTTTGAAATTAAATAGGATTACATAAAATTTTGTTGGAAAATGTCCATGCAGATATATTATGAATTTGGCACCATTGTTTATTAATCTAATTATTATTATCAATCTAATGATTACTCTCAAATAGACTGGAACAATTTAATAAATTGTGTTTAGCTAAGTGTTGATTTACCAGCAATTTATTCAATTAGCCTGCTCTACCTGGGACTAGCAATTGGATTTAGGCAGTCTTTTCCAAGGGGGTTGACAATGCTCTAGGGAATGACTTATGCTTTATGCATTGATGGCTTAGGGTTGAGTACAAGGGAGCATGCATCTCAGTTTTGGGGTGAACCCTCCTCCTGCTAAGACCACAAGTCACACATAGTCTTACATGGAGAAATTTGGTCTTGGTAAAAGCTAAATTTATACTTACCACAGAGCAGTTGAGGGTAGTGACTGCACTATTCTCTGTTGCTGCGTCTCTGACTTCTGATGGCATATTAAGATCACCATCAAGTGTCTGGCGAGGTGGAGCGGGGATAGAGAGTAGTATAGCCCAGGAACAGATTGCCTCTTTGACCTGAATATAATACAAGAGCAACTATGTCTTTAAATATAGCCCTTTAAATATTTATAACAACTTGAATGTATGCTTTTTCTGAGTTACAATGCAAAACAAATTGTTTCATGTCCTTTTTTTTTCCTTTTATATATCATATGTTGAGGAAAACAATATCCCACAATTGTCACTGCTCCACTAGATTTCTGGACATGCCTATGGAATTATCTCCTCTACCCAGAGTGAGGAATTTCACTTTGAAAAAAGTAACTAGTGAATGTTGTATCTCCAAAAGAAGAATTTCAGTCTGTTGTTGTTGTTGTTATTGTTTGTTGTTGTTGTTGTTGTGTGTTTTCACATCATTTCCAACTTATGGCGACCCTAAAGTGAACCTATCATGAGGTTTTGTATTCCTATTAATAAAAAGGAGATAAGGTAATTCTTTTTAGGCTACCAGAATACTAAAAGATGCAGGCCAGTATTACAAAACAACTTAATCAGTAGGATTACATAGCTGCTTTGTAAGTGTAACTATAAATATAACTAAAATAGCTACAACTGCAGTTATACTGCAAAAAAGAGTTATGGTATCTCTACTTACGTTACAATCACAGTGTAACTTACTTGTCCTTAGTTACTGCAAAAAGGAATTTACTGCAAGTAACCTGTTCATAAGCTCTCTCCTCTCAAATTTTGTCCAATGCTAATGGATCTAAAACAATTAAGAATCTTATGGCATCTGAATGTCAGAATTTGACTTTAATTTGATTTGATAGCTATGGATGCAACCAAAATGCCACCATATGCAGACTGTTCCTTTATATATTTGGGGTTCTATTTAGCTACATAGGAATTCGAGAAGAACAAGAATTGCCCCAGGACTTGCTTGGAACTCCAGTGGCCTGATTCTCTTGCATGCTTTGCAAATTTGAGGTGGGAATGAAGGAATACTAACACAAAGTCATCTCTGTTTTTTAATCTACGTATCATTTATTAATATACTCTGCTTGGATCCAAAAGAACATGGTTCACTGAAGAACGTATTATAAAGAGAAGAACTGTAGCTTGGTGGTAGAACTAATGAAACCTGGAATCTGGAACCAAGGAAAGTGAAAAATCAATTGCTAAATTTTAGGGGAAAAGAAGACATCAGAGGGAAGGGGGAGCTGAGAACAGAGAAGCTAGGTACTTGAAGAAACAGGGGTGCTTAGTAGTAGTGGAGAACTTATGGCTCTACAGAGTTCTTTGGACTATAGCTCCCACCATCCTTGATCATTAGCTGTATTGATTGGGTTTTATGGGCACTTGACATCCAACAGCATCTGGAAGGTCACAGATGTCCCACCTCTGTCTTAAGCAATAGAAAGGGGGAATGAAAGAAGTGATAACAAGAAATGATGGGCCTAAAAGACAAGGCTGGAGGGAGAAAGATAAGAGAAAGGTGGAGGTAAAGCCAGCTGGAAGCAGAACTCGCTTTGAAAACTTGAAAAGTTTTTCTGAAGGGGAAGGGGTCAGAAAGCCAGTGTGATGTAGTGGTCTGAATGTCGTCTATGGCCCTGGATACCAGGGTTCATTTCCCCACTCAGCAATGGAAATTCACAGGGTGACCTTGGGTGAGTCATAGGCCATTTTCGCACTAGATGGTTATAGTGCTGTTATTCCGCTTTCAGCATCCTATGGACCTGGGGTTTGCAGTTTTGGGAGGGGCCACGTGGCCCCTCCCGAAACTGCAAACCTCAGGATTCCATAGGATGCTGAAAGCAGAATAACAGCGCTATAACCATCTAGTGCGGAAATCTTAGTCCACAAGTAATTTTTCCAGATCTGGCTAAAGCCTATCTTTATAGCAATATTAAACTATATTGCCATACAATATCATACATATATACACATATACATATACATACCTATTTGGCATCTCTCTGATGTTATAGATGTAGCTCAAAGATAGTTCTCCTCCCTGCAAAATAATGTCCAGCTAGAATCCTATTGGTCAGTCCCAACTAGAGCAAACCCATTGAATTCAGTCAGCACTTATTTAAATCTCATTGACAGTTAGTTATACTGTAGCTGGGACTAACAATTGGATTTAGACCTGTGGTGGGAATCATATGGCTCTTGAGATGTTGTTGGATTGCAGCTACAGTACCAGCATTTTTCCCTATTGGCTATGGCTGATGGAAGTTGCAGTCCAACAACATCTAAGGGCTATGGACATAATCCCACCCCGATTTAGCCCTCTGTATTTTTAAGAGTAAAGTGGACCTAGTACAACTTTGGTCTCCATTTTAAACACAGCATTTAATGTCATTTTGGATGTCTCCTTTGTCTATTGAGGGATGGAAAGGAGCTCAACAGGGTAAGATATGAAGATCTGGAACATCTTTTGGATATAAAGCTTTTCAGGCAGTTGATAATTTGATTCCTCTCCTATTAGGCAGAGCTCATTCAGCACCTTGATTTACTGAATTGTAAGACGAGCAAGACAAGTTGAAATGAAAGATGTATTAAAACAGACTGCAATGTTTTCAGTCAAAAACAGAACTTCAACATGCTAAACATACAATATTTCCCCCCATGTATTCTCTGCCCATCTTACTGACCTAAACTGTTAGAGGAACGTATGATAAGATTTATAATTAAATATTAATTTTTACCTTAAAATACTCAAAGAAAAGCTTTCTTTTAGTAACTGCAAGCTTCTCTTTCACCATGCTCACTTATTAAGCTATGAATACTTGAAAATCCTTTAACGGATTACAACTGTATCTATCTGATAAGCCTTGAGAGGTTGTTAAAAATAACTAGAGGCTGATTCTACTGACACAGTTTAAAAGTAAACCTGTTCTACATCTTTAATAATGATATTTTAAAAATCTTTTATTGCAAGAAATGTTGCCTACTTTTTTTATATATATCCCCCAAAGATGCTGCAGTTGTAAACAGCATTAAAACCATCAATCTTGATTAGTTTTCCATTTTATAGAACAGCAGATGCCAAAACGTAATGCAGAAAGTCTTTGTGCCTCATTAGATTCCTTATATGTGTTGGGCCAGAGCTTAGAAATTTTATTTTTTGGATCACAACTCTGGGAGCTGTGTAAAAATAAAAAATCTTCAAAGTCCTGTTTGTCTATTCAGATGCACTTCTAGAGGCATATCCCATGTGATTAGTTGCCCATGACTACAGCATTGATTGTATATGCCAAGTTTTATAGGCAGAATGAAAATTGTATGTGTGTGAGAGAGAAATGGGGGGTGGGGGGAAGGAAGGGAGGAAGGATCTAATTACACCAGTATGAATAATGGAAAAAAAACACTTTTCTTTCTTCATCTTTCTTTGTGTACACATGTGTTTATGCACTTATGGTTACCCTAAATTGGAAATGACCTGGAGGCACACAACATGCACATATTATGTACCTGTGCGTGCATACACACACACGCACACAAACCAAGCTATGGGGTTTTCTTGGCAAGATTTGTTCAGAGGGAAGTTGCAATTAAAACATTCTTATTTCGGCAGGCATTTAATATTTAATACATAATTATTGTGAAGAAAGGTGCTGGTTATTTTAATTGTGATTTGTTTATTGTTTTTAGTATGTATTTTAACATTGTTTTAATTACTACTGTTTGTTTAATGTGTGTTTTAACTTTTACATGTTACCGTTTTAACTATGTTTTCTTTTTGAACTATTATAAGCCTCTTTGAGTCCTTTCAAGGAAAAAAGTGGGATATAAATAAAGATGATGATGATGATGATGATAGTAATAATTATAATAAGCTTTTGCCTTCCTCTGAGGCTTAGAGAGTATGACTTGCCTAATGTCACCCAGTAGTCTCCCAGCATCCTAGTCCAACTCCTAAGCCACTACATCAGAGCTTTCCAAACTGTGTGTCCGGACATGTTAGTGTGTGCCTGCAGTGCATAGGTGTGTCATTTGAATGTTAATGGGTGAAGGGGCTGTCTCTTCCACTGCCTTGATGGGCCAGGGCCAGGTAAAGGGGCTGCCGCTGCTGCCCTAGGCTCAGGAAGACTCTGGCGAGAGTGGCAATGGCGAGCCAGGTCCAGGTGGAGGGGGGCTGCCTCTCCCACTGCCATCACCCTGGGCTAAGGAAGACCCCAGTAAGGGCAGCAGTGGGCCAGGCCCAGTTGGTGGGGCTACCTCGACTTACTGAATTACTTACTGAATTACTGAAATGATGCATGTCTAAAAAATGTGTCACCAGCATGAAAAGTTTGGAAAGTTCTGCACTACATTCAAACCATTCTCTCCTCATCGTCATCACCATTTCCCTGCCTTTTCCCTCAAGGCAGTTCAAACAGATACAGCTGGAAAAGTTATCATCATATAAAAGTTTAAAATATAATTAAACCAGCAACAAAGTCAAACACATTCTTTCTGGTTCTCATCATTGGCGTATGTACCTTTGTGTTTTCTCTGTGAAAATTGTTTCTTGGTAGTGCACAGAAATTAGTTAAGAAGCA
The DNA here is from genome assembly GCA_948474755.1 of Ctenosaura bakeri. Classification (NCBI taxonomy): domain Eukaryota; kingdom Metazoa; phylum Chordata; class Lepidosauria; order Squamata; family Iguanidae; genus Ctenosaura; species Ctenosaura bakeri. The sequence continues at coordinate 10,989 of CAOLHI010000525.1, forward strand.
TAACATGGAAGCTCAGAGTTGCAAATGTTACTGTTATGTGAAGGCTCTCATTTCTGTTCTCACACAGCATGCCCAAGTTGCTGGGCCTTGATCAGATACTGACTCAGAGTGAATCTATACTTGGAGATATATTTCCCATAGTTGCAAATGTTTCAGCATTTTAAAAATTTGCACTCATTCATGTTAAATCAATGTTAAATCATGTTAACTCAATTAAATCAATTCACATTACTTTTCAGAAAATGTCATTTTATTCCTGTGACATATAGCCTCTAATCTTGCACGTACTCTTTCAGTTCTCTCCAATTGGGAGTAGGTAGGGTTGAGAATAATCCTGTGTGGTGATCCTGTAAGTGTGCCATTATCAACTTTGCCTGCTTCTTCCCCCCAAATAATTCTGATGTTCAAGCTGCACAATACTTTACTATTGCTTCTAATTTACAATAAAAAATATTTTGTATATCTCTCTATTAAGCCAAAATTCTCTATTGGGCCAACTCCAAAGCATAAAATGCATTATACAAGCTTTTGAAGTTTCACTGGCTTCTTCATGTAAAAAATCATACAGGAGAAACACAATGGTGATGTTTTTCCCTCACACAGTATGTAGGCCTGTGACTCTAACATCATAACCACTTGGTCAGTCAACCAATTATAAATCTACTTAACAGTAGCCTTGCCCAGCTCACATTTTACTAGCTTGTTTGCAAGAATATAATGTGAGACATTGTCAAAACTTTTACTGAAATCTAGATATGCTACATCCACAGCATTCCCTTTATCTACCAAGCTTATAACTCTCTCTCTCTCTCTCTATATATATATATATATAAAAGAGATAAGATTAGTCTGGCATAACTGTTTTTGAGAAACTGATGTTGCCTTTTAGTGATCACGGTATTCTTTTCTAAGTGCTTACAGACTGTCTGTTCAATGATCTGCTCTAGAATCTCTCTTGGTACTGATGTTAGCCTGCCTGAGCAATAATTGTTTGGGTCTCCTCCCCCCTTTTTTTGGGGGGGGGGAAGATGGAGAACTCCTCCAGTCTGCTGGAAGTTCTCCTGTTCTCCATGAATTCTCAAAGATTATTGCAAGTGGTTCTGAGATTACTTTCGCCAGTTCTTTTAATACCTTTGATTTTAATACCCTTGGATGACTCCATTAATTTAATCATGTTGTTTCTTTTATTTAAACCAGAATGGACAAAGTGTGGCCTGTAGTCTGTAAAACCAGAACCCTCCAGCTCCCCACACAGCAGTTCTCTTCTTCTTTTTAAAACTGCCATAAATTGCCATTGCTAGAAGGCTCCAGGAGCAGCAATTTTTCAAAAACAAGAGGCCTCTTTAAAAAAACATGGAACAAGAACACTTCAGGTTTCAATTTTCTGTGTATGTTTTGTATTTCAGGGCTGATGCAGCCTGCAGTGGACTCAAGGGTGGAAATTTGGCTCCCAGTCCCAATACTGTTGAACACTCACCTCTTGATTTAAACTGAGAACTTGATTCAGAATGCAGGAATAAGAGGCCCATGAAATATTTTAGTCTCTACATTACTGTTAATCTCTAGCAAATGTTTTTAACAGTGAATGGGCTAAATATTGTCCTTCTGGGAACCTCATAAAAATGCAAAATGTATTTTGATGCTACAAGAGGGAACTTTAAAAATATATGAGTAACTCATGCTGGGAGGAGAGGGATGGTGTGGCAGAGAGGAAGAGATAGTAATGAATAGCCACCAGAAGTAAATACACATGAATATAGTCAAGAAGAGCACATGATAGGCTATTTCCACACTAGACTGTTATAGTGCTATTATCCCACTGTCAACATCCTATGGAATTCTGGGGTTTGCAGTTTAGTGAGGGGCCACCTATAACAGTCTAGTGTGGAAATGGCCATAATTACAAGAAAAGAATCACCGAAGGAAGATACTCTGTAGGGAGATGCTGTTTTTAGACTCTCAACTATCCTTACAGGTCCTTATTCCTCCTGAAAATATATAGCTAGTGACAAACCTGCCAGATTTCATTCATTTTGCTAGAGGCATAGTTCTTTCTCTCTGTCTTCTTCCTTCATTTGTGCTGGATTGTAGAGATACTTTAAATTGCTTCACCCTCCTTGCAGTGGAGAATTTTGCCAGCTATGGATATCATTGAACCCCCCTCTCCTCTATTTATATGCCATGTCACTCAGAGAGTCATAGCCTTGAAATATCACTGTTTATCATTAGGTTTCAGCTTTCCACACCCAACAGAATGTGAAAAAGGAAATTCTTGGTCACTGTGTGATTTAGGAACCAACACACAGGATTAGCAGGAAGCAATACCCTTTACACAATTGTGTTAGATACAGAGCAGCAGTCATGGTAAAGGAGGGCTAATACCTTTACAGAGGAGACTGCTAGCAACACACAGCTGGCTTTTTCCACTTTCAGAATACCTGTTGGTGTTCTGAGTTTTCAAGTTGTTTCCAGCTTACAGCAACTCTAAGGCTATCACAGGGTTTTCTTGGCAAGGTTTGTTCAGAGGGGGTTTGCCACAGCCTTCCTCTGAGGCTGAGAGAATGTGACTTACCCAAGATCACCTAGTGGGTTTCCACGGCCAAGTAGGGATTCAAACTCTGGTCTCCAAAGTCATAATTCAACATGCAAACCACTACACCACTCCAATTTCCCAGAATACTTATTTGTTGTTGTGCTCTAAGGCACAACAAGGTTTTCTTGGCAAGTTTTGTTCAGAGGAGGTTTGCCACAGCCCAGCTCTTCAAATGAGAGAATGTGACCTATTCAGGGTCACCCAGTCAGTTTCCATGGTTGATCAGGGATTTGAACTCTGGTCTCCAGAGTCCTAGTCCATGCCAAAGACTTAAAACTGGGTAGGGTTAGAATCCTATGAACATTTTCCTGTGAGGAACCCAACTGGACATATTTCTCAGTAAACATCCACAGGATTCTGCGATTAATAGTTAGTCCCACTCCCCTGGCAATCTAGGTTATTTTCATTTAGTGGAGGGGCAGGTAGAGCTAGCGGTGTCATAAAAATCATTCTTACAACCTCACCTGCAAGTTATAATGGATGTCCAAATTATATTTACCAGCAAAAGCTCCTCTTTTCTCATACCTGTCCTTAAGTAATTTTAATTTCTGTCTTTTGGGGACACTTTAATGTGGAATGGCTTAATATAAATTGATAGAATAGTATTTTTTCAGGATTCATGTCCTGGCAACCTCCACCTCAGGAAATTAGAGAGGGAAAAATCAGGTACATTGTCTCTAACATCAATGCATGTACATAATCCTTAAAGCATCATGCAGTGTAGAGCTTGCAATTTTCCAGATTCAGCTCCTGAAGTATATTTTTGAATTGTTGATAACATTTGTTAGGGCAGTTATAGTATATTAGTATATCTTTAATGAAAAGAATAAGTACCTGCTTGGTTTTTAAAGTGGTGGTACAAACACAAGAGCAGAATAAATGCATGTAGCATACGACAGCAGTTGGAGGAGAGGCTTCATCACTGACTAATGGTGATCCTTGATGTAAGAACTAGACAGAGGTGCACCCCCCTGGGCACCAATGCCCGGGAGGTGCAAAAAAGCTGTGCCCCCTCCTCAGCCCCATTGCTCAGGACAGCTGACCCAGCAGTGCACCCTGAAAGCAGCAGCATTCCCCACCAGCACTGCCACCCCCACCAGGATTGTTCTTGGCCCAGTGCAGCAGCAGCAGTGGCACCAGCAGCCCTTCCACCTGAGCCTGACCTGCTGCCGCCATCACCCTTACCAGGGTCTTCCTTGGCCTGGAGCAGTGGTGGCAGGAGAAGCAGCACCCAGAGGCACAACTTCCATGCTTGCTTTAGCTGCTGTTGAACCTAATACACCACTGGAAGTAGAGTGTTAATTGGCATGTCTTTTTTGCATGAACTTCTGAGGATGTTAGAATCTGCAGGTTTCTTGATTAAAATGAGCCACACTGCAAAATTACTGCATTCCTCAACACTGGAGTTGTCAAGAATTGAACTCAGGATTTTATACACATGGCTTTATATGGATGGCTACAAAGGAACATTTGCAATGCAAATAAAAACTTCTGAGCAACATGGTTTTACTTTAAAGTTTTAAAGGAGGGAACAAAAAGATGTCAGTCTCATGTGTGAGTTGCCATTAAGCAGTAGAACAGAATGCAGAAGCATGTGTTCCTGTAGATTTCAGGAGTTGGCCATCTCTGATTGCTAGCATATATTTTTTAAAATAAAATAAGAAGTACCAGGTTCCAATCTGTCCTTTAGCCATGATCCTTGAACCTAATCACTCAGCACTGAGGAAAGTGCAATCCAGATACTCTCAGAATCACTTTCAGGTTTACATCGAAGCCATCTTAGATAACAATATTCAAATTAGTGACACTATGGTAGCTATGAGCCCTGATTATGAAAACAGGTTCTTAGGCTCAATTTTGCTACACTATGGCATGCATTATGTCTGTTAAGAAGATATCTGCACAGTGTTTGTTTCAAAGTTCAGACATGCCATTAGCTTTTGCTGTGTCGCTGTGTGCCTTCAAGTTGTTTCTGACTTATAGCAATTCTAAGGTAAACTCATCACATGGTTTTCTGGGGCTGAGAGCGTGTACACACCCAAAGGTTACCCAGTGAGTTTCCATGACTGAGCAGCAAACTGAACCCTGATCTCCCAGATTGTAGTCTAGTGCTCAAACCACTACGCTATGCTGGCTTTACACTCACATAAATGCCATTACTTAAATAATTGCATTTTTTGGACAGTGTGCAAAAGTGGTTTCCTGTTTAGGGTTGCATGGACCTAAACTATTGTGCAGGCCTAGTAGTACTGCCTTGAAGGTTTTAATAGCCCTTAGAGGAGGATAGGAAATTAGGGCAACTGTTAAGAAACAAGAGAGGCCATGGCCATGCCACCTTTAATGTGATTGATTGTATAAGTGTGATTGCATACTGCAGGATAACCATGCTTGTGTAGTTTTATGCTATGCAACCAGTAAACAGGATCTCAGCCTGTATCTTCCAGTCCATAACTCTAACCAATGCATCACAATGGGTCTCAGGATACCTAACATATTAGTCTTAATAGTATTATGCAGTACTGCACATTGTGCCACAGAGACTCTCTGTTAACTTGATAAAAAATAAGGATGCATAACAATCTGCTTTCCTTTAGTGTTAGATCAGGCTAAACAATTACCATTGACTTGACTTGTCTTTCTGCCTGTCAGTTGGTATCCTCATAGAAATTGCTTCAGAGGTCTCAGAAATAGACACTTTTAGTGAGCTGGTGTTTGCTGGGGGCTTTGATTTGTTTTCCAACTCTTTAGTCACAAAGGAAAGCTTATACACCTTACACTGTCTAAAAGGTCCCCTAGAGAGTAAAGCAAAAGCACAACCAACATTTTATTATTCTCCCTAAGGACGAACATGTTAAGAGCAAGCTGAATTGCACATTGTAAATCCTGCATATGGTTATGTGTATGTGCAGCGCTCTCAAGCTGTTTGTTGACTTATGGTGACTCCATAAATGTAACACAGTTTTCTTAGGCAAGGAATACTCAGAGGTGGTTTTGTCAGTTCCCTTCTCTGAAATATAGTCTACAGCACTTGGAATTAATTGGCTGTCTCCCACCTAAGTGCTAACCAGGTTGCTGTACAAGAAAATCAAAAGGGTTGTGGTACCTTAAATACTAAAAGATTTAACTAGAACACTCCATATATTTGATGAAGTGGGCTATGCTCCATAAAAGCTCATGCTACAACACATTTATATCAGAAATTCTCTTCTGATGGACTAAGGGAAGTTTCAGTTCCTGAGGTATAGTTTCAAGACTGTGGCTTTTGTGTTTCGTGGCATGACCATACATGCATACATACTATGCAGCAGGGCTAGCCCTACAGTTAGAGTGATAAGATCCGCCCCATCAAACAGCATGTGCTTATGGATGGGAAACAGCAGTGAGGCATTGGAAGATAATGGTTGTGTTCTGTGGCTTTGCCTATGCCCTCTCACCTGGCCTGCTGCCCTCAAGTAAGGATATTGTCTCATTGCCAGTGATTGTCAGCTACCACTCTGAATGTTTACTGTATGTAGAATCGTTGTAGGAGGGGTCTTCTTCACCCAAGACAACCAGGTGTCTTGGCCCGTCCCTATAACACAAGAAGCAGCAGGCTGTCTAACTGAGTCAAGGTCATGTCAGCCAAAGTAGAAAAAAAAAGGAAGTATGAGTGCAAAGTGGGTGGCACTAATGAACTACAAACTGTGCATAAAAGAGGAAGTAAAAGAGAAATCTGTCTTTAAAAAAATGCATATTAAATTATTAAAGGGTAGTCATGTTGGCCATGCAACAAAACACAACAAAATCCAAAACCCACAAGAAGCAATACCATTTTTGGGCCAACTCCAAAGCATAAAATGGGTTAGGCAAACTTTCAAGATTTCTTCATCAGTTAAAGATGTTAAAAATCATATCAGAGAAAAATGATGATGATGTTAGAACCATAGGCCTACATTCTTCCTAAGATGTTAGTTAGTTGTCAAATAATAAATTGTGGTTATTAGGTCTTCCTTGTTTGTCCTTCCTCATCACACTTTTCTCCGCTAATTAGACATTAGACACTTGAAGCTGAATACAGACACTTGCAACAAACAGCACCAAAGTACTGAAACATAATAGGGGCTAGCAGCTATACATTTTGCAAAAACTGCTGTTGATGTTTTTCTGTTTCAGTCAGCTTCATTCTTTCATGACTTCATTCCTGCAAAATTAATTTTCCTTACTCCACCTTTGAGGGAAAAAAACCACTTTTAATTATACAGATAAGTTCCTGCTTGTTAGTGCTCATCCTCTGGAACTACAGAGCTCTTTGAGGATCCTGGTAGGATTAGCTTTTGAGCCATTTGGAAAATATTATCACCTGCATAAGCAGCATCAATACATTACACACAAAATGTGACAGTGCTCTGGAATGTTCTTCTGGATGCCATATATGAAAGCATGTGTGGTCTCCCCCCCCCGCCCTCATTTGGAGCTCTTGAGACTAGTGAGGTTTTTTAAAGAGTTTCTGGAGCTAGAGCAGGAAATCCAGGGAATACAAGTGAGGTTGCCTCATTTGGTGAGCCCCTGTGATTACACGTTGATACTTCTCGGGCACCAGGGCATTCCTATGTTTTGTCAAGATTTTGGAGAACCTTCTCTAACTTGCAATCTCTGTTTTAAAAATCCACATCTGACTTGAGTTTCATCTAGGATAGTGGTTCTCGAGGTGGTTGAAACTTTAGCTTTGAGAAGCCCTAGCCAGCATAGCTGTCTCTAAGGGATTCTACGAGTTCAACATGTAGAGGGCCAAAGAATGAGGACCACTGATGTAAGTTGTCCACTTATGCATCATTCAAGAAGAGGAAGGATCAAAGTGGACACATGTTTGCATAAAATTTCTACCTACTCATATATATGTGATTTACACACACAAGGGAGGATGAGAGAGAGAGAGAGAGAGAAAAGGAGAAGAGAAATGAAACAATTGCTATCTAATTTAAATAGAAAATACATCTTACATCTTATCATTATGACCAGAAGATTTGGGGTCTTGTTCAGTTTGCTCTCCAAGTGTTGTTCTATCTAAAGTCACAGGAGTACCCCGATAACAAACTTCTGCGGCTTGTGCCTCCGACTTCTTGGGTGACAGTTCTGAGTATGGGCAAATCCAATCAGGATGAAGATTACACTAAGTGTGCCTGACAGTATATTAATGTTTCCACATTTATGTTCTCTATTTATGTGATGTACATGTACACCTGAAGTCACCAGTGACTATTCTGTGGTCTTAATGCCATTGTTAGCACTTTTTCCTTTGTGCAATAGATGTTATGATTCAAATACCTTCCAACTGCGGGGGTATATGCTTAGCCATTCCGTAAACCCGACACTTGTTTTGTTCCTCTTCCATTCTGGCTTCATTAGGAAAGTCCTATATATCCTCCTTCTCCCAGCCATATTTTCCAGCTGGAGTCTTGTTGGCCATAGGAAACGTGCATGTACATAGCCCTCCCTACCACATGAACCATTGTGCAGAAAGTGCAGCAGCAGCCCCTTTTCATCCCCCCCAACACTTTGCTTGCTTGCTTTCTCCACCTGCCTTCCTCATTCCACCTTGTTTTAGTTTTCTTCCCTTTCTCATCACTGACATTATCAAACCTGGCATGATGGGAACTTTGCCTCTTCTGAATAGAAAAAGTTGATCAACTTTGAGTGTGGTTGTTTGGCCAGGTGGGGCCACTTTCTCCTAAGGAGGACAGTGAAGGCTGTGTGAACTGCAAGTGTGTGCCTGCACATTCATATGTTCCTTTGCCTCAGGCAGAAGAGGTGCCGTGCCCTCGAGAGGAGGGGAGAGTGGGTTCTTCAATAGGAAGTTTGGAGTTGTATGGTTTTTTCCCTCAAGAAAGACTTGTCATTGGACATTTCTCCATTTGGTGCTGCAATCCATGCAAAATCCCTCAGTTTTTCTCATTCTGTGCCTGAGGTATTTCCCAAGTGGAATGGTGTATCTTGCTAAGAGGGTGTGTGTTTGCATAAGACTACCTGGATTTTTGTCTTTGTTGTGTATCTTTTTGCAGTAGGGTGAAAAGAGGAGGGAGAAATGGTTGTAGAGACTCAGGAATGAGTGTTAGATAGAATTCTATACATATGCACACAGAACCTTTGCAATGACTTGTTTTATTCACACATGAGATATCAGTTTTTCCATTTGCTACTTCTTTGCCTGTCATCTGTAGCCCTGATATTACATGGAATTTGAGCAGACTTTCTGGAATACTGCCTGGGTTTCATGGCTAAAGTGCTTCTTGTCAGACACTAAATGATGTCTTGTGGTTCCTAAGATGTTACTTTCCTCTCATGGTGCTCCTACCATCATGTGATATTCCCATCCCATTGTGCTTTTCTCTAGGTATGTCTTACCTGACAGCATACAAGTAGAGTTGCTTATTCTGAAGGGAGAAGCTAGGCAAATCTGGTTGAAGCCAGCCAATCATAGATGAGGGAATGCTGTGAGGAGGGGCTATGGGGGAGAAAGAATACAAAACTCTGACAGGAGGGGGAAAGAGCATGCCTGTGAATATCAGAAGTGGTGCAGAGATTATAACAGTTTTGGCATCAGCTTCTGAATGGGATTCCTACAGCTTTTGGAAATTTGCTGCAAATGTGAATTCTAAAGGGACAGACCTGCCTAACAAAGCTAGTAAGATACGAGATAGGAAGAAGTGATAGAAGTGGGGGGAGGGGAAAGGCCAAAGGAATGCTTGAAGGACTCAGCCAAATAAAGTGGCATCCAAATACTATCAGGACAGCCATCAGGTGCATACCATTGGTCCTCAGTATTCAGAAAGAGGAGACCACCTCCATAGATGGGACAGCTTCTACTCATTGGGAATGACTAGACTGTACACCAGAAGCACTACCAGGCAAAAACTGCTGATATGGACAGATGCTGTGATAACAGAGATTTGCTGGAATTCTCATCATGTGTACTGGACTTTGTTTAATCAGTTGCTCTGTTTGCAATAATTGTATAATAATTGTATAATTCTGTGTGGATTATGCATGTGAATTACAACTGTTGTAATGTGGATTTGAGGGAAAGTTTAAAAGGTAAACATAATATTGATGAAAGTGTTTATGACGTCTAACTTAAGCAGCATTTAACATCTTAAGTGTGATTGTGTGTGGATTATTACTATGATGTATGCTTAAATGTTATAAGAAGTTAAAACACAAAGAATAATAAAATGTAAGTATTTTATAGAACCAGCATGGCATAGCAGTTTGAACACTGGAGCAGAAACAATAGATCTCAACCCGTCATGCTGAAATTTGTACAGATTTGGATTCACTGAGAAAGTAGTCAGTTCTGATTCTTGCCTCACTGATGGTATTATAACCAGAAAAGCTATCTAAAGTGTCAACATTCTCAAAGAAGCTTCCCTAAGTGCTTGAAATGAAGGACATGTTAACCTATTCAAAACCAAGTTTAGGTCCCAACTAAGAAACCTGTGACGTGTTGGAAAAGTCATAATAGTTGTTCCCCTGAGGAATCCCTTAATGTACAGATGAGCTGATAAGAGAGCACCCTCATACTTTGCCACTGGCAATGTTGAAACTTGATGCTTTAAAGTATTAGGCCCAAGTCCCTTGTGGAGACTGTCTCACAAAGATTGCAAAACATGCTTGACTTCTATGTCCCCTATCTGCAACTCTGTAGAAGTAAACCACCTCTCAAATGCCTTCTATGTCATATTATATATGTTTAGAGTTGATTGTCTTCTAGAAGTTATAAAAGTTTGAATAATTCCTTTAGAATATCCATGCAACTCTAATGCTGATCTTTCAACATCCAGGCTGTCAAAATTAACCAGTCTAGATTTGGATGATGCAATGGCCCTTCACTCAGGATATCTGGTTGGCTGGGCAATTTCCATGGACTGCTTACTGACATTTGGAGTAGCAGGGGAAACCAAGGTCTCCTGGGCCAATCAGGTGCTATCAACACCATTTCCACCAACTCTTGCTGTGTTTTGAGAAGCACTCTTTTTCAGAATTTGTACTGGAAAAGGCATAATGACAGCCCTTTAGATAAGGCACTATGAGAGCATTATTTGTTGCTGCAGACCTGCTCCATCTATCAAAAACAATCTTCTTGGCCTGTTATTCTTGGCTAAGGCAAACAAGTCTATTTGAAAGTGACCTAATCATCCATTCAAACATGCATTATCAAACACTGCATAATGTAATGTCCATTTTCCCGGATGCAACCCATTCCAGCTCAGGTAATCTGGTCTGATGTTAAACTTCCCTTTCAAATAAATTGCTGTTATAGACTTTAGATTTCTTTCTGCCCAACCAAACAGCTTATCTAACTCCTCTATTAGCGGTTTTGAATGAAGACCACTTTGAGATTTGAAATGTATACTCTGACAGTCATGTCATCTGTCCATATTTGAACATGACATCCTTGAACAACAGTTACAAATTTGAGGAGTGTCAATCACACTGCCTTTAGTTCTAAAATGTTTTATTGTGTTTCTTGTCTAACACTGTCCATATTCCTTGAGCTGTTAATCCAAGATAGCCTCCCATCCAGTCAGGCTTGCATCTGTTGTCATTTTTATATGATTTGGAACCAGTTGGAATTTTTGTTTCAGTCGGAGTTCTTCAGCCGCTATCTCAAATACTTTCTTAATTAAAGTGGTAAAGCAACTACACAGTGTTTTCTCTTCCCTATGACCTGCTTATGTAGAACTAGAAGCCTCTGAACTGATACATTCTCCATTGTACCGGCTGAAAGGTTGAAATTAGCAAACCCATCACCTTCGCTAGCACTGTTACGTCCACAAATGTCAAAGATGTCAACATCTCCACACTTGGCTTCATTTTGACTCTCCTTTCCTCTGAGAAGGACACACAACCCACTCTGGTGCCTATCTGAGCTCCCAGATGTATAATTAGGGTTGTTGGTCCCAACTGACTTTTTTCATAATTGACTAGAAAGCCAAAATATTCCACAGTCTGAATAGGCATCTGCAAGTCCTTTTGAATCTTTATCCTCAAGCTCACCTTAACTAAGGTATTGAGGTATAGATAAGGATGTATCCCTTTCTGTCTCAAAAATGCTACCAAGGGTATCAGAACCTTTGTTCTGGAGCAGAGCACCCTTGGAGCAGAGGCTAAACTGAAAAGCAGAGCTTTGAATAGGAAATGTTTGTCTTGATATCAGAACCTGAGATACTTCCTATCTGAAATTGCCATTACGACACAGCAATACACCTCTTTTAGCTCTATTGAGGCCATCCAATCCCCCAGTCTTAAATCCTCTTTTATTGTTTTCAGTGTCTCCATCTTGAACCTCTAATACCTCATGAAACCATTGAGATAGCTGAGGTTCAGGACAGAACAATAAGTCCCATTGTTTTGGGGCACAGTGAAGAATATAGAGCAAATTTCAGTGAACCTTTGGTCCACTGGAACCTCCTCTATTGTCCCTATTTCCAATAAACGGTCTGTCTCAATAAGTAGTATCTTTTGTTTTTCACCACTAGTGAGGAAGCATATCTGCTTTCTAGTCTTCTGTTGAACAATATTTTGTTCAACTTGATTTACCTACTCATTTGATGTCACCTGAGACCACAAGACCCCCAAAAGCAGGAGTCTTCTCCTCAGTGGTGTCTTCTTTTTGTCAGTTCTGTAATCTACCCCTCTTCTGGGTAGATCCTCCTCCTCCTCTTCCTTGGCCCTGTGCATTAACTGTTCCTGATGTGTCAAACTGAGTTCTTGGTCTATATCACGGATGTCACTGAAACCTAAACTCTGATTACCTATAATTTCCTCTATCACCTCAGAAAAAAATATATCCTCCTCAAAAAGGTATTCTGTCCATTTTTCTCTTTTGTAAGGTGGGAATTACTTGCTTTTTCTCTCTGCTCTCTACCAGAACCTTCTCCAGCTCTTGCTCACCAAATAATAATTCAATCTTGAATGGAACATAAACTAAGTTCCTTTATGTTTGGTTTGCCTCCCAGTGGCATAACCACAAAGATCTCCTTGGCACAGCTACTGCATTTATACTTCTAGTCACAAAGGTGGCAGAGTCATGGCCAGCATATGCTGTGTACTCTAACATCTTCCTTACCCTTCCTGCTGCTTTGGCTAAAGAGTGTAGCCTAGTTGTTCACTGTCTGCAATCTTTTGCATATTTTTTCAAAGCCAAATCAGCTCTCCTTTCATTTACCTCCTTTAGTGTAGTATCACCTTCTCAAGGAACAATCACCTCAGAGACAAGAGCTGCTATTGTTCCATCAACCAACAGGACCTTTAGGAATTCTTAAATCCTTTGTTTTTTCAAATTAATAACGTCTGTGTATCCAAACAGTGTTTTAGTATTCAGGGATGTTTCCCATCCAGCTTGAATTAGCTCCCTAAATATCTCAGATATTGCCAGCTCCATACCTTGGAGTACTTTCTCCTAATTACTGATGCTACCTTGCTTTCCTTATCAATCCCTTCCATAGACTGTGAACTTCCATCTGGATTAACCAAGCCCAATGTTTGCAACACTTTTGTTAGTAAACTCCTAAAGCATTCACTCTGGAATAATCTGTTGGCATCTAAATCCTTGTCATCCTCCTCCTCTGAGGAGTCATAATTTTCAGCTGCATCCACATCCAGCATCTCATCTTGTCAAACATCATTATCTAAATCTAGGTATGATTCTTTCAAATGCTTTCTTTTTTATATACGTCCTTGGGTCTTTCCTTATTCAAATCATCTTTGGAATCTGCATTTGTAACTAGTTTCCTTTTCATACCTGACATGTTCTCCTGTTTACATCAACTCATATCTTTTTGTGCACTCTGATCTTTCCCTCTTTCTACCAATGGTTGTTCAGCTATCTGACTTTTATTGTCCTTTCCAGGCAGTAAACATAATATTGTTAACAAATTTGTTCTATTTAAATTCATTGCATTATAATTGTCTTGTTAATTCATTGGATTAAAATTATTGGATTTAAATTTTCTATTTTACTAAACTGATGGTTTTCTAGGTAATTAAATAGATTATGTCTAGATGTAAACGTTGAATTTAATTTATTAGCTATAGTCTCCATAATCACACAGCACAATTCATTAGTACAGTGGTTCTCAACCTGTGGGTCGCGACCCCTTTGGGGGTTGAATGACCCTTTCACAGGGGTCGCCTAAGACCATCGGAAAATACATATTTCCGATGGTCTTAGGCTCCATTCCCTCCTCGGTGGTGGTGCGCAAGCGCGAGACATGTGCTCGCGTCCTCCTGCCCCCTTTGAAGTCCCTTACTAAAGATTTTCTTGGCATCTAGCAAGAGTGAGTTGGAAGGGCAATCTCCGACCAGCCACTCCGAGGCTCAAACAAAGCTAAAAACATCTAGTATAAGGAAGTCTGAGAAGGCAAGAATTAAAAAGAAGGTGAAAGGAAAATTACCTGGTAATGCAGTTAAGTCTGTTAAGGGCGGGGAAGGGCTCCCAACCGCTCCTTTAACTTCCGGTCGCCGTGTTGAAAAGAGGCCATGTTTAGAAAGCAAGGGAGGGGGCTATGAGAGGAAAGAGCTCTCCTGACCAATCCAAGCTCGCCAGCAACACAACCAATCACACTCAAGCATGCGAGCAGCCTCTGCCAGGAGAAATGGCCGCCTCTCAGTCGGCAGTTCCTGGCCCTTCTGTAGGAGCGAATACAGTAGCGCAGGGCAATTTAGCCTTGTGTATGGTGTCATTATTCACTGGGAGTCAAACTGCAATGCCTATGGAACGTAAAGAAGTAAGATTTGAACCTCCTATGTCCTCAGTGTCTTCCCAGGGGAATGTGTCTGAGTGTAGTAGGGAGGTGATAAGACAAATATTGCTGAAGAAATGGAGGCGCATGTTAATAGGCAAACAATATTAGTGAAATGATTTCACAAAATACATAACAAGTTTAAAAAATGTATTGCAAGTTGGACAATTCGTTGAATTTGAATGTAATGTCATTATTAAGCAGTCAACAAACTACTTCAACGAATCCTTCATTTTCACGTGATTCTCCTGATGATACAAAAGTTATTCAAGCTGAATCAAATGATGCTGCTGTGCGTTTACCAAAAAAGTCTACCTGTAGGTCCAAAGTGACTAGAGTTGAGGAATCTGCTTTGTCACACTCCGAACAAATCAACACTGAATCTGAAAGTGATGAGGAACCAGATTTGGCAGATACCTCATGGGGATAATGACTCTAAATCAGATGGTTCTATTTCCAAGGAGGAGGATGCAGAAGATGATAATAAAGTGAGATTATTTTCCTCAGATTCTTTTAAAAATTTGCTGAAAAAGGTGTTGGTAACTCTGGGACTGGACAGTCTGGAAAGTGCCACTTCAGATATTGATAAAAACAAGAATGTTGCATCAATTGTAAGGAATAAGCCTACAAAATCTAGTGTTATTCCCATGCCAGATTTATTTTTGGATTTAATTCAGTCTGAATGCAGTGAAACCAAATCTTCAAACTTTATATCACTCATGGTGGACTAAATATCAGATATTTGCATTATGATTCATAACAGTAGCAAAATTACAGTTATGAAGTAGCAATGAAAATAATTTTATGGTTGGGGGTCACCACAACATGAGGAACTGTATTAAAGGGTTGCAGCATTAGGAAGGTTGAGAACCACTGCATTAGTATCTGAATAATTTAAATTCATGTTGATATTAGTGGGCTTTAAATTCATTTCTGAGATGCCTAAGCTCATATTAATTACAGCACAATAACATGCACAATACTCATTTGGTCACTACCACTTTTGACTATCTGCCTCTGTTGTTGCTTAGCAGATTGAGATATATAAGGCATATTCTTAAACATCATTAAGTAATTCATAAATTCTGATGTCAAAATTTTAGAGCTGAATAAATACTACCACTATCCAGCAACTGTGCCTTCTCTGTGTCTCTGCAACATGCATCTAACAATGCTGATGCTGGAGACACTGAAGATGCCCAAATTGAGGAGCTATGTTCTAACACAGCCCCTCCAATCACCTTGGAATCATTAAAATCAAAATGACACTCTGAAGGAACCCTTGGAATTTTCCTGCCTGCTATGTCATTCTGCTCCATTTTAGAATCCAAGGTATAATTGTTATTATTTTTATTTATACCTCACATTTTTCCCAGGTTGAGACTTAAAGTTAAGTTACAAAATTAAAAAGACATAGTTAAACCGACAGAACAGTAAGACCAGATTTAACACTTGGATCCCCCCTTTTTTTCTTTTTTGCCTGTTGCACTAAAGACACAGCGTCTTTCAGCTTAGATGTCTGTTTTGCCTCCCTTTCCTTTCCATTCTTACTGACAAATAAGGCTGTTCATTCCTCAGTATCCTCTCACTGGAGAATTGGAAAACTTTAATTCCTCCTTTCTTTCCTCCTCAGAGACTTATGAGTTGGCAGTCATCTGAAAGGGTACATTTTTAGCTTTCTCCTGCTCCCCTAATCAGCTGCTTTGCCATCATTGGGAGGAAACAATCTTTCATTTTTGCATCTGAGGCTTTTTATTTATCATCTCCACTTCCTCTTCCATTGTCACTAGGATTTTTCTCCATCCTGCCCTGAATAAATTCCTAATTTTGCTCTAAATGGATCTATGACAAGCTTATTTTTTTCTTCTCACTGACTGGTATGGCAGTTTCCCTTCCCCAAGTCTGCTAAAGCACCTTACCATTTTATGCAGCTCCAGCCTTCCCTAAAAATACCACTTTCGTGTATGAAGGGTAAAGCCTTTCTGTTGTTATTTAGAACCCCTTTGGAATCTATGATAGTGTGGTTCTGTTTAATTATAACTACTCAGAATCATTCAGTAAGGTCCAAATTTTATAAAAATATACTATAATTTTTATTAGAACAACAAACAGAATAAAGTATTGGTTTCGTACATATGTCCAAGATCAAACAGATCTTCAGAATGTGTTTAAACAGTTTCTTTTATCTTTGCCAACAGCATAAAGGCACAGATCTCTCTCACACACAGGCTACTCTTTTTGCCAAAAGCCCTGTTCCTAGATCTAGGTCACTCTCTCTGACCAGATTCAAAAGTGGGTTGATTTCTCTTCTGCCCCTCTCTAGGCTTTGTTTGAGAAAACACCCCCCCATTCACCTCCCCTCTTAGTTGAGTGAGAATTCTCTCTGCTGAAGAACTGACTGACTCCTTTTTTCTGCAGTCTGATTCCCTCTCAATTCAGTGCCAGCTATATAAGCCTCTTCCTCATAGCCCTCCAACTTCTCCTTCCCACTAATGGGCTGAGTTTCTTTCTGCAATGGCTATTCTGGTTGCCTAGCAACCTGTTGCTGGGGTTTCTACTACTCAAGATAGCTACTACACCCCCTACGGTCCATCACAGGATCATTTCTAGGTTTGTCAGAGAAGGGCAAACCCATCTGGTTGGTACAGCAGGACTGAAAAAACTGTCAGGGAAGGTAGAGAGGGTCCTAAGGGTCACAACTGAAAAGAACATGGACTCCTGCCTGATCTGGTGGGCACACACGAATTAACCCAGTTCTGGTGGATTGCTCCTCCGTGCCATTCTGAGAATAGCAGTGCTGCAGTTTTGTAATGAAGCACATGATGGTTGCTGTGTCTATAAATTTCTAAAATGCTGGCATGTGTTGGAATGTCTCCAAAAAATCTATTGACACTACCAACACTGAGTCACTTGACTGTAGCATCCACAATCACAGTACATTTTTTAAAAGTGTGTCAGAAAAGACACATTTTCTGCTGCTGTCATCCTTAGATAAGTTTGAAGTTTTTCTGTTCCAGGACTTTGTGCATAAGTTTCTTTCTGCATAGAAGTCAGGCAGGGTTGCCCAATGACAAAAATACTTGATTAATTTTCTAAAGAACTGGATAGAATGGTCTACTCTGTTGAATTGTAATGGTTCAATCCTATACAGAACTAGGGACAAACTGATAAAGAGAAAGGTATGTGAATGCATCTTCTGATATCTTTTCCTTCTGCTGAAGTCCATGTCCTCACTTGGTGGCTATTACCAGCCACTTTAGGAGGCAATTTTGTCTGAAAAGAAAATTTAAAATTTAACAGATAAACAACACTTAGTTTCTTGTAGCAGAACATACAAAATGTCTCTTTTTAATAATATTCTGCTTGACATGATAGAAAATTTATTTTCATGGCATTTTTTAGATGTCCTTAAAAATGAAAAAGAGACTTTCTGCAAAATTTCCACTGAACATGAGTTACACAAGTCCCTGTGAATTAAAAACTACGTTAACTAAAATGAAGTGGTTCATATTGGCTTTTCCCTCTGATGCCAGAATGTGTCAAGCTGGCAGCCACAAAAAGACTTTAAGGTCAGAGAAAGTTAAAATGCAAAGGTGTGTGCATTTGCACAGAAATAAGCCTCACATGATTTATTCTCAGATAAGGGGACCACAACTTTAGTCTTTTTACACTAGTGCTACTCAATGTTGTGGACCACTGCCTGTCCATGAGCCATTGGCTGCTGGTCTGTGGGAAGTCTTCAGGGAAGAAAGTAACAACTGCAGCCAATGGGCACAAATATGGTGCCAGCTGGGGGGAAAAATGCTTCCACATCAGATAGCATGAAAAGCCTTTTTCTAAAGCTGCATTGCAACCAAAAATAAACGTATTTAGCGCAGCATGCGCTACACCCCAGTTCACCAAAGCGCAAGGTATTTAATGCACCGGCTCCATCACTAAGTCACAGTGTTCAGCACAGTTCTGTTCCTTTCTGTGTTTTAAGACTAATTTTTTAGGTCACAGAATGTGACTGCCACATGTAGAACAACCAGCTTCCCTGACACCTCTTGTAAGGCGTTTTTGGGCCGTAAGGAGGGTCTCCTCGCTTTATGCCCTTAGTCATTCAGGGATGTTTTACCAACGAGGCTTCTTCCTCTGCCGTCAACAAAGCCTTGCACGAACGCCCGAACGGACCGAGGAGGTGCGGCTGAGGAGCCAAGGGCGCGGTGGCTGGTCAGCCAAAAGGGCGGGAGGGGAGCTTCTTGTCAGCTTGCTGAATTTAAGACCAACGTGTCAGATGGCCTTTCCCTCATTGTTTTCGTCACCCACCATGTCGAGAATAATAACTGTAATAAGCCAGTCAGTGAGGGGAGGGGTCGTGGACAGAAATAGGGGGGGGAGAGAGAGAGAGAGAGAGAGCGAGCGAGCACTGGCTGAGGCGGCAATAACAACGACGGGTGGCGGGAGTGGGCGGGGGAGGAGGGACGGGGGACGAGGAGCGGAGGGCTGACAGCCCGAGAGCGCGACCGACCACCCGTCCTCGTGCCTTCTGCCAACACCAGACCCGCCTACTCGGCGCTCAGCCCCTACATCCGGGTCCCAGCCACCGCCGCAGCTGCTGTTGCCGCCCGCTCCTGGCAATTCTCTCACACTACTGGGAGGGGAGGGGAGGGGATAGGCGGCGGCGGCGGCGTTGTTTCACTTGGCGGGGGGGAGGAGGAGGAGGAACGCGCGCGCGCGCTCTCTCTTCTGTTGTGAGGGGGAGAGAGAGAGAGACTCTGTGTGTGTGTGTGTACGTACGAAGATGGCGGCCGTGGTAGGAGGGCGAGCCGGCTCCTTCGGTTCCTCTTCTTCGCCGGGGCTGGGCTCGGGTTACGGGGCCGCCGCCTTCAACGCCGCGAACAGCAGCAGCAGCAGCAGCAGCAACAACAGCGGCGACTCGCGAGCGGGAGGCGACGAGGATGACGGGCAGAATCTCTGGTAATTCGGCCACCTCCATCTCCACCTCTCCCTCCCCCGCGGGGGTAGAGAAGGGACCGTTACTCCCTGCCTGACCCCATCCCCACGGCGGAC
Organism: Ctenosaura bakeri; assembly: GCA_948474755.1. Lineage (NCBI taxonomy): Eukaryota > Metazoa > Chordata > Lepidosauria > Squamata > Iguanidae > Ctenosaura > Ctenosaura bakeri. The sequence goes on from CAOLHI010000525.1 coordinate 30,414, forward strand.
CAGGTGCTCCCCTTTCTCCCTCGCCAGGTAGCTCCCCGAGTTTCCTCACTTTGGTGGCCGGCGGTGGGCAGAAGCCCCCTTTGCACGCTCCCCTCAAGGGCCCGCCTCCGCCATGTTGCAGGTTTCATCGCCCTCCCCCCGTCCTCTTTGCCAGGAGGGGAATCTCTACCCTCCACAGTAGCGCCGTCCCCCTCCCCATATTTTTCTAATTGCCTGTCGCCCTTGCCCCACCTGCTCCTCCGGGCGTGACAGAAGCCTGTCTCTTTCGACATCCCCTTCTTCATCGGCTTCCTTGTCCTCCTCCCCCCACCCTCTTCCCTGTCTACAGGTCCTGTATCCTCAGCGAAGTGTCTACCCGTTCCCGATCTAAGCTGCCTTCGGGGAAGAACGTGGTGCTGCTTGGTGAGTGGTTCTGTTTTTCTCCCTTCTCATCTGTTGTTTGTTTCCCCTTCTCCGCTCAGCTTCTTACTTATTAATTAGAGGGATGGGCTTCTTGTCACACCGTGGTTCCCTTTAGGGTGGATGGGGTATGCGGAATGCACTCGCCTTGGCCTTGCCGGTTGTGCAGATGGGAGGGAGAGCTGCAGCGGTCACTTGATTGCTCCATTTTTGTGTCCACCCTCCGCAGAATCTAATAGATTCGTGGATACAAATGTACCGGTGTGTTTACATCGTCTTTACCTGCGTTCTTTCTGGGAACAACTGCTTACTGTCAGACAGGGCTTTGGAGCTGGCTTTGTGGACCTTTGGAGCAGCCTCTTCTGTGTATTAAGTGGCATATGAGAGAAGGGGTGGGTATCTACAACAGATCGGGGGAGGAGAAAGGGCTTATTTTCTCTTTTGGGAACCCCATGGGGTCTGAAAGGACTGCCAGAATACTGCAAAACAAAGAGATTGGCCAGAAATCTATTTCCGGTTTTGAAAAAGATGCATTATTAATGTTAAATAGCATGGAGGAAAGATGTAACAAATTTAAAAGCAAACAATCAATGCTACTTAAAAGGATTAGAAAAGGGGCAGCCTTGGGAGCAAGGGCTGGAGGGACCACTTTGGTCACCCTTGGACTGGGTGGGGTAACCTCTGCCTGTGAGGCCTGCTTGTGAGCATTGTTGTCACATTGTGTCAGCAGCCAGCCTCTCCCTGACTTGCATTATGCCATGATGTCTCCACCCATTAGATACGGTTAGCTCCTCCTTCACTTTTCCTTTTCTTGTTATATGACAGTACAGATGATGCTCTCATTCAAGAGAAGCTGAGATTTGAGTGTGTTAGGGGGCATCTGGATCAGCTGGTATATGCTAGAACAGTGTCTCATAACCACCTGACATGTTGCATCTTGTAGTGAACTGTGATCCATATTCAGGTTCTGGTTTTCTTCATTTGAGAATTAAATACCATATATAAACTACTTCTCTAACCATGTTTTTGTGAATATGTGATGAAATCCAATGTTCCAGCAAAGTATTTAGATGGAATGGTAAGTGACTAGACTCAGTTATAGATAATACTTGTATTGACTGTTTCAAACAGCTTCTGGCTTAGTTATCACCAAGAGAACTACATTGGACTTTCACCTTTTGGTAGTGAAATTGACTAGAATACTGCGTGTGAATGTGGCCAGACACAGTTAATGGCATTCTGTCTGCCAGCAAATTGTTTTAAAATATGAAATATTTGTAAACAAGCAGCTTAGTCATCTTCTTGGCATGGAGATATTAAATAGTTCCTGTACTGTTTTATGCAAACAGAACATGCAGGGACAAGAAGATGAAAATAAGCTTTGGAGGGAGATGCAGGTAGTATTTTAAAAGGAAATACTGGACAGATTGGAAGGCAAACTCGTACTTTTGTCAAAGAGAAACAATACATCATTTATTTATTTAATAAAAAAATCTGCCTTTCCTCTGATGCTAGGATGGAATACAAGATTAATTAAAATAGAATACAGCTAAAAACTCCAGTTGAATGAACAGTGAAAGAATCTATCATATTAAATATCGTATTAAGCATTGAATTGAAATAATTTTAAAACTTTTCAAATAATAACAAGAAGGAAGGGGAATATACAGTACACATTATTAAATCACCTTTCTGCAGCAGCTTCTTAATTGCAAAACAACTGTCTGAATAAAAAGTTTCTTGTCTGCTGGTAGTAGGAGAGCAGACAGAGGAGCAGTTTAGCCTCATGGAAGTGACTTCCACAACAGAGAGCAAAAGCTCCTCTCTTTTGTCTTCATCAAACTTGTCCATGAGTGTGGTAAGGCCAGGAGAAGACCTTTTCCTGACGATCTTGAGAGTCAGGTGGGATTTATGAAGGGTGAAAGGGCCAGGCCAAATCATAGGCTGTATCAACACAGCACAATTATAGCAGTTTGAAATCACTTTAACTTTCATGACTCCTTCCTGTGGAATCCTGCGATTTGTAGCTTTGCATCCCCCTGAAATACAATGGAGAGCTCTCTAGCAGAGAATTTTGAGCATCTTATGAAGCTACAAATCCCACCATTTTGTTTTAATTGTACATTGTAGATGCATTTACAGTAGTGAAAAACACTGTTTTTTAACCTAAGGTGGAAGCCAGTCTAATTATTTCCTCAGAGTTAGCCTGTTGAGTTCATGAGTTATGAACCACTTCTTCATATACATGTCTGAAATTGCAGTCTGGAATGCCTTGTACCCCTCTCAGTTTCTACTACAAATGTATTATTTGTGAGGGAGGATAGAGGTATCATTGGATGGTAAAAATGACAAACATTTAGTGTGAATCGCTGAAATAACCATGAGTTCATGTGAAATTTGCAAACTGGGTACAATGGTAAATAGTTCCAGCATCTGGATGAAGGTTACACTTTTTGCTGTCATATTTGTAACTATTAATATGCATATTCTCATGAATTTAATCTCTTACAAATATTGACCGGTCATGCTAGATTTTCATCATCTGATGGCAATTAATGTCATAAGTCAATTTCCCTAAAATTCTAGTTCTGACCAACTGTAGTTTTATATGTTCCTTCTCAATGTTGTTGTATGTATTCAAGGAATTTCCAGTTTATGGTGACCCTAAGGCGAACCTATCATACGATTTTCCAGGAGCTAAGAGTGTGTAATGTGCCCAAGATCATCCAGTGAGTTTTCATGGCTGAGTGGAGAATCATCCTTGGTCTTCAGGGTTGTAGTCCAATGCTCAAACCACTACACCACACTGTCTCTCTCCCTTTCAATACTATTTACTATTTAAAAATAAAAAAAGATTTACAGCTATAAGAGAAATACTACAGCTGCCCTTTTTAAAAGATTTGGTGCCATTAATATCGTATGGGAAAGAAGGGGTTCAAATGTGTTTAAACAAGAGTGTGACCTGTTTTAGATAATGTGCAGTCAAAACAAGCATGTTTTAAGAAACTAAGAACGGGATGTTGGGTTGTTTGGCTTCTTTCTCTATTGAGAGCAATTTCAACTTCCATTCTGCAGCTCAGTTAAACAATATATTGGGGAAAAATTTAACTGTGGGATTTAACTCAAATTCTTTCTTAATCCTGATTTTAACTCCTAATTCAAAGGAAATTGAAATTATCTTCATGATTAGTGTTGTTAGCGGTGTAATTCTTTATTCTAGTAAAGATGTCTGTGAGGGATCTGATGACAGAACATGCAGATCCATCGCACATTTCCAGTCCCCTTAACCATGGTTATGATATATAACAGCGTCATGTCTACATTGGTTCTTGGAATTCCTTTCCTTTCTTTCTTCCTTCCTTCCTTCCTTCCTTCCTTCCTTTCTTTTGTCCTTCTTTCCTTCCTGCCTTCCTGCTTATCATGTGGCACTGATTTTTTAAAACATCTTATGGGAGACCACTATAAATGTATTTGTAAATGTAGACTTCTCAGAATTGAACCCATAACCTTTTTTTTTTTTTAATGAAAAGGTACTTTTTTGGGCTTCTTCAGATTTTTCTACATAGCATTTGATTATGCAGAATTATTATTTAAATAAGAATAGGCTGTTGCATAACCAGGCACTGTGGAATATCAACTGACACCTCTTTTGCTATTTTAATGTGATATATTTAAATTTATTTTATACACTAAGGTTCAAATGCACGTTTATAACAGGTTGTGCACCTATATGTTATTTTCCTTTCACATGCCCATTTTCTATGCTGGAATTATGATGTTTCAGCCAGTATCTTATTACATCCAAACTGGGAAATGGTACAGTTTAGTCCCTCCATTTTAATCAACATGCCAAACCAAGGGGGAGGTTTAAGAGGGAACATATGAGCATGCAGATTATTCTTAAATTAGTAAACTATGACCTATCTGACCAAGACTGTTAAAGCTGAATTGGGCCAATATGTTTTGTAGTTAGGTAAATGATCATGGTCTTCCAGGGTGGATAAAACCAGCCTTTAAATAAATTACTTAAGAATAAAGATATTTCATTTTAGTTTATCCAGTAAGTATGTAGACCTACCTATTGTAAAAAAGAGAGGAAAATCCTGTCCAGTGTGCAGGGTTCTATATCCTGATACGTTAACTTGTCAGACAGACATTATATGATAATTTTAAAAATTCATTTCTACTAGAGGTTAAAAAAGGAAAGCATGCCAAATGTACATGCTGTGACAAAGGGACTGCAAGGTCTAGTTGTTAAAATGGAACCACTAAGTGGGACTGTTTTTAGCTGTAAATTAAGATGCTTTAGTGGTCACTGTTTAGAAAATATAAGAAGAAATATCAATTGGAAATCTAACTTAAATCAGTCTTTTTCTTCCTAATTTAAACCATATTGGTTTAGATCAGTCTATCCTGGCCACTTCCTATGTATCTTTAGGGAAAGAAAATAGAAGAAACAATTATTTTGAGAAAACATTCCTGGTGAGGTGTGACCTACTCAGCACAAATCAGTGTTTTGATTAAACGAGGAAGTGGCATAGCAATGTGCTCTGTTACCTCCAAAGCTGTACACAGTGGCTCATTTTGTGATGAATATGCTCTGTCCTGAGTAGTATTTAAGAGAGGAACCAGCAGGCTTACACCTTTTTAAAAAAATTGGCTCTGTTACTTTGTGGCCTTTCTTGCCTTTGAAATCTTAGATTTTGGTATTTAGTCTGTTTGTCTGGTTCTCTTTGATCTGTGTGTCTCTGAGCCCTGGGCAACTGTTTTGCTAGCTGGTTGTTTCAGTTGTTTGGAAAGTCTCAGAAAGGTCTTCTTGTTTAAATTTATGTGCCTCAGGCTAGTACAGCATGATCAAGTAAGAAAATCTGTGGTCTAATACCAACTGGTGTTACTCAGTGTTTTTGTACTGATGGATGCTGATGCAGTATAGAACAAAGAAGTCAGTTACCTTTCTTGCCTAGTATAGGCATTGGAGTTTCTACTATTGGACTGTATTTGGACTCTTAGGGCAAACGTTTGTATACTACATATTTTCTTATCTTTAGAGAAGTGGTATAATTAGCAGAAATGTTCAGTATGAGTGAGTGTGTTTGTGTTATACCATAGAATGCCACTGGGTAAAATTGCATGAAATTGAGCATGATTATAAAGTTGGCATTGGCATGTCACAGTTTTTCTAAAATTGAAATGTGGGATGTAGAAATATTACACTCTATTGAGAAGCAGGGATATGGTTATTTTAAGATGGTAGGCTTAGCAGTGCCAGCAAATGGGAAAAGTGCTTAGGTAAAAATGTTGAGTTATTAATCTTATTTTTATTATATGCTTTATCAGTGAGCATACAAAAACTGTGGATTGAAACCATAATGAGTTAAGTTCTTATTACACTTATTAATGAATGTTAACTTAAGAAATCAAGCTGAAGGTTACAATTCCTCCCAAATGATACGATGCTATCATATTTAGTGTGCTTAAAGAAAAGGATGTCCCATTTAATTTAAATCTTATGAGTAAACATTCAGGATCTTGCCTCTGGATCAAATTGCTGCTGCTCTGTGGTACTTCCTTGTGTTTTTTTAAAAATTAAAATTAAAATTAAAAAAATTAAAAAAAATTAAAATTAAAAAAAATTAAATTAAATTAAATTAGAAAAATTTTTAAAAAATTTAAATTTTTTTTAAAAATTATTTCCAGTAAGGAACCTATGGAGCCTGTATTTTTAAGGAATGGAGAACAATTTTATGTTAATATTAAAAGTCACAAGAGTTTCCTGTATACCCTTTTTTTCCTTGGCATATTTATTCTTTTCAGATTTTTTATAAATTTTTTCAGTTTTCAGGTATGGTGATGGTGAAACAAAACAAATTTCAGGTGTACTTTACCTGTCTACCTCTTCCTACTGTTTATGTTGCCATGGGAGATTTATTCTTAAATAAATCTAGTTATTTATAAACTCTTCAAGTTGCTGCCATTTCCTTTCCTTTGTGACTTTTGTTTGCCTTGGAGAAGGATTAGGTAAATATACAATGTGATCTTTAGGAATCTGAATCCACCGGGCATTTGGCTTCCTCTTCCAAGACGTGTAATTCTGCTATTTTTTTCTTTTGTCAAATTTTCTTTTCTAAATTCTGCTGTGTAGGCTGCAATTAGCAATGAAAGCCCAGCACAAAGCACAATCATCTGTGAGTGTTAGTTACTTATATTTTTGCTAATTCTGGGTCAGCGCACCCTAACCTATCACCAAGGCACACCACAGTGAGTATTAATAAGTACGATGTATCCTTGCAATTCCCCTTGACAGCAACCTTCATTGAAAATGGTGGAACAAATCCCAGGTAGGCTGATTGAGGGAGCATAGTATTTTTTCTAAGTAGGTGGTTTTGTGCATGTAGAATTTTATGTACAAATAGAAAAAATATCATTTAATTTGCCCTCAGTCCATTAATATGATATTTTGTGACTTCTTACTGAAATAAAGCCCAGAATTTAAACATTTATTAATTTTATCTCTAATGCTTGATGATGGCAGTGCATTGAGTGAGTGGTGGGGTATCTGCTTTCCCCAGTAGGAGTTTCAGTATATTGATAATTTGGTTAGCATTATAGTTTATGTTGAAGTCATGGTTTCATTTGGACTTATTTATTTATTAAACAAGAAATGACTTTTTTGTTCCAATACAGAAGTATCCCCATAAAGCAGCAGTAGATTTGCTGACATTTTTTGACTATGCTATTCCTTCCTTCCTTCCTTTCTTTCTTGTAACTGAAATTTCACAAAACTGCTTACAACTGTTCAGTAACAATGCTAGAGAATGCCTATGCTGTTGTAACTGCCACCAAGTTGATTTTGACTTACGGTGATCCTATGAACAGGAGACCTCAAAGTCACCCTATCATCAACAGCCCTGCTCAGTTCTTGAACACTCAGGGCTGTGCTTCTTCAGTTGAGTCTATTCATCTGTAATGTGATCTTCCTCTTCTCCTAATGCCTTCTCCCTTACCAAGCGTTATTGTCTTTTCTAAAGAGTCATGTCTTCTCATGATATGGCCAAAGTACAACAGTCTAAGTTTAGTCATCTTGGCTTCCAGTGAGAGTTTAGGCTTCATTTGCTCTAAGACTCATTTATTTGTCTTTTAAGCAGTCAACAGTATCCATAGAACTCTTCTTCTAGTATCACATTTCAAATGAGTGATATTCTTCCTTTCTCCACTGTCCAGCTTTCAGAACCGCACACAGAAATTGGAAATAACATGTCATGGACAATCCTACGTTTAGTATTCAATGATAAATTTTTATACTCCTGGATCTTGCTTAGTTCCTTTGTGGCAGCCCTTCTAAGTCATAGTTTTCTTTTTGCTTCTTGACTGCAGTCTTGATTTTGATTAATGACATAGTTCAAGATTTTCCATACCTTGGCTATTTCAGTGTCTTTACTGTCTAAAGTTATGTAAATGAACTGTGGTGATTATTTTTATTTTCTTAATGTTCAGGTGTAAGCCTATCTTCACGTTTTCTTCCTTGACTTTCTTCAGTAATTTTTCCAAGTTGCTGCTATTTTTTGCTAGTGGTAGGGTATCATCTGGATATTTTAAATTGGTGATAGCCATGTTTAAATATTTGGAGGGATGCCATGTAGAGGTAGGAGAGGACTTGTTTTCTGCTGTTCCAGAGACCAGGACAAGGAACAATGGATTCAAGCTTCAGGAAAGTAGATTCCACCTGAACCTCAGGAAGAACTTCTTGACAGTCAGGGCTGTCCGGCAGTGGAATATGCTGCCTCGGAGTGTAGTCGAGTCTCCTTCCTTGGAGGTTTTTAAGCAGAGGCTAGATGGCCATCTGTCAGGAGTGCTTTGAGGGTGTTCCTGCATGGCAGGGAGTTGGACTGGATGGCCCATGTGGTCTCTTCCAACTCTACATTTCTATGATTCTATGATTCTATGTGATGTTCCTTCTTCCAATTTTCATGCCTCCTACCTTTGAGTCTAATCCTGCTTTATGTATGATGTATTCAGTGTGTAACTTAAACAAATAAGGTGATAAAATGCAGCCTTGCTTGACCCCCTTGCTAATTGGAAACAATTCCATTTTTCCATATTCTGTTCTGTTGGTAGCTTCTTGTCATAAGTACACATCAGGACAGTTAAATCTTGTGGCACATCCATTTCTTTAAGAGCGATCCATAATCAGCGAAAGGCTTTGCTATAATGTGTAAAGCACAGGCTGATTTTCTTCTGAAATCCTTTAGTAAACTCCATTATCCAATATATATTTACTATATGATCCCTAGTGCCTTTTCCTTTCTTGAGCCCAGCTTTGACATCTGGCATTTCTCACTCCATATATGGTAAAAGTCTTTGTTGTAGAGTCATGAGCATCACTTTGCTTGCATGGGAGATTAATGCCCCCCCCCAAATCTTTTAAATGATAACTTGAAGTGACCTTCAATTCCTTTTTCTACACCTTTTCCCATCAATCCATTTGGATCATATGACCCACATTTTGAGCCTATTTAATCATACATTCTTTTACTCTTTCCTCCTTTAATTCAAATTTGAACAACATCTTGGACATTTTTGCTAACAAATGATCATAATCTTTACATAGATGATTTTCAAAATCCATTTTTCTGGTGACAACACGAGGCAATTTTTTATCCATTTTAAATCTTTCTAACAATTATGTGTAAGCAAACCAACTTATGTTTTCCCCTTTTCATTCATTTCCTAATTTAACTTCATTTGAACTTGTTCACTCTCTACCTTAATTAAGTCACTATATGTTATGCATCCTCCCTTAATTGGTATTTCTTGGAGTGAAGGCCACACTGGCACTTTAGGATATAGTCTGTTTTTATATTTCATCCAAACTCTAAGCATAGCACATATTATTACATAATTATTAAAATTTGAATTTGCCTTAATTTTTTTCATACCATAAAAAGGCATGCCAACCAAACCTCAAATCAAAACTTCTAACATTAAGTGTCTCTTTCCAGTGTCACCTAATCTTTCAACCAGACCATGGTTGATGCAAAAAAAAATATCTTTAAGTCTGGGAGTGACAAACTCCCTCTCTGTTTTACATTATACGGTACTTTCATTTTCACTCTAGGTTTCTTCCCTTGCCATAGGAATTTTGAGATATCTCTCTGCTGTTGACTAAGAGGAAAATCACTAACTATAATCAAGATTGTCTAAAATAGAAGTAACATTTTTGGTAGCACAACTCATGCCAGACTAATAATCTCTTCCTCCTCCTCCTTTCTCCCTTTCTTCTTCTTCTTCGTTACTCACTTGGTAGATGAAGGGAATGCTGTGGATATAGCATATCTTGACTTCAATAAGGCCTTTAACAAGGTCTCCTGTGATATTCTTGTAAAACAAGCTAGTAAAATCTGGGTGAGACAATGCTACTGTTAGTTGGATTTGTAATTGGTTGACTGACTAAACCCAGAAGGTGCTCACCAACGGCTCCTCTTCATCCTGGAGAGAAGTGACTAGTGGGGTGCCACAGGGTTCTGTCCTGGGCCCAGTGCTATTCAACATCTTCATCAATGATTTGGATAAGGGAATAGAGAGCATTCTTATCAAATTTGCAGATGACACCAAATTAGGAAGGGTAGCTAACATCCCTGAGGACAGAATCAGAATTCAAAATGATTTTAGCAGATTAGAGAGCTGGAACACAACTAACAAAATGAATTTCAGTGGGGAAAAGTATAAAGTACTATACTTGGGCAGAAAAAAAATGAAATGGGTGACACATGACATGACCACAGTACATATGAAAATGATCTAGGAGTCTGAACATGAGTCAGCAATGTGATGCGGCAGCTAAAAATCTAATGTGGTTCTGGGCTGCATCAATAGGAGTATAGTATCAAGGTCAAAGGAAGGGGTACCACTTAATTCTGCTTTGGAATACTGTGTCCAGTTTTGAGCCACAGTTCAAGAAGGATATCGACAAACTGGAATGTGTCCAGAGGAGGGCAATGAAAATGGTAGTAAACGAGATTCAGATATGTAGAGACTCATAAAAAATCAGACTGGAAATTTCAGGTACTGAAATACAGCTATGTTGGGATGATTAAAAAGATCAGGCATCTTAGTCATGTTACACTTGTTCTGGGTCAGTTGCTAATGTTTGGGCTCAGTGAAAAGTACTTATTTTGATCTTTAAAGCCTTAAATGGCTTAGACACAGGTTATTTAATGGACCACTTTTATGTGTACTAACCTGCCTACAGCTTGAGAATGGCCACTGAGGCCCTGTTCTCATTAATAGATGTCAGATTTGATGGGTACCAAGGACGGAAATCTGTGGAGTGCCTCTCAGCCATGGAATTCCCTCCCTTGAGCTGCACTGTTGGGTCTGTACTCAAGCAAATGTTCAAATGAAGATTTTATTGTATTGATGTTGTAACTCTCAAGTCTGGAAAATAAATCTTTATCATCTTCTGTTTAATTATTAATGCTTATGACAGCTCTCCTTAAAGGAAAGGACACACACTTATACAATAACAGCTTCATTTTTAAGAAATTATATATATGTACAAATACAAAGGAACCCCGTAGCACCTTTGAAACTGTGAGAAAGAGTTTTGTAGAATAGGCTTTCCAAAGAAGCTTTAATCTATGTATCTGACGAAGTACACTGAGACTGCAAAACTTGTGCCACAGTTCTCTTCCATTTAGTCTCAAAGGTGCTGCATGGGTTGTTTTTATCCTGTTATGCTGATATGATTAATGTGAATATGCCTTTGAATATTACTGTATGTGTTTATATTTGCTTATCTTAAATTAAGATATCATGTTAAGCCAGTTTATTTTAAGGAACATCTTAACATAGGTGATAACTTAAAATCAGAATCCAACTCAAGCATTTATTTTTGTCATCCTTGTTCTTCACTTGTTCTTTTATTTTAAATTATATTTTTGTGTTTTCACCATTCTTGATAACCATTTTTATATTAAAAAAAAGATAGAAATTTAAGAACCCCAAACATCTGCTTTAAAAAAACTGAATAGGCTCTTCAAAACAGTCAAGGTTGATACTGTATCTAGTGATGGGTTGGCCTGCCTAAAGATCCATGTGACAGCTTTGTTTAGGGATGCTTGTGGGACAAATTGACTGGCAATTGAGTATACCTGCTTGATATTTTTGACTCAGTCATAGTGATGAGCAATTCTTGTACAGCCAAGACCAGACAGGAGATGGAAAACAGGCCAAAAAAAAAGTTGCAGGCCTAAAAATTTTGAGTGTTTAGCACTTCTAGGAATATTTACATGCACACCTGACTTTTTCATATTTTGTTGTTTTACAAACTGGACTTGAAGTAGATTTAATTGTTAATGGTATCACTTGATTTGCACAGCATACTCAAGACTGAAGGTACAAAATATTCTTACTTTGGCAGAAAAATTAAGTAACCAGAAACAAAACTGGCACTTGTTGGTCAAATGAATATTCACCTCCCTGAGCCAGCGCTTGCTAGAGGCAATTTTGGCAGCAATTACAGTTGTGAATCTTCCTGGATAAGTGTTTTCCAGCTTTGTGTATCAGGATGCTGGGATTTTTGCCCATCCTCTGTGTTGAAATTTCTCCATCTCTGTCAAGTGGTCTGTTGATGAACATTAGCTTTCAGGACTTGCCACTGATTGGCAATTAGACTGAGGTCTGAGTTATTCCTGGGGGTTCTTGTTTTTAAACCATTCCAGTCTTAGTTTGGCTGTGTGTTTAGCATCATTGTACTGCTGAAAGGTAATCCTCTTGCTCAGTCTCAGGTCACTTGCAGACTGAAACAGGTTCTCCTCTAGAATTGCCCAATATTTGGCTATCTGTTACAACCATGCTTCACCATGGGGATTATCTTCTTAAAGCAGTGCACTGCACATAATGTCTTGTCGACCAAACCAGAGAACCTTTCCATATATGTTTTCTGTGTTTCCCATATGCCGTTTTACATACTGCAAACAGTCTTTGATATGAGTGTCTTCTTTTTGTCACTTTTCCATAAACTTGAGCTTTGTAGGGCATCTGGGTGATAGTTCCTAGGTGATAGATGGGCAGTGATTTCTCCCATCTCAGTTGCAGATGTCTTCAGCTCCTTCAGAGCCACTTGGCTGCTTCTCTGACTAATACTCTGGGAACATGATCACTCAGTTTGATGTACAGCCTTCTCTAGGCACAGTTGCAACTGAACTATTTTACATCCCTTTTGTAATAAAAGATTTAATGCTCCTCTGTGGGTGTTCATAATTTAGAATTTTTTTAAAAAAATCACCCAACCCTGATTGGTACATCTGTAGAACTTTATGCTGGATTCGTTATATAGTTCCTTGATCTTCATGATGCTGCTTGTTTAGATAAGTTCTTCAACAAACCTTTGGAGGATATAGAGCAGTATGTTTAATTTCATTTGGCACTGGTGTGGGACATAGGTGGACTCCATTCAACTACCTATGTGACTTCTGGAAGCAGTGGGTTGTACCAGTGCTTATTTAAATGTGTTGCAGAAAAGGAGATGAATATTTACATAACCATCATGTGTCAGCTTTTGTTTACTTAACTTTTGGGGCATAATGAAAATATTTTACACATTTAGAATGTTGAGTATCTTTTATCCATCAAGTAACAATGCTGAGAAATCCATTTCGGTTCCAGGTAGTGACACAATAAAATGCAGAAAAGTCAAAGGGTGGGATGAGTACTTCTACGAGGTATTGTCCCATCCTGATGCTTTGTTTTTAGCTTGGCCTCTGTATTTATACTTTTATGCTTCATCAAATAATGTTGTGATTTTTGTTCTGATTACATTTCATGTGTTTATCTTTGAGTAAGCCACCTTGTTAAAGCTGTGGTCTAAGAAGCTAAACCATAAATATGAACATGTGTTAATAAATATACCAGGTATATGAGGGAAGAGACTTCCCAGAAAAGATGTTTCAAAGGCTCATAGGTTTGAGCACTATGTCCTGCTGGATTCTACTTCAATTTTGTGTGTTGCATTACCCTTAAAAGATTACTCTAAGGAGGATAAGGGGCACAGTATATTCTGTATAGCAAATGGGAAAAATTATTCCTGGTGAGGTGAAGAGATGTAGAAAATATTTAATCTAAAAGAATAAGGCATATACAATGAGAATATTATATATTTAAAATTAATCTACAGTGTTAATATGTTAATTTTCATAATATTATTTGTTAATTTCCAATGGAAGTGTGGAGTTTATCTGATGAATAAAGTATATTTTTGTTTTAAAAGGCTTTTAATGAGTAAGCAGGAAAGCTTACTGGGATGTATATATTTTTTTAACTTTTTTATTTTTAATTCACTTCCCCCCTCCATTGCCCAGAGACAAAGGGAGGAAGCCCCTTTGTTGGCCTCATGTGAGGATGATGCTGGATATCCCTGTGTGATGAGTTGCCACACAGAGGATGGGGTGGTGGTGGTGGACAGAGCATGCAAGGCTACTTACACAGGTCACCCCCACCTCTGCCTCTTTCAGCCTGAGTGGCATGACCCACCATCCCATTTCCAATGCAGTATAATCTTCTTGGTCACTTTGGGACTGGGTAGGAATTCCCCCTCCCCTTTCTATGTTTTTTTTTCACCTACCCTACACTGCTGCAGGGGACTGGGCGATTGGCTATCAGAGTGGTGTCTTAAATAGGGCTCCAAAAGTCAGGTAATTGGGGGGAAGGGCTTTGGTGAGCACCTATGGTACCCATTTGGTGAAGGATAACCCTCTGGAGCTTCCTCTACATGTCCTGTGACAAAGGGGGTGGGGGTGGGTGGCAGTGAAGGAGACTTTCTACAGTGGAGGAAGTAATGAGTAAGGACTTCTGTTAGGCATTGATGCTGGGAGCACATTCTAAAGAGGCAGCAGTGGCACAACCTGGCCAGTGTACTTCAGTCCTCTAGCCACTAAGACCTGGAGGACAGCATTATGTGCCACATAGCCCATCTTATACCATTTAAATCCGCCCGACGCCCCCAAATACAGTGAAGGATACTGTTTTATTTGTTCAAGTAAAATTCAACTGCCAGTCCAGTTTGCTTATGTACATGACTGTGTATGTGTGTTATCATCCTTTACCTCTGGCATTACAATGCTTTAGGTGAGTTATGTGAATAATTAGGTGTAGGGTTTTTGGGTTTTTTGCTTTGTTTTTTGGTCGGGAACTGCATTTAACTTCACCTTTCCTGCTTTCTTTTTCTTCTTCTACTTCTTCTTCTTCTTCTTCCTCTTCTTTTTTTTTTTTTATTTTTTTTAATAAGCATTCTTCATACTATACAGCCAGGGTGGTGTAATATTTTCAGCATTGAGTTAGGGTTCTGAGAAGCCCAATCTGTGGTCAGCCACTGGATGTTCGTGGGCAAGTTACACTCTCTTTGCCCCAGAAAAAGGCAATGGAACCCTCTCTCAACAGATCTTGCCAAGGAAACTCCATGAAGGGTCCCCTTAGGGCTGCCATAAGTTGGGAACAACTTGATAGCACAAAAGAGTAACAACAAATACCACATACCATGCCTGTATTATAGTGTCTGCCACAGGCAGGTACTGACTGTCCTAAGCCAAATTGTAACCTAAAATAATTTTCACAAACTCAGCAAAAAAAATTATATTGTAATATTAATTAAGCTGTCTTTTAAAATGTTTCTAGGAGAAGATGGAGCAGGTAAAACTAGTTTAATTGGAAAACTTCAGGGAATTGAGGAATACAAGAAAGGAAGAGGAATGGAATACTTATATTTAAATGTGCATGATGAGGACAGAGAAGGTGAGTACTAGTTCAAATAACTGCAAGAATAAGATTGTCAGATTGTTGTTTGCCTTGGTATTTACCCCTACTTGAATTTGCATGCATTTTTACTTGCTTTCATTTTGCCTATTGTCTGTTTCATTTTCTGAATTTCTACCTCCCGTTTTTTTCCAAGAGTCTCCCCATCCTATTTTTCTTATCTTTTTCACCTTTTTTTATTGTACAAGTATGATTACTTGATGGTTCAAGTATGTAAACAGAAAAGAATCAGAAAGGGGGAAGTGGGGAGGGAGGGGAAAGTGCATAGGATATGATCAAGAGGTCACTATATTTCAGAAAATACTCTTTTCCTGAAGTCTGTAAAATTCATGTTCCTACATAGCTAAAGCTGTAAGGTCTTATTACCATTGAATAATAGATAGTCAGTGTTTATCTTTCCAGCCTTGGAGTATTAAGTCTTCTGGGTTTAAATCCACAGTCAGTCCATTCTTCCATAAAAAGGATTGTCTTACAATTTCTAGATGAGGGTTATCCCACAGGGTTACCATAGCATGGTCTCCTAGATCAAATTGTAGTTGATGAGAGTTTGTACACCAAGTTACCTTGGTAGCAGAGATCATGGAGGAACCATCCTTTTCTTCCTTAAACAGACAGGGCCTAAGGCAATCCGTTCAAAAAGAGGTTCCCAGTTAGTTCATTCTAAGATTGTACAAGGAGGAGTATCTGAACTGAGATTTGAAAAGTTATTTGTCTTGAGTGAAGAGATGTGCTTTATGATACAAACTCTAACTTGGAAAATTAAATCTACTTTCTGAAAATAACAGTTGCATCCTATTGGGTGAAAAAAATGGTGTGATTAAGACTTCCATATAAATTTTCTAAACATGGCATTGATTCTGAAAGTAAACTAAAGATACATACAGTGAGTTACCTCAAAGAACATAGAGTATTTATGTAAAGCATTCATCTTAATTATATTAACTTTATCCTGAACACTTAATGTAAGTGAAGCCCACTTAGCCAAAGCCAGAGATATTTCAGATGGCGATATAGAAAAATTCAGTTTAATCATTTGTGTAATGTATTAAGGAATCAGTATGATTCAGTACCTAATAGCTTCTGGAAACCAGTGAAACTCTCAACTGGTGAATAATCCAGAATGGAGTATTAGCCCCAACTGGCATGGCCTCAGATTTAGTTATACTGCCTTTTCTTTTCATCTCTCTGCCCCTTTATCTGCTTTTTGACCTTAATTCCCCTTTTCTTCTCTGAAATATATAGAATAATCCATTTCATGTTTGTAAGACTCTACAATTGCCACGGAATTTTGGAAGTTTTGTATATTATCTTATCCATAGTGGATACTGTTGTTAGTTATGGAATATAGCACTTCTATGTTTGGGCTTGATCAAAGCCTTTTTTGAATGGATGGTTATCTGGATTCCATCCTTGATTGTTTCTTTCATTCTGCATGTTTGACTTTATGCATGTTTGACTTTTATATCAGTATCACATTAGTAGCATATATATAAATACTAGTTGTAATGCTGGACTACATTATATCTAAACTTTACTCTCTACTTCTGTTATAGATCAGACAAGATGTAATGTATGGATATTGGATGGTGATCTGTATCATAAAGGTCTACTTAAATTTGCAATAGAAGCCAACTCATTAAAGGACACTTTGGTTATGCTGGTTGTAGATATGTCTAAACCATGGACTGCTTTAGACTCTTTACAAAAATGGGCAAGTGTTGTAAGGGAGCATATTGACAAATTAAAAATTCCTCCTGAAGAAATGAAAGAAATGGAACAAAAGAGTGAGTATTTTAAAAGTGAAGAAACTTGATAGGTGATTGTGCATGCATGTGCATTCACATTTGTCTAAATGTGTCTGGGTATAAATATACTTATTCCTAAAGTGGTTGTTTAGATGAAAAACCTTAGTCTAGGACCTTCTGTAATTGTTAATCCCCTTCGTGAAAGGAGATGTTTGTCATCAGTCAGTTGATTGATTATATTTGTATATGTTCATAACCATTATAAAAGTTTTATAAATCCTTTTTGTTGAGTGTTCAGATTCTTGTTATTATTGCTGTAATACCTGGTGTGTAGCTTTATCCTCATTGTTTGTCTTAAAAATTACATGATTTAGGATATGTTGATCCATTCACTTGAATATTTACTCTTTGAGAGTTCTAAGTCCATTATAAAACTGCTCTGTTCCGTAAAGTTCAGATTGCCAGCACATGGAGCAGTTACATCTTTTTAATTAGGATAACTTATTATCCTATTAAGTGCTGGAATTTGTTTATTTTATTCTTCCAGATGTTTATTCTAAAAATATTTGATCTGTGTTATGGGGAGAAGAGTGTGGTAGATTCTATATGGCTGGAGGTGGATATTACTAAAATGCATTTCTGAAACAGCAGCTGAGAACTTGCTTAGTAATATTACAGTACATGATGGAAGCTTGTCCGTGTATTTCTCTGAAATTTCATATATGCATTCCTGGCGTTGTGGTTAAATGAAGAATCTCACTCTTGCATTTACTGTAAACTGTTTTAGTGGATCAGTATTAATATACTCTAAATTATAAAAATATGGAACTTGTGTTTCCTCATTTGGATTTTTTAAAAAATTTTCATTATACAGAGCAAGAGTAGGAATTCTGATGGCTTCTAAATGTTGTTACGCTGCAACTGTCAGCATTCTTTACCATTAGCTGTCCTGTCCAGGGCTGCTGGGACTTGCAGTCCGACAAAATCCCATCCAGGCAAAACGACAGGGAGGGGGTGTGAAAGGAGCACTAGTGCGAGCGCTCCTTTCACACCTCCCATCTTTCCTGTGCATTTAGGTCTGGCAAGAATTACCTGTATTTGTCAGTGTATAAAGTGTGCTGGCATATAAGATGTATTCCATTTTCGGAAGGCAGTTTTTAGGGGAAAAAAGTCTGTCTAATATGCCAGCAAATGTGGTAGCTTTAAAAAACAGTACTTGGATTCTAATTTGCAATGTGGCCCACAGTAACTATATAGGAACTAGTTAGTTTGCTGTCAGTACTATATAATCTTTAAGATTCTGTTATACATGTACATTTCATAAATAGGTACGTGTGGGGAAGAAATTTTCTTTGAAATTAAAAAAAAAATTAGACCACACTCTGAAGAAGATTGCGATAGAGGCTTCCATGTACCTTCAGGAACTAGATTACCTTTTCCATCCTATGGGGCGATAGAGGCTTCCATGTACCTTCAGGAACTAGATTACCTTTTCCGTCCTATGGGAGAAACGGGGTTCCTAAGGAGGAGCTGCCATCTTAAAATTGGGCAAAGTACTTTCTTTGGGCATATTTTATATTTATTTCTGAACAAATACATTGTCTCAGCATCTTTTCACTTCCCTGTCAAGATATTTTTTGCTGAAATAGCCAAAAACCAAGGGGGTGAAATTGGCAACAGCAAAATGATAGCCTTCTTAGTCTTCTGAAATGAATGGTTTCCTTGTATTTTCTGGGATGCAGTCTAGGTTCTTGAAGTCTATCAGTAAAAAAAAAAATCTTCAAAATAAGAAAACATTGCATAGCTTTGCAAAAGTGCTAGAAATGTATGGTACTGACATTGTCTGAAAGCCAAACAAGTTACTCACAGACTTATTTTGCTGAGTTGGCTGGCATTTAGGGAATCCTAATGTCCTTGAAAGATCGACTTGATAAGAATTCTTGTCTGACATTGCCTTAGCTTTGGAGTCATGAAGTTGTAAGGAGGTTTTTTCCAGCACTTCCTTAAATTTTTTTCTTTATCGAGGCACCTAAGCATCTTCATGAAAGGGCCCAACTCTGACTTAGCAGGCAGTTTTGAAAAAAATCTCGTGCTGAGATTTAAGGTAATATTCCCTGAAACATCAGGCATGTAAATTAGAGAACATTTTGGAATGAAACATTATTTTGAGAGAATCCAGATTTATATAAAGCACATATGAAAAATACTGCATTTGCTGGTATAGAAGACTCACTTTTCCCCCAAAAAAGTACTGTTTGAAAATGAGATGCATCTTATACGCTGGTGTGTCATATATATTGGCAAATATATATAAATATATATATTGGCAATATATATTGGCAAATATATGTGTAAATATATATATTGCCACTATATATTGGCAAATATATATATATATATATATATATATATATATAAAAAAGCAAAATAGTATTTGCCAGTGTAAATGTATACAGTGTATACACAAGTGTGTCTTATACGTTGGCAAATACAGTATGTCATTCTCCATATTACATTGCGATTGCAACTTCTTATCAGCCCCTGCTAGCCTACCTAACAGTGTAGGATGATAGAAATTGTAATCCAACAAATTGGACTAACTACACATGCCTCAAAACTGCTGTAAGGTTTAAGCCAAAGATAGGAATCATAAGACCCTCCATATATTCTTGGACTGCAACTCGCATTAACTTTGCCAACTAGGGTTGTTAGAAGTAGCAGTCCAACAACTTTGGAGGCCCACATAGTAACCATTCCTAGTTTGAATGAACTTTGGTTACTGCTGTTCTCTTGATTAGAAAAACCAAATAACATGATTTGGGAGCTTGCTTTCATACAATTTTATTTATTCACTTGTGCTTAAGAACTTTCTTACATGTGGAAGATCTCAGCCGGATTTTGTCTTGATTATTGTCATTGTTGTCTGGGAGGAACTATGCCATGTGAATCTTTCTATCTACTTTTTAGTGTATATCAGTTTGAGATGCTTTGTTTGCTTAAGAATAATAGTTTGACACAGCTCATGTAATTATTACAATGTAGTTAAGCTCTTTCAGGAGCAAAATAACTTCCAGTGAAAGGGATCTCATTCACCTTTTCCTCTGCCTTTATTTCAGTGGTAAGAGACTTCCAAGAATACACAGAACCAGGAGAAGACTTTCCAGCTTCTCCACAGAGGAGAAATACTTCATTACAAGAAGATAAAGATGACAGTGTCATGTTACCACTGGGTGCAGATACACTAACATGTAACTTAGGCATTCCTGTAGTAGTAGTTTGTACAAAGGTTTGTTTCATATTTAAGATAATTTTTACATATATTACAAGGCCCAAAATGAGGTTAAACTCTGTAGAATAAATGGTCAGGACTTCAAGTAAGCAAGCAGTTTGGAGGGTTGTATATTGATTGTACATTAGCATAACCATTTTTCATTGTATTGAGTGTTAACAAATTATTTCAGAAAAAAAAGATATTTTATTTTACAGACTTTTATTTTAACTAACAGCTTGAATTCTGAGACATTTTAATACAAATTGAACATCAGTGCTATTTCTGTTTAGAACCTGCACAACCCCTTTTAAAATACTGTTTATATGTACTATATTGCATTGACATCACTTTCTGGAATTTTTCACCTATGTGTTTCTCCTTGCTGGATCTTAGGACAGGATTTCTGTAGTCAGGAAAGAAGCAACAGGCAACCTTGTAGAGATCAGATCACTTAGAGCATTAAACATAAAACCCGTCACCTAGACTAGAAAGCCAGGTCAAATATTCAATTCCTGGTGTTCTTTTACCCTTAAAACTGTGAAGAAATTCCACAAAATGAGCATCATAGAGATTTTTTGGAGATAAACTTTTTGAGAGAACCGGCATGGTATAGTGATCTGAGTACTGGACTACAACCCTGGAAACCAGGGTTCAGTTCCCTGCTTGGGCATGGAACACACTGGGTGACCTTGGGCGTGCCACACTCTCAGCCCCAGAAATCCCATGATAGGGTGTTCATAAATCAGAAACAACTTGAAGGCACACAACAACAACAGCAAGAACAACAGCCTTTGAGTTCTGGGTTGCAGATTGAATTTTTTTAATGATTTAAGTGTCTGTGTAAAGATTCTGAATCTACTGGAATTTTGATTTCCCCCATGTGCATAAGCACTGGGTAGGGAACAAATCTATAGCCTGCATTTGAGACATTACAATGTACCTTTGGAATGCTCCCCTTACAAGATACAAATTACTATTGTTTGTAAGCTATATATTGCTGTCATTCTCAAAAGTTTTATCAGTCAGTACTAACTATTGTGAACCCAATTAACAACTATACTATGAAACCAGTTGTTGAGGCTGTGATATTATGCACCAGAGCATAACTTCACTATGTGACAACTGAAATGCTAGCTCTGTGTAAAATCAACTGCAAACATCACACATTTTGTCAAAAATCTATAAATCTTATGCTCGTAAACCTAAAATTAAAATTTGGCTGTAGTAATTATAATTCATGAGAAGTATATTAGTATTTGCTGTCTCCATGTGCAGTCTAAAAGAATTCTGAAGCAAAATTACATAACTGTGTAGGATATATGTACATCTCAACTGGAATAGATTGGTGCTGCTGTTGATATATGTAAATGCCGTGGTGCTTGATCTTTTATAAAGGAAGAGAACTTTAAAAGTATCTAGAGCCCTCTTAACACTTTTCAGAGGTGCTAAATAGTGGGTAGAATGATGAAATGCAAAACATATGCTCATGTTTACGTGCTTGAATCTTGTTTTGAAATTTATTTTAGATGGTTCCAAAATCATAAAAGGCTCCAGATACAGGTCTTTGAAGTTACTAAAGTAAGAAGTGGGTCCCTTCCTGTAAGAAATCCATGGATTTCAAATGCATTTTATAGGCTCTAGAAAAGGTTTTGATTTGGGAAAAGCAGCAACAGTCTCCCATTTTGCAAGTATGTACACATGGAACGTACTTGAAAAGCCTAGTCGATTAAGAATCCTTGCAGTGCAAAAGCAGGTTGTTAAATATAAACATTGCATACTGTATTGGAATAGGTTATGTACTTTGGAATTGCAATGGTAGAATATTGCATATGCAATATTGACTTTTAAATACTGTTTTAATTTGTTTATTTGCAGTGTGATGCTATTAGTTTGCTGGAAAAAGAGCATGATTACAGAGATGAGCACTTCGACTTCATACAGTCACACGTCCGATGGTTTTGTTTACAATGTATCCTTTATCAGTGAAATTCATTTTAGATGCCTGGGTAACTGTTATCCAAAGTGCTGGATAGGCCTTATAAAGTCACTCCATGGCTGTGAGGAATTGTCCTGACTTGGCTTGATCATATCTTCATTTGAACCTGAAAATCTTGTGTGTACCTTTGAACAAGCCAGTATACTAAATCATGGTTTAAAATTGATTTAATATCCTGTCTTATTCCATAACTAGTAATCATAGTGTCCTGGTTCAATCAAAATACAAAACTGCTTTCAAGATGTTGAGGCCCCACAGTTTGGGCTATGAAGGAGCAAAGGGTAGCATGTGTAGGCCAAAAATCTCATTCATGTTGAGGTGAGGTGAAGATGTGTTATTTGACTTGGGATGTGATTAGGAATTATGTAATTCATTAGAAGTTGTGAAGCTGATGATTCACCCTGCTGATCTGCTTCTAAGGGGTTTTACCAATTGTATATGTGATGGCAGTTTTGCTCATCATATTGATTATGTGAGCACCTTTCATCTATGTGAGGTGAAGCTTGTGTAAAAACAAAATCTGTAACATGAAGAAACTACACCCCAAGTCATGTCTTTTTTTGTTGTAAAAAAAAAGGAAAATGTTTTGCTCCTTGAGTAGTCTGATTAAATCAGCTCTTTCATAAGAAATAATTTCTTTTCCCCAATTTGTGTGGTATCTTATTTTTTGTCAAGCGAAGGTAATTACTGTATTAGATTTTAAAACTTAAAGTATTTTCCATATTTGTATTGGGTTGCATGTAATAAAAGTATTACATTGGCCATTTCCACACTAGAGTGTTATAGTGCTGTTATTCTACTTTCAACATCCTATGGAATCCTGGGGTTTGCAGTTTAGGGAGTGGGCTTTGAGGCCCCTCCCTAAACTGCAAACCCCAGGATTCCATAGAATGTTGAAAGTGGAATAATAGCACTGTAACACTCTAGTGTGGAAATGGCCACTATTATTCATTCCAAACTGCCACTGCCAAGCAGATAAACATTTTAATGTTTTCTTTAACAAACGATTCAGATGGTGCAGCACTTATTTACACTTCAGTAAAGGAAAATAAGAATATTGATCTTGTGTATAAATATATTCTCCAGAAGCTATATGGATTCCCCTTCAACATACCTGCTGTTGTTGTGGAAAAAGATGCAGTATTTATGTAAGCTATTTATGTTATCTTCTATCATGAATTTATATCATATTATGTTCTGTTCTAAATTAAGTGCATTCCCAGTAACTTGAAAGTTCCTCTATTTAGGATTCTAACCACTGAAATAGGGCACATCTGTAAGGGAGGTTTTGGGGAGGGGAGAGGAAGAAGGGAACTTCTTTTCCTTTTTCCAATCTATTGAAAGATCCCTTTATTGTAGTATAAAGTGATAAATGATCTGCTAGTCCCAAACCTAATTTCTTTTTATTAAATAATTGGGATTCCCCTCAAAGCCAGTCAAACCCCATATTGTGCAGGGAACACATTTTTAATCTCCATGCTCCCTTTCTGGACTCTCAAATGAAAATTCCTGTTCTGCTTTGAAAGATGGTGATATTTTGTACGCGCTGTGGTTTGACAAAAAGGGAACTAAATTTTGACTGTTTTTGTGTCTTCAGTCCTGCAGGCTGGGACAATGAAAAGAAGATAGGAATATTACATGAGAACTTCCAGACTTTAAAAGTGGGGGACAGTTTTGAGGATATTATCACAAAACCTCCAGTCAGAAAGGTAATGACTGTACAGTACTCCAAAAACAATTTTAATTTTAATACTGTCTCATTTGCAGGCACAGGAAATTATTTCAAGTGACAATAGTACAATCTTGTGTTCTGTCTATCATTGTTTTTTTAGGCTGCAATCAAAAAAAAAATGGAAGTAAATGCCATTTGAAGTCAGTAAGAGATCTGATTTAAGAGTTACTTCCACTCAAGGCTAGCATTTACTGCTGTTAGCATGCCATATTTTACTTACACTGTTTCATAAAATAGGGCTGGAAATGAATCCATATGTGGAGTTGGCCATGAGGATGAACATCTTTGAAAAAATAAGGCATAGAATATAGTTGGAAATGTGAATTGTAACATTTAGATATATTAGATCCTTATTTTAAGAAGATAATAACATTAGCCTGGTTCAAGGCATAATTTGAGTTAGTTGTCAAATATACTTTAACTAATAGGAGCAACAGATATGTCAATTTAACACCATGGTTTGTAACACCAAGAACTCAGTGTCATACTAATTCCTTAGGAGGGCTATCTCTGTTGTATCAGCGGTGCCATTGCTAGATGCTTACAGTATCACTGATGAAACCATTGTACAGCACAGAATTTAATAGGTAGAGGGGTGGTATGGTGACAAACCTGTAGGTGGCGAATCTATGCACCAATCTAGAGGCATTTCAGTACTACTGGAATTAGCTAGCTGAATACAAAGCCCTATATCAAGACTGGACAACTGCAGAGGGGATGGGGTGTTTTCCCTGTATATAGCCACTGCTGTGTATGTCACTTCTGGTTCCTCAGTTGGATGTAATATAGTTAGTTCCTCTGTTTTTGGAGAGTTTAGTAGACTGCAAGGGGAGTCAAACCACATATTTTGTCAGTTTGAGTGTTTCTTAAAATATATTTTGAGGTATATTTCAGCCACAAAAAATTAATTTGGGATGGGTCTGGATCTATGGGGCCACAAGATGGGTTCCTAAAGGTGAAAGGGAGCTTGCAGGCCACACTTTTTCCACACTGAACTGAAAGTATGTTAGAACAAGGTTGCTATAGTAATGTAATTAAAATGGATCCATCTCATCTATGTATTCATTATAGCAGCATCTGTGCTATTCATGTCATAGTATCTTAAGCACATTGTTACAGATTATATGGAAGAGAGATAGAAATAAGTAATAAGGTTAGGCTGGTGGGATTGTATAATTTAGAATGGCATAGGTTTGCCATTGGAACCTGTGATTGAAGAGAATCAAAATATTTCTTTGTAAATAAAGAGAAACATGTACTGTATTTTCAGGATAACCTTTCAAACTATTTAAATTTTTTTACCCTGTGACCCCCGTTCCATCTACACATGAATGTCACACCCACACACTCAATATAGTATATGAATAAAAACATTTTGTTTGTTCAGTATGTGTATTTTTGTTTGCACATTCATGTATATTCAAATTTTAGAATTTTATAAGGAAATAACATCATTCAAATTGGAACAATTTTTAAACTTCTAAATGAATTCAGTACCTAATTTCATACAATCACTTATTTAAAGTTT
Organism: Ctenosaura bakeri; assembly: GCA_948474755.1. Classification (NCBI taxonomy): domain Eukaryota; kingdom Metazoa; phylum Chordata; class Lepidosauria; order Squamata; family Iguanidae; genus Ctenosaura; species Ctenosaura bakeri. Next base: position 55,893 of record CAOLHI010000525.1, read on the forward strand.
GCTGCTGAAACTTTTCTCAAGTAATGTTTATACTTAATGTGCTGGATGTGCTTGTTTCTGAGCACAAAACAAGGTGTGATATTAGAAAGAGTAACTCAGTTCTTTGGTGACATGAAGTCTTGCATGATGTTTACCCTTCATAATTGCCAGAACTGAGAATCCAGTTTCACAAAAGTATGTAGTTGCAAACAAGTGTAAGCCCTTTCATAGCCTTTTCACTTAATGTTAGGAATTCTTGTTGAATACTAATCCAAAACTCTGGGAAGGAACTCTCTTTAAAATTTTTAAATAAGCATCAGTTTGTAGATCAATAAAATGTTCTTAATCAGTTTAATGATCTTGGCTGTGGTGTGTTTTTGGATTGATTTTTTTTTATCCAGCTTAATGCTTCATGGTTTTCATAAAAATACTTCTTAAAATGTTCTTGCTCTATGCCCTTTGTTCAAAGCCTGAAAAACACAGCTGTTCTGAATGAATTCAAGTTGTGCATGGGTCCCCTTCTTTCTCCAAATGTCCTTTTAACTTGGGTCTTGGGGTTCCCTCTCCTACTGCTTACAACAGACTTTCACCATTTTCTTGAGATAGTTGCAGCACCAGCTGTCCTGTCAGCTTCCTCTTCTTCCCACCAAAATTGAGAACCAGACTCTGCAACCTGCATGCCCACCCTTGCTGTCCGTGTATGTTTACATATATAGGGGTGGCAAGGGCAGTCTTCTGTAGGATCCCACTTCTGTAGGATTACCAGATTGAAAACTGGAGACAGCTCTTCTACTTTTAATGGCTGGATAGAAGAGGGAATTTCAGCAGCTGTTGCTAGTTGGGCAATAAGCATCTGCTGAAATTTCTTCCTCTGCATAGCTATTAAAGGTACAGGAACATTCTTCAGCTTGCAGTCTGGCAACCCCAGGAATAGCTACTGTGCACAGCAGTTCTGCCCCCCCATCATTTGCAGGACAGAAGGAGAAGACAGCAAGTCGAAGGGCAAATCCTTAATCTTTCTTCCTCATCTTATAGTAGAACTGTGGATCCTTCACACATTTCAACTCATTTATTGCTGAAAATGGACACAGATCCCATCACTCCTCCATATTCAGAGATTCCCCCTCCATCATTTTTTTTCTACAGAGCCAGATAAACTAAAAATGGAACCTGCTCCTCTCACAACAAATTTTGTTCTGCAAGAGTAGGAAGAGATTTCACCATCCTTTCCAATTCGATGCAACCCTTCCCTCAATTGCTCTCTCTCTCTCTCTCTCCCACACCCTCCCCCAAGCAAAAGGATGAAACCAAACGGCCCCTTCCCCATAACTTCAGGCTGTGCCCCAAAACGGGCCTCTCTCTTACTCTGCCAGCTTTTCCCACAGGTTCCCTCCAGGCTCAGCAGTGGTGGGAAGGGGTCAGGGTCACAGGCCTTCTCTGAAGCACTAGAACTCACCCTCCCTGTGGCAGAACTTGACAATATGCCATGTTGTATCTCTGTCCGCCTGGCAACCCCAGAGTGTCATGGTCCTCAACTCCAGGAAGGTGACTGTGGCATCCTGTGCCCTGTCCTCCCAGCAGCTTTGTCAAAGGGCAGTGTGGGCACAGTCACTAACCTTCTCCTTCTCCTATTGACTGCAGCAAGCACAGGGAAATCTTCATGTTTGCTGGGTCTTTCCCCCTCCCAGGTTGCAAATGCTTACCATAGGCTTCCTGTCACTGTCCTTTTCCTCATCAGCGTGCATGCCCTGTCATCCTGTAGCATCTGTGCCTTTCTCTCATCCCTTTTGTTCATGTTTCAGCATTAGACTGTTGAGTCTGGAGACCAGAAGTCAAATCCCCATTCAGCCACAGATTTTTCTTGCACCTCCCTGAGCAAATCTCATGCTCTCCCTTAGGGTTGCACTCCACAGTTTGAGGACCACTGATTTAACTTACAGGGTATATGCATCATCTTCCATAGTTTCACTTCTTTGCAAATGTTCAAACAAGCAACTTTAAAAAATAATATCAGTCATCTTTACACATATTTTCAAGTATAAATTGGTTGCCTTTGCAATAATTGCATATGCCAATCAATTAAATATATCATGGATTGTCAAAGAAATGGATATCTGGGTTTTCATTTATTTTCTTTATACTCATATTGACTTCATTACTTACTTTATTGCTACAGGCAAGCAAGGTGAATACAGTTGAGGAAAAAAAATGTAATAGACTGAAACAAATACATACAGACAGTGAAAACTTAAAGAGATTGTGATTTTTTTTTAAACTAGCCTACTGATAGATAGCAAAGGAGGGATAGAAAGTATAATTTCTTTGCCGGAACTAGAAGAGGCAGAGCACATACTTGCATGTAATTCCTAGCTAGGATAGAATTTATGTACAAGGCTGCAATAGAAAATTAAGCAGTGTCATGTCAGTATTCAGTTTTAAAAGCTTGAGCGAAGGAAGGGTCTTGGCTCATCAAGTAAGTTGCAAACATGAAAAGATCCCTCCTGGATAAGACGAAGGGTCTATCTATTTAAATTAGGCCTGTTAGCTGCATTGTCAACAGTATCCCAATACAGAACTCGCTACAAAAGCTGGTATCAGCTTCTAAAAGTAAGAACTGTAAGACAATTCTATAGCCATTCATTACATTTGTTTTGAGGATTCCAGTGTTTACATTTGTTAATTGTTTTAATATTATTAAATATTAAATGCTTAATATATAATGTTTAATATTAAACAATATACTATTAAATATGCTGAATAAGACTAGTTCCAGTACTTTTAAGAAGTTTTTTTTCCTTGTTGCAGTTTGTACATGAGAAAGAGATAGTAGCAGAAGATGACCAAGTATTTCTTATGAAGCAACAGGTAGTGACTGATTTGTATATTCTGCATATTTATTTAAACTGCATATTTATTTAAACTGCATTTTATTTAAACTAGAATTAAATTCAGTTCAGATTTGAATTTATTGTCAACTTCCTCACAATGTATATTTCCTTTTGTTTTACAGTCACTGTTAGCAAAACAGCCACCGACTGCAGCTGGAAGACCAGTGGTTAGTCATATTTGCTTAAATGTTAATAATTTGGTAGTAAACACATACAGCAAAGGGTTTAATATGGTTCCTCATTTCTGATGAAATACCACCTCTGAGTGTTCCTTCCCTTAGAAAACCCTGTGAAATTCTTGGGGTCACCATAGGTTAACAGATGACTTGAAGACACATAAACACACACTGATTGTGCTTGTAATTCTGCGTTTTGTACCTAAAAGCCTTAATGTTGTCACTTCTTTGGGTTGTAATCCTGTAGTATCTACTTAGTTGACCTTGCTGAACTTGGTGGGGCATACTTCTGAATAGACAAATAGGATGATAATCTTAAGATAACCAATCAGAAAAATGAAATATAAATCAAAAAATACAGTGTTCAGAGGGGAGGAAATTACATAGTATAGGGCAATCATTTTTGCCTAAGAAGGGTATTGTAAAACTGGAAAAAGGTGCGGAAAAAGACAATCAAAATGATGAAGAGACAGGAAAAATTACAGTGGACCCTCCACATTTGTGAGGGTTTGGGGTGCAGAACCCTCATGAAAGTGGAAAAATCATGAATAACTCCCTTCTGCAGTCCTCCTCCCACTCCCTTCTTCCTTTTCCTTCCTTTTCTGCACCTGAGCGAAGGGCAAAGGAGTGAAAGGGGGAGCTCCAGAGGAAAGAAGGTAGGAGCATGTTTGCCCCCCCATTGCTTTACCTTTTCCCTCAGCATGAGTTCTCAGGGCAGAGGCAAAGCAAGGGGAAGGGGAGAGCTCCTGAGGGCAGAAGGAAAGCATATGTATGTGCATGTCTTTCCCTACTCCATTGCCTTATGTTTTGCCTTGATGCTAATTCTCAGTGCTGGGACCAGAAGCAAGGGGATGGGAGTGGGAGTTCCAGAGGGCAGAAGGAAAGTACACACTGCCTTCCTTCCCCCATCCCCTTACCTTTTGCCTCACTGCGAGTTCTCAACATTGGGGCAGAGACAAGAGAATGGTAGAGAATTGCTCAGGAGGGCACAAGGAAATCCATGTCTCCCTCTGAGATTGCCTTGCCATTTTTATGGCAATGTAGAGTCAATTTTCTATTAAAATATTTGTTACTGACTTTGTAGACTACATAATATATAAATATATGTCTGTTACCCAGTTACTTTTCAATTTAAACTTAACTTCCTATGACCGTTTGCATTAAGTGTCCCAAGAAACTTCTTAGATTCACCCTCCTATGTTTTCTGGAAGTTCAGTATTTCAACTTGAATACTTCTATGTAGGATACCTCACCAAGAGTCCCTGGAGGATCTCCCAGGACACCGAACAGATCTGTCACTTCCAATGTTGCCAGTGTTACACCCATTCCTGCTGGATCCAAAAAAATTGATCCTAGTATGAAAGGTAGTGCCTTTTACTAATTTTTTGTCTAAGTTAAATATTGATTCATATTGTATATGAGTTGCTAATATTTCTTGTTCGGACCCCTTCTGATATTTTATTCTGTGGATTATTGGTGATGATTTAATTAGAGAAAGGCAAAATTTCAAACTAACAGAAGCATTTACTAATGTTCTTCTTAGTTGAAAATTGCTGTAAGTTTTGGATGGTGCAATAGAAATCCTTTTCCAGGATAGGAATTGTCCTTGTGAATTGGATAAAAATAGAAGTTCTAGCTCCTTGTATGTGAAATATCCTTCATATAAGACCTCAAGAGAGATGACTGGTCCATTTGACTTAAAGATGTTCTAGATACGAAGTCTGTAGAAGATAAAATGATCTAGTAGTTAAATAGTGTTTAAGTTTTCCTGATACATTCTATTAGGATATTGGCTTTTAATGCTCAATATATGAGACAATGATGAGATATAATCAACCATTTGGATTTTGAATTACATTTTATAGATGGCCTTATATTTAGAGTTACTCTTTTATACTGAAGGATTTCAAATTGAATTAATTCATATTATTAACACATTTTTAACTTCCTTTTAGCTGGAGCCACAAGCGAAGGAGTCCTGGCTAATTTTTTCAACAGTTTGCTAAGTAAAAAGACTGGCTCACCTGGTGGACCGGGTGGTGTTGGTAGTCCTGGAGGAGTAGGAGGCACTGGTGGTGGCAGTGGCAGCAGCTTGCCAGCATCTGCAAAAAAGTCAGGTAAATTAATATGCAAACATTTTATAGTTAAATAAAATTGGCATTTTGGGTCCCAAATTGCTTTTGGCCTCTCTTCCCCCCAACTGTTTTATGGTTGCCAAATATGGGAGATTCTTTCTTATTGCATGGGGCTTTAGAGCAGACAAAAGACCACATGAAACTTGTGGTCCTTCTACCCACATCAAGTAAGAGTGTTGTAGCAGAGACATGTGCAGAAGGAGCAGCTGGACCTGCCAGAAACTGTAGTATTGTAAAATGTTAGTATGTTTAATAACAAGAAGAATTGTTTTCACTCTACTCTTTATTGATCTTGTCCATGGCTATTGAATTAGAATGTTCTCGTTTCTGACTGGATGAATCTATCAAGTTTAATCATTTCTGCTTCTAGTTTTAACACTACTAGCATGATTCTGACCCAATTTCCCATCAGATTGCACCCTCACTTTCTATTCTATGATAGACTTTGTTCATAACATGACATTAAGATAAGTCTCCCTTACTGTATGCCGATGGGAATGAGCTGAGGGCCTTTGGCTGCAGAGATAGAAGCAGATTGCAGGGTGGAAACAGTATATTATAAGAGACTTTTGGCCAGTGCAGATTCTATGTTGCATTTCTCTTCCTCCTCCTCCTCCTCCTCCTCTGACTAGTAAACAGGGACACTTTCCTGTTAAACTTGCCAAGAGGCAATCTAGCTAATAGTGCTAAAATTGTATGCTGCAAAAGATTATTGTCATGAATGTAAAGTTGTAACTAATGGTGGAACTACATATTACTTTGGCAAATTGGCAAAACTGTGTGTGAGTAAGGAGATATAGATAGAGGAGAACCAGTATGTGCATTTGAGGGGTGCCTATACCTTCCTAAGTCTGCTACATCTTTCTTATATTATTGCTCTCTGCTTCCAAACCCTGAATCTCTCATAGATGGGAGGCTATGTCCTCTTCTATGTTCTCAGCTGGTTCTCTTCTATAAGTATCTCTTCTCCAAGCCCCCTACTGCCATCAAAAGAAAAATTCTGAATAGAGAATGTTTTTGTGACACTGTTTTTTAGGATGACACTACACATTATGGGCAAATGTGCAGTTTGATATGACCCAAGGCTGTGCTATCTGAGGATGCAGTTGGAGAAACTGTTTTAAAATATATTCCAGAGTGTTATATTCAGAAGAAGCCATAGAGCTTTCCATGTGGAAACACTTCCGTGGGTATTTACAGGGTGTTTATGCTTTCATGAAAGAATTGGAGTACTTTAAATGCAGCCAGTTTGAATTACACTTTATAATAATGCTAGATATATGTAATAGCAACTCCATATTGATTTTTGTGACTGTGAATACTTGTGGGAAAAGTTTCATATAAAACATTACATGTTTGTCCTCCTTGTCTAGGCCAAAAACCTGTCTTGACAGATGTTCAAGCTGAATTGGACAGAATGTCACGAAAACCAGATCTGGTCTCTCCAACAACACCGACATCCCCCACAGAAGGTGAAGCATCTTGAAGACACCAAATATAGCCATTTATTCAATTTTCTGGGATAATTTAAACTTGCCTCTGCCTCTTCCTTATGTGACTGGGACTAGGGAGCTGAAACACTTACAGAGGAGGACAAGCAGTTTATATCTTTTGTGTTGCCCAAAATTGTAAAAGGGAACTGTACAGATGGAAAGTTATCACACAATGTAAGACTGCTGTTCACAGTACAATGTGGCATTCAGAAGTATCTGGATTTTGTTTAAGAGTCAGCATAATTCTGTAAAATTGGAAGCGTCCACTTAATCATTTGTAATGCAAAAAGCTGTTGGAAGTTGGAAAGGTGATATGCAACACAGGCACTGAATTTATACTGATCTCCCAAACTTTTTAGTTACATGCAGTTTTACAAATTAACCTCAAGGGGGAGGATTTCCTAGGATTTTGTTGGAAAGAGATCAATTGACTGTTGTTTTTTTTTGTGCACCATCAATAAACTAACTCAAAATAAAATTTAACACTTCATTTGGAATATGACTTCAGACTGCACTGATCTCATTTGATATTTAAATTGTATTAAACTACTTAAAATAATATGTTGTGCTAGAACCTGTTGCAGTATCAGGAATTTACCACTAAACTGTTTTAAAGTGCTGGGATTAAAGCTGAATAACCTTAAAACATCTAAAAGATTATTTTCGAATTCGGATGGTGGATGTCTTGAAAACAAAACTTAAAAATTCCAACAGATGTGACTTTTTGAACACTGGCTATATGTAGAATGCAGTAAACTTTACTGTCAAATTTTAGAAAAAGATAATTGCATGAAGATATTTCTTTACATATAGGCCTACCTTATTAGTACTCTTTTCTTTGGGGGCGGGGTTAGAATTTTAAATTATTTTAAGCAACTCATTCTCTTTATATAGATCTAAGTCTATTAACACATTTAATGAAAGTGCATATAGTTTTTTGCTTTTGATAATGTTGCTGTAACTTTCACATGTATCTCTTTAATAAGTTGCCTTCTAGAAAGGTTGTGCAAATGTTGACACTTCCGGGAAACAGTATTTGTTTCTTGCATTAAGTAACAGTTTTTCTCCTTTTCAAGAAACTGTTTTCTAGTAGTCTCTCATTTAGGGAACTGATCAGATCATTTAATAGTGCTATACTTTAATATGCTTCCAGACCATTCAATTTTCTCTAAACCACCACTTCTGAGAAAAACCTGTTAAAGATATAGGGAAAACGCTATACATTAAGATTATCCTGTTTACTTTCCAATGCAATATCTTGCCCAAGAACCAATACTTTATGATGATGAGCAATTCATAGCAGAAAAGTCTGATAGGTACCGGTAGGTGTTCCTAAATCAGAAGTGGCAGTTGTGGCTTTATATGTCAGACTGCAACTCTCTTCAGTTCTAGTTAGCATGGCCAATAGTGACAAATACTGGAAGCTGTTGTCCAACAATGTTGTGATAGCTGCAGTTGTCCACTCCCATTATAAATCAGTGACAAGGTTTGCTTGGTTTTTCATGCATAAATGGAGAAATGCATGAATTGGAATCCACAGAAATATTTTAGATGTGTCTACAGTCTTCCATTCCCTGCCTCCCCTGGAATTGCACTCCTTTCTCCCAAAATACCTCAGTACACCTAAAAATGCTTTTGCAAGTTCCCTCACTTTGAAAAGCAGTTTGCCACATAGTATGTGGGGAGATTATTCAAAGATGCAAGTCCAAAGGACTCTTAAACACATAGAATTACTTGCATGATTCTTCAGATCATGGCTACTATAAGTGACAATGGAAAAAATTTACTTGAATCTACACATGGTTCTACAGCCAATTTGAAATTGCTGCTTGTAAATCCTTGTGTAAAATGAAGAGATTGCAAAAAGGAAAGTTAAGGGAATTTCACAATCATCTGATAAAAGAAGAAACATGAGCTTCTGGCTGCAATATGTTTATGCCATTTAAGATCTAAATTTGTGGAAAGGATGCTTAACCTGACAAGGAGTGCCTTTACAGAAGACTACACAATTCTTCCGTTCTAATCAAATCTGTTCAACCTTTGAACAGATTGCTACTGTGTAAACACAGAATGAGCATTTTGGTGTGCATTTAAAAATGTGCCTGATTTTATCCCACAGATAAGGTAAGTAACATGGTTTCAATTCATTTATAACTTAGGGTTGAATTGTTTGCGCCTATCAATATAATGGTATAATTCTTAATTATAGAACAAATGCTTCTAGTATCTTAACCTCTGTATACTCACATAATATCTTCAATCAGAATGTATGGATATTTCTGAACACAGCAAACAAATCTATTAAATAATCTCATGTCCCATAGAAGATAGGTGTTTTTGAAAGAAAAACAAAACAAAAAACAGATAGGTTACTTTTTTTCCCTGTGAAGAGGAAGAAGTGTTACAGGCACTTGATCATCAACATAAGTTAGAAGCCACTCTCACACAAATAGGCTGATGGGAAATAAACATGAAAGACCAAGAAAAAGATATGAGTGAAAATTTAAAATAGATGGCATACTAACATGTTCAGAACATTAAACTAAATTTTGGTCACTAAATGCTAGCTAAATGGAAAAATCTAGCATAGATTTTAGAATGTACTGTATCTGCTTTTCAGAGAAAAAGAGTTTTGTGGAGCTTCCAGGGAAAAAGAGCATTATGACACTGCCACTGAAAATGTCATTCTCCATTCCTTCATTTGAATTTTGCACGTGGTTTGTGTCCAATAGATCAGAATCAAAGATCACTATGCAATACAAAGGCAGAAGTCTCTTTTCAGGTATGTTGAGACTTAGCTGTTCAGTGTTCCTGAGTATATGCAATAGTATCTTAGTACAGAGTAAAAGAATTTGAGGTCATCCTTGAAAGGGGAAAGCAAGTAAATTTTTTGAGGCTATGTACCATCAAGCCTGCACCCACCTCTGGTGTGTGTTAGAAAAACAAAGGCTTAGCAAGGGTGAGAATCACATGGCCTTTAGAAGTTGTATTGCATCTTCCAACATTCCTCACCATTGGCTAGGATTGCTAGGACTTGCAATCCAATAATATCTGCATGAATCCCATCACAGGTCTAACAGACTACTTGCTAAATCGTGCAAATGAATGTCTAGATTGGCATGACTTTCTTTTCTTCATGTACTGTAGATAAGTGTCTTAATTGCTTAGAATATTCCTTAAACACATTATGCAATCAATCTTGCATTTTCTTTGCAATACATACAATGCCCTAATACTTTGGGGTTCTTTACATAAAACAGATAAATAAAATTTCAACCAAAAGTATGTTATAAATATGCTAAGGAGTTGTTCATTGGTATAAGGCTGTACTGAGTCAGATGAGACATACCAGAGAAGGGTACTGCTAAATGCTTTACAGTCAGCCCACCACATCTGTAGATTTCACTTTCACAGACTTGATTATTTGTGACTTTATCTAACCCTTCTCTCCACGCTTGAGGGCTTCTTTTCCAGGGGAACCTTCCCTCTCAGCAGCTCCAATCAGGCTGTGCAGCCTTTTAAAAACTTGCCTCTGGTCCTGCACTTCCTCCACCAGCCACTGCTCGTCCAGTGAAGGATGACTTGCAGCCCAATTTCTCAGCATCACAAACTCTCTCCTGATGCTTCCCATACCCAAGAAAGGAGATGGGCAAGAGGGAGAGGAAGTATAGAACCACCATACTGATTCACCCCTTTCCCTCTTTCCTTGACTTGGTTTGGACCCTGGGTGCCTGTTGTCCCCACCATGTCCTGGCATCCTTCCCACAGATTCCCACCCACCCACATTTTGATATTTGCAATTTTTCCACTTTTGCAGGGGTTCTGCACCCCTAACCTTAGCTAATGTGAAGGGCTGACTGCACAATTAATTTGGGCTTTCTGAGAGAGCTGATGACTAAACTCTTATCTTCATATACATTTGAATTTTCTTTGCTTGATATACTAGCTAGGACAAATTAGGAAAAGAAAATTCACTCATTTAGCACAATATGTTCCTACAGAAGAATTCCTCCTCTAGTGTTGATCCTTGAGGCAATGACTATATTAGCTACTCTCCATGATGACATGCAGATGAGCAACTTGCCTTCTTTTGCTTTCAGTGTTTGCGCACCATCCTAAACATGGTAGAAACTTACACAATACTTTCTCTGTCTTTCAGATTGCCAGTCTTTTAAGAACTTCTGTACTAATGTAGGGAGAGCCAGTGTGTGCCATAGTGGTTTGAGTGTTGGAATAGGACTCTGGGAGGCCAGGGCTCAAATCTTCACTCAGCCACAGAAACTGACTGGGTGACCTTGGGAAAGTCACTCTCTCTTGGCTGCAGAGAAAGGCAAAGGCAAGCAAAACTTGTCAAGAAAACCCCACTATAACCTTGCCTTAGGGTTTCCACAAGATGGAAACAACTGGGATGCACACAAGAGCAACCGATTTTAAGCCAATGTGGTGTAGTGATTTGAACATTGGACTATGACTCTAGAAACTGGGACTGGAATCCCTGCTCAGCCATGGAAACCCACTTGGTAACCTTGGGCAAGTCACAAGTCCCCCAGCCTCAGAGGAAGGCAAAGGCAGCCCTCCTCTGAACAAATTCTGCCAAGAAAACTGCACGACAGGTTTGCCTTAGGGTTGCTGTAAATCAGAAATGACTTGAAGACACACAAAAACAACAATATTAATTTAATGCTGCCACACAAAATGGAGTAACTGTAAGGAAACTTAACACTTGCTGCTCTTTTTATCCCTTAACATTACAGCACCAGTCTCAACATCTCCTGACTAGGTACACCAGATTCCTAAATTACTGGTAACATGCACCAGAAGATCTGTTACACTTCTTGTAGATGCCCACAAGAGGGAGTCATCTGACTTCTCAATTGGCTTAAATAATTTACTGCATCCTGAAGGGTGCAGATCAGTTTCCCTGTACTGTGTTTGGAAGACCTTCACATAATCCTTTTGTTTGAAGAGTTAGAAAGATGGACTGTGAGGCATCAATGGTGTAATGCTCTTTGTAATATATTGTGTATGTTCTTTATTTTCCCCCTACACTAGTAGTTTGACGATACAAGCAATTCACAATGCTATATTTCTGCACATAGGTGCCTAGAAGGAATTTCATGGGAACTGATTTGAGTAAAAGTGTATAGGATCTGATGCCCCAACATTCATATATTCCAAAGCACTGCCACAGCCTGATCATACACACTTTGGTTTAATCCATAACATCTCTTCTTGTATTCTTATGAACATATTTTTAAACAACATAATTGGTCCCAAGACAGATGCTTGGGAACCCCACTGTTCCATCTCTCCATTGTGGGAACTGTTCATTCCTATTCTGTGCCTTCGGTTCTTTAGGATCGCCCATCCTATCTCATGTCTGCTAAGTCTACTCAGGAGCACTTTTATCACCCCTTATTCACAGTTGTTCTCACAGAACTCTAAGAGCCTAGTGGCAAAGGACTTACCTTTGTAGAAGCTATGCTGATTTATTTTCAGCATGTCTTGTCCTTCTGTGTTACGGATTGGGAATCCGTGACCCTCCCAGCAACCCTAGGCAAGAAAGCCAGTGGTGATGAACGGTGGGAATTGCAGTCCCACAACATATGGAGAGTCACATCATTCCAAAACCCTGTATACATTTTATAATTTTCTTTTCAATAATGCCTCATTATTTTCAGTAACTTCATTTCTAGTTACCATTGTTTGCCTCAATTTCTTAGATTCTCAACCTGTAAATATCAGTATTGGGTATCTGTTTTGTCTCTTCTGCCGTAAAGACAGACACAAGCTATTCTACATAAAGATAATTGTGGAACTTTTAAATGTAACAATTTTTCCAGCATAAGTTTTAAACACATCTATTTCTTTGGGAAAAGAATCGATTCAACATCTCTTCCATTTCCTTATCATCCTTCAACCATATGGCCATCTGACAGTCTAATTGCCTCTTTAGATGGCTTCCTATTGCTGAATAGTAATGTTTATTTCATTGTTGCTTTTAATGTTTTTAGATATCTGTTCCTCACAATTCCTTTTTGCATCCTTTACTGTTTCCTTGTATTTCCTCCCTGCACGTTTGTGAGCTTGTTTCCTTCTAATTTGGTGAGACTTTCACTTTTGGAAGGAAGCCTTAAGATTGTTTTTTTAAACTGTTTATGTCCTCTTGACTATGTGTTACGTTTCTTGACCTGTAGCATGCATTCTATCTGACTTTGTATTACTGTGGTTTTGTGCAACCCCTGGCCTCACAACTAGATGTGGCCCTCAGAGCTGAAAAACTTGTGAGCACCTGACTGGGGCCAATGCGTACTGTGGGGCTTTGAAACAGGTATGATTCACCATCTCTTTAGATTGAGGGATTAAGAGCTCCTTGCCATTTGTTAGCTAATCTGCATCTGTCTGGAGGCTCCTTTTATCACTTGGTTGCCTGAGCGTCCTACTTGTGACCAGTGGTAAAATCCAGACAGGCAGAGTTAACAATACTTCACTTAAGCATTCTCAAGTGTTGGAATCTCAGACTATTCATATGCGAGAATGAGCAGGCACCTGTTAGTCTTTTAGGCTATTTACTATACACAATTATAGACATACCAACATATACAGTTCCCTTACGGAGATACAAAGAAATTTCCCTGTCTAGATACATAACTTTTATTACACTAGATTGCATGCAAGACATAATACATCCATTACATTACAAGATATGGCAAGTAAGTTGTTACACTTTCATAAGGACTGAACCCAAAGTAACACTACAATCTTAAACAATGTAACTTAGCCAGTTATCCACTAAGGAATACCATCTCATCTGTTGAGGAACTATCCCTCTTTAAACAGACACATAGGCTTCCAGGAGGTTAATATCCCTGGGTATTGCTATATCTAGCAGCATCCATTAAGTCTATAGACATTGATACCATTATTCATAATGGGCATGTCTATTTGGTGCTGCCTAGTTGAGAGCACAGATTCTCTCTCTTACAAGCATTATCTGGCTGTATCAGCATGATCTGGGCAGTTATCCCCTAGGAACAGTGTAGCTCAGAGGCTATGTAGGTGGATGCTCAGTCATCTCTCTTCTCATCTGTCTCCTCTTGGACTGTTTTTTATCTTTTGTAGCCTATCAGCTGACATATTCTGTCCAGTTAGATAAAAGATGCTCATTATACTTGCTCACTATATGTAAACAGAATATAGTATGTAAACAATTATTTATGTAAATTATTAGTCTCCTCCCTTAAAGTAATGTAACACTGGGTACACTTGCCTTTCATTAGGTTACCTCTGATTGCATCAGACTATAATGTGGCACCTGTCTTGGATTCATTATCAGTCAATTCATTGTTGGTGTTTACTCATAGTTTTTAGTTATGCTGGCATTATGCCATGGCCCTAAGTTTGTGGGACCTGAGCAGGGCTGTTCAAGATGGGATGACTTGAGCTCTCTCATTCATTGGGTCACCATAAGTTAAAGTTGACTTGACAGCAGCTAACAACAAATGCCTAGAATTAGCTAGTGTCTTAATAACAGACATACATTCTACAATATGCAGGACTTTTTGATTTATATATTATATTTTATGCTTTATAAGCCTCCTATTTTAGCCTCTAGATCAGAGCTTTCCAAACATATCTAAAAAGTGTGTTGGTGACTTTTTAGACACGCATCATTTTGCAACACAGTAATTTCAGTTTTATTAGCAAACTGGAGGTTAAACTAAACTATAAGAGATACAGACACATATATAAATTGTAATAACAAAATGTTTGGGGACACAACATATCTCATGAAAATCTTTCATACATTTTTAAATATATATATATGATTTATAAATAATAACATACATTTCCAAGATTGTAGGCGACACATCTACACACTTCAGGCAACACACTAACGTGTCACAGCACACCGTTTGGAAAGCCCTGCTTTAGACTATGAATTTCACAAACTCTAATCAAATCAGTGCATATCCTGTATCGGCTTGAATCTAGATCTACCATTTCCAAGAATTCAGCACTCACTCAACTCTGTAGAATAACAAAAGAATCTTTGTGGCACCCTCGTGACAAGTTTTATTTCCCATAAGTGTTAATCTGACTAACCCACTGGACATGTGCACTATCTCAACGAACTCAACTGTGTTGCTATGAATCTACCACACCACTCTGAACACACTAGATCTCATCTGATTATAGAAGCTAAGCAGTGTCAGGTCTGGTTAGTACTTGGATAGGAAACCACCAGGAGTTATTTCCTAAGTAGGGCTTGTTTAAAAAAGAATCCTACCTAAAACTCTGGAGAGTTGCTGCCAGTCGGGCTTGACAGTATTGGGCTGGGCTGAGTCAAAGTTCTGATTTTGCACAAAGCAAGCTCCTGTTCCTTCCAATATAGAGTGTGTAATTTGAAGGATAACACAACACTTAAAGTGGAAGGTGAGGCCATTTAAAAGTGTCAATTCCAATTTCTGTCATCCACTGATTTTTAATATTTGTTACATGCCAACATACCATAATGTGCACATTATTGACTTGGTAAACTGGCCTTACCAAGCTGGTCAATACTGGCCTGCCAAGTAATGGTCAGAATTCTGTCATACGGCCATACTTGATCAGAAACTCAGAAAAGCAACTGTATGATAAGATTATTGCATAAAGCCATAGGTTTATTTTAATTCTATTGTTGCTTTCTCAGCTTCCTTCCTGTAATGAAACAGGAAGAGAAAAATAACACCATCCAATGGGCCACAAATACTCCACATCAGAATTATCTCAGCATTTAGTAAATGGTTCTATTCCTTCCACTTTGCCCACTGTCTTCCAACACCGTTAGGCATTTCCCAAAGCTAACTATACATTAATTTCAAATGAAATGCACTGTCTAGTCAGTTCTACTTTTCCAACCACATGCTAGCTTTCTGCCTTTAACTACTCTGCCTCTTAAAAGGCAATCTCTGTAGGTAATTTTTAAATTGCTTCTTACATATCCCCATGGGTGCAAAGTTAGACTGGCTAGGATGGGCATTACATGAAAGCCATCTTGACCTTCCTATGGGTTATCCACCTGCAGCCATTTTAAAGGGAGATGTTGCTTATAGTGTACAGGGTGCACTTTCATCTCAACAGTTTTCACACTCAGGGTTCCCCTTCTACCAGAGTACCATCCTACGGAATCCTGTGGTTTCTGGTTTGAGGAGGCACTAAAGTTCTCTGGCTGAGAATTCTAAATGCCCTTCCCTAAACTGCAAATCCCAGGATTCCATGGGATATGGCCATGGCAACTGAAGTGGAACTGTTGTCCTATGATTGCACAGCGCGAAAGGGCTCCGAGTTTAGTAACTTGTTGCGGTATACCGTACAGTACCCAGAACCGAAGCTGCTTTGTTGGTCTTTTTGGAAAGGTGACCTTCCAGAGACCGCTCAGGTGGCGGTTAAAGTGCAGGCGGAGTGAGGAGGCGCAAGGCTGCTCTGACCCCCCCCCGTTTACTTAAGCGGGAAAGAAAATCCGCCTCCTACACGGCCTGCAACATTCCTTATCCATGCGCCCGAGTCTGCTGTGACAAACACTTCCCACAGAGCTAAGCTCGAGCCCGCAGCATAAACTCTGCAGGAAGCAGAAGCGCTGCACAAACTGCAGAGTGAACTGGCTGGCGGGGGCTGCCCTACTTCCACCGCCGCGAGGTTCTCTCAAGGGGCCGGGCCTCCTTCGGCTTCTACTTTGCCTCAGGAGTGGCAGGCGGCGCCTCGCCCCTTCCCTCAGGGGCCGCCGGGGATTTCCGCGGCTGGGCAGCCCAGGCGACTCCTCCTCCTCCTCGCTTTCGTACCCACCCACCGCTCACCCAGGGCAAGCCCGCCTCCCCAGACTGAGGCGAGGCCGCCTTTTCCTTTCGCTTTCTTGCAGGACCGGCCGCTGGTAGTGCTCCTCCGTCTCCTCCCTTCGCGGCCATGGAGAACGGCGGCCAGGTCTACGTGGAAACGACCGTCCCCGCCGAGCAGCCGAAGGGCAAGGGGGCCCCCTGGGGTGGCTGCACCACCAGCCGCCTCGGCCGCCTGCGCCTCTCCCTGAAGGTTTCACAGCTGGTAGGTGGAGGAGACCCGCCCCCCGCTCGCCCCCTCGCTTGGCTCGCTTCCCCTTCCCTTTCCGCGCCTTCCCTTTCTTCCTCCCTCCTGGGGGTCCTTCTCTCTCCCACTTCACTGGCCCCCAGAGAGACATGGCGGGCTAGTCCTTTAGCCATTGGGAAGCGAAGGGGGAGCTTGCGAACCTCCCCCAGGTGGGGCTGAACGAAGAGGACGGCCTCTGAGTAGGCATCCGGGACCGGCAGTGGATTTCGAGACTGCGTGTTGTGAGTCCAACTGGGCCGTCCCGTGAAAGGTGATTGCCTGAGGCAGAAGAGCAAAGGACGCCCCCGTCTCCACGCACACTCCCAAGTCAAGGGGAAGCTGCGTTGTATCGGAGTACAACTCCCAGAATCCCCCCGCCTCCATCGCCCTGGCCATGCTGGCGAAAGGGATCCTGGGAGTTGTAGTTCAGCCTCTGGGGCATAGTACTCAACCCCAGCTAAATTATTTTGGTACAGGAAAGAGAGAACCTCAGTAGCGCCTTTCTCTCACTGTCACCAGAATACAATAACAACAGAGCAAACGAAGAACAACATTTCGTGGGCTTTCTTTCTTTGGAGGTCTTGATACAGAGATTGTATGGCTTTTTTTGGGAGCCCTTTAGTCATGTGTTCCTGCATGGCAAGGAGTTGAACTAGATGGCTCTTGCAATCACATGGAGCTCCATGACTTGATGAATCTAGCATGCTGCCCTTTCGTGACACCCAAAGTCTCCTGTCCAAGGAAGGGTTTCTCTGCTTGATTGTGTGGCTGGCTTTAGATTTCAGCAAATGCACAAAAGGTTCTTGATGAACATGGTAAACAGTTGCTGCATGATACCAGGAATCCAGTAGGTTAAAGCTTGGACCTATCCTCAAAGAGGTTTGATTTGGGGCATGTTGATAGGAATATATCAAGCTGTTTTAATATTAAGCCAAACTGTTGGTCCATCTGGCATAGTACTGTCTGCACCAGTGGTGGGGAACCTTTGGTCCACCAGACTTTTTAGACTTCAGTTCCCAGAAGTTCAAACTGGCAGGCTCAGTGGTAAGAAATTGTAAGGAGTATTAGCCAAAACAGTTGGAGGACCAAAGCTTTTCCATCCTTAGTCTTCATTAATAGATAGCAGATTTTTGGGGATTCAGACAAGGCTCTTTCTCTGCCCTCTCTGGAGATGGCAAGGATTGAACCTGGGATTATTTGTGTGCAGCATATGTTTTCAGCCACTAATTTTTTAAAAAATGAACTATGAGGACTGCGAATTGTAGAATCATAGAGTTGGAAGGGGCCTGCTGGACCACCCAGTCTAATCTCTTAATCAATGCAGAATTTCTTGAGAAAGTATCCCCAACAGGTAGCTGTCCCGCTTCTTGAAGATGTCCAGGTAAGGAGACCTTACCACCTCTCTAGGTAGTTGATTCCATTGCCAAACTGCTCTTACAGTCAAGAGGTTCCTTCTAATATTCAGCCAGAATTTACCTTCATCTAACCAAAAAACATTAGACCTGGTGCTACCCACAGGGGCAGCACATGCTGACTCACTCTTCTCTGCAACAGCCCTTGAAATATTTAAAATATGCAGTCAAATTACCCCACAATCTTCTCTTCACCAAGCTGAACATGCCGGGCTCCTTCAAGATGTGGCCCTTCACACTTTTAGTATTTTTAACTCCACTTTTGTGTGCAGATGTGAATAACTGTAATGCAGCATAAAATGTGCAGGATGTAAAGGTGGATGTAAATCTTTATTCTTTATTTGAATTTTTTTATGGCTGGATGGAAGTACAGTGGGGTCATTTTAACAAGTTCCTTCACACACATATTGTCCCCACTTCTGTCAAAACTGCATTTACTGAGCAACACTTCAGAATTCCTAAACTGTGATTGCAGTTTGGTCAGCCCATTCAGTGAATGTTTATAGACTGGAGATGAAATATATTGAACTCCCTCCTCCATCTATATGTTTATGGCTCACATGATAATCATCCCACAAATGTGTTCATGCTGCTTGAAGCACTTTACTGATTTTCTGTTAGTGATAGGAACAGATTACACAGATTAGCTGGGGCACTGAAATTTTCTGAAAATTTGCATATGATAAAGTAATTCCTTTAGTTGCAAGTGAGGATATTTTTTGCACAATGGATTCTCCAGTCACTTAATGGCTATGCCAATTCTCCAGAATGGAGAAGTTTATTGTTGGGCTAGCGCTTGGTTAAAAAGCTGAGAGTCCCAGATGGAATTTCTCCATTAACTGTGCCTGAGACCTGCAAATGAGAGGTCTGAATCCTGGAACACTTTATCCATATAGGGTGAGGAGGTGGTTGTTTCCAGTAGAAGCCTTTTGTATTTGCATGGTACACATTTGAGGCAGTGGACATAAATAGCTTACATACCAAAATGCGGTAGTATTACAGCACAGTCCTGTACGTGTCTGCTCAGGCCCAAATCCCACTGAGTTTGTATAGGATTGAAGCACTGGTCTACAACCAATTCCCAAGGGGTGGGGTGTCATTTAAAGCCCGTTTTGAAGCACAGGAAGGGACAACTGAATGCCAACATGCCAGTCTTTTTCCATGTGAAAAATAATCTCTGGTAAATTTTTTTTTAGTAGTTTCAGAGGTGGATAGCCATGTTAAGTCTGTTGCAGCAAAAGCAAGTCTTGTGGCATCTTAAAGACTGACAAGTTTTATTTAAACAAACTTTTTTTGTGGGTCATCTTACAAGCATCAGATGAAATGGGTTGGGAAGTGGTTGGCTTGTTAGTCTTAAAGGTACCACAAAATTCTTTGTTGCTTTTTCTTCATATATAACAAGGCCTGTGAAAGCCATCATTAAATTGCACACTGCTCTTTCATTTTAACCACTCCCTTCATTCCATGAAGCAATATAGGGAGTATTGAAGGCCTGTTCCTCGGACTGCACAGTTAAGCTTCTCTCACCATCAAGGCCACTCTCAATATCATTGCTGGGAGGATGGGGATTAGATAGGGCCACTAAGGTTTTCTTTATGATCTGTGTTTGTGCTTCCCTTCAACTTTTAGTATATGAGGTTCCATTACCATTTGCAATGCAAATGAAACAACTGCAGGGATTTCTGATGGTTTGTGAAAGAAGAGAAGCTTATTTGTGTTTTTCCCCTTAAACAGTGAAGTACTGTGTACTCTAAAGCCAGGTAACCTATGGCAAACCGAGCCTTGTGCATTCATTATATTTCTTTCTAAGATCTGAATTTGATCTTGGGGACCAGTGGAGTAGGAACAGGGTGGGTGGGGAGGCACTTCGCCCTGGGCGGCAATGTTTTGGGGGCATCCTGGCTCCTAGCCGCCACCACGCCCCGCATGCCCTGGCCACACCCCCATGCACCATAGCCTTGCCCCCTCCCGACCCCCCCCGCTCCACACACTCCAAGCTCTGCCACTGTTGGGGACACAGCAACCGGATCCTGTCATGGCAGAGATCTATAGATGATGTTTTTCTTCCTTGCTACAGGTAGGGATTTTTTAGTGGTTGTAATGGGAGCAGGGAGTCTGATCTTGGATTAGTGCAAAGTTTTCACCCAGTTGCCTCAGAGATCCTGGGGGTGATCCTTTTCATTTTTGAATGAATAGGGTCATTAGTTGCTAAACTGGCTTTCTGAAGAGTTGTTTTATTTATTTAAGATATTTTCCCCTGCCCTTAATAATATCTGCTGAAATTCATCTAATCACACACATGTCCTACAATGCTTTTAGTAATAACACATATAGGAAGTGTTTTGCAAAATACACTGATTTTCAGTTCTGCACCTGCTTTAAATACTCCAAAGCCACTAGATCTTATCAGATTCTGAAAGCTAAGCCCTGGTGAGTACTTGGATGGGAGACCATTAATGAGTACTTGATGCTGTAGCCTATATTTCAGAGGAGGAAACTGGCAAAACCATCTCTGAGTATTCCTTGCCTAGAAAAACCCTATGAAATTCACGGAGTTGCCGTAAGTTGACAGGCCACTTGAAGGGACATACAACACATACCTACTTTTGGGCTCCACTGCTTCTTTCTGCAGTGTGTTTATATCAGGTGTGGGAATTGTTTGGTGTACTAGGTGATGGTGGACTGCAACTCCCAGCAGTTGAGTCTAACAACATCTGGAGGACCATATGATTCTCAGCCCTGGTTTATATCCTTCTTAACACTGCATTAGATGTTTTACTGAGGATAGACTTATAGGTGTGTGTGTGTGTGTACAGTCAGGATAATCTATGAAACAGAAACACTGCCCATAAGAAGATGCCCAATGCCAGAAATAGTACGTGCTACCCAGGAGCTGCTTCATGTCCATTGAAAATCACCAGAGTCCTATATGGCACCTTAAATATGCTCTCATTTATTTTGGCATGTTTTTGTAGGCTAGAGTTCACCTCTGGTTCATGAAAACTTATGCTACAAATAATTTATTAGACCTTAAGATGTGACAAGGGTCCTGGTTGTTTTTGCTGGAAAGACTGACATGAAGGCCCCTCTCTTTACATGAACAGTATTTCCCAAAAATGATGTAATGGTTGCAGCAACTTATTTCCCCAGGTAGCTGTGAAATGTTCTGGCTCAGTGTCAGAGAAAATGTATAACATAGCTTTGTGGTCCCTGAATCTTTCCTGAGTTGAAACATTTTTGCATGACATTTAAAAGCAGGTGTAATTTCTTTCCACAATAATCAGCTTGCAAGTACTTTACCCACTGTCTGATATCCATTTGCAAGTTAATCTTTTTAGTGACTGCTATTTATGAAGCCAATAGAACTCCAAGCCATTTGGATCACTAGCTCCATAGCTGTAGTTATCAAATGATAAGTGGATATGTTTGCCACTGTACCAGGTTGTTGTTTTGCTCATGTATCTTGTGATGAAAAAGATAAGCCCATTAAGTTTTGCTGTAGAAAAGCATCTCTCTGTCATTGAGTAATAATCCTGTTGAAAAAATATGTCTGGTTTTTATTGAATTTTTAGCAATTTTTAGCAAGGCTATTATACATGGCAAACAGAGCCCAACCTTAATCCCAGCTCTGAAGAGAAAGCAGGTATCTGGTCTACCTGGCATCTAACATAGTGATAGGAGTTCCTAAAAATTTAAGAGCATTTACTCATTTCTACAGATGGTTGCCAAACTGTCTTGGGTGCTTTCAAGTCATTTCTGACCTATCACAGGGTTTTCTGGGGACTGAGAGTGTATGATGCGCCCAACGTCACCAGTGGGTTGCCATGGCTGAGCAGGGAATTGAATCCTGGTCTCCAGAGTCATAGTCCAACTCTCAAACCATTAAATTACTTCTAAGCAATTTGTTGCCAAGGAATATAAGATATTTCTGGAGTTCTTCTTTGTCCGTAAGAGATTGTTTATAGATAAACAAAATTTTCAGACAGTTCATTTCACAATTCTTATCAGATAACCTTGTGGCAGAATTCACATTTGTTTTTTCTGAATAATCACCTTGCAAAACACATCCTTCCTACCCTGTCCTCACTTTCCTGATATTGCTTAATGTTTTTGTTGTCATGCTGCTGTAATATTTCTACATTTACTAGTCATTCTTTCTTCAGTGTCATCATCCTATTTTTGACAGTAAGTGTAATTATAAAAGTTTAAAAAGTATAAAAATTGTACTTAATACTAGAGCAGATTCAGATTTAATGATGTATTCACATGGATTTTCTTAGTTCCAGAAGGAAAGTTATAGTGATTTCATCCTCTCATTATAGAAATGTAGACTTGGAAGAGAAAGCTAGCATGGTATAGTGGTCTGAGTGGACTGCAACTCTGGAGACGAGAGTTCATATCCCCACCTGGCCATGGAAGCTCATTGGGTGACCTTGGGCAAGTCACACTCTCATTTGAAGGCAAAAGGAAATCCCCTATGAACAAATCCTCCCAAGAAAACCCCATGATAGGTTCACCTAAGGATTGCCATAAGTCAGAAATGACTTGAAAGCACACAACAACAACAGTGGGTTGGAAGGTACACTAAGGGGCATTTACTTCATTCCCCCATCAGTGCAAGGCATCTCCTACTTTGGCTGTAAACCAGAACAAAAAGCTTCCTCTTAAAATTTCCCATCACATACACATTATCAGACAATGGCACCCTCTCTTCTCTAACTTGTGCATCACATAATTCCTTACATTCTGCTACCTGCTTCATTTCCCTTTGATTTATGCTACTTGAGCAGCAGGAAAAAGGGTGTTCCTGTATCCAGTCATGAAGAGTTTGCATGTGAAAATGTATGTACTTCAATATTCAGTTCTTCACATATGGATAGTCTGTTTGCATGAGAGCAGAATTGTTTCTGAAAGATGGCAACATTTCCCTGAGCGAGTGGGTGCCCTTCTGTCCATGAAATAGCAGTGTGTGGATAAAGTGCAAATACTTGTGGGTGGGTGAACTGCAGACTTCTGATGAGTGAGTTGCAAGGCCAGAGCAATGTGATGAGCCTGTGGATAGCCTTGAGCCTGCAGTTCTGGCCTGACTGGATGCAAGTGACTTGTACTGTCAGTCTGTCTCCTGTTTCTGCAGGTATGTGGGAGATAAAGTATTGTGTGAAAATAGGTCATGTAAGAATAAGGAACCAGATAGTAATGAACCAAAATAAAATGGCATCAAGTAGACCATTTTGTACAGTTTCTGTACAGTACATTTCTGTAGAGCAAGCAAACAGCCAAATCCCAGGGGCTTCTGGCAGTATTTTTGTTGTCAGTTATTGCCCTTAAGTTCTTGATAAGTAGACTCTTGAATGTTTTTCTGCTTCCACAAGCAATTGTCCTGTTTTAGATTAATAGAGAATAATGCTGTCAGTGGTAAATACCTATTGACGGTATGTACATTGTCATCACTTATCTGATGATACGCAGTCATTATTGATCTTGGGTGTACATTCTCAGACTTATTATACCATTACACTGGAAACAGCTACAACTTACTGTATCCACTTTCATAAGCAAAAGCAGTTGCATAGAAAAAGGTATTGCATCATACAGACAGCGTCTGCTGATGCTTGGACATATCTGTATCCTCTCCTTGAGTTAGTGTGCAGCACTTTGAAAAAAAAGAAAAAGAAAAAAAAAAGGAACTGAACTTCTCACTAGCCTTTCCCAAATCCAGGGAAGCCTGTGCATCTTACCAGCAAGCACAGGTTTGCCAGTGTAACACCAGGGGATGCATTATATTGCGTTAGGCAATTGGTCCATTTAGCTTTGTATTGTTTACACTGATTGGCAGTGATTCTCCATGGTTTTCAGACAAGAGCCTTTCCCATACCTGTTTGGGGATGTCAGTGAATAAACTGGGAACCTTTTGCATGCAAAGCACTCACATTACTGAGAAGCCATGGCCTTTCCCAAAGGCTCAGTTTTGTGGCTGACTGAACTGTGCAGCCAGTGAACATTAGTTTGAGAGACCCTGGTGGGGAACTTCAGTGTTTTTCACAAATGATCACTGACATTATAATTAATGGATAGTTTTGGTGTCCTCCAAATGTGCTATGGCTGGATAGTCTGTACTGGAAGAGGCATACCTGTTTTGATCTCATTTAATTTCCATCATAAGCCAATGTGGTATAGTGTTTTGAACACCGGGCTATGACTCTGGAGACCTGCTCAGCCACAGAAACCCACTAGGCAACCTAGAATGAGTCACACTCATTCAGACTCAGAGGAAGGGAAAGGCAATCCCCTCTGAACAGATCCTGCCAAGAAACCCCATGATAGGATTGTCTTATGGTCACCATAAGAAAGAAACAACTTGAAGGCACACAACAACAACAGACAAGCTACTTTGGTTGTGGGAACTAGAGTTTCTAAAAGTAACTTTTCCAAGCTCTGAGAGTAGTTAATTGCAATCTTCCATGATTGATTATAGAAAGATATCTTCTGGTAGCTTCAAGCATTGCATCACTAATAAATCCAGGCCTGCAAAAATCTTATTTAGCTCCATGCAAGACAAGCTTATTTTGATATTAACTAGCTCCTAGGAACTTAACGCTTGTTGCTAGCAATCTGAGGTAGTTGTCAAGCATTTCTTTTTGCCATTTGAAATATATTCCAAAGAGCTTTGGCTCATGTTAGAACTTTACCAGACAGTTATGGATTTCTTAAGTGTTTTTCTCATGAAACTGATAGACTTCTATAGCAGTTCAGACTTCATGACCCCTGGTGAATCTGTTTTGAAGTAGAGTTGCAGAACAATTTATATGTGGTTTCTTTTGTTTTTGTGTAGCAGCGAAACTAAAAATTCAAAAGCTGAAAGGAAAAAAAAAGCATGAGTCACGTTGTCTTACAAGACACAGATAAAGAGCTAAGGCA
This sequence comes from Ctenosaura bakeri, assembly GCA_948474755.1. Lineage (NCBI taxonomy): Eukaryota > Metazoa > Chordata > Lepidosauria > Squamata > Iguanidae > Ctenosaura > Ctenosaura bakeri. Next base: position 80,995 of record CAOLHI010000525.1, read on the forward strand.
GGAGACTTATCATGAATAGTCAGTGGATTTGAGAATAAGGGTGAAGCTAGAAAAATTATTATTTGAGATTATATATTTGTTTCTTGCATTTTTAAACCACACAGTGAGCATAGTTTATAGGGTAGTAAACAAATGGAGCAAGGTGATGAAATACAGGATGATAATAAAAACAAAGAGAGCCAATGTGGTGTAGGGGTTTGAACATTGGACTGTGACCCTGGAGATCAAGGTTTGATTTTCTGGTCAGCTGTAGAAACCCACTGGGTGACCTTGGATGTGTCACACATTCTCAGCCCCAGGAAACTGTGATAGGTTTTCCTGTTGCTGTTTTGTGTGCCTTCAAGTTGCTTCTGACTTATGGTGGCCTTAAAGCTACTGTATTGTGGGGTTTTCTGGGGCTGAGAATGTGTGACACTCCCAGGTTTGTCCATGGCTGAGTGGGGAATCAAACCCTGGTCTCCAGGGTCATAGTTCAATGCTCAAACCATTGCACCTTGCTGGCTCCCTAGATTTGCCTTAGGGTCACCATAAGTTGGAAGTGACTTGAAGCCACACAACAATAATAACAATATAACAAAAGAGATTAAACATGATCAAATTAACAGAAGCAGCCAATGATAAAACTGCAGTCTTAACAGTATTTATGTTTATAAGAAATGTCTGAGGAAATAAAAGAATACCAAAAGGCACCTCGTACTAAAAATAGGATAATGTAGGGGCCAAGTGAACCTCGCTAGGGAATGCATTCCAAAGGCAAGATTGTTGTTGTTTGTCTTCAAGTCATTTCTGACTTATTGCACCCTAAGGCAAACCTGTCATGGGGTTTTCTTGGCAAGATTTGTTCAGAGCAGGTTTGCCTTTGCCCCCCTGTGAGACTGAGAGAGTATGACTTGCCTGAGGTCATTCACTGGGTTTCTGTGGCTGAGTGGGAATTTGAACTCTGATCTTCAGAGTCATAATTCAGTGCTCAAACAACTACACAATGCTGGCAGGATGCCACCACTAATAAGACTCATGTTGGAGAAAGACATGAGAGCGAGGAGCATCTGCAGCAGTGTGATATTACCTATGTGTGCTTAGAATTATGAAAATAAAAATAAGTTTTGCTTTATTTTAGATATGATAATATAATAGACAAAAAAATGAAATAAGTTGACACTCTCCCTCAGTTTGGTAACACTGTCAGTGCAAGATGTGAAGCATGTTTCTGTGTAAGAATTGGCTGAAGCGGGGCTTCTTAATCCAAAGAAATGACACTGTGTAGCTGACTATTGATAACATGCCACAGTATCTATTCTTCTGCAGCTTTGAAGTACTTCCAAGCTTGCCATTACAGCTGCAGAGGAAATGAATGTCTGGAAACTCCCTAATAGCTATGTATCTTCTTAGATGAGAAAAGCAACATTTCCTCCAGTTTGACATTATTATTTTTCTTCCTCCTAATTCATCTGTTGCTTTCAAACATGTGTTTTTTCTCTGTAGATTGTCTAAATTTTATTTGCTGCAGTTGCGTATCTTACCAAAAGCTGGCTATCCTCATATGTCACCTGCCTTCACTAGTTAGTGTGTGTATGTATATGTGTGTGTGGGGGGGGTAAACAAGATGTAGTTAAAGAACATTAGTTGCCTGTTCCTCCTCTCTTAATTATAAGTGTACCTACTGACAATGACAACACAAGTACTGTAGCATTTGAACAATTGTGGGAGCAGGAGCATCCCTGAAAGGAAGTGTAGTTGAATGGATACGTACGTAGGACATGTATGAGGAGGATGTGTCTTGAACAAACTTAGTAAGATCTGGCAACATCCCGCCTTCAATCTAAGTCTCATTAGTGAGACATAGAACATTTTGAATAACACCTTTTACAACTTCCTTCCTTAGCCTAATGCCTTTGTGATGTATCTGGGCAGCAACACCCATCTCCCCTTTGTCTGTGGATGGTGGGAACTGTAATCCAGTACCTCTGCAAGGTGTCTGATTGGGCAAAGCTGTCAGACAGTGATTGTAGAAAACATTGTAAAACAATCGATATACCAGAATGCTTTCATTTATAGTACATTTTTATAAGCATGTCACTTGAGTGGGGAAAAGAATGCTGTGCAACCTATAAACTGCTCCACTTGAACAGCCAGTGATTGTTTTTAATTCTTTTTTTTCTTTTCCAACAGGGGCTGTCCTTCATAGCCTTTGTTCTTGAAGAAGTTGTGAGTGTGTGCACTCGCTGTGGTGGGCTTTACTTCTTTGAGTTTGTCAGCTGCAGTGCCTTCCTCTTGTGTATCCTGATCCTCGCCATATATTGTACTTCTTTGTATGAGAAGACAGGGAAAGAAAAAGTAGAGCTATTGGTAAAGAGAGCCTCTTTTTTTCATCTCTTTGGTTTTTAAATAATCCCGTGCATGTTTAGGATCACTCAACCTGGTCTTGCTTTGATGGTTTTCCTTAAAGAGACTGCCCTTTGGACAGTTCAAACATGTAGCAGCAGCTGAAAATATTTCATGTTAATAGGCTGAGAGAATTTTACCTGGGAGCTATAGAACTTGTCCAGCAAGAAGCAGTGTTGTTACCTTATTTTAAAGGCATTTCTCCCTCTGCAGGAGTGGAGGAACTGCCCCCATATTCCACTTCTCTTGTACTTTGGATTTCGTTGTTCATAACCTCATGGAATCAATCACACACTTAAAGGATTAATAGCATTTTCATTTCATGGTCCATATTAGTAACACTACTGGGCAAAATAAGGAGACATGTAAGCTGTCTGTTATCTCAGCATATTTATCTGGTCCAGCTTCTTTATGCCAATAAGCACAAGTTGATTGATGGGAGATATATCTGAGAAACAGGAATGTGTGGGAAATGTGCAAGAGATCATATTTTGTCATGTTTTGCTATTTGCATGGGATTACAAAGGAATTTTTATTTACAGAGGTGAAAGGTTAAATTGCATTTAAAACAACTGTATCTAGGACCTGTTTTATTATCCTGGATCAAAAGGGCAGATTTTCTCCATCTAAATTTCCTGTTGACAATTACTTAGATATCTTTTACTAAAACAAAAACAAAACTGAAGGTGTCCTGCAGCAGTTAAAATATACAAAAGGTTTGTAAAAAGAAAACAATAGAATAAAATGCCTATAACAGAAAACTGTACCTCCTTCCAAGAATGCTAAACCATTGGAGTAATCACCGCATGCAGTTTCAGGCACAGTTAAAATCGTTAAGGGAGGAAGGAAAAAAGGCTTTACTTTAAAAAAAAAAAAGCATGATGAAGTAGTCAGAGAGGTTATCTCTGAGCTAAGAGAACTGAGTTTCAAGCTTAGCTCAGCCACAAACTTGCTGAATTGCCTGGGGCAGATTATTGCTTCTCAGCTTCACCACCTTTAAGTTTCTGGGAGAGTAAACAGGACAAAGATTGAAGTATTTTGTGCATCAAAAGTGCTGTAATTCAGCATGATAGAAGTATATATTAGTATTATTATATGCTTTTTACTGTGAAGAATAAAAAAAAGTGACAGCTCTGATATGAACCCCATTTTTCCTTCATTTGTAGGATTTGTGGGTTATTTTCATAGTAGGATCCCTTTTCCTACTAGCTTCAATTGTGTTTTCTGCAACCAGTGACAAGACAGCGGTTGAAACTGTTGCTCTTGTAAGTATATGGCCATGTTCTCCTAATTCTATACCTTCTTCTGTACTGAGGTAGGCAACTATGGAAGGCTAGGCAGGAATGCATTAGTTCTCTAGGAGACCCTGGAGGATTGCACTCCCAACTGTACCTTCTCCCCGCTCCAAAAAAAGTCCCCCTCTAGGGGACATGGAGGGAATTCTCATGTTTTTGGGCCTTCCTGGATCCCTAGAGAGCATTTGGGACAAAAAAGTTTTTGAAAAAAATTGCAATATTTTTTTACCCTTAAGGCTTCCAGGGGGGCTCCAAACATGGTGGAAAGGCTCTCCACATAACCAGAGGACATTTTGGTGCAAAACATTGTTTGACCTACAGGGGGCCGCAGGTGGATTGCACTTTGCCTGCCCCTGTTCTATCCTACCTGGGTAGAATCAGTGTTAATGCTTAGTCCTTAACTTCTGGGCTGACAGGAAGTTAATGTAATAGGAATACTATAGAAAGGGCAGCTTTTTTAATATACATTCACACTGCAGAGGAGATCTGGTGCACAAAGCTGCTTTATGGTGATAAGCCAGGAAGAAAGGTACAGGAAATGGTGATGAGGTGGGAGGCTTGTGTTGACACATAATGCACACACTGAAAATGGTAATCACTGTTCTGCAGTAGCAAAAGGAGGACTTTCAAAGCATCTCAAGTTATACAAAAGATTTTCTGTGCTGGTGATGATCTGTAAGAAAGCAGAATGCATAACTGAAGCAGCTTGAGTGGCGTTGTAGAGTGGAGGTGTTATTACAGCTGCAACTGCTGTGACTGTAAGTCTTGCTGGGAAGAAAAGAAAGAATTCAATATGAAAGGGGCTTAAACCTAGTTTATCAGATCTAGTAAAGTACAATCTTATTTGCCTAGGGTTTATTCCCTTTTCATTCTTGTAAATTGAACTGGACCTCCTATTCTTCTCCTTCTGTTCTTCCACTGCCTGTGGGTCACAGCCCCAAATTCACTATTCACAAGCTACAAAGTGCTCCTCAGAACATGGACCACTGTCAAGTGTTGCCTGCCTGCCCCCTACCCCCACCCACACACGGTGGTATTGCCAGCAAGTTCCTGCATTCCTTTGAATTTAATGAACATTTATGCATAGATTTCTGTCCCTTTTTCATTTAATAGATATTTGGATATTTTGCAAGCTTTGCCTTTCTTGTCGATGCTGGCCTTATGTTTTGGAAGAAGGAGAAAGCAAAAGAAGAGCGGCAACCAGAAAACACAGCCAACACACTCAATGCCACAGAGAACCAGCCTCTGAATAACCAGCCAGCCTAAGTTCTAAACCACAGCAGCTGTTTCTTGTACAATGCTGAGCAAAGTGAAAAAGAGCCTGCCTTTTAAGGTGTCAGATTGTTACATTTTATTTCAGTTTTTTATAAATTCACCGTCCTGATGCTTGATTTTAGCACACTTTCTGTTCATGTATAATTCCTGAATTGTGGTTTTACCATATTTTCACCCTCAGGAGAGCACTGGATTTGCATAGTGGCACCCATTCAACTTTGTATGTGTTACTGTACCAGCAATAAATAGGATGCAATATGTTATAAAAGGAAAGAATCTTGAAATGAGTTTGTACAGTTCTCCTGAAATAAATTTAGAGAACAAGTGTATAGTAGTAGTACCAGTTTTGAATAGAAGTAGTTTAAAAATGAAGAAGGGATGGTGCAGTGCCTGAAAAGAAAGAAAGTATATGAGGCAATTCTTTGGACTTCCTGTCTTTTTTGCTCACATCTGTACCATAAGGATTAGAAAATGAAGAAATAACATCTCTGGCAGTGTAACAACTTCCATACACACACCAGTTGTTGTTGTTGTGTGCCTTCAAGTCATTTCCAACTTATGGGGTTTTCTGGGGGCTGAGAGTGTGTGATGTACCCAAGGTCACCCAGTGGGTTTCCGTGGCTGAGTGGGGAATTGAACCCCGGTCTCCAGGTTCATAGTCCAATGTTCAAACCACTACACCGGTTCTCACAGACACCAGTAGCAGGTCACGTTTCAAACAGTGGCTGATTTAGACACATCCAGAATTTGTTTTTTTCTCTTACGTTGCATCAGCCATCTGCCTGACACCAATAACAGATAAATTTGTAGGGATTTTGATACTGTTCTGAGCAATAAACTTTTTATGATATAGATGGAACCTTCAACAAAAAAGTGCAGTGTGAGATGCTCCTTTGTGCAGGACTCTAGCACTCTAATCTCTCTCCCCTGGGTTTCTAAAAACCCTATCACAATAGTTAATCAGCATTCCACAACTACATTCCATAACTACTGAGCATGCTCAGTCTGTTGCTGGGGGTGGAGATGTTCCTAAAATGTTTTGTGTTTCTGTATACTGTGCAGATATTGCCCCACTGTGCATGAACTTACAGCTGCATAAGGACTTGGAGAACTGAGATAAGTATAAATATATATTTGGAGTAGGGAACCTTTGGCCCTCCAGATGCTTCAGCCCGAAATTTCCATCAGTACAGCCAACAATAAGGTATTATGTCTTTCCACAGCATTAGGTGATTTGGAGGTTCTTGCTTGTGATAGATATATTTCTTTAGGGAAGATACAATGGAATATGACCATATTCTGTTGCTTACTATTTTGTAATATGACAGACTAGATAAAACTTCCTTTCATTTCTTGAAATTCTAGTTTAAATGTTTATATACAAGGAAATCTGCATTGCCACAATTTTGGACTCCGAAAACAATATATATGAAAAAGCAATCTTCATCCCCTCTCCAATTTTATTTGTAAAAAGTTTAAAATTGTGATTCTATCACATTATCTCATTTATGAAGTTGGTTATTTCTGCAGTTTCTTCTGTTTATCAATGCAATAGTGGAATAATAGAAATTAGCATTCTGGTGTAAAATTTTGACTCATAGATTCAAGTGCATGGCATTGATGAGAAGAAGTGATTGTTCATCCCTCTTGACATAGTAGCCCAGATGGCTACAAGGGATAGTGTTGATGAGTAGAAAGAACCATGGCCAAGCTCATCCATTAATGCCTTAAGCCTAGAAATATATGTCTACTTCAAGCACTCCACAGAAGGCTGTACAATAAAGCCCATATAGGAATAGGTAGAACCTGGAAAAGTTACATTTTTGGACTCTTATTGCTGTGCTGGCTGCAGGATTCTGGAAACTGGAGTTCATTATTCTAGTCCCAACTACAGTAGACCTGTTGAATCAGTGGAATTTACCTAAGTGTTGATTTGCCAGGTTCAAATTGATTCATTGATTCATTGAACCTAGACTAATAATTGGATTCCCCCCCCCTCCTAAAGTAATCTTTCCAAGCTCTGGAATAGATATGCAATAGATAGGACATTTATAGGATTCTTTGGGGTTTGTTTTTGTTTTTGTTTTGGAGGGGCGGGGGGGGTAGAAAACTAGTCTGCATATTGCAACCATTGTGGCAAAGCAAAATAGCCATTTGGAGGTATTGTGAGGTACTGTCACAACTTTCCCAATATTTACCAGGATAAGCTTTTATATCCTGTCCTTTGCTGGAGCTGTATTAAAGTTAGGAAGGAGATGCAGCTTGTACTGAGGTCTGTCCTGGTATTAAATTAGGAAATGTAGCATATTAGTGGGATATGGGACAGAATAAGGAACTTTTCTTCACGAGTTTTTCTATTTTAAAGGGAACAAGTTAGGTTGCAGAGTGAAATCTACGCTGTTATAACTTCTGCTATTAGTTAATTGGGATTGTTCTTAGATAGTTTTAAGTGATTAGCACCAAACTTCATTCCTCAAATATTGTACAGAATTTCCTTTCTGGGATTTCAGTTACCAGAGTTGAAGGTCAGGGTGGTTTATTTTTCAAGTGTGTTAGCTTACAAGCATTTATGAATGAAGGATATTTGGAAGAGATGTGAAAAGCTGCTTAGAGATTATTTATCTTTATCACTGCAAGGAGAGACCAAGGGACCAAGACTCCTTTGTATCTTTCTAGGGAGTAAGATTCATTGAACACAGGGGGGCTTAGTTCTGAGTAAACCTGCATAGGACTGTGCTATAAAGATTAGTCTACTGTCAGAGTAATTTTGTATGTTAAGCTGTGAAATATGACTTGTGGCCCTAACTGGCAGTGCCTGGTAGACGTCAAACTAATAGTCATAGTTGGTTTGTTTTTTGTTTTTTTACTCATTTGGGTAATATTAGGCAATACAGTTGGCCCTCTGTATCCACGAGTCCTGCATGCACAGATTCAACCAACCATGGCTTGAAAGTATTTTTTTAAAAAATCCAAAAAACAAACCTTCACCATTTTATATTAGGTATGGCATTTCACTATACTGTTGTATATAATGGGTTGTGAGCATCCCTGGATTTTGGTATCAATGTGAGATCCTGGAACCAAACTCCAGCGGATACTGAGGTCCCTATTGTACTTCTGTTGTAGGAGGGTGGAAATCATATGGCCCTTCAGCTTTTTGTGGGCTCCATATTCCCAACCATTGGCTATCTTGGCAAGGGCTTCTGAGAATTGTAGCTAAGCAACATCTGGAAGGTTGCATGATGTGCAGAAGTGGCTTAGAGTCTCTTGCTTTGTTCATGTTAAAATCAAAGGCATACAGAGGTGCAGTGGTATTCACTTGACTCTGCAGATTTGCAAATGCCCATTTGACTAGCTGTCCATGAAGAGACAGGAAAACCTCTAGGTGACCTGGCAGGGAAGCCATTGTAAAGCTGAAGCAAAATTAGATGTATTTTTCTTTACAAGGTATGATCGTTTTAACATACTGGGTTTGCAGGGTATTTATTTACAGGGCTTTCCCCCCACTTATTAACTGTGTATTAACACAGACAATGTTTGTGGGTGGTTTTTTTTCTTTTCATAACATGCTTCTTATCTTAGATTTTTGAGAAATCATTGTTAATATTGTTGTTGTTTAACTCATCTTGTAACTACTCCAGACACCAAGTTGGATTTGTGATTTGCCATGTGGAGGCAAAAACATTCTGTTAACTGAAGGTGGCTGTGTCCAGTCGTCCAGTCTCAGTGTATTTCCCTTCCAGCCTGAATCACACCTCACTCCATTCCACAGGATCCTGTGACCCTCTGCATAGCATTTTCCCAATTGCATATGCTTAAAACTGAATCCAATCCTGTGTGCTGGATATCTAGTAATCTTGCTGGCTTTACTAAAACTAGTGAATCTTCTAAATGAACCCATTCAGTTTTGTGCTGCGAAACAGCATATTAGGGATTGCTTTGAAAATGTATACCATTTCATTTCCAGAATAATCTATATACCTGTATATAACGGTTTTAGAATAAAATCGGATTTCCAGCTTTTACACAAATAGTCTTTCAGTTTCTGGTTTCCAGCTGATGCTGATTTTGGATAGTGAATTATTAAGTCTTTGCCTCTTGACAAGTATGTGCAGGTGCACACACCTTTAAAAGTGTCACCTTATTAAATGTGAATGACTCAAATTTCACACCAATGACTGCTCATTTTAGAGACTCAAGATGAAACTTTTGAATGTAATGTATTGGATCTAGACTTAAGTCACTTTTACAGTAGACTAGGGGTGCGTGGAGCAGAGATGGGAATCACGCAGTCCGACTGATGTGATTGGACAATATTGATAACCACTGGCCATGAAGATAGGACTGCTGAGAATCTCAGTCCAACATCTGGAGCACTGCATGATTCAGGAGATAGACCTCCTTAGGTCCTATTGATTGCAGTGAGTCTAATCTAAATATGGGTAAATCTATTACCAATCCATTGTTTTTTTCATACCACACTGGCTGAGGGATTCTGACAGTTGTTGTCTCCATCCCCCCAACCCCCCCCCAAAAAAAAACCACCTTCCCAGTCCCTGAGCTGAAGAGACCAAGCTTTGCAGAGCATTGGCCAGGATCAAAAACACTGCTTTTGAATTTGCGCATGCTCAGTTGGATTTTTGATTTTCACCCCTGTGTATAGTAGATCCCCATTTCTAAAACCATGAGACATTGCTTTTAAAGTGTGGTCTGACATATGCTATGGAGTGGTGTGTGCTTGAGAGAGATAAGCCTAAAATCTCTGTGGCAAAACAGAAACTAATTGCACTGTGCTTTGGATGCTAGCCAGAGAGATTGTCTTGTGAATTCCATCTGTAATGTAGATGACATTTGAAGCAAGGACATAAGTGAAGGTAGGAAGATAACTGTGTCATTTGAAAAAAAATATAATAGGATTTCAAGATCAGGGAAGCCATATAGGTTATCAAATAAATGGTGGTGTACGTGTTGTGAAAATTGTTGAACTGTCATAGATCTGAGCTGGCATATCTTAAAACAATGTATTTGGAGATGTGTGATATGAAAAAACTCTTTTTTCATAAGCTGTACACTTGTCAGCTTACTAACAGCTTATTCATTCTATATTTCTGACTTAGCCTTTTTAGGATCTGTTTTTATTGTCAATCAATCATTTTGTAATTGTTTTTATTAAAAATTGTAGAAAGCATGTTGCTCAGCATTTGAGTCTTATTTCTGCTGTCACTGATTTGGTAGGAGGAAGCCACTTAAGAGGGTATTACTCCTACAGATCAGTGCAGAAGGTGTTTCTGTATATACTACACTGTTCCTCTGGGGCCTTAAGATAACAACAGTGATTGTTACTACATGATTAGAGATTACATTTATGATGCATCACATCCAGGAAAAATATGGTGATTTCTAAGCAACTTAGTTGAGTAAAAACAAACTGTGTGCCATCTGCTGTTCAAATTTCCAGGGATGCACCATACACATCCATTCTGTTTTTGCATCTACTGTATACCCTAATTTCTGTGGTGTTTCTGCTACTGATTCTGCAAGTAATGACTTGTTTTTTCTTCCTCTTGCTTCTCTCCACCAAGCAGGAATATGATGCTCCTGTTGCTCATTCTGTGCAGTATCTTTCATTATTTATTTTCACATTCCCCTATTCCTCCAGGGAATATACATGCTTATCCCCACTCCTTTATACTCACAGAAACCCTGTGGTATAGGAGAGACTGAAAGATGTTGGCAGGTGCAAGTGAGTATCTCAGCTGAACTTGGATTTGAAGCTGAGGCTGTGCTGACGCTATGTTATACCGGCTCTGAATAATGAATTTATTAACATATTCTGCTTTTTAGAATTGTTGTATGTCATATTGATTGTTAATTCTTACGTGCATACATTGTATTACATGCCAGTACCATGCACAAAAGCCTCCCCACGGTTGGTGAGCAATAGCTGTATAAATTGGGCAGCTGCAAATGTGAAATACTAGTATCTCTTTTTATGTGTATGGTGGAAGGGAACTGGCATGTTATCATTCCGCACATGAATTATGACGCTGCCTATTAGAACAAGCCCATGGATTTACCTGTTCTTTGAATCAAGCAAATATTGATAGTTTTTGCATTCCTGCTGTGATGAAAAGCACTTTTTATCAAGGCTTGGCTTTTGTTTAGCTGCATCTGTCCACACAGAAATAAGAGATTAAATGTTAGCGTTCATTTGAAAATGCTGGAGAAGGGATGGAGGAGAGAGATTGTGTTGAGAATTTGGTATGCTAAGCTATGTCTTCATTGTTTTTCACTATCATTCCACTAACTCTTTTTTTAAAACTGTAATGGAAAGGTTAAATGTTCATGTTCATCTTAGGGAATTCAGAAAATCTCTGAAAAGCTTGTTCTTAACCTGTCACTTTATTCATTGTTTGAATAAATTAGAAGAAACCATTTTACAGCAGGTCACAAGGGTTTCCCCCCCGCCCCAGCCCAGGATTGTCTGCTGTGGTCTACAAGTCTTTGGGCAAAAGTTTCCAGTCATCTGCTGCATTTTAAAACTGGCGATGCCAAGAATGTTCTGGACATTATTGGGAGCTTCTGCATGCATTTATATCAAACTACAATCATCCCTCCACATTCACTAAGGTTAGGGGCACAGGACCCCTGTGAAAGTGGAAAAACTAAATAACTCTAGGCCCTCCCAAACCATATTTAACACACACAAAAAGTATGATCACTATATTCAACCCACTGTAGATTCCTTTGAGGCATCAGGGTTTCTTCAAAAGGCAGAAGTAGATGGCTGCTGAGGCTTACTGCCACCTCCACTGCTGCCCCACACCATTTTTAATAGGGACTTAACAAGCCTTATTTGCAGTTTTTCAGTCTCATGAGGCTTGCAGCAAATAATCCATGAATAATCAAATCCCCCAAAGTGAAACCCGCAGACCTGGAGGGCTGGCTGTACACTCTTCTAACACAACAGCACGGTAGAAGGTGAGATGTGAAAACATTAGCAAGGTAAAGCTTTTGCCATCAGTCAATCAGTTGGGTCTGCTTTGCAGATTTATTACTGCCCCTTGTAGAGCAAGAAGACAGAAACACCCTAAAACAGCCTTCGGTGTAAATAACAGATTGCCACCGTAGAAGGTTATGGTCATTCGAACTGAACCTGATTCAAATAATTAAGAAATTTGGTGTCAGCATTGCTGTAAGAGAGTATGAAGTAATTACAGTATAGCCACTTAGGTATTTTGGGTGAATTTTCCACAGTTGCTATAAGCACACATTATGCAGATTAATTTTGGCATGCCTCCTTGAATCAGAAGAATTGTGGGAGATTTAGGTTGAGGGAGGTACTGGTACCACTCTACTCTGCTTTGGTTAGACCTCATCTTGAATACTGTGTCCAGTTCTGGGCACCCCAATTCAAAAAGGACATGGACAAGCTGGAGTAAGTCCAGAGGAGGGCAACCAAAATGGTGAGAGGCCTGAAAGCCATGCCCTATGAGGATAGACTTAGAGAGCTGGTTATGTTTAGTCTGCAGAAGAGAAGGTTAAGAGAGGACATGATAGCCATGTTTAAATATTTGAAGGGATGCCATGTAGAGGAAGGAGAGGGCTTGTTTTCTGCTGCTCCAGAGACCAGGACAAGGAGCAATGGATTCAAGCTGCAGGAAAGGAGATTCCACCTGAACCTCAGGAAGAACTTCCTGATGGTGAGGGCTGTCCGGCAGTGGAATGTGCTGCCTCGGAGTGTAGTCGAGTCTCCTTCCTTGGAGGTTTTTAAGCAGAGGCTTGATGCCCATCTGTCAGGAGTGCTTTGAGGGTGTTCCTGCATGGCAGGGGGTTGGACTGGATGGCCCGTGTGGTCTCTTCCAACTCTACATTTCTATGATTCTATGATTTGAAAGGCCTCTTGTGAACTCTGAAGAACATAATCTGTAAAAACACTTGGGCTAGTCTTCTGTTTCCAAAACATAGCTCCCAATGTAACATCTAGAACATTGTTTATACTCTTCAAATATATCAAAGTGAAAGGCAAAGCTTAAGTCATGCATTTCTGAGTCTTGAGAGATGCCAGAGTATTTGCCCCTTTATTGTTTCCAATGATGAGAAATTAGCTCTCAAGAGCCTGCTGTTATGGTCTGTGCATGCAGCCATGTTAAGAGTGGCATGGCAGAGTACACAAAAAACTTCACATGGCTGTAGAGAGAGCATGAAGAAGTCTCCATTTAATATAGAACTATTAAATCTAAGGATGTGTATCTTTGCTGGGATAAAAAAGGGCTTTCCCTTTGACCAAACCAAGGTTATTGTCTCCCAGACTGATGCACAATGAGTATATTGGGTGCCACACTCCGCCTTTCCTGCAACAACACAGGAAGCAAGTCTGACTACTCAATTGTGGTGATCAAAGACACCCCAAGCTGGGGCTTGGCAACTGAGTTCCTGCCCAAATGGTTACCCAACACACCTGGCTGTGGCTGCATATGATGGTCCAGACACACTCCAACAAACATCTCAAACCTGAAACAGAGAACATTGAACTATGTATTGTGCATTAAGAGTGTGTGTGTGTGTGTGTATAAAAAGAGTATACTATCTAGTCTGGGAGGGGGCAAACATACCTTCTAAAATACTGTGATTTTCAACTACCATTTTTCTTTATGTCTTAAGCTGGGATGCCCATAGAGGTTGCCATGGAGGCAGTGCCATTCCTAAATGACTGGGACCCAAATGTCACATCTCCCCAAACCTATTGTCTTAAAAGCCTTACAAATTATTGTTCAAAATGGGGATTTTGTCAATGGTGTGCTATCCTTGTGATAAAGCAAGTTACCACCAGTCTCCTCCCTTATTGTGACACTGCCTATACTGGGCAAAACCCTTCTTCAGGACACTGCCTAATACCTAGATTGGCACCATTGCCTAACTGGTTCATCTTCAAGTGGTGGAGCATAATACTCAAGAGGTTGCTCACCACCTGCACATCAGTGTGCTCCAGTGCCCTACATAAAATGTAACCCTTCCCTATGATGACTAACTCACTGATTCAGAGGGCTCCCAAAGAGCCTCCAGAGAAGCAGCATGAAAAAAATGCTGCTCAAAGGCAGAAAAATCATAGCACAAGTCAACATCCTCAAGCCTTCTGCTTCTTCCCAGATTCCCTACTGCAGCCCTCAATCATCTTTTGCAGCCTAAATTGCCTGTATTGTCCCCTCAAACATGAGACTTAGCTTCAAATGCTAGGACTAAAAGCCTGCCATGAAAGAAGAGGGGAAATGATTCAGCCCTTAAATGAGACAAAGAAACACATCAGATATGCTACTGGGTGGCTATGCTGTATGCAAAAGGACTGGAATTCTGCTCTTGTGTGTGCTACCTTGGTGCTAAGAGCTAGTGCCATGCTTATAAACGGCTCAGCCTCAGCTTGCCAAACTTCCATACAGCTAGAGTGATCTTCCCCTTAATTTCTTTGTGCTGGGAGTGAATTGCCTGAATCAGGGTATCTGCTGTTACGCTAAAGTGTCAGCTGCTCCATTATCCATCCTGGGGCCATGTTGGGCCATGAACAGACTGTTAAATGATAGACAGCATAACGTAAAAGCTTGCGCCAGCTCATAACTCTTGGTGACTTGGATGTCAGTGAATTGGTAACCTGGACAGTGGATCTATTGTCACACCAAACCAGGACCAAGGAGTTAGCCATAGCTAACAGTCTATTGGAAAATACTCCAGGAATGTTAGGTCTCTAGTTATACTAGCTTCCCTCCACTCTCCAGGTCACAACACAGTACACCAATGACCACCAAAATCATCCAAAGTCTGCAACCCAGCAGCATGCAACTGAACCTGGAACTGTGCTCCTAGCTTCATATCTTCCCACCAGAAGGAAATGCCATTATAATGCTGCCAGACCATAGGCCCTCCCTCATCTCAGCTGTGACTGTATACCTGTGCCATGGCACCACTAGGCCCATCATGGGCAGCACAAGAAGGTCCTGCCCAATCCAATGACCCAGCAGGCAAAGTTCAAGTGCCCCACCAACTCATGGAACTCGCTAAGTATGACCTTCATACCTTTCAGAAAGGTGTCAACTCTAGATTTCAGTTCAACCAATTTTTCCTCAGGAAGATGACAAAACTGGCTCTGTGTGTCAATTTTGATACTCAAAAAGACTAACATGGGCTGAGTCCCTCTGTTTTTCCCTCTTCTCAGAGAACCCCCAAATCCTGTGTGAGGCATGCAAAGGTATCCATAAAAAATTGACACTGCATGCTGCATGTGAAGTCTGACAGAAGAAAATAATGTAAACAATGCTCTGTAGAGCCTAACCCAGAAACTTGCCTGAGGACCCACTCAAAGAGCTGAATTTCTTAAACATTGAGCATAATGTTGAGCATTCCATAGGCAAAATATGGGCCATATAGAACCTGCTCTCGAACACAGGAGCTCAAAATTCTCCAGGTGGACTGGTAGCAAATGGAAAGTGGATTTAATATTGCATTTTCTGAATTCAGTTCTCACCCTACACTGATGCACCATCCGAACTGCATCAACAAATCACACATATGGAACTGAATATAAAACACCAGGGATGTGATCATTTACTGAATCGCCCTTGGGGAATGACAGATGAGGTATGAGGTGATGCTTGCCTGGGACCTTCTTTGGAACAATAGCCAGAGATGAAACCCTCAGATTTGAAACCAGAGACTAGCTGAAGCAGCCAATCAGTGTACCATCTGAAGTTTCCTTGGCTACCTTCCACCTTACAATCTCTTCTAAACTTTGAATGGATTTCAGGTTGCAGGCCCTGAAAGGATGCCTAATATCTTCAAACAGAATACAGAAAACAACTTGAAACTGTGAACACAAGTAGTCTATATCATTCCTCCTAGGATAGTGCTCTAACCACTCACATAGCGATGAGAACTTAATTGGATTAGGTCCCATTTCCAGATGCAGATACTGTTTTGCCTCCCTTCCTGGCTTGGTTCTCATCCCCACCCTTGCTGTGTGCCCTGACACAAGCTGTAAGTGCATGGGCTCCATTCCAGAGAGAGCCTTCAAGCTTGTATCTGCAAGGTTGTCTGTTACACATGCCTTGTGTACCAAACACCCAACACAGGAGGTAGGGTTGAACTGCCTGCCTTGCTGTAAGGGTGTAATCACAAGGCTGGGAGGGTTAGAGCTGGTTAAATAGACATTATTTGAACATTCCCTCTGGTTTGGTCTGGCTGGTATCATGATTGGAAGCCAAGGCTGTGACTGCTGCTCATTCCATCTAACTGCAGGATTAAAAGCCACTCTCATCTAGAAAGCCTGGTCATATTCCATGAAATTAACATATGCCCTGTAAATTAAGTCAATATATTGAAACTGGGCTCTGGAGTTCAAAGGCTATGCCTTGACTAAAATGCCAGCATAGATGATGAAACCTTGGAGCCAGTTGACTCAATTCCTGTCCACCATCTTTTCCCAGAGACTCTCCTTGGCCCTGTCTCCAACCTTGTCTTTCCCCCTATTTAACAAGCTGATGACCTCAATGTATTCCCCTTTACATATATGTTCTTTAGTGGCCAGGAGTAAACGATGCCCCAACAGGAATGACACATGCCCATATGGTAAGGCCTGAAGTGGAAGTGTATCAGCCAGTATCTGGGCATGCTGGATATGGCCACACCGCACCTGACTGTGTAGAGGTCTGTGTGGGGTACCAGTTGGCTAATCCATCACATGAGGCAGGCAGTGGCATCGTGGCTTCACCTAACCATCCTGCATGACAGAGTCCCACATTGTAAGATGCCGGTGGTATAAAGCCAACCAGCAGTAATAGGGCCCTACTATGGGCCTTACAAGTCACCCTCCATGGCAACCATTCATGTTGATGCAGGTATGCTCACCTGCAGTCATCACCAATGGCTGTGTATCCTTTAGATGGTCCCGAAGACCTTGCACCTTGCTGCAGATCTCTCTCTCCCTGAGCTAGGATACTGAAATCCACTTGTGCCTGTCTTGAACCCTGTCCAACCTGCTCTAAAACAGAAAACTGTTTGGGAATTTCCTTTGTGGCTTGCTGCATTCTCCTAGTCCCCTGTGACCTTCCAGCCACTGTCCCTGACTAGTCTAAAGGAGGAGTAGGCCTAGTCTTTTCCAAGGCCTGAAGCTTTGGTAAGATCATGGCCAAATCTAAGTCCTCATATTCCTCGGAGGTTGAAAACAATGCTGGAGGGGGATTGCTATGTGAAGGACACTGAGCTGATTGTTTACTGTTATTCCTGCCCTGCGCATTCTTAGGCGCCATCCGGAAGCAATAAAACCCACCCTGGAAGGATCAGAAAATATAAACCTTTTAAACTGCAACCACAGTGCAAAGTGATAACATCAACACCCAGACATGTATACCTGGTACTATATATATTACCCAGACAGGTGAAACTGGCCTAACAAAACAAGGGCAGGGACATAAATAGGCTCTCTCTGGGGAACAGGCTGCTGATGGCCTGGCTATCCCAGCAAAGGGAAGGCAAGCCCCACGATGCCTAACAGGAAGATGTGCTAGGCCTCTATGAACTAGGACCAGTCAATAGCAAGCGATGTTTGATCTACAGACCAGAAAGGCCTACATGGTCCAGCAGAAGGGGAACACCCTCCCCAATGTCTAACAAATACCTAAAGAGTGAGCTGCAGAAGACCGGAATATGCCCACTAAATTATTTGCCCCCCCCCCGGCAACTACTTGCCTGCAGGAGCCTTTCATGTCCTGTAGGTCTCTCCTCACTGTGCGTAGATGAAGGCCTACCAAGCTCACTCATAAGCCCTTTCCCGCAGCTGCTGCGGCCTTCTGGACTGTGGCCAAAGGCAGGTAAAAGGAACTTTGTCGATTGGTATTTAAAAGCTCAACGGACACTTGTCTTAACAATAGGGTACCCAAGGCCAGCCTGACTCCACAAACTCCCAGGGGTGCCTCATGCTTGAGGGGGGTTGTGGAGAGCCAACCCTACCAAATTGCACCACCCTTCAATTTTTCACTCCAGATGAAGGTGGGAAACTGCTTCACTGCTACTTACCTTGCTTGTTGCTGCTGCTCCTCCTTCCCATGATGAAGTCTGAAATCTGCACTTGCAATGTCCCCATTCAAATGCACATCAAGAAAAGAGGCTGAGCTGGGGGTGACTGAGTCTTATATGGATCCCAGTTCCACTCCTTGACATCTGTGCAAAATGATGGAAACATTGCTTACCAATTCCCCCTCTTCTGGGGGTGCGCAAAGCTGCCTTGCCTCTGCAGACCATAGAGTTGTAGTCCTGGAGCAGTAATTCTATGTAATTGGCAATGTTTGCTACAGTACTCCCCCTTTACTGCTAGCCTGCGCTTTGTTTATAACCATCCTCATCATCTTTTACTAAATGTACTACTCTTTTAAAAACTCTGCTCCAGTCTCTATTATTTGTTTCCATTTTTAATAATACCTTTTAATAATTCATCTTAATTTAAAAGGTGTATGAAAATTAGGGCAAATGACACATTTTTTAAAGGGTTGAGGCAGGGTTTTTTTTTTCAGTCTTGTTTTTGCCTACTGCTTATGAAGCTGAAGTGTGCCAAAACCATAATTGCTTTGCTGTCATGCATGATAAACTGCTGCGTATGCAATATTAATGAAGGTTTTCCCAAAGTCTGTAGCAGTGATGGTCTCAGCTCTTGAGCCCTTGGCCTGGCCTCTCATCATGCAAAAGCAATTCACCCACAAAGAGCACTTCACACAAACAATCTCTGGTTGATTAGAGTCTTTTTTGAGTGGGGTGTCCCTTTCTTAATATATGTTCCATTTTGTGTACTAGCATAACTATTATTTGACAATTACAAGGGTAAAGCTGAAATGACAGCACTGGTCTATATGAACATTGCCGAGGGAGGCTTCTTTTCTCTTCTTATATTCTTCTATTTTTCCAGTCTAATAATGTAGCCTGTGGGATGTTGCTGGAAGCAGGAAACAAGTGTTCTTTTCTCCAAATAAAATGAGAAATCGGAAAAAGATACCTATTAACCGTGTAGCAAACTAAAATGAAAAGAAAGTTCAGGAACAGAATTTAAATCCATGAAGAGCACTTACATGGAGCTGGTGTTTGTCCCCCCACCTTTTTTTGTTTGTTTGTTAGGTATGTCTTAGAGATTAAATGAATACTTCTGTTGTACTCTGGGAGAGCATCCAGACATTAAACAAGTTCAGCATCAGCAGTATTTTGAACACAATTTGGGGGATTCAAAAACACAGCCACATTCTACATTTTGCAATGGAATTTAGACAACTGAATTATAAACATCAAGCAAATGAGATCCGAGTAAGAAAAAATATGCTTCTTTCAGAATAGCTGTCACAGGAATTGGCCACAACTATTAATTGCTCATTTAGAAAAGCAGATGATGATTAATTCAATTTTTCTAGGGTCTTTCATATCAGAGGAGCCACTTGTCTTAAAGTATCAGTGCTGATAACCCCTGGAAATAAATGCCAAATCCATCAGAAAAAGATGTTAATGGCACAGTGAGGTCTGATAACTGCATTTTAAATTTTGTCATGAATAAAATACTTACAATTAAATTAAAAGACCTATCAGAATACAAAGAGAACATTGGTTCATTTCTGATTAAATATTCACATTAAGCAAGTTAAAAATGCAACTTATAAAATACCCTTTCTGGCAGCAGGCACCAAAAGACAAAAGAGACAGTCATAAGAAAAAGACTTGTCAGTTTCTAGTAAGGATGTCATAGTTTATACTTCATTGTGGTTTTTTTAAAAAGCATTCTCTTGCCATAAATGGAAAGAAGCAGAGTACATTTACCACCTTGAATGTTTTAGGCAGCTCCTAATTCACATTTCTTTCCCAGGTGGCTTTAAACTGAGTAGAGAGAGAGCTCAGCACAGGAGGCATAAAATCTTGGCATTTAAATTCCAAAGAGGGTGGTTTTTCTCCTTTTCTCTTTTAAAGAAAATAAAAGATACACCAGGATACTTAAGTATACCATTTCACAATTTGTGGGATCCAAAAATGTTGGCTGATAGACCTCAGGCATTAAGATAGTGCAGTGTAGAGATTATGGCTGCTGCTCCCAATATGGCAAAGGAACATGAGAAGAGTCCCAAAAGAAAGCACTGTGGTGGTCCATACACTTAGGAAAAGGCTTGGGGAACCAAGAAGAAGCAGATTATAATGTTTCATAATGTACATCCCCACTATCTCTTCTCTTGGCATAGGATCCCCATAATTTGAGGTATGCGGCTTGCTCAGCAAAAGACTCACACAGCAGCATCTAAAAGAAACCCACAAAAAAGAACATGGGAGGAGAGATTACGATCAACTTGCCACAAAGAAATTCATGCAATTTATTTAGAAAGAACACTTTGAAAATATTTGGGACACAAAAACTTTGATATCAGTTCAAGCCTCCCCTGCCACATACTTGGTGGGTGACAGTGCCATCCAAATATTGTATCCACACTGAAGTCTGTCATAGTGATGATGGCAGCCTCCCCTTGTACTATATGTGTAAAATTAAATTTTGGACCTTTGATATAGTTTTTCAAAGTTATGTGGAAATTTTTGGAAGTATTTGGGAACTGCTGCTTCTTTACTGCCACTCCATTTACCCTTTAAAAATACTAGGGATAGATACTGTCAGTTACTTCAGTCCACAATGAATCTGACTAGAAGTCACTTTCACATTACATTCTCCCTTGTCAGACTCCACACTCAGTAAAATATCAAACAGGTTGAGTAAACAGATTGTGTAATAAGGCTAGTATTGTCTGTAGGCAAACAATTGGTCACCTGAAGTTAGATAACGTGAATAGAAGTGTGTAGTGTAGACCTGGAGTTTATTTACACTTCACAACTATAGCAGGTTCATCCCACTTTAAATGTCATCACTTCATCCTATTGAATCCTGGGATTCACGGTTTGGTGAGGGGTGCTTGGAATTCTCTATGCTAGAGTATTTTAGTACACTCTCCTAAATTACAGCATTTACTGTCTGTCATAATTCGAAGTCCCTCACAAAACTATAAATCCCAGGATTCCATAGGATGGAGCCATGATAGTTACAGTGGAATAAACCTGAAGTAGTTGCTCAGTGTGGATACATTCAATGTTGGTGCAATTTAGTTGACTGGATACTCACCTGTTGACTGAGTGACACATGAGACTTTGTAGGATAGCCATATGCTCAAGATGCACAGGAATGAAGCTAAGAAGCCAAAGGCCTGTTAACAGAGACACAACAGTAAAAGCTGTACATTAATTACACCATCTAATGTAGAGAATTCCGTATGTCTTAAGCACATATTTAAAATATAACAACTACTAAAGGCTATGTTAGCTTGCATGCATCAAGTTGACACAAAACCTGTTAAATGTAAATTAAGCTTCTTATTTAACCATGCTATTTTATGAACATTCCATACATTAGACTAATGTACTTCATGCACTGGCTAATTCTTAGACAGACAAACAAGTAATCTTGACTAGTTATAACCCAGAAGCTTTGAAGTCTTCATGATGGCGGTGGCACCATGCTGTGACCATCTAGTGCGGGATCTGGCAAGAGAGGCATAGTTTTGGAGAACCTGTTATCAAATGGGCTATGCTTACTTAGCCCATTTCTAGGCCATTTTCTCATCACTGTGAGGAAAAGTCTGGCAGTACAAGGACCCTCAACATTAGCCACTGGGAATGTCTTTTGCAGCTCCTATTTAAATTAAGAAAATAAAATTTCATTTAAATTAAGAAGATACCAAACATATGGCCAGAATCTACTGTGAAAGGACCAGATGCTATATGTGGTTCTTTTACAGCAAAGGAACAGATTTTATCAAAAGCAAAGCTCTTAATTGCTAGAAAAAGCACAAGGGTTACAAAGGGTTTATAAAAGGGTTTGTAAAGGGTTTGTGAAACTGCTGAGCTCTGGGTTCAGATTTAGACTCCACTAAAATAAATAAGCAGTGGAAGATAACTAGACAGTTTTATAAATAAGGACAGAGGAACACAAAGCATGTTTGCTGTAAAATACAGTCTAATTAACTCCAAATAATCTCCAGTAATGGAGGATTGTGACAATGATATAAGAAGGCAAAAAACAGGGCTTGTCTTATCTGACCACATGACAATTTGTACAACTGAATAAACATAAGGGACACCATCACATTTGATACTGGTGGAGGACTGTCTTCTGGATCCAAGAGTGCAAAGACCGCTCTTTTCCCCTTAGCTGTCCAACAACAGCCAGATGGCACCAGGATGCTATTCCACACCTCCAAGCACCAAATGGCTGTTGGAAGTGAGCCCTCGCACTAGCCAGCTGCCATTGCACAGCTGGGAAAAAACCACTGTATGACGACAAATTGGGTAACTCCTTGCACAATGCCTGAAAAACTATGTATGTTGCCAAAAACTCTACACCCAGCATAAGTCACAAAGACGGTTCCAGCCAATGTTGTATGTGAGACTTCCTGACATATAACCTAGAATCTGGGGTTTGTGATACAAGCTATACCCTCTCCCTGTATGCATGTTAAAAGCAGCTTACATGGAAAAATTAGGAATCTCTCCCTAAAACTAGGCTGCACCTGTGAGCAGATGAAAGTAAATTCCTTAAAGCATTGTCAAGCAAATAGTCTCACCGCTCCAGCCGCAAGTCCTGCTGAGTTGGAACTTTTTGCTGCTGCTACAATAGATGCAATGAGAAGCAGGATGGTACCTATTAGGTAATGGAGAAATTCCTGAAAATAAACAGGCATAACCCAATTTAGAAGTAACATTTTTGTGAGAATCATCTAAAGCCACCCCAGTCAAAGTGTTCTCACACTTGGACCCAAATTGTGAAAAGAAGGAAATGCAACATGATTCACTCTTTCTGGCCTAGATAATGTTTCCTGGATGAAAAGCAGAGTCCAACGAAGCTGCTTGACTGAAATTGATAAGATTGTCACTTCCTCCCTACCTCATTCCATTCTAGCATTAGATACAGAGTCAGAGATTTGGGTTCCTGCTTAACAGATGTGTGATTTATGCTGTTCTCCTGCCAGTGACCTACATTGTGTTACAGGCTGGGCTGATTTGGTTGCCTCTCTTGAAGCCTGGAAATATCATATAGAACAGAGGTTCTTAAATTTTTCTTTACCATCGACTAGCTTTAAAAAATATTTTGTTGCTGTGGACCACCAAGACTTAAGATTTAAAACCCTAAAGTGCATCAAATATATATTTAAAATTCTCCCATATAATCCGCCCCGCACACTAAGGTCCTCTGGGAGGAATTTACTGCAGCCAATCAGAACTAGGTTGGCTGCGGTTACCCAGAGGACCTTTTCTTCTGTCGCTCCCAAGTTATGGAAGACAGTTCTCTTCCGACAGGCCTTCCCAGATTAGTGTTCCACCGCCTCTCATCATTGTCTTTTGTGTTAATCTTGTTTTTAATTTGTTTTAATTAACTGATATGTCTTAGGGGGATGGAAGGGTTGGAGGGTGGGGAGGATGGAGTGCATTTTAATGTTTTAATGTTTTTATATATTTTTGTAATGCCGCCTCGATCCATTGGGAGAGGCGGGATAGAAATAAATTTTTATTATTATTATTATTATTATTATTATTATTATTATTATTATTATTATTACTCATCAAGGATCTTCAAATTTGGAGAGAAGGGAGAGATAAAGAAATGTACACACTCTTATGATAACATTTTTATTGGAATGATTCCATGTCAATTTGTCTTCCTTCCTTTCAATTTTAATTGTGAAAAGTTATAACATTTCTTCAAGCCTTCATGGAGCCCCTATGAGGACATTGCAGTTCCCCCGTGATCTGTGAACAACAGGTTAAGAACTGCAGATATAGAACATACTCTATAGAGTATGAAATGTAAGGTCCAAGATACAATGCAGAAACTGAGATGTATTAGAAGGTGCATGACTGTAATGTTGAGAGCCCAATGACAGATTAATTATAGGCAGAGTATCAGTCAAGTGTAAGAAAGATAAGAAAGCAACCACCAAACATAATAGAATAAATCTGTGGCACAAGCTGTAATGGCTAATGCAATTGACCAGCTGATGCAATCAGGCTGGATGACAACTAAAAGTCAAGATTTAAATATTCAAGGTTTATATAGATTATCTCCAAAAATCTGACTGGAAGAGAGGACTACTGACACAAACAAGGTCTACTAAAGATCTCTTATCTCATTGGAGCAGATGGAGTAGTTCATAAGATAGGTTGAGGCTAGGGAGAGAATAAAAGGAGCCAAGAGAGACCTGGCAATTAAATTGCTTGCAGTCTCCACCCTGTGAAGAGAAGGCTTTCATACTGTGCTGTTGCTGATAAACTATGATAAAAGGAACAAGTGGTTAAGATATACAGTTTAAGATGAAAGCTAACAGCTAACTTACCATATCCTGTAATGTAATCTTACCTGCAATTACATGTAGTGGAATGTAATGCAATGCAAACTATACGCCCAGACATTGAGCTGTCTGTGTTTTCCCTAAAGGAACAGTGTTTGTTTGTTTGTATGTATGTATGTGTGTATGGTGGTGGGATTGTGCACTTCTGTGAGGCAAGAGGCTATGCTGATGGCAGCAGTGCTGCTGGCAGGGACTCCTATATCAGAAGGCTTTTGTTGAGGATCCAGACTAAATATGTTAAACAGCTATTGGGCGGCAGCAGTAGTGTGTGTGGCAGGGAGTGACAATGATGACGGATCTCTCAGAGACAACAGCAGTGGCTCTGTAGCTAACATTTGTTAGTACCGCACAGGAGGCATGATAGACTCCTTTTAAATACTTTTACCATGAAAACCCTATGATGAGACAATTCAAAATGAAACAAGACATAGTGTATGAAGATGAAACTCCTAGCTCAGATGGCACTCAACAAGCTACTGGGGTACAGCAGATGACAACTATGAGTAGCCTTGTGGCTAATGATGGAACTGGACTCAGGCCAAAAGGACATTCAGCTGTTGACATGCTGAGAGGTGAAAGGAAAGTCTGAAACTGCAGACCACATATTATAGGAACATGCAATGTGAGAAACATAAATCAGAGGTAGCTAGACACTGTAAAAGAAGAAATGGAACATATAAACATTGTAATACTTGGGGTAGGTGAGCTAAAGTAGACAGGAATGGGGCATTTCCAGTCAGATAACTATACAGTGTTTTACTGAAGCAATGAAAATGTAAGAAGAGGTGGAGTGGCATTAATAATGAGGAGGATGTAGCAAAAGCTGTCAAGGGATATAAGGCAAAGTCTGGCCGAATAACATCACTCACTAAGACTTCAGAGAAAACCTGTCAATATAAGTATAATCTAGAGCCAGTGTGGTGTAGTGTAATATAGTGGTTTGAGCACTGGACTATGACTCTGGAGACTGGGGCTGGAATCCCCCCTCAGCCACAGAAACCCAGAGGGTGACCTTGGACGGTGTCTCTCCATATCATCAACTGCGATAGCCTTCTGGGCTGCCTTGCTGGAATAGGGCTTAGGGGACTGTTTTACAGTGTCTTTATTCCTTCCTGGATGGGTGAATACAGAATTTGGTGCTGGGGGACTCCTGTTCTGGTGTGCTTTGTGTGTGTGTGTGTGTGTGTGTGTGCATGCATGTCTGTTTTAACCTGGGTTTAATTTTTTTGATTGTTTAACTAATCTCTTTTTAACTTTTGTATTTTGTGAAGTTTTACCTATGTGTTTTTCATTTGCTGTAAGCTGCTTTGAGTCCCAAACTTGGAAAATAGTGGGATAGAATAGTAGTAGTACTAGTGGTGGTGGTGGTGGTGGTGGTGATGATGATGCCATAGGTCCAGACTATTTTAAAGACCCTATCTCCCTATGCAAACGTGCCAGTGTCTTAAGATCCTCAGGGATCCTCAGAGAAAGGCTTTCTCTTGGCTCTGCCAGCATCATAAGCTCCCTTGGTGAGGGCATGAGAGAGAAACTTCTCAGTGGCTGCTCCCATCCTCTGGAATTTCCTTCCATGAGAGCCTAGGCTGGCTCCCTACCTGCTCTTCTTTCACTGGCAGCCAAAGACTTTCTTGTTCAAGCAGGTTTTTTTAATGAATAATTTATATACCTTCTATCTTTCTATGTTTTAATTGTGTTCCAATTTTATTACGCCATAGCTGATTTTGTTTTATTGTCTGTGAGCTGCCTTCAGTCTGACATTGGAAGAAAAGCGGCAATAAACAAACAAACAAACAAATATTTAGAATTCTCAGCCAGAGAGCTCTAGTGCCTCACCAAACTGCCAATCCCATGGTTCCATGGGATGCAGCTATGGCTGTTAAAGGGGAATCATAGTACTATAATCCTTTAGTGTCAGGGAGCTCTTACCTCAGGGTTATTGATGGTTGTTCTCCAGGGCTTCAGGCAGGCTTCTTCTCAGATTGTTTACCTAAGATTCTTTCAAATGGAGCTAACAGGGACTAAAACTTTGACTTCTACATGCAAAACATGCACTCTTCTGCTGAGCTACAGGCTCTTTCTTATGTGGTTAACAAGAGACAGTCTAATATCTGCCTTTCAGTGGGACACTTTCTGGACCCCTATTGAGTACCCCAGTAATGCAGGAAGTCTAACTACTATCCAGACAGAAACAGTTACAAGAACAAGGTAAGAATGTCCAGAGCAAGCACTGCCAACCACTGCTGAGAGTGAAAGCTGCCTGGTGAGACCAGAGAGAAAGGCCTGACCAAAGTCCTCTCGTCAGAGACCATACTTGTGGTGGGATTTCAGGAGTTATAGTCCAAAAAAGCCCTATCACTGACTGATAATAGGGTCAGTAGGAACAATACCCAGCCATCCCCTTCAACAAGCTTGCTGATTGCAGAGACTTTCACAGATTGGCTCCCCCAAACAATTTAGATTTTGCTATATTTTTTTAAAATTAAGTTGAGTCAGGGGAGAGGGAGTTACCCAAGGATCCTTTTTACATGTTGATGTTATCTTTCTTGCTATGAAAACTGCCATCATGAGTTGGCTGTCAGTCATGTAAACTTAATTTTGTGTATATTTGAACTTCATAGAGAAATGTGATCACGTTTCATGGGGGGTTTTTTGTCCCAGGGTTTACTATGTTATCTTAAAAGTTTGTTTTGTTTTTACAAAGATCAAGACACACTTTAGGATACAGTACTATGCTTCTTGAAATATACAAAGGTAGTATTAATGGTGAGTAAAAACTTACTGCCAGTGGCCAGTTGATACAGGTCAGTGTTCGGTAGATTCTGAAGATGTAGACAATGTAGAAGATGAAAATCATAATTAAGTCACAGATGGAGATAATTTCAAAGAAGGTGTATGTACTGTGATCTGTCCACCAGGAGGATCTGATGCAGATGAATCCTATCAGCAGCAATAACTGAAAGCCAATTGCCAAAGAAAGGGTTGAGTGAGGAACCCAAGAAGAAACATGTCCCAAATGCAATAAAATGTTCAAAATTAAAATAGGAATTTTTGACAAGTTGAATAAAAACAATTCCTACTGAAAGAAAATGACAAAAGTTGAGAGTCAGGAGATGAGGCATATTAGCATTAAGCCTAAACAAACTTAGTACATATGGCCAGGACACTGTAAATGACATACCCCTGGTTATACTGGTGTTAAGTACTTCAATGGAAGTTGCAGAAGGCAATATGGAATGCCGTTAGCACACCTCTACAACAGTGGTGAGTGGAAGGTAGTCCTTATCACAGCTCTGTCCCCTGGCCATTGCTCAGCTGCATTAATGTGTTTAGGTTCATTCCAGCTGCCCTCTTGGACTTGGGGAAGAAGGAATAGCTTTTACTCTGGGGGAAGAGGTGGCCACATATTTCCCAGGTGTTTAACACGAGCCGGAACACACCCAAGCAGTAGCCTGGAAGTGAATGTACAGCTAGGAACACCCCAGCTGGAGGAAGTGAGAACAGCAGCTTCTGCCCAGCATCCTTTGATGAGCATAAGTACACTGGCAAAGACACGAGCTCTGCCAATATGCTTATTGGATCTACCCTTGTACGTTCCTTTGAAATCAGTAAGACTTAAGAGGCCTGAATCCAACTTATTAGTGAAAACCAGATCTGACATTCCAGTTGGGAAATGTCAGGTCAAAATTGATGTAAATCCCACTGCTTCAATGGATCAATTCTAGATAGGAGTAGCCATGAGATTTAGGTCAGGGTGGAAATAATACAGTGCTCCAGATGCAATTTCCACCATTCCTCACCACTGACAATGCAGACTAAGGCTACAGGCAGTCACCACTCAACAACATCTGGAGGGCTCCACAAGTCCCACCATTGATTTATACCAAAATGTAAATACAGACAAATTGGTGCTGCCAAGAGTAAGGGGATGGATTAAAGATGGAAGCAGATGCATTTTTTTCTATGTGATAAGTTATGATATGAGGCACATGTTGTCAAATCTTGTCTCCTACCATTGCAGAAGGAGGACCATACATTAAAAAACAATTTACAAATATGTTATGCTGATATATTGAAAGGGAAGTTTTTAACTTTTTAAATGAGAAAACAAGTACAAAGGCATCAACAAACACTGGTACAAAGCCTTTGTTTTTCAGTACAAGCAATAAGTAGTCTTACTAATGTTTACTAGACATCTTACAAAAAGAAATAGATTTTGGATGATTACTTCTACATCATTTGCCATACAGCACCACTTTAAATACAGTGGTGTACATTACAATTTGCATTACAGTAGTGGGGGAATGTGTTTTATGGTACAGAGAGACATTTAAAATCAACATAAAGTAAAGGTCTAATTTTCGAAGAACATTATTGGTTATTATTATTACAAGCCGATTATAAGTTAAATTTGTAAAGCGACAAAAAATAAAATAAAAATGACAGATTCAAGAGTCATTTGTGATTGGGAAATGCTGCCTCAGTCATGCCATTATCACACTACTTATCAAGTATTCCAAAGCCAATGACTTTGTTCAGATGCAACAATAACCTATGATTCCCCATTCTGAAAATGAGGCTTCACAAGCCTTCAGTGAATGAACCCTCCCCTCTCCCACAGTGCAGAATCACTTGCTAGAATTGTTTTTTTTTTTTTAACTAATTGTATTTTGTCAGTTGATCTGAACCTGGACAACTGTAGTCTGTTTTAACTAGGTTTTTTTTTGTTTATGTATAATATGTGTGTGTATGTGTGTATGCCTTAACGTCGCCTATCAACTTATGAGGACCCCATGAATTACATAGGATTTTCTTAGACAAGGAATACATTCAGAAGTGGTTCTGTCAGTTCTTTACTGAAACAAGACAAATTAAAACTTTGAAGCTAGCTTGTTCTAGCAAATCATAGTTAATATTAACTACCACTTAGGGTTCAGATGTAACACTAAACAGGGAATAAATGGGCCACCATGTAGCCTTCCAGATGTTGTTGAACTGTAACTTCCAACATACAACACCTTTGACTGAACACCTTTGGCTGTTCTAACCAGGTTATCAGGATGTTCTGTAATATCTAGAAGGCCACATAATTCCCATCCCTGACCTAAACTATCAAAGAAGGAAGCAGAATCTTTCAAATTCCTCTTTGTGGCTATAATCAGAAGATGAGATGGGTGGGGGAGCATATGAGCTAAGCTTCACCTAGATTCACTGCCATAACAAAAAAAACTTAGCTTACCCTTGCAGCTGGATGCAGCCAATGTGTATGGCAATATTGGATGGAAGAAGGGAAAATGACCAAGCATGTTTAGAGGATATCAGAAACATCCTGACTTCTAGAATTTCCTTATGTTACTTGCTCTCTTTGAAGAACACATTTTGTTACTATTAAGATTTTAAAAAACTGAGCAGTTGGCTCTTCTAGTACACTGCACATGTTTATTGTATGTTGTTAGCGGTGATTATGAACACTAGATGCAAATGTTCAAGGGAAGTCTACTATGTTTTTTCTTCTGCATTGTAATTAGTGTCTTTAGAGTGGTGGTCATTTACAGTATTCCAGGAGCATTTGAATAATCTTAAAAAAAAAAAAGTCAGAATCCTATATGACTTTTTAATAACGTAATTTTGCTTGTATCTAGCTAAGCAGCAGAGACACTAAGAAACCCAGTTAGTGAATTGTGAAGATGTGTAACAGGATATTGGAGGAGCACCTGATGCACATCGGAACTGATGTGATGCGCTCCATGCAACACTCATCAGTCCTGTTGTGCATTGGTTATCAATACCCATTGGGTACTTTGCCAGTGTTCCCACCTGGTAACATAACAGCAGCCCTCTACTGGATATGGGCATTGTGTAACTGTGCAATTCTAATTAAACCAGATATACATCCTCTTATGAAGATGCAATTCCACAAGAGAATTCCAGACAAACAGTTTTTAAAAAAGGGTTCAAAAATGCAAAGCCCCGTGAGAGAAAGATATGATTATATTCCAGTAATGTGCAAAGGATCTCATAAAGGTCAGCAGCACATGAGGGAAATCCTGCAGTTTGTATTTGAAAGTGAGATTGAGAGAAGGTGCCTCATGAGAACTCTTGCTGGGACAAATTAGGCCCATGGGCCAGAGGCTCTATTTTGCTACCTTCTAGGGGAACTATGGCTTTTGCTGACCCTTTCTTCCTCATGATAATTAAAGAAAGTATACGTGATGTGATCTTACCCTGTCCAGAATTGTCACAGCTTGCTTTATTTCACTTCAAGTTACTTGCCTGGCTTGACAAAATACTAAACACAGGGTTACATTCTGTGATTCTTCTATTAAGATGGCAGAAGGGAAATACACAAGGGAAGTGTGGGTTAGTGATACCCACGCATCTCTTGCAAAACACTCCCTCTATTAATGAAATCATTGTCCAGTGGCCAAAAAGGGCAGGGGAAAAGAGGGGGTTACTGGTGATGAGGACACCCCAGAGTTTTTGCTTTTTATAAAGCCTCTTTACTTAAATCTAGAATAGGAAAGTTCACCAAGTTGTGCTCCTACAGGAGAAAGATTAAGAGTATTAAACAGAAATAAGTATGTACTTTTAAGTAGACATGAGGAAAACAAATACAGTGTATGTTGGGGGGCAAGTAAGAAAAATATTGAGTGCAATGTGAGTGGTACAGAATTTTTATTCAGACTCAGTATGTGTCAAGGGGAAGAAGAAAGGGAAGAAATTATAATCTATACTAACTTTGTACTGGAGCAATTTTACTATTTGAATGTGTCCATGTGTTACACTAATTGGCCGTTCTAAGAAATCAAGCACTCAACAGAAATGGCTTCTCTGCCCTCTTTAGGCAGAGAATTGAATACTGTAACACTGGAAAGACAAATGCCCATCTTCTATTATTCACAGAACTGAAACCCACACAGCAGCACTTACAGTATCACATCACCCTTATAGTTATCTGGATATTTTAGTTACCTTTTACTGAAGCCTATACACAGATTTTTTCATTGTTGTACTTCTATTTTTCTTCTTTAGCTTTTCTTCTCTATTCTGCCCTCCTCCTCCTTCTCCTCTCTCTCTCTCTCTTTTAATTTATAGGATTTTTCCACAATAAAATATAAAAGAAAATATGGGAAAGGAAAAATTGAGTGCTTGGCAATTTCAGCTATCACAGTTCATGTAAATCAATATGTTGTTTGATAAAAATGCATCCATTTCTCTCCAACACCTCTTATTGTTATAAGGAAAAAAACTCTCTGCCAATTTAACACTGGAAAAAGGAAAATACAGTTGGCCCTCCACATTTGCTAGGGTTAGGGGCATAGGATCCTCACAAAAGTGAAAAATTCACAAATATCAAAATTTGTGTGTCTGTGGGAGGGGAGCTGAGACACATATGGGGAAAGCAGGTACCCAGAGTCTAAACCAAGTCAGGAAAGGAGATGGTTGGCACAGTGGTTCTGTACTTCCTCTGTCTTGCCCATCTCCTTCCTTGGGTGTATGGAGGGCTTTGGGAGAGGGTTCGTGGTGCTTAGAAATCAGGCTTTGAGCTGTCCCTTACTGGCCAGGCACTGGCTGGTGGAGGAGGAGAAGGAGAAGGAGGACTGAAGATATGTTTTTAAAGAGCTTCACAGCCTGATTGGAGCTGCCAAGAGGGAAGCTTCCCTCAGAAAGGAAGCACTTGAGGTGGAGGGCAAGAGGTTGTAGAAACTCGCAAATAATCAAATCCGTGAATGTCAAACCACAAATGTGGAGGGCTGACTGTACACTTATCTTGGATTAAGTCCCAATGAATTCACTGAGACTTACTTCTGAACATGCTGTATATGTATGTGTGTGTGTGTGTATGTGTGTGTGTGTGTGTGTGTGTATATATATATATATATATGTTAGATCTGTGCATGAGGTCCTTAATTCAGTTTGGGACTCAGTGATTCACGTCTGAGTTTAATCCAGATGCTTAATGCAAACTGAGATCTGGACATCCAGATCACCAGTCTTCTTCTGTTACCTAACATTGGGGAAACAAAAAAATAGCAATACTTTTTTTTTTTTTAACATATCCACATAATATTTGGAAACATGGCAGACTCTGAAAAAGGAATTAACTCAGCAAAATTGCAGACAGGTATTTACAGGTGCTAGACACCTGTAAAGTTTTTAAATTTTCAAAAAGCTGTTGACTGCTCAGTCTTGGCAATTCAAACTGCTTTTTCCCAGCATTAGCACTGTCTCCCAGAGCATCAGTCAGCTAGATCTGTTAAAGTTTAACTGAAAACAGACAGAATAATGATAATGAAATGAGAGTTTATTTGAAGAGAGAGGCTTTTTGTTTTATTCTCCCAATAGTCTAAATGGGGAGATGCAATGATGCAATATAAGGAGGTAGTGGGGTGACAAGAAAGATGCTTTATCAGAAATCAACTGGTGAGATTCAAAACCCCCTGGCAAATCTCTCTGATTCCCCTTAAGGCTTTTGTGATATGGGCTTCTACTGGAGCAAAAATGTCTCTTGTGGCTCATAGTCCCCCAAGCTCATTGCTTCCAGAGTTGCCTGCCTAAGCTTCTTGGAATGAAGGAGAGACTGATAATTGTTCCTTCTGGGGGATCCATCATCTTTATTTCCACTCTACAGAGCTACCCTGGTTGCTGGAACTTTTGTGCCTCTATTTTGAACAAATTTGTATCTCTCAAGGTGTTGGAACAGGCTGCTGATGCTGTAAAGACCTGGTAATTTACCCTGCTTGCTACAGTAAGGCAAACAGCAGTCTTTGAATCCACTCCCACCTCAGAATGGTCCCAGATAATGCTTTCCCTTTTCTGTCCTGATTCAGATTACTTGCCTTCCATCAAATACCTAAGAACAACAAATAGGTTCAACTGAGACAGGGAAAGAGAACATATTTCATTACCTAATCACACACAGGCTCACAAACAAACAAAAAATAATGCCAAGCTATTCAACAAGACAAAGGAAAATTAAAAAGAAAAGACAAATGATGATCAACTACAACCTATCCCTTACCAGAAACCTTTCATGATCTACTACCAATACAAATTAAGACTGGCACAGGCTTAATCTAGCAAACGAACAAAGGAAGGCTGCAGGAGAGAAGTGATTATATACCTTCAGTGTCTTTTCATAATCCTCTCCCCAATAAGCACTATGGGAACTCTGGTGAGATTCTTACCACAGATTGCACACTAGAGCTGTCAAAAGCAAAGTTCCCCTTTTCCTTCTCTGCATCACACCACCCTAGCAGTTTCCATACATGGTAATGTTGGAGATATACTATATGTCTTTGTCATATTTGTTTTTAACAAGATCTCTCCATTAATCCAAGGAATTCTGGACTATGCCATTCTGCTTCCAAACAGAATTGGATCAAACTGATTTAATCTAGGGTCCCTACAATACAGTCTGAATCAGCCCAGTTTGCTTTCTTATTTGGGATTCAGCCTAACTGGATACATGCCCCTAACACAGCACTGCACTGTTAATTGAGTTAGATCACATCAGATGCAAAAAGGTCTCAGATTGTACGAAAGACTACTAGGACAAAGAAGCAATAGGCTGCTCTTCATCTGAAAAATTTAAGAACTATAAGTTGTTCAGCTCTATTAATACTACCAGTGCAAACACAGAAATCATGTGAAGAAGTGCTAACAGCACTATAAATGCTCTAGAAGAGAAATGTCTGTTTTCTATAAGCATATTCATTACGATTCTGAAAAGAGATTTCTAAAAGGAGTATTTAAAAAATGGGAAAGATGTGTCACAAAAAAAAAAATGTGTGTGTGTGTGTTTGATAGCATCTACGAACAAACACAGGTGATAAAACAAATCCAGTAAGAAATTATGGCCAGAATTTACTAAAGTAGTTATGAATCCATAACCAAAGAGTTATGCATTTGTGACTGGTTTGTATTCACGATCCCTATGTATTCACTAGTTTAGGGAATATGCAGGGAACATTAAAATCCTCCAATCCTCACTTACGAGGCAGCAGCAACTGTGAGAACAGGGATGTACTCCTCATTGATTGAGAAGCAGCACACTGACATTCTCACATGCACAAGCAATCTCTGGTGCATGGGGGAATGGTGCAAGGGACCCTGTTTCTCGCTGTTGCACTGTCACGGGAGGGAATCGAAAATTTAGCCACCTGCTTCCTGATCGATAGGGAACAGACCTCTGATACTCACAGCAGCTATTGCCTGGGAAGTGGGTATTGTGAGTCTCGGGTTGAGAGGCACTACTTTAAGGTAGTTACATAGCTAGGTATGTGATACAGAATCATAGCCCATGTATACAGTGTGCCCACCATATATGCGGGGGGAGAACCCTCCATGTAAAACAAAAAATGTGAAGTGCCAAGTTCCATTATAGTCAGTGCATACAACATGCGCACGTCCACTGCATCCATTGATGATAATGGGATGTTGTTACCCTGTTTACTGCAGGTCCCGTGAGGGACACCTAAATGTGCTCACGATTAACTAAGTTTGGGGAAATTAGCCAAGAGCACAAGCTAGCAATGTGAGAGGCAGGGCAACACAGCGGAATCTTTTACCCAATGTCTACGGGGTCAGGCCAAGCCAAGGAGCACACCAAGTTATAAGAATAATTGTGATATTTATTAAATACAGACAAACAGTGTATGCAACACACTCACACAGATAACTATAGAAAATAAAGGTTGGAGTGGAACAGAGGGAATTTTCAAGAGAGATTGTTGGTTTTGGTGATATGACACCTGTCCTGAAGCCCGGATAGATCACTGCGAGGGTCCAAAGTTGCGCAGTCTCAGCCAATATGACTGAGGGGAAGGCTTGCCAAGCAAAGCGGCGGCAAGATGGGATGGAACTCAGGAGCGATCCAAGGAAGGTCTCGGAATCAGGGGTTTTTATAGGGAGAAATGTAACTGCAGGCTATTCCATATTTGGGGAAAACAATGAGTTTCAGGCGTGAGACAAAGCTTTGGAAAGTTCAAAATTTAGCATGATTAGGTCCGAATTGACAAAGAGGTAGACAGTATGCAAATGCTCAGTGCTTGACATTTAAGTATTCAGCTTGCCAAGTTGCCTGCTTGGGGCAGGGAGTTCTTTGTAAGCAGCATGCATACATAATGAGGGTGTTTGCAGAGAGGTCTCCTAAAGTGGCGATTTGGCTATTTCTGACCAGCCTGTATTGTGGTTCAGCGTTTGATGGCCGAGCCTAGTTCTGTGCTTGTCCAGAGGCCTCACAAACACGTGGAGATTTATTGATATCAAAATGATATCTATGTCACCTTTAAGTGCAGCCCAGCCATGGCAGTAACAATGTGACGCTTTATGAAAGCTCACATTTGTGCATATGGAAGAGAAAAGTATAAGCAACAGATTAAAAACCAGAATTTTTTTTTAAAGCATAAGATGGTCACATCTCTTCCTCTGAAAAGTGAGAACACATAGGAAAAGTATTAAGGAATAGAACTCTTTAAAGCTAGATTACCAAGTATTAATAACAGTTCAGAGCATAGGGAAACATAGATGAGGGTTGGGTAGACAATCAGAGGTGAAATTGTTCATCAGTATTTTCAAATAGGTTAGACAAATATTTAGCCAGACATTTCAAATGTGACTTACATAATATAGTGACATAATGGAAACATTGTTGTCCCATTGCTAGAGTGTCCAAGACATAAAATCTGTGAACATCCCATAGAGTAAGGGTGGACAACTGAGGAAGGCAGTGGGGGGAGGGCTGCATTAGCCCCCAGGAGGCCTTGGAAGGTCACAAGTGTTCCTACACACACACACACAAAAAAAATCAAAATACTTCCCCCCCCACAAGCCCTCATGGACATATGGGGGCATTTTTACCATATCAAAAAGGCCTCTTCTGGGTCTAAATTTGCCTAGGGGGCACAAAATGTGGTGTAAATGCACCACATGCCCCCAGTTGACATTTTGGGCCAATTTTTAAAAAGGCTTTGCAAAAAGGGGGCGAGGGACTTCCAAATGCCCTCCCTATCTTCTAGAGTGTATTTGAGGGGCATTTTGGAAGAATAATGTTTTTGAAAAAATATTTTTGACCCTGGAGACCCCAGGGGCCAGAAAAGCAGTGCTGGGACCACATGTAGTTCACGGGCTGCACTTTGTCCATTCTTGCCATACAGCATCCTCTTTTACAACATTTCCTAGGTGATACTGATCTTCATAACAATGCATGTTGTTTTGCTTCTGTGAAAGCTAATTTAAAAAAAATCAGAAGATGGAGTTTATTATTTTAGGATGTAGGGAACAGTTCTATACTGTGTTTCCAAA
Source organism: Ctenosaura bakeri (assembly GCA_948474755.1). Classification (NCBI taxonomy): domain Eukaryota; kingdom Metazoa; phylum Chordata; class Lepidosauria; order Squamata; family Iguanidae; genus Ctenosaura; species Ctenosaura bakeri. The sequence goes on from CAOLHI010000525.1 coordinate 117,704, forward strand.
ATAAATTAAAGGAACATTTAAAACTGAAATAAAGGTGGCCAATATTCTACATCTGCTACTTAGTTAAGGTTACTTAACTACATAACCACTCCTGGACCAAGCCTCTCAAACCTGAAAGAAACATTCAACTGTGTTCTCATTGCCAGCTGAATGGATTTTCTTCTCCCCATGCAGCTGATGCCCAGTAAAGTAGACTGGGGGCGGGTAGGGGGTACCATTGTGGCAACAAATCTCAAAATCATGACTAAATAGTGATCATGGATATGGAACAGTTGTGATAGATATAGCAACTGAGCATACTTAATTAAGTAGCTGATGTAGAATGACTGACTGGCATGGTTAATTTTAAAAGCAACAGGATATAGTAGAAGCAAAATACAGAAACCACAAGACTTTGTGGGTTTCTCTGCTTTTGATTATACAGAATGAGTAACATACATGATATTTACAGAGCAACAGATACTCTGTAAGCAAGGTACATATTTTAAGGCATGCATTTTCACAAATTCATCATAATAAAGAATTTATATGAGACGCAGGATGCACTGAAGGTCATTTATAACATAATTTTACATATTTGCATGGAAGTGCTCAGAAATAAATCCCATCAGGTTCAATAGTATTTGTTCCCACTACTTACGTACAGCTTTAAGATCCTGACGTTTTTAAAGTAACATCTTGGAAGCACAAAAATGTTGTAGTCTTATGAAAGTCAAAAGACAATTTAAAAAAGTAGTAATTGCGTATGCACAGTAAACAGCTAAAGAACAATGACTATGTTACTGAATTCTCATGTAACGGTGAGCCAAGTTGTGGTTGGTTGAATTCTGGCTTGTTTTTGTGTCTGAAATTTAGAAATAGTCAAAAAAATTTCAAAAAGGAAAAAGAAGCTAAAAGCCACAATTAGAAGCCATTGTTTGTTTTGTCTTATGAACATTCTTGAAATCATAATATGTTATTATCTGTGAATGCAGATTCCTGGCTTGATATGGGCCTATTTCCTCAACTGCCCACCCTGAAACAGGAAATGAAAACAGGGGCAGGAAGAAAAAAGGCCCAGAAAAGGGGAAAAATACACTGCTTTGTTTGGTTGTCTCAGGGCAATTTACTGCTAAAGTACCAAACCAGAAGCTAATACAAACCAGATAGATAAAAACAGCCTGTTAACAAAGCATTTTAAACTGGCTAAGCCATCATTTTATCTATGACCAAATTTCTCTGAGTCAGTTTTGGGATTTGAGCCACCCAAGCTCACAATAGCCCCAACAGCTGCCAAGAGAATAGAAGATTCTCCATTTCTAACCAACTCTGCTCAGCATGTGTCATGCTGAGGAATGTTCCTTTTCCACTCTAGGTGATGATGATTCTGTGATATTCAAAACTCCCATATAACAAAACTTCAGTCAGGTAAGAGATGGCACTTTACTAAATGTATATCCTCTTATAAACATCTACAATCCTCCCTCCACATTTACGGGTTTGACGTTCATGAATTTGACTATTCTTGAGCATGCGTGCTTCCTCCTCGATTCTCCTCCTCCAATCCCTAGGCATTTCACCACAGGGCAAGTTCTCTGAGGCAAAATGGAAGGGATGCTGGGGGGAGCCTCCCAAGAGCCTTCCTTTCCTCCTCTTGCGTTTCCCTCCACCCCTTCCCATGCATTTTGCCCCAGTGCGAATTCCCATTGAGGCAGAACAGAAGGAAATGGGGGCAACAGCTCCCAAGAGCCTTCCTTTCCTCCTCTGGAATTCCCCCCTTTCCCATCCATTTTTTCTGCACTGGGGTAAAAGGCATGGGAAGGGGAGGGGGGAACTCTGGAGAAGGAAAGGAAGCTTCTTCGGAACCTCCCCCTGACCCCACTCCCTTCCATTCCACATGGGAATGGGAAGGGCGGGAACCTCGGCAATGAAGGGGAGGGGAACAGATGGGGGAGTTAGTCATGATTTTTCCATTTTCAAGAGGGTTCGATGCTCTGAACCCTTGCAAATGTGGAGGGAGGACTGTATTTGGGGCTTTTTAATAATCAGTCAGGGTGTTCTGTTAATTCAGCATACAGAGCTTAAAAGTCAAGTTTCAAGATCCTCTAATTTTAGCAAAGTTCAGCCTTTTTACAGATAAGGTTTGAAAAGCTTTGCAGGTTCTACAACCAGTTAAAGTCTTCATGTTCTTTCTCAGTGATCCGCTGTAGGGATGCTGCTCAAGTGCACAGGGGAAAATCCCAGGTTTGCAATTACCATTATTCAATTTACTGGCAAGTAGCTCTCACATCCTAGAAAAATTACTTTGCAGAACAGAAGTTCCTAGAAACCCTCAACCAAGGATAGGTAAGCGTGGGACTTTAGGAGCTGTAGCCAAAAAAGTTAATTAACATATTTTTATGCAAAAAAAGAACTACCAGAAAAGCTCACCTCTCTGCTAAAGCAACCATAGAAGCCTGCATAGTCCCAAAGCACATCACAGAATATGCATCAATTCTCAATCAAGACATATTCTTTTAAAATAAGGAGCTTACCATCTTAATTTTAAATTTCTGGACAAAATACACATTTATCTTAGGGTGGGGGAGTTGATGCAATTTAAATCCTCAAAAGAAAAAGTTGAGCCTGAAAATTAATTCTTCCCAGCAGCTCCTGGACTCCAACCATCCACAATGTACACAACAACATAAATATGAAAGATAAGAACCTCAATAAAATACGCTTTAATGTGGTAATGATATATTTGCACAGAATGCCATTTTTAAACCTCTAAATGTCAGGTTCACTATTTCCAACATTGTCCCTAGCTTGAACTTTTTATTGTTGTTGCATCTTTAGCAGAACTAGCTGACAGCAAAACACCACAATTTCCAGTCTGCTTCTGAACAGGAACCACACTGCTGGGAGTTCCTGTTTTTGGCCAGATGACTCTGGGGAGTATTCTAGATCACCTGTGTGATTTCAACAATGCCATGCAAATCGCTGCAAGTCTTCTAATGTTTACAGTCCAGCTTTCTTTCTTTCTTTCTTTTTTTAAAAAACCTCCTACTGAATGTATTTCTTGTCTAAAAGCTTTACAAGGAAAATCAAGAACAGCTTTTTGCTTTGGGAGAAGATTGTTCTATATTTGCTTCCTAGTAAGAGTTGTAGTGAGATTTTTAATGCAGAAGCTTTCAAATATTGCTGAAGTAAGCCTCCTTGTTTTTTAAAAACACACACACAAAAACACACACAAATGGCTTCAGTGTAGCTATGTGGAAGACAGCCAAAGGATCCAAAGGTGCACTCAAGTAGAAAATCTGTTCACAGAAGGGGGTGTTTGTGGAAGACCACTGCAAGAGGAAAGTGACTCCCCATCCATGTATGTACCTCTGTTTATGCTAACTTTTTCGAATCAATTTGCACACTTTATGTCAAGACTATCTAGTGAGTTATTTGACTTTATCTGTTATTGTAAATGCTCCTCTTTCAAGATCTTTTAATGACATACTAGGGCAGGTATTGGCAAGTGAGTCAGGTTGTTGCTCTTGCCTTGTGCCTTCTAGTCACTTCTGACTTATGTTGACCCTAAGGCAACCCTATCACAGGGTTTTCTGGAGCTGAGAGCATGTGATACGCCCAATGTAACCCAGTGGGTTTCTGTGGCCAAGTGGGAAATCAGGCTCTGGTCTCCCAGGTAGTAGTCCAACACTCAAACCTCTACACCACACTTGTTCTCTAAGTGAGTGAGGATCGAGGTCAATTTCTCCCAGACCCTCTCATGGGCCACCCCCCACCCAGCCTACACATTCCTGTGCAGTCCCTGTCAAAATGGTAGCAGAAAGTTTCACCATTTTGAGAGGGACTGCAGAAAACAGATTCTGGGAGAGGAGTGCTAGTGGGCTATTTTACATGTTTTTACATTTTTAAGGCACACTCTGTCTGATTTCAGGGCAAGAACTTCCAGATAATCATCCCAACTTTTTCAAACATTGAGTAGGGTGCACTGGGGGCACAAATGTGGGGTTTCATGCAGCCTACACCAAGCCTACCCATGTAGTAGGGCAATGTCCCCCATCTGGTACCATCTGGATAAGTTGGACTGCAACCTCTATCAACTCCAGGCAGCATAACTACAATTGGGGAGGTCACACTAGAGTTTATAAACTATAGCATTAATCTTCCTTATTTACCATTTCTCATACTGTAACTGCACTCTGATATGTTGTGGTGGCAACACTGTAATAAGTATTCTGCAGGCTGCTGCACAAGAGCTCACTTAACAATACTGTTAGAATTTGTGACTTTCTATTGCTGACTCTTTGGATCCAAGAATGGCCTAGAGGGGGGAAAATCTGGTTTTGGTTCTTGACCTCTGTCCAGAGCCAGAAGACACACCAATATAAGAGTGCCACTAACAGCTGGCATGACAATTGGACACAAGAGTACACTTGTTACCAAAGGCACCGTAAAAAAGAAGTTTTTTAAAAATTTCCCACATCCATTGACACAATCTAATTATTTACCACAACCTTCTATAATAATATTTATCACCTATTATGAACTGCTTTGCCAGAGATAACGGGGAAAGTATCTTTAGAAAACAGTCATAGTTACTGTAAACATCACAGATTTCCTATATGTGGAAAGCATTTCCAAACAGGGAAATGTATGGAAAATCTGCACAGATAAATCAGATATAATAATCCTGTATGTCTACAAGTTGCTTGACAATCAAGCAGTTAAGTGGCACTGGGGATCTTAGCCCTCTGTGGTAGCAGTGTGGTTATTCTATGCCTTCATTTTTGACTTTTTGCAATCTTCAGGCAAATCCATCGTAGGGTTTTCTTGGCAAGATTTGGTCAGGGTGGGTTGTCTTTGGCCTCCTCTAAGGTTGAGAGAGTACGACTTGCTCAAAGTCACCTGATGGATTTCCATGTCTAAGGCCATTTCTGCACTAGAGTGTTACAGCACTATGATTCCACTTTCAACATCCTATAGAATCCTGGGGTTTGCTGTTTCGGGAGGGGCTGGCCAGCCCCTCCCGAAACTGCAAACCCCAGGATTCCATAGGATGTTGAAAGTGGAATCATAGCGCTATAACACTCTAGTGCGGAAATGGCCTAAGTGAGGATTCAAATCTTGGTGTCCCAGTGTCCTAGTCTAATGCTCAGAATATTTATCATGTGACTGGATGGAAATACAATGGGGTCATGTTAACAAGCCCCTTCACACACACACATACACACTATGTCGCTACTTGTGTTCATGGAAACAGAATGAGAAGTGCTTCTCCTGACGCCTTCAGTACCTACTTTTTCAGATTGGCTTTTGGTTAAGTCTTTCTCTATTACATCTAATTACTAGATTTTTTAAAAAAATATTGGCCAAGATACAGGAAGAGCCCACACAATTCTGTATCTTCACCTCATCTCAGCAGCTGCCAAGCCCTAGGAGGGGCCCTGTTGATGCTTACCAGTGGGTTTGGGAAGGAGGCAGGGGTAATTTAAAGGAAGAAGCCTGGGACGGTTGAGGATGCACAATACAGGTGGAGTACACCTTTCTTTTGCTTCTCCTTGGAGCCCAGACCAGCTCCATTTTCATTATTTGAACTGCCTCCCCTCTGATAAGCAACAGCAACCCCTCCTGAAGCTTGACAGCTGTGGAGGGTAGGGTTGGATAGGTACAAAGTGTTGGAAAATAGCTTCCTTGTACCCTGTCCAAAAAGACACTCATGTGTGCATATGCCACTAACAGGAAGCTGCCCATTATGTTCATTTTATTTGTAGTTTGTATTATTGGCCTGTAATCCACTTTGAGAAACAAGAAAAGTTGTTTTTCTTTTCTTCCCTTTTTTAGTGAATTGACTGTGAGCTAATGTGGTATGGTGGCCTGAGCAACAGGTATAGGACTGAAATCAAATTTCTACCACAATTTATTACTACATTTGGACTTATTATATTGCATATCCAGCCTACCATACACTGGGATCTCTTGTGAAAATAAAATAGGATAACACCCTCACCGTGATATAAATTATGCCAGCTTCCTTGGGGTGGGATATGTATGTGAGAAATGACAGGAATAGAAAGATTCTAGTTAGGAAAAAAGCACTATGAAACAACATCAGACATAGCCTGGGAACCTCACCCTGCAAGAGGCATTGATACAATGGAGGGGGAAGTTGTGGGAATACAGTTTCAGGACTTGTTTCAAAACAAGGAGGATTATATGTAATCAGGGTAACCGATAGATGGTGTTTTCAGGTTTACTGCTGCTTCTGACAGATCAGCACAGAGGAAAACCAGAGAATGGGGGAGAGGATAGCCAAGCAGGAACTGGATACTTATTTTCTGTCCTTTGACTCTAGCAGTTGTCTTGGCATAACTGTTCATATTGGCTGAAAACTTTTGGTGGAGACCACAGTGTGTTTTGCTGGTAACTCTGCAGGAAAACGAAAGCACCTCAGACCTCAGTGGAACTTATTGCAATTGACTACAAATGAAAATGCAGTCCTGGTGATTTTAACAAACTGGGTATTATGGTACAGAATGGTGCTCTTTTGCATGTATGAGACGAAGGAAGGAAGAGGGAGGGAAGCACCTTTAAGACTAACTCGTTTTTATTTTCGCATGAGATTTTGTGGATATAAACCCACTTCTTCAGATACAGTACTGAATGTTGCAAGAGACTAACAGAGCTACTTTAAAACTTTTCCATGTATGTGTATCCATCAGAGATGGGCAACTGTGGGCAGAGGTGGGGAGTGAGGCTTCCAGGTTGGGCAAGTTTTCAAGCGTCCCACTTTCGTTCCATACACTCCCTCACAATCATGATAGTCTCCCGGGCTCCAAAGCTTCCTCTTACAGGACTGGCTTGGGCCAGCTGAAGGCTTGCGTGAAAGAGAAACACTTTTTTTTAAAAAAAGATTTTGAAATGCGCCCTGCCTAATATTCGGAGTGCTTTTGTGAATGGCTGGGACTGGAGTCACCCTCTGAAAAAGAACGAGAGAGACAGAAAGAGAAAGGCGAGGAGAGAAAGGATGGCCCTCGACGCCTCGCGCCATCCTCCCACTGCCATCGCCTCATCCGCGCGACGTGGCGAACTCTGGCGCCAAAACCTGGGCACCGAAGTCCTGAGGCGGGCGTCACGCGCGTGGCGCTTCGCCTGCCGCCGCGGCCGCTATCCAATGGAGCGGGCAGCGCCAAATTTAGTCACCTGGCGCGCACTCGCTCCGGGGAAACTGGAGGCAAAGGGGGGGGGCTGCCGTCGTTGCTGTCGCTGCTGCCTCCTCAGGCCAGTCATGCGCCCCCTCCCCGGGACCCTCCTGCCCCGCCTCGCCCCTTACCATCTGGGCCACCTTCAGCATGGCTGAGCAAGACCCCGCGTAGCCTCGGTCGAGCAGCCCGGAGTCCGGCCCGAAGGCGGAGGGCGGCGAGGAAGCAGAGCCGGAGGCGCCCGCGCTGCTGGCGTCGGTGCGGATGACCCGCACCACCCCGTGAGACATCCCGAGCGCCTCTTCCAGGAGGGGGAGAGAGGCGGAGGCGACCCTTTCTTTTCTTCCTCGCGGTCTCCTGTCTCTTCCTCCCCCGGCGGCTCCTTTGCAGCTCCGGAGGCGGGACAGGGCGGGGTCGGCCGAGCTCTGGCTACAGGGCGCTGCAGGCACAGCTGGGAAAGGAGAGGGGACGGCTCCGCTCAGCCTTCTCCGCCCAGCCCGGGGGACACCCACGGCCGCACCTGAGGGGACGACTGTGAGGGGGCCCCTTCGGAGCAGGAGAGCAGGGAGGGCAATGTGGAGTCTCGACGGGACAGGGTGTGGAGGGGGCGCGCGATAGGCGCGCGGGAGGAAGGGAGTAAAACAGGAAGGAGGCAGCGAGAGGGCAGAACAATTTTTCCTCTTTCCGCGGCAAATGCATTCCGTTAAACTCGAGGCCCCCGGAATGGGGGAGTTTCACCTGAGGCCGGGGCGCTTCGAGCGCCCCTTGCGAACATTTAAAGCTCTCATTAGGCCTGAGGTGGGGTGGGGGCCAACCGTTATTTCCCACAAAAAAAGGAGAGGTAGTTGTGTTGGCCTTAAGGGGCGGGGAGTGGAGAATCCGAAGTCTGGGCGAGGGCCTTTTTTAGGCCTTAACAGCAAGGCCGCCAAAACAAACAAACTTCTCGCAGACTTTTGAGTTCTCCAGAACTCTTGGGCCATTTCCGCACTAGCCTGTTACAGCGCGATGATTCCACTTTCAACGTCCTCTGGAATCCTGGGGTTTGCAGTTTCGGGAGGGGCCGGCGGGCCCCTCCCGAAACTGCAAACCCCAGGATTCCAGAGGACGTTGAAAGTGGAATCATCGCGCTGTAACAGGTTAGTGTGGAAATGGCCTTGGTCAGACTGCATGCGGAGGAGGGAGGGAGCACAGACTTTTTGGCGCTGAAACGGGACAGCCTGCATTGGGAACGCGGGAGAAGTCAGCAGGCATTCAAACTAGGCTCCTGGAATATTGTGGGGTGTAAAAGTGGGCTTATTTTATGTCATTCTGATTATCCTTATATAGGAATTGCCCACATTTAGATCCTGATTTCTATATTTCGCCGCCACCACTGTTCCTGCTGCCTGAAGCCAGTCTATGAAGTACTCTTAAACCCTTGCCTATTAATAAATATTAAAATTCTATCGGTTAATCTTTTAGAGATGTATCCTTTCCAGAGTATCTCTCAAGACTTCTCTCTTAATAAAAGGTCACTATTAGCATATATACAGAAAGTGCCTTTTCCTCTCCCATGCCATTTTCTAACCAGCTGGGTACAAAACGTTAAGATCTCAATTTTTGTTTTGTTCACTAGATCTAATTATAAGGTTATTATACCTGTCAACTGAAATTCTTGATTATGAATAGAAATGTTTCAGGATTAAAAAAAAGCTGCTGTTAAATGCAAGGATAATGGAATTATAATCAAATCCTTCAGTTAACTTTTAAAAACAAAACTGAGTGAGGTTCTATATATAATTTTAACTTGTATTGCTCATTTTTTTAAAAAAAGAATAAAGTATTTTATTCATCTTCTTTAACCCACCCAAATAATGATTATAATTTAGGTGCATAGTGTGGGAGATAGCTGTTAACACTCATGAATCAATTTAACACAGGATCGGCTGAAGCATCAAGCATTTATTTAAAAAAATACGTTTCTGCAGACACGGGTGTTCTCAAGAGAGAAGGACCCCCTCCCACAAAACAACACACATTTTATCCCCTACGCCAGCTTCCCTCCCCTTGGGCAGGACCCAAAAGTTACAACCCTATCAGAATCACCTAAGAAATGCCCCCTTCACCATATTTACAGTATATATGATCATGCACATAATCACGCTTTAACCTTGTGCTTTCTTAACTCTCATTTGCTATTTCAAAATGCCCATCAACCAGATTCTAACTTCTCATTTTGCTAAACAAGGCCAAATTTTTTCTTCGTTTTTGATTTATCAGCTTAGTTACCCCTTTCAACTTTTGCTGACCTTTAGTCTGCATAAGCGGGTGCCTCCCCAAAAAGGAGTATATTCATCTCACTATTGAATTCTTTATCTATGTGCCTGGTTCCCTTTCGCTCCAAGGTCTTCTCTGGCTCCAAGCTGCCAGCTTCTAAAATTTATGCTTCTTTAGACTCCATTGTATTTCAAAAGCTCACATACTAAAGTATATGTGTGTATAAATATATTTTAAAATGTGTTATGAGCTATAAGCTAATACTAATACTATTAATAATATTGCAGAAACTAAAATATATTTTACTTCTCACACATAGTAATACAGCAGAATATTTGGAAATGCTGGCTCCTCTTTGTTAAAAAGCTTTTGCAAAAGAAAGTCAGACACCACTGCATATTGATGGTCCTGAAACAAATGTTGCTTTCCCGTCTTTAACTGGAATCTGTTACATACAGAAACATTATTTAAAAGGTTCAAAATCCAGGGGGTAGAGGCTGTGTTAGCAGCGTTACTCTTAGAATAATAGTGAAGACTAAACTTTTGTATATAAACTTCCCAAATTTTTTTAAAAAACATGTGCTACTATAAAAGTTACATACCCAAACAAATAACAGAATATCCTTGCTAAAACAGTGCAAATATTATCAAATGTAAGTTCTTTTATTTGTAATCTGCATTCTTATAGTTTCTGATTTGTTTGGTATCAGAAAACCTTTAGCTGGTAGTTTATTTTTTTTTTTATTTATTTATTTATTTATTTATTTATTTATATCCCGCCTCTCCATATGGATCGAGGCGGCAAACAACTTACAAATAGCATGTATTTCGAAACATTTCTATACATGCCCCCAACAAGCTGGGTACTCATTTTACCGACCTGCGAAAGGATGGAAGGCTGAGTTTCTTCTGTGTGAAATGGTATACAGAAAAAAGAAAATACTTTGTTTCACAATTAACTTAGGAAATTTGCTGGCATGGCTTGGATCAGGCCCTTCAGTTGTTTTTGTACTGTAACTCCCAGCATTCCCCACCATTGGCTGTGCTGGCTAGCACTACTGGGATTTGCGGTAAAGCAACACCTAGAGATTGGAAACACCTTCATGTTTCCCATCCCTGATTTAGGCTCCAGGGAACTGTTTTGTATAAAATGAGACCATGAGCCTCTATAGCTCAGTCTTGTCTACAAAGATAGGCATGGATCTCTACGTTTCAGGTAAGGAGCTTTCCTATCAAGCATTGAACTTGGGATATTTGGCATGTGAAGTACACAGTTAGTGATGACATTTCCCTCAAGTCATCTTGAGTATCAGCTTTGGTGAAAAGGGTGGGGTATAAATAAAGTAATGCCACACTATTCATGGGTCTCTGTCACTGGAATAGCCAGCCTATGTTTGTAAGTTGCTGAAAAACAAAGTATGTGCATGGCTTTTGTGTTCTGCTTGTGTTCACAAAAGCATCTAGGTAATGCTGCTTCAAAAGCAATATTATGTTTTCAATAAATCTATGTGTGTCAGGGTGGAAAGGATGCTGGACTAGATGTACCCTTGAGCTAAAATAGTATGCTGGTTATTATGAAAGCCCTGCTGTCATTTACCAGGTATATGATGTAGGCTGCAGTCAAGTGGCAAAGAAGGAAATTCCATATTCAGAAGCGCTTTTTACCGAGTCTTTTTTTGGCAGTGGAAACAGAGCCCAGGCCTGAGTGACATGGATCATAAAATAACAGAGTCCCAGGATAATCTTCCATAAGCCAAAATCAATTTTTTTCAAGCCTCTATCACCCCTTCAAAACTCTGTGACGATCTGATGAAATTGTAACAGATACTCAGGACCAGAAGTTTTGGCTTGATTCTCCTTTCCCGCTCAAATATGTAAAATCATAGTTTTTACACATCACAAAGGTAATAGGGAGAACACACAGCATTAATTGACTTCTTGTCTCAGCAGAGAATGTTTAAGGTCCTTCTGGAGCTCATCTTGTCAAATATGCACACACTTTTTTTCATTTTAGTTCACAAGTATACTTTTATTTCATCCCCCCCCATTTTTTCTCCATGTTGCTCAGATATGGTACACTTTATCTTCACAACAATCTTGTGAGGTAGGTTAGAGGCCAAGAGAGTGACTGGTCCAGAGTCAGAACTGATTCAAGATTTGAAGCTGGATCTACTTAGTACAAAGTTAGCAAGCTAACCACTGTGTCCTACGTGTTCTTAAAAGTTAATTGGGAAAGATGGGGCGCCATACAAAGATGCATTATGAATCTTCTGTACAAAAGGGTCAGGTTTTTTTTGCCACAAAACTTCTGATGGGTGCAGCATGAACCCAACCTGAAAAGAAGAGTTAGAGTGCATCACAGTATCTGAAATGCTTCTGTATTGGGTGTTCCATCATTTAACAATTAGTAAGACAAATAAAGAACACAATTATAATGAAAATAATTTCAGTGTCATATACACAGAAACATGTTTAGAGAGATTTCAAATCCAGTACTGTACAAAATATTCAATGGAGGTCATGGCATTGTTTCAGTTGGAAATGGAGTCACTTTTCTGAAGTGTTGTTAATTTTAATAAATGGACTTTACAGGTCTTAAGAAATTAAATTCAATAAAATCAATTTCCTCCAACATACTATATTGTCTCTATATTGTACTATCAAGAAAAACTTTCTTGATTGCTTTAAAAATGTTATTACTGAAATACATTAAATGTGTATATAGATGAAATTCCTGAGGATGTTGATTCTTGACACAGCTGCTTAACATCAAGACCAGCCCTCCCATTAGGCTGAATGAGCAACAGATGCCAAAGGGCTGGGCGTACTGGCAAAGTGTTACGAGTTCAGAGCTTATGTCTGCCCTATTCACTGTCCCCACTCATATAAGCCTACTACTCCTACATATGGTTGAAGATATCCCCCATCATCTTCACTGAAGTCTAATTCAACTGCCTGTTTGGTCAGCTTCTGTAAAAGATGCCATTTTACCCTCTGTCTCAGCAAAATATCCTTGGCAAGTCCTGCTTCACATGTGCCAATTGTTTGGTCATTTCTTTAAACCAACTTAATTTCCACTGCTTCTAGCAGCTCAAAATTTAATGTTAATGAATGCTAATTAGCCTACCTACATTAATTTTACTCTAAAGTCACTCTAATGAAAAGCCTTTACATTAAAAAAAAATTCTAGTTATTTTCATTCATTGGCTTCCAGCTTCTTGTTGAAACTTGAAGCAGGTCAGTTGTGTTGGCTTACCTGATTTTTAACAGACATTAAAACTACAAGAAACCTACCAAGGCCTGTCTAGCCCAGAATCCCATTTTCCACAGTGCCCAGTCAGAGGCCTATTTGAAGTCCAAACTATATGAGGCCAGTAGCATGGAAACTGCTGCTCTTAAAGATATGCTACTTGCCTTGTGGTCCCTTCCAATGCTAAGATTCTGTGATTTTTATACTGGAAGTAACATGAGGTTATCACGCCTAGTAGCCTGAGATGCTTTTAAAACCCCATTTTTAAAGCTATATACTTTGTCATCATATTCCGTGGAACCTAATTCTTCTATATAAAGAAGCACTTCTTTTTTGTCTCTCTTGAATCTCCTATAATTCAGCTTCATTAGATGACCCTGTCTTAGTATTATGACAGAGAGATAAATGCACACTTTTTCTTTACCTTGCACAATTTTATGTGTATGTATCATTTTCCCCCTTTAAAGTAAATACATCCAAGTACTAAAGACTTTCCTTATAGATGAGTTGCTCCAGTTTCCTTATCTATTTCTTGTACAGTTTTATAATGTCCTTTATGATGTGAAGCATCCAGATCTCAAGTGAGGTTGCTCTAGATTTGTAGAAAGGCATGATAATATTGGCAGGTTTAATTTAAATTTCTTTCCTGGGTAAATCTAACCTACTCCAGGTCCAACCCAGTTTAAAATATTCTCATCCATGTGTGATCAGTTATTCTTCAAACTGTGGCACTTTAATGCAGAAGTTTCCCAGCTGCACAGACTTCCTTGAGAGTTAAGTAAAACTAAATAATTTGTGACTTTTGAATAAATATATAAGATTGGCTAAAGCAGTTACATTTACAAAGTAAAAAAACAGACTTATTAACATTTTGTTATGTATACTATTCTACTGAAACACCATGTTAATTGATACAAAATATAAAATTCTATTCACTGTGTTTGGTGAAGATTTACTTCTCCTGAGGGCAGACTGATTAAAATCATGGATCTTAAATCAGATGAATAATCCAAGTTCCAATAATGGGCACTGATTTCAGTGGGTCTGTTTTGAGTAAATCTGGATCCAATACACAATACTTCATCATCACATCACTGCTACAAAAACAATATTATATTTTCAGTAAATCTTTCATATATAAAAATTGCCCATTAGTAAGGCTGTAATCCCATGTGCTAGCCTTCCCTAAACTGGCACCCTTCAGATGTGTTAAGACTACAAATCACTCCACTCCCACCCAACAGAGCCACTAGAGACTGCAATCCAATGTATCAGGAGGGTGCCAGGTTTACAAAGGCTGCTCTACACAGCTTACTGAGGAGTAAGTCCCATTGAGCTGAGTGAAGTTTATTTTGGAACAGAAGTGTATACCAGTGGTTCTTAACCTTTTCTTTACTGGGGACCCCTTGTAAATATAATTTGTTGCCGGGGACCCCTGAGACTTAAATAGTTAAATTTAGATTTACATATTCAAATATTTATTTATTTATTAAAGGCTTCTGGAGACTAGGATTCAAATCCCCACTCAAAATCTTACAAAAATAACAGTTTGGGCATGTGCACACCCCTCCTGCTATGTCCCTCAGCATCCACACACACCCCTTCGCCACATCCCTAATGAAAGGGACACAGTGGCAGGCATATACGCATGCCCAAACTGCTCCCTCATTTGCAAATGAGGGAGCGGTTTCAGATCCGCACCCCCTCACTGCTGTGTCCCTTTTGCTGCTGCTGCTGTTGGTGTCCAGCAGCAGGGCTTTGTGGACCCCCGGTTAAGAAATACTGGCGTATACATTTATATTAGAAAGGTTTCAAAATATACCTTGTTGGTAGTTTAGCCTTAGTAAACATATTGTTCCCTGACTCAGTTCAGATGCCATGGCCAAGCATGGTTTAGTCAGTGAGAATGCGTCAAAAGTTTCTGTACTTTCTTCTTCGTCTTGCAGATCAATTTCCTCCTCTGCTTCTTGGTTTATGGTAATCTTTGTCTTGAATGTCACAGAAAATTACATTTACCTCAAACCAAGTGGAGGAGGGAACTTAACATGCAAAAGTAACAACACTGTATAGCTATACACCTGTTTTTCTTTTATTTAATGAGGATATTTATTGCAAGGTCCGTGATCTCCATGATACAAAACTAAAATAGGCATTTCCACCATAGCAAGATGTGACAACGAAGGCAAAGAACTGTACAGAGGAAAAAAGAAAAAAAATGTTAGAAAATAGTTTGGAAGACCTTTATTCATCTTCAAAGCTAACTCATGGCATAAAACAATAAGATTGTAAAATTCTCCTTCATTGTGGCCCTGGTTCGTGCAGCCCTTGTTGCAGAGATGTTCAAGCTGTGAGCAATCCTTACTGACTTCAGTACACAGATTAAAAAAAAAAGTAACAGTTATCTTCACAACAACACAATCCCACTGATGTCAATGAAAATACGTATACAAATGGATTCTTAAGTGTCGATTCAAGTGCTCCTACATTTTTCATGTTCAGTGGTTTGCAAGCTTGAGTAAATGATACCTGATTCACTGCAAAGTTTTATTTGACAGGGCCCTGACATAAGATCATTTTTAGCAGAAGTTATATATACAGAACTTCGGTATTCTTAAATGCAGCCAGCTATTACTTTTCTTCTCCAATGACCACACTGTCCTTTCATCATCTGACAATGCAAATATTATTATTTCTAGGTAGGAAAATGTGAATGGTAGACATGTGAGTAAGCTGTTACATGAATAGCTATGTGTACTTATGCAGAAATATGGTTCAATGTGACTCAATGTAAGCCAATTCAAATATATTGAGCTACACTCTGAAGTCATATATTGTTTGTCAAACAGAGATTATACCTCAGTTTCCCCATTTGGATGCAACAGGATAAAGCCTGGAAATTTTGAATTCTAGTGCATAAGAGGAGAAGTGGGCTAGTACCCCAGGCTGGGTTTTGCTCTAATAAATCATAGTTAATTGGACAGACCAGTTACATCATTACTGGCTGAGTGAAGTCTCTGTTGATAGAGGAGAACTTGTCCTCTTGTCTGTGGATAAAGCCAAAGCTCTGGACACAAAGCCTATATACATCTCTCTCCCAACGCTCTCTCATTTATGTATTGTCTGTATGATCAGAGCTCTGACTGCATAAGGATTACATGGAGGACCTAAAAACACAGGTGCCTCTTTAGGACTCTTTGCTCTTGGCACAAAGCAATGTAACTGGCACAACATCCTCCTCACCTCTGCAATACAATGGATGTTATTAATGAGGCTAAGATTAACATTTTACTTACTGAAGAGGCAGCCCAGCTGTTGTAGTTATGGCTGTCTAGTTCTCTGGTGACTGCACATGCATCTACAATGGCAGCAATGAAGTACAAAAGAAAGGCACTGCCATTAAAACAGAGACCCTATGAAGGTAAAGTAGAATGAGACAATGAGTATCTTTATGTGCATTATTTCATTCATGCTTCTTGTTTAAATGGAAGTCATGAATAACGCTGGTTTTAAAGATAAGACTGTACTTCTGTGGTCATTACCTAAAGAGATCGGAGTCGTTAGATTTCTCTGCTGAAAACTCATGTCCCACATACCAGCCCACATCCATCTGAAGTTATCCTGGTTTTCACATCAACTCTGTTATTCTTGCATCTGTACCAGGGACAGCTAGTGCAACTATTACTGAATGCTGGATTGAAGCCACTGATTAGCCCTTTGATACCACATTTGTTGGCATTGTGAGAAAGCAACTGACTTATTTAAGACTGCCTCAGTTTATAAGTTCTCCGTATTTATTCTGTTCTATTCACAATCCAGATGTGTTGAACTAAACTCCAAATGGCTGCAGTGGCTGGGGACGATGGGATACTTGGGGAGGCAAAGGCTTATGCAAGTATGTTTCAGCATGGATATCTGAATAGGTATCACAAGGAACATTGGCATTCTTTTTCAAAAACAGGTCTGCCAGTTGGAAGACATTCATGTCTTGCCAAGTGAAAAAAGGAGGGGAATTGTTCTAGCAATAGTCTCCAACTACAGCTTTCCCTGGGTCATTGAAGGGCAGCTCAGTGTTACAGTTAGCTTATCTTTAAGAGCCTGAGAATCAAGCTCTGTGGGGTATGAAATACCACTGGACACTTGAGTGCACTTAATTCACATTCCCCTTTCTTTCCATGAGTTTGCATTATACTCTTTTGTGTGCACAGCTTCTTTTATTGGCTAATACCATCATTGCACGGACATGTCCAAAATAGACTGCCACAGTTTTTCGAGAGGGATCAGCCATCCATTTTCCTTCTTGGATCAAGAATTCAAGTAAGGTATTACTGTTAAAACTGATTGTCCACGGAATAGCTTTCCTGGCTATTCTCGGTTCTTTAAAAAATACACCTGAGCACAAGAATGAAATAGTTCTAAACACACACACACACACATGTATGCACATACCACACACACCAGTTTATGTTTTGTGGTGGCAGATATTTCTGCTCTTTTTGAGTTACAGACATGCTAGGAAATGGGTACTGTAAAAGGCAGGAAGGTGGGGGATGGATTTGCTTTGCCTTGTTTTTTTCCAAGACAAGTCCATCCTGTTGAAATGAAATGGAACTTGGCGTGCTACCTGAAGTTGTTTAATGGTCAAGGTATTGCTGCTGTTAGCAGGCTATTTTTTTCTTTAAAAAACCTCTGAACTATGGACAAAAGCTGATATACTCACAACTGTGGTCCATGGCACTTGGGGAATCCTAGTATATGTCATTGTCATATAGATGATTAAGAAGAATAATGTGAGAACCCAGTAGAAAACAGCCACAAACATCACCCAACCAAAGACAGGATACAGGAAATATTCTGTTCCAGCAATCAGCGTCCATACCAGCAACCCTAATATCTGGAAATACACAAAGAAGAAAGAAACTATTGTTTAGATGGAAGACCAACTAAAAAGAAAAAGAACAAACATTGTTCCTTCCCTAACCCTAGATTTTTAATATGACTTCAGGCTTGGTTTTTTTGTTTTCTTCTCCTTTTGGAGTGCAAAGACACATAATATGACTTGATTATTTGTTGCCATTTTAGAACACTGATGACCAATTTCTGGGCAATGTACAGTATATGAGAAATCTAAAACATAAACAGTGAAACCACATGTAGAGATAAGAGAAAAACCAGCAACAAAGGCCCTCATCTTTCATCGGAAAAACCATAATGTTGGTGCCACGCATAACTCCTTGCAGAGGGCATTCTAGCTATGCATTTTATCTTATTCTGCAAAGATACATGGAAGAATGCCTCAAATCATGATACATGGAGGAAGGGCTAGGAAGATGAAGGGGAAGACACCATTTCTATAGATGCATGCTGTCCACAAATTAGAACTAAAATATATGTAGTAGTCGTGATGGAGATGTTGCCCAAAACGGTGGCCACTGTACGAAAGAGTGGAAGGAAACTAAGAACATGAGGGAGAGAGTGACATCACAAGCAGTGTTTGCAGATATTACAGAACGAGATGTAGAGACTATTTGCCTCTTTGAGGGTATTCTCTGTTACAACTGCAAAATCAGCTTTTACTTTAATATTTTCATTTTTTTAAAAATTTAACTTCCATGTTAAAAAGGCTGGAACTTTCCTTCTGTAAATGTACAGTCAGCCCTCCATATCTGCAGATTCTGTATTGACAGACTCAACCAACCACAGCTTGAAAATATTCTCCCCAAAAATAAAAATTACAAAAAGCAAACTCTGATTTTGCCATTTCATAGAGAGGACATCATTTTACTATACCACTGCACGCAATGGGACTTGAGCATCCACAAATCTTGGTATTCACTGGGGGCTCTGGAACCAAATCTAGTGGATATTGAGAGCCCACTGTAATCTCTTTCCCATACACAGAGCAACAATTTTGGATACAGCTCCAAGTTGCCAGAATATCACAATGCAGGGCCATAATGCACACTGCTGTTTGTGACAAACCTTGTCCAATGCCTGCCCTCTAAATTATTTTTTTCCTGTTCTGCTGGCAACTGCAGAAAGAACAATTTGAAAGATCGTCTCATCTTTCAATGTCTCCCTTGGAGGAAGAGATGGGGCACTGAAGGTGAGGTGGCCCCAGACACCTGCACAGCTGCCACCTCACTTAACATACACAATGGCAAAACACTCTTTCAGGTGTAATAGTCTCTTGACATATTATTTGCCTCCTTTGCAGCAGTGCTGATGCAGTGCTAACACTTCATTTCTATTATAAACTAGCGTATATCCCTGGCATTGCCCAGGATTTCATTTTCTCATAGGTAAAACTTGTATACCTTAGGAATTACCTTACTTTACCTTAGGAATTAGATGTGGTTGAAATGCACAGTGTCTGTAATTCCACAAACTGCCTTGTCCAGTATCTGTAACTTTCCCCCATAGTCCCCAATCCAATCTATATTCAGAGTTGTTAACATACAGAGGTTTGGCTCCTGAAGGAATACAGTGTCCTCTTCCTTGCTGCTAGACCTCATTTCCATAGTAACCAGCCTATTCCAGTACCTGTAACTTTTCCCCGTGTTCCCCAATGCAATCTGTGTTCAGAGCTGTTAACATAACAGAGGTTTGGTTTCTGAGGGAAATACACTGCCCTCCTTCTTGCTGCTGGGCCTTGTCCTGAGGTCCAAGAGCTCTCCGGCTAAGTACTCTAAAGGCTCCTTCCTGAACTGCCAAACTGAGGATTCCATAGAATCTTCACAGCAAGGCAATTATAAGAGGTCTTTGCCTCACACAGCCAATCATATGAGGTCTTGGCCTGCCTGACACAGACAAACTGACAAACTTACAAATTTAACTTTTATATAGTAGATTACTGATTTTATGGTACAAAAAGTTGCTCATGTTGGTATATTTTTCCTTGTATCGCTTTTATGCGTATTATCATTTTGAGCAGAGAGTGATTTTAAAATATTGTGACTTCAGTAGATAACAAACTGATATCATCCAAAATATTTAAAACACGGCAAAATTCAGAGCTTGGAAAAATCACCCTTTTGGATTACAACTCCCAGATTATTCCAGCCAGCTTGCCCAGTCATGCAGGCAGAAGGCTCTGGGAGCTGTAGTCTAGAACAGAACTTTCTAATGCTCTGGAAAAAAATATAGACTATCAGGTGAACATAGAGCTCTGTAGCAGGGCAGGTGGCAAAATTTTAAAAGCACTTTAGAGAGAATTTTATTTTGTCAGGTCAGGAGAGAGACTATATTGAGATAAATGTAGACTCTTGGTTCAGTTGCTCCTTCTATTAGCAGCCATTTATTTTCTTTCCCAATAGACAAACCGAGGGAAACATTTAGATCTCAATAGTGATACTTCTTTCTGAACCAACATGATTATGCCAGTTCCATTTTGCTGTATTAAGTATGTTTTAAACAAAAGCAAAATTTACATATGTCTTCATACTGCAGAAAGATGAGGAATAAGCCAACCCTCTTAGAGGCTATCTATTACTTCAGCATCTGAAAAATTCTGAACATTTGTTGCAATGTAGAGATCATATATTGTCTCAGATTTAAATATTCACATATACAGAAGCAGAATATTTAGTATTTTAGGAATTTGTCAATCCTGTATTGACAAAAACACAATGAAGGTGTTGATCTGCAACACAAACTAGGCTAAATTGGGGGGGGGGTGGATCTTGATGCGCCTGCGACACCACCACCCCCGCAACATCCCTACATTCCAAGTTGCTTTATGGTTCCTGATGCTTTTAGTGCAAAGATCGAAACAGAGATGGTAAGCACTTTCAGCTGAATAAGCTAACTAAGTTTCCTGCATTTGGAAACCCTCCATTATCAAGACTGCTGACAGCACGTAGAATGTACTCACAACTCTTTCAAATCTTCATGTAACCTGTGCAGAGACTTCTAAAATAGCTAAGTGTTCAGATATGGTGGGTAAGGGCATGATTCACATACATGGTTCATACTGTAGACACCCATGCCCCTTCCACAGTAGTGGTAGTAAACACTTCCCAACCTTGGTTTTCAAGACATTGTTGGATTGCAACTCACATCCCCAGAGAGTATGGCCAAATGTAAAGGGTGGTGGAATTGCTGTTCAAGATCTAGGGACCCAAGATTGGATAAGCCTCCATTAAAAGAAGTTCAAGAAAGCAAATTTTGGCAAACTCATGCAAATTCAATTCAGTCTTCCATCTGTTTTTCTATTTCATCTAAATTCAATTTAATATTCTATTTATTTCTTCAAATTGTCTTCCCAAAATATTCAAAACATGTAGTGTTTCACATCAAAAGCATATTCAATAACTGTTTGTTATTTGCTTAAATGTATTAGCAGTCAAGATGAAAAGTCTTATTTTCATACAGATTACCATTATTCAATTGTATTAGTGATACAGGCAGAAAACACAAATCAGTCTCTTCTACCACTGGAGGTCACCATTGTTCCACAGGAATATTTCTTCTCTAATATTTAAATAGTTATTAACCCCCTTTGATGAAATCTGGTTGTAGTTTTAGCCTTGATCAAACCTACAGTTCTGAAATACAAGTATTTACTGCTGAGAATAATCCATGTCGATCACATTACAATACATTAAAATATAATAATTCTAAACAATTCCTGGATTATAATATTATAATCCATCTATGACAGCCTTCTCCGAGTCAGCACCTTCGAACTATGTTGGACTACAACTCTGATGATCCCCGGCCAGGGACGTAAACTCTTTCCTTGCTGGAAGTTCTCCCTCCCTTTCCTTGTTTCCTTTGCCCATCCTTCTCCAACCTGGTGCCACCTAGATGTATTGGACTGCAACTGCCATCTAGATAGCAACTGAACTTCAGTTTAATCTATCTAGATACTGTTTGCTTGGATGGAGGTAGGCTGCTTTAATAATTATTTAGCAGTACATGTTCACACAAGCTAATAAATATTTGTTTATATCTTCTAAAAAACAGCTACAGATGTTAAATCAAGGGTTATCATGATAATCATTTACCAAAAGGCTTTTCTTGCAACTAACAATGTGATTTGGGCAAATGTATCCTATGTATACATTTGACCCATATACTCTGCTGCAGGCTGCAGTGGCCTGTCACAGAGCAGAGGACATGGCATCACATTGCTTATGTTTGCCATTTTTGGCTATAACAAAGACGTTTTGGGAGGGGAGCCAAATCACCACATCTGTGAGCAGTTATTGTGCATTTTGGTTCCGAGGCAAACACATCACATGAAAATTACCTGGGAAAAAGTTAAAAGTGGGGTGCAAAAGAATTTGCAGGACTCTTAAGCACTTTCAGGGGGTGCAAAATTGAAGTTCAGATGCTATACTTGCTCCACCACTGTTTTACGCTTCTATGCCACTTTCAATTCTATGCCACTTTCAGCTCTGTGGCACTGCTGTTCTACACCATTTTCAATTCTTTATTTTGAATAGCCATTAGACAAGAAGACTATTCTTTCTGCACTGTTCAATACTTGCCGAGCTTAAGGTTCTAGCTATATTGCCTAGTGCCCATCAATGGCAACACAAACTGTTTTTTGTAAGCAATATGCTCAAATAATGCTGTCCTATTCACTGCGTGAGCTTTGAGGCACAGCTCATTTATTTTAGTCACAGCTTTGAGATATAATGGATTAAAGGGCTGTTTGACATTTTCAGTTGGTTCAGGGAAACTGAATGCTGTTATTTTATTGAGCCTGACAAACTCCAAAATAATATTACACATTTTTTGATTAGAATTTAAAAGGTCAGGCTGGCTCATGGCTGATAACTTACATTCAGTCTGTATTGGTTGTAGGTACATAATACAGCAAAACAGATTTCTACAGTATTTAAATGTCTCTTGCAAATTGATTCAAAAGTCATGGATCCAGCCAGCCAAGAAAAATATATGAGGCACTAATACAACTGAGGTCTAGGGAACACATGCTAGAACAATCCATCCATTATTAGCTTTTTTTTTTTTCTCATGAAGCTTGGTATGCTGAAAAAGTGGACTAACCACCACAATGATGTAATCCTGCATCATAATATCCTGATTGTGTCTTTGGTTACAAGCATTTTTCCCCTTTAGTGGTTTGTGGAATCCGTGCAGGTTTTTTCTTTTTGTTTTTTGGTATAGTCTTGTCCGCTGACTGGCTAGCAAAGGGGGAATGAGCCTGTATGCCTAGGAATCATGAAGGGGCATCAATAAAGCCACAACAGTGGTGCTTTAATCATTTTATAGAAGAGATAATTTTGGCAGGATTGCTTATTTACCTCCTGCAGCATTGTCACAGGCATGACCAATCATAACTGTGTACGCTTCTGTCTTTGAACACAACTGCTAAAATATATTCTCATGCTTTTCATCACCATAACCTAAACATTTTCAGAGCAATTCTCTAGACTTCAATAGACATTGAAAATACTGAGGGCATGGTCCATAGTTAAACTATTCCACAGTCCCACTGACTTCAACAGGAGAGTAAAAGCCTATGTTTCTCTTTGGTCAGTGGACCTCAAAGTACTTCACTTTGGGTGGATTGTGCCCACTATTATGACTGGATGACCTTTCAGCTGAGACTGAAAAATTCTGCTGAATAGCTTCAGTCCTTCCTTATGGCTCCGAGTCTGGGCCTCTACTCTCTACCACATCATACCATGTTCTTTAAGTCTTTGTTCTCCTTCATCAGAGCATAAGGACAAACAACCAGAATTTCAAAACTCATATTCTGGAAACATATGAAAAGTATTAAACACCCAATAGAATACTACAAACAGGGTGCAAGTTGGTGCATTATTTCCCCCAGGCAGGATCTGTATTTGATTTTAAAAGGAAAAAAAATACAAGTGTTGCCAAGTTCCATAGCATGCACATACACTAGGGATTCTTTTTTAAAAAGTATCTCACAACACACACAGAATAAAATAATAATGTGGAACACATGGGCTGAAATAGGGTAGACAGGATGCAAGGGCTATTCTCTTGCCCTCCATTCAAAAATCTCCCTCCCAAGCAGCTGTCAAACCCACGGAGGGGCTGCTGTTGCTGCTTCTTATTGGTGGAAGTGGAAGAAATGGAGAGACTATTCAAATCATGAAGCTATGGCTACTCTGGGCTCCTACGGGAAGAGAAAGGAGAGTGGACTCCACCTATGAGCACAACCTCCTTTCTCCCCATTCCAGCTGATTCAAGTTGATGTTTCATTGTCTCATTCACCATCTCCTACTCCCCTCTCTTCCTCTCTCTTCCCAACTAATAAGCAGCATCCCCTCCTGGGGCATGACAGCAGCTGGGAGCAGGGGGAAAGGATGAAGAATGGCCATAGTCAGAGTTACATTCTTATGTAGGATCTCAGCTGATGTAGGATCTCAATTGTAAAGAAACGTGACCACAGCACAGGCCCTCATAATTAAGGAATGAAACACAAAATATAACATGTAATGCTGACAGTTTATATACTAAATGAAAGTGTAGTATGTATGTCCAAAAGAGCTTTCAAGCAGAATAAACAATTGAACCGAATCTTCTGAATGCAGGAGGAAAAGGTTGTGCAAGTGGAAGTCACTCAGTGCAGAAATTATATTTCATCTTTATAAACACAGCTAGGGAAAACATTCATCTTTGTTGTTTTCGTCTGCTTCTCCTCCCCCTCCCCTGCTATTTGTCTTTTCATTCGTACACAAACATTACACCAGATATCCAATTCTATGGAGTTTTTCTGAGAGTGGGTCATACAGGCTACATCTCATTTTTGACACGGAGCTCAGAGGGCCATGTTTTACAAATGTGTTAAAAGAGAAAACATGATGTGGTTGAAAAAGTAGATTAATTCTACAAAGTCTTCCCATTCATAAAGTCATAAAATCATAGAACTGGAAGGAGCCTCATAGGCCATTTTGTCCAACACTCTGCTCAGTACAGGATTTTCACCTAAAGCATCCCCAGTAGGGAGCTTCCCAGCCTCTTTTTGAAGACAGCATGATGTAGTGGTTTGAGCACTGGACTATGACTCTGGAGACCAGAGTTCAATTCCGCATTTGGCCATGGAAACCCCCTGTGTGACTTCGGGCACATTATACACTTTCAGCCCCAGGAAACTCCATGATAGGTTCACCTTAGGGTTGCCATAAGTTGGAAATGACTTGAAGGCACAAAGCAACAACAACAATGACAGAGAAGGAAACTCCATCACCTCTCTAGGCAACTGGTTTCACTGAAAATCGACTCTTATTGTCAAAAACTTCCTAATGATAAATCAAAATCTATTCTCCTATAATTTAAACCATTAGATCTGGTCCTAACCTGTGGGACAGCACAGAACAGGCCTGCCCCTCCTTTCTGTGATAGCCTTTGAGGTATTTAAAGAGTATGATCATGTCATCACTCAGTCTTCTCTTCACCAAGCTCTGCATGCCCAGCTCCTTCAGCCTTTCCTCAAATGTTTTGTTTTCCATACCTCTTATCATCTTTATTGCCCTTTTCTGAACTTGTTCCATCTTGTCTATATTCTTAAAACAAGGCACCCAGTACTGAATCCAGTTCTCCAGATGAGGCCTGACCAGGGCAGAAGGAACTATTACTTCCCTAAGACTTGGAAACTATGCTTCTTTTAATGTAGGTTAAAATAATTTTTGTCTTTTTGCTACAGCCATCACACTGTTGGCTCATGTTCAACTTATAATCAAAAATAATTCCAGGGTCCTTTTCACATGCAGCACTGTTGAGCCATTTATCCCCTATCCTATTTACTTGTGCATTTGGTTTTTGTAGCCTAAAGGAAGAATTTTGCATTTGTGCCTATTGAATTTTATTAATTTCTGTCCCATTTTCTAATTTATATAAGTCCTTTTGAAATCTGTTCTTATCTTCCAATTTATTAGTCACCTCTCCCAGTTTTATGTCATCCCCAAATTTGATAAGCATTCCCTCCACCCCATATCTAAGTCAATGATAAAAATGTTGAAGAGTAATGGCCCTGGGATAGAACCCTGCAGCACTCCACCCAAGACCTCCTTCCAGTTTGAAGCACAGCCACTGATGATGGTTTTTCATGAGCATGATTTTTCAATCATTTATGGATCCATCTGACAATGTTCCCATCTGCTCCACATTTCATTAGTTTGCTAATCAAAATATTATAGGGGATCTTATCAAATGGTTTACGAAAATCCCAATAACGACAGCATTCCTGCCTTCTATAAACTAGTAACCTGATAAAAAAAAGATGTAACATTAGTTTGGCAAGATTTGTTCTTGACAAACCCATTCAGTATAGATGCACTGACCTCTTTTTCTAGCAGAACAATACATGTCAATATTTAATCATGGTAGTTAATGTTAATAGACCCTTCAGGAATTATTTTAAAGTGTTGTTATACGCTCCAAATTATGTTCCATAGAATATAACAGAACAGAACAAGTTCCTCTTGCAGACAATACATCAGTGGAAAAGGATTGTTTTCTCAGGGTATTTCTCGAGATCCAAAGTAATGATTCTGAATAATGAGTTGTTATCCACTCCTTACTTTAGGAGTATAATAAAACAACCACCCAATGAGAACAAAAAAGAATAGATTTTTAAAAATACAAGAGGTAATGCTTATTTGTCTGTAATGCTCATTTGTATCAAATGGAGAGACGCATTTCTTTTGCTGCCTTTGTTTCCAATTGCCTCACAATTATTGATCTAATTGTTCATCTGCTTTAATTCTTGTTGTTGTTGTTGTTGCTGTGTGCCTTCAAATCATTTACAATTTATGGCAACCCTAATGGCAACCTATCATGGGGTTCTTTGTGGCTGAGAGTGTGTGATGCAGGTCACCTAGTTGGTTTCCATGGCCAAGCAGGGAATCAAATCCTGGTCTCTAGAAACCACTACGCATACTGGCTCTCTGCTTTAACTCTATCTCATATTAAATGCTGCTAGTTTAAAAACTCATGATATACTGGAAAGAGAATGAGAAATACTGGAAAGAGAGTGAGAAATTTATCACTCATTCTCTTTCCAATAAATCATGATGTTAAAACAAGTACTCCCTCAGATACCTGTAGAGGAGACTTTCCTGGTTTGTTAAGCAATGGGTTTTTTGTGGCACATAAATGGTGGAATCAGGAAACTGGTTTGGACGTTCTGGACAATAAGGATCAAGCTGTGGTTTGCAAATGTTATTTGTAAGGTGTCTTCAGTTCTGGTTTGGACATCCCAGATGGCTCAACTGCAGTCTGCATATCTAAGGAGCACATAATTTTCAGAAGCTGTAAAACAAGGCTAGGCAAAGTACATTCCTCCAGATGTTCTCAGATTGCAACTCTCAGTATTTCTCACCATTGGCAAATACTGATGGGAGTTGTAATCCCACAACATTTTGCTGGCCATTCTTTGCCTGCAGCTGCCATAAGAGCTTGAGGTATGAATATCTGCATTCTAAACAGATAATGCACATTCCTGTTTGTCAGTGCAACTATAAAGTGTTACCATGCTTTCTCTCTTACAATGATTTTCAATTTATTTTCAGACCTGGCAGCACAGAACTTTCCTGAGGGACTGAACATGCCCTACCTACACAGTGGCCTGTGGCACTGCATAAAGGACAGGGACAGACATAGTTTGCAAAAGAAGGTGCTTTGTTGCTGCCAATGAAGAGATGAAGAAGCGGCTGTATTTCTTTCGCTACCTTTGCTTCCAGTTGCCTCACAGCCATTAGGGGGCCTGGCTTAACATTTCAGCTTCTTTAAACCTACCTCAATTCCATCTTAATCACCACTTTAAGCAAGCACCTCAAACAGGATGCAGAACAGTGACACTACCATTCTCTGTTTTCTTCCCCTATAATGATTTTTTTAAAATGATTTTTGCCTAAAACAAAGTGGGCTTTGAAATCTAGCATGATGGATTTTTAGTTTGATTGGTCTAATTAAGGTATTAAGGCACAACGCTTATTTTAGATAATACATAAAACTATTAACATTTCACTGAGCCTACAACTACAGTAATGATAGAAAATGTTACTGCAGATGAACAAGAAAACATATGTCATAGGGAATTGAGAATAACAGACAAAGGTGGTTTCTTTTGCATTTTGCTTACTGGTCCTTACAATAACAATCTCCATGGTACAGGTAAGAGGAAGTAATGGCAGAATGGCAAAGATAGAGAAGATGTTAGATAAGATATTATTTAACTATGACAATATTTCTGCATTCCGTATTTTTTTTTGTTTAACATCTGTCTATATGTGTATATGTTGTGTCTGTGTATGTTTTCTATTTCTATCTGTTCTCACAGAAAAAAGAATAAAATAATAAAACTATTAACAAAGTATGCAAAAGCCCTGGATTGCTGAAAAACTGGAGCAATTTAGTGAAGCAAAATCACATTATAACTGTACAGCTACCATCTGCACACTACAAGTAGACTGGTTTACTTATTTTCACACAATCATGACAGTAACTCCAAATAAATTAATTCCAATATATTGGACTTCCTTCAAAGTAAACATGGTGAAGACTGGACTGTATAAGACACTTCATACCTTTCACATCCTGTTTTTAAAGAGTGGATTGGTCATATATAAAAGAGTGCAGTGCTCCTGTATCCTTAATACTTATACAAAAGAGGACATTTATCAGGTGTAGCTTTTGAAAGAAAACAAGAAGTATAAAATACTGGACTATTTAAAACATTGGTTCAATATAAGCAATGTCATCAACTTCTTTCAATTCTAAAATATGTTGGTTATTATGAATAAGTTTTAAACATGAACTGTTAAACAATGTGAACAGTGCTAGGAAGTGTAATTAAGATTAGTCACTTTTGAAAGGCAGTAAATGTTATCTGCCATTGTATTTGTTACTTCAGTGCAATGCCTGCACAATACTAGAGTGGCACTCCCCCCCCTCAACTTTTTGTTAAGGAATGTCTAACAAGGACTGTTAACGACTCTTGACCAAACTTTATTTACATAGGCCAGTATGTTAAAGGCTTCAAAAGAACAATGCTGTGTACAGTTGCTTCATTAATACTGGCAATCTTTGCTGTTTTTAGGTCCCTGCCTTCCTGTTACACTATCTATATATAGCTGGCACCAGGATTGTTCTGAGTTTTTTTTTTTTTTAATTGTAGGAAAAGCTTTTTCCCCCTATCATTTGCTAGAGACAAAAACTGCAGTCACTCCAGCTAGAACAGTTTCTCACAGGAAGATGCAAAGAAAATATACTCTTGGAAAACAATAGATGCATTAATGTCTTCTTGCCAAAAAGACTATTTAAATATAAGTCTTGTTTTTTCTGCAACTTTTGTGTCCCACACGTCTCTTCAAGATCACGTCAGAGTGCTGGAACTGTCATTCATTCATGGTTGTAAAATAAAGGAAGTATGCAAACTCTTGTGTGGACAGCTTGCTCTCTCTTATAGTTCATATGCAGCAAAAAAACACAGTAGAGAACTTACACTGCCAACCCAATGATAAATGGGCAACTACTTATCTCCTGGCCCGACCACCAATACTTACCTTAATGGCCAGGTCTGTTTTGCTGGTGGTCTGGGCACAGAAGGATGATGTTTCCATACCCCTCCCACCAGCAACTTCTGGTGCAACAAAGAATAGCAACAGAGATCCTGCTTCTACTCTTAACAGCCTCGAACCTCCTCTGAATCAGCAACCGGCTGTAAGGATCTCTGACCTGTGTATGGAGCTCTATATCTATACATGCATTGGATACCCCATTTGGTTTACTGTCAACTTTTCACCAAATAGTGCTCAAGATGGCTTGTAGCAATAAAATGCAACAATGTTGGTTTCTGTGGCCACTGGAATAAAAATATATCCTTGGCAATGAGTTCAAAAACGTATCAAAAAGGTATCTGCTAAAATGGTCCAAAGGAGGCTAAAAATGTAATGAAGTGCCCCCATGTTTCACTGGATGTTGATGGGAAACAAAGAAAGGTCTAAAAGTCTTGAAAGGAACTTGCTACAGATGGTGGTCATGAAACAGTAGATCTGGTCTGTGAGTACAGCAATACTGTCTCATGGACAGATAGTGACAAAGAAAGAGAAAGAGGTTCATGTCCCAACATGGAAGAGTGTAACTATCAAGGGTTTGGGGCTGCACTGGCCTCAGAAGACCTTGTAGGGTTGAACATGCCACAAAAAATGCCCCCTCCCAAGCTGTCAATAATCTCTAGGAGGCATGAGGAGATTTCATCACATTTGTGGCCTCCTCTGGACCATTTTAGGAGTCATCTTTTTTATACCAAAGAGAAATCCAGAAGTCACTTCCAATTCCTGTTTTAGATTTCATATTCCAAAAAATAAAATAAATGGAAATTATTGTATCTTTGTCCTTGACGCAACTGAGTCTGTTTAGCAACTGGCAGAGTCTAATTATGTCTGCATGACTGTCAAAAACTTAACCCCCCCTCCTCTAACAGACAGGGGTTCTGGGAACCACATGCAGCTCTTGTTTCACACTTTGCCCATCCTGTTCTAGTGGAGTTGATCTTCCAATAACTTCTTAACAGAAGCTTTATACCTGCACAATAACTCCCAATAACTTCTTAACAGAAGCTTTATACCTGCACAGGGCTCTGGATCATGCAACCAATCTGGAAAACTGGGGCCATTTCTGCACTAGACTGTTATAGTGTTATTATTCACTTTCAACATCCTAAGGATGGGGTTTGCAGTTTAGGGAGGGGCCTGAGAAGGTGATAAAAATGGCATTTTTTGGCCAGATCACTTGGCTTTCCAAATGCACAGGTGAGCCAGCAATGAGGGCACCTCAGTCAACTCTTCAACAGAATACTCAAGACTTTAATTCAAAGCAGAACATGTAATCAATTCACATGCTGTTTGTGCTGTAATTCTTTGTAAGCACTCCAGCAAATACTGTGTAAATGAAGAATTAAAGAGCTGCCACATTGGAACAGCTTTCTAGCACCCACAGGAAGTTCATCTACTAGAAAGGAAAACAAAACTGAGAGTGTTTAATCAATTACATTGATGATTGGACCTGCAGGATCCATTTCTTATTTTAAAGCCACTGTGTCAAAATGGTCAAGTCCAATACTGTTAGACACAGAGTGCTATGCAGAGCTCAGATTTCCCTCTTCTTTGATCCCAAGATGTAATCTCTTTAGTACATTCTGTAGTACCACTGTGCTCTCAAAGACTGTGGCTGGCCCCCTTGCAGGGGTCTTAGTACCTTCTAGAAAAAGTGGCATTTCCTCCATATCCATCTTTTTCTTTCTGGGTAAGTTATGCATACGTTGACAGAGTCTAAGATCAAAGTGCGCATTTTTTGTCTTGCCTTCGTTTACAGTTATGTCCACACAGGAGGAATCAGAGCTAATTAACTGCTAGATTTCATATTTTAAAACTTAAAATAACAGAGAGGCTGTTGATTCTTTGTCACAGTTGCTCTTGACACAACTTGAAGTCTCCTTAGCACCTTGCAGAGGCTAACTGAACACTGTCTGCACAATTCTTCCTGTACTCCATTTTAAGAGGGTTACAAACTGAAGACCTAGAGGCTTCAAGAGCTAGCTATAACCTTCCCCAGTTTTAATATCCACCCTGTGAAAAAGTTCTGAAGAACTCAAAATAAAACCCAGCTCACAACTGTATGCCATTTCAGTTGGTCCTATTAAAAATATTTCTGTACTGTGCTGCCAGTCTCCTGCCCCTTCCTCCCCATCAATGAACATAGTCACCGATGATTTCTATACCTGGTTGGGTGAATTTCTGAATTTCTGCCAACTGATAATGCTCCATCAATGGAATATGGGTGGTGGTAGATTATGCTGTGGCTTTGTTACTGCTTTCATGTAGATGCTGAAATATACTATGCTCCATTTTTTCCACAGCAGTCCACTTTGAAATTACTATTACAATAGAGAAAAAGGAAAATAGAGAAAGTCTTGTGCAATGTGAAGGGTACCAGAGGATCTTAGTATACCCACACTGTCAACCACATGGCAGCCTGCCATGACTTGCTCAGTTCACTCCATTTGTGGCATTTCTAGTCCAACAAGGAGACTGAAGGGGGAGGTAATGAACCGAGTATCTTGTGTGCACCATTATCCACACTGGCCATCTCATTTTTTCCTTAATATTTGGCTTGCCTAAGTAAAGGAGGATGAGAACAGACTAAGGGAACAACAAGATCTCTTCATTCCTGTATGGCACAGTAGATGGTCACTGTGGTTCCTTTCAGCTCTAAGATTCTATGGTTCTGTTTTACTTAAGGAACATTAATTTGCACCCAAATACAATTTGTAAGCATATCATAAATGGCTGGCACTGCTTTCTGACACCAGTATCTTGCTATAGTAATACAACAGGCTAGATGGACCAGTAGTCTGACCTAGTATAAAGCAGTTTCCTATGTTCTTAAGGAGGAATGCGTATTGTTCTGACAAAAGCATCTGAGGACAACCACTCCCAACCTGGTGCCCTCCATTACTACCAGCCAGGTCTCTGTTATTCATGTCCAGTGTTCTGACTCTCCAATGGATTCCTGGAGCTTCCAGGATACTGAGTTTACAGATAAAAAGGACATTTTCCTTCTTTCAGCTATCCTTATCCAATTTTCCTATTTGTATAGCCACTTTTATCCAATATTTTTAGTGAAAGGTTTTCAAATATACTAAAATTCTACAGATACATAAAAAGAAGGAAAAAGAAAAGAAAAAAGAAAGGAAAAGAAAAGGAAAAAAGTTAGAAAGTAGAAAACAAAAATGACCTCCATTCTTTCTTTCAACAATATATAACCCTCAAATTACTTCTAGCCTAGTTAAATAAAAACCCAACTATTCTCTTCTTTCCCTTCCCCATTAATTTATTTTCCCACAACCAAAAATATTTTCTTTCTTGTCAAGGTTGACATATCTAGTATTAAAATATCAATCAATATCTTTCTATGATTCTAAGCCATTATGTTATATTACATCATAATAAGTAGTATTCCATTTTCTCTAAATATTACCTTCAATCTCTTATATGTTAAGCAGCCTCACTAAATCCATTCAGTCATTAAGCACTCTTAGAATGTTAACATTTCCGTTGTATTTAAACTTCAATATTTCTATCAAACTTAACAATACAAAGTTCATGTCAAAATCAGCCCCACATCCATTTCTCCCTTATCTTATATCCGTAATGAAATTTCATGACATCATAATGTTATTTCAGCCAGGCATTATTTCTTTCATCTCATTTCATTTTCAATTTAAATTTTGCTTGTTTCTTCATCCTGACCACGACCTTTGTAAGGCCCCACTTTGTGGGTCCCTGATATCAGTATGGTTTGTAATGGGCACCATATCTATTTGGCATCGTATTTAATTGGCAACACATTTTAATTGGCACTGATATCAAAATCCAACCTGAAGGTGACCAGGAGGTCAAACCAAAAGAGGAAGAAACCTGACTGTAAACATGACACCACAGGCAGGTCAGCCTAAAACACCCTCTTGGTATAACCTAGGTCATTTATCAGGTAAATCATCGCTGTTCTGGAAGATAACAGAAGCTGGAATTTCCTGGAGAATGCCATTGTGAGAAGCCCACTAGGACACTGATTGACAAATACCCATCTCTATACACCTGGACTCCTTCCTCTTTCCTTGTAGCACCCACAATAGACAGCTATTACAACACACATCATGTCTTTGTCAATCAAGCACTAAGCCCATCAACAGGTGAAAGACTCATCGTACACAACAGGTTCCCTTTGTCTTCCATCTGGAACCTTCACTGCTACAGGCCATTTTCAGGGTGCAAATATCCCTGATTTTAGGCTTGCAACTCGCAGCCTCTCAAAGGTCTACTCATCACTCTGTCTGTCTGGCTCCTGAATGAGAACTG
The DNA here is from genome assembly GCA_948474755.1 of Ctenosaura bakeri. Classification (NCBI taxonomy): domain Eukaryota; kingdom Metazoa; phylum Chordata; class Lepidosauria; order Squamata; family Iguanidae; genus Ctenosaura; species Ctenosaura bakeri. Next base: position 151,249 of record CAOLHI010000525.1, read on the forward strand.
TCCTTAGGTCCTACCTAAGCCAAAACACATTTCTGCTCTTCACTACCCTTCTGGACTGGTAATTATAAATCCCCCAAAACCCCTCAGTCTCTCTATACATAATTTCCCCCCTCTCTTTCTCCTTCAGTTAGCTCTTTGTGAATGTGTGATTGTGTGTATCTTGTGGCATGCATGAGTGAATTCCCCTCAATAAAACACATTTTTAGCTTACTTTTGAATCTCCGGCTGGTTCTTTTCCTACGTGAGCCTGTAAACATTGGTAACAAGATCTCGCTAAGTTGCCCCCCCTCTCGTTTTTGATTTTGAGCTAATTAATTTCCTATCTTTGCAAAGAGGTACTGGCATCATGGGTTGGCCCTTGTGGCACCCGCGTTTTAGGGTAACACTTCCTCTGTCAAATCTGCTCGACTTCTCTTGTTTATGCCTTGTTATTATTTCCTTTTCATTCCAATTTTCTACTTTAAAAGAATTCACTTGGAACAGAGTACCTTCATTTCTGCCCTTATCCTCCTCATTCTTAGAGGACAGTCTTTTAATTAACTTCTCATGAGTTTGTTTGGCCATCAATATAAGTTCCCAAGATACCAGTTCCAGACTAGCTTCCCTGTGCTCATTTGTATTGCAATTAAGGTCACAGCAAAATGTTCTAATTTCTGTTCAGAGCTTGAAAAATAGATACTAAAGAATTACACTGATTTTTACTTTTTTAAAAAATGTTTCCACAATAAGCCTAAAACTGTAAATAGAAAAGCTGAGTTCTATAATCTCCAGACATCAAACGCCAAATCCAGACAAAGGTAAGAATTTTAAGTTCCACTAATTTTAGTAGGGCATGTTCTTAAGGCTTTGATACTCTCTGGATAATACTTCTTGGCATTTGTCTAAATTATTCTGTAATTTTTACTATTTTATCTACTGTGTTTTGCTGCTTCTACACCTGTAAAGAAACAAGAAGCAATTTAGGCTCTCTGAAGCTTTTCCTATTTATGGAAAATCTTTTTCCACACATCCAAACTGGCTTCTCTAAGACTGTACCCAAAAAACAAAAACAAAAAACAATAAAAGCCAAGATGCAGTCTAAGCAAATTCTGAAGCTGTTATTTCTTTGCACAATCTTATAAGGAAATGTAAATGCCAATATGTGTAACTAATGTAAAGAATTTGGTCTCATTTATTACTTGTGTGACAGTGAGTTTTCACTGGCCTCAACAAGGGTGTTTTCTAAGCAGTCTCATTACCTTTCAGAGACTATCTTGCTCTGCAAATATTTGCTCAGAAAACCTTATTCTGTTTGACCCCTCTCAAAAAGCCAGCTAGTTTAGCACAGAGCATCTGCTCGTTTTTGATGATAACCAGATTTTAGAAAGAAATGCTCAACATGCTTATTAAAGTATTGTATAAGACAGTATACTCAGACTGTGGGGTGTGACCCTAAGGTGGGGTGTGATAGTTGCTTGGGAGGGGGCGCAAGAAAAGTCAGTCTGCAAATACAGCAAATGTGAAAAAGGAGAACAAGGAGAGTATCTTGCTATAGTAATATAATGGGCTAGACGGACCTGTAGTCTCACTTAGTATAAAGTAGTTTCCTATGTTCTTAAGGAAGTGTGTGTGCGTGTATGCATGTGTGCACTGCGGAAGACTGACTGATCCCTACAAAAGAACAATGCAAAGCATTTTCCCCATTATGCCTTCCTCCAGCCTCATTCGTAGGAAAAATCAGTTTCCCTTTTTTAATGCTTTTCTAATTCAGCTTCTCTTCATGCTCTATCATCAGTGCAGACAGGCACGATGTCCACATGCAGAAATAATGGGGATCACAGGATAAAAAGTTTGAGAATCACTGGTACAGGCTACTTTATGGATTGTCTGTTCTAACAAATACAGAACCAACAAAAGGCACGTACATACCAGAGTGGTCTAACAGTAAGGCTACATTGAATTTTTATTATCTGTGTGATCACTGGATCAAACTAAATGCAGCTACAACATATGAAAATGAGAAATATTTGCAAATGTTTGTTTATAATTATTTAAGGTTTTTAGCAATAGGAAAAAAGATATTTAGCACATATGCCGTACGTAATTACTAGGGATAACTGCAAAGTGGTAATTCTTGAAAATTCATAATTATGACCTACAACACCAGATTTTTATTTAAACTCCCAAATTATATACTTATCTAACAGTATCTGGAATTTGTATGGGTGTCAAAAATGCTACATACATTTAGCAAATGCTAATGATTAAAGCAAAAGAAAAAGAAAAAATAACAGTTTTTTTTAAAAAAACACAGTGCTCTCTTGTGATATTTGATTTCTCAGTTATAACCCTGGTCTCTTAAAATAAAATTGATATTTTTTTGGAATACATTTTTCTTCTACAGATCAATTTTTCATTGCAAAAACTGTTTTGATAGAAATATGCACTGTCCAAAACTAGCGTTCTATTTTATCTTTTGCCACGGTGTAAAATTCAGTTAAAAACACATGCAACAAAGTTTCAGAGAGAAGGATTTATACAATGTATTATACAAAGCAGTACAATGTATTGCTTTAAACAAAGGAAGTGGCAATCTCTTAAGCTGGTGTGCAAAGTCAAACACAACATGAAATGAAAATTGAAAGGGACCCTCAGTTCTCTTCTAATTAAAAACTGCTTAAATGACTTTCTCCCCCCACTACTCTAATATCTCAGTCTCATTTGTTAATTTGCATCAAATGCATCATAGTACAGACCATTCACCACTTTGTTCCACACAGGTGTGAATCAGAAGCTACCACTGATTTGGTCTGCAGTATTTGTTCAGTAGAACCACCTGACTAACCCACATTTTCTGCTGGTGGTGTGATAAACTACCAAAGAACACTGCTGCCAGTAACTGAAATTTGACGGTGGGGGTTGGGGTGTGTGGATACCAAATATATACTAGCAATCAACAGAGCTGTCCCAAGATATTTTGCTGCCTGAGGTAGCACAGCAATAGTGAGCCCCTCCCACATCAAGATGCAAAGTACACTCATCCAATCATTATTTTCATGTTTGTGGCAAGCTCCATTCCCCTACTTCTTGGGGGGGGGGAATCATAATAAACTCATACTCTTCTACTGCCCCAATGTGGCAAACACAGTCCTGATTAACATTCTGTCATCTCACTTTTTCAGATACTCTTAGAGTGCCTCACTTTCTCTCTCGGTTATTTCAGTTGATGCAAGCTGAGTTAAAAGTGCAAAAGTAGGTTACACTGATCTAACTCAGCAATAGGAAGAGAGGAGGGGGGCAGAATCTTGCCCTTCCCCTTAGGCTAAGAGAAAAGCAAACTGCTGCAGCCTCTACTTGCTTACTCTTCTTCAATGTTCTTTTGTCGTCTTGACTACTGTATTATATTGATTAGCTACATGTGTCCCAATTTTCACCTGTGAAATACTGAAGAGCATGTAAACTATGGCTGGAACTCAGTGTGGGACTTATGTCTGCAGGAAACAGAATTGAGAAGTGTCACAACATCTGTATTTATCACATAGAAGAGCCAGCAAAGTGACCATGGTATATAGGTCCTGATGTGTATCAGGACTGCTACATATCATGTTGTGATTGGCATCAGCCAGTCCTGATGCACATTGGTAGAGTGGATAGGGAATGCTAATGTGCATTAGTAGAACCTGCTGGTGCCCTGGTGTGCATCTTCACAGTTCATTACGAGGGTTTCAAAGCACCTGTGCTACATAGCTAAGCATGCATAAAGCTATGCAATGCAGACCACAATACAGTACTGTGGCCTGCATAATTATCAATTTTTCTGTTCTTTCATGGCATTCAGACTCTGCTGTCACCTCGCTATGTGTGACAGTAGGGAGGGCCCTGACAATGATGAGGATGGAGAGATGCTGCTTGTTCCTTGTAAAATTTTAAGTGGCTTTGGATTAAGATATCCAAAGAGCCCCTCTTCTCATATGAACCAGCCCTCCATTTGATCATAATTAGAGGCTCTGCTCTGTGTTCTGTCTGTAAGGTTGGTGGTGCGGCTGGTGGTAACACAAGATGGGGCATTCTCAGTGGCCGCGCCTTGGCTGTGGAACTCTCTTCCAAGAGTAGTCCAACTGTTTTTACCTTTGATGATTTTTAGTGTGCAGCTAGGATTGCCTTCTTCCTTTTTTGCCAGTCATTTAACGGGTTCTAACTGTATGTCAGCTTTGCTGGTGGCTGTCTTTATATTATTTAGTTTTACGGTGGTTTATTTTTATATTAACAAAATTGTGTTTCTATTGTTATGCACTGCATTGAAGCTCCTTATGGCTAGAACTGATGGGAACTGTAGCCCATTTGTAACTACTGTGTGAGTTATATTAACTATCTTTATAGTCACCTCATTGCTTGAGATTTGCAAAATCTTGGCTACCACAAACATGTCTACTTTAAGAATTGCATAATTATTGGTTTAAACAGAGGGATGAGTTAAAACTTTGGCCAAAAGATCAGCTAGGTCTACAGAGATGTATTCAGAGATCTTTTTTTCTCAGAGGCCTACAAAAAGAGAAAATTTGCAAGACTCCTAAATGTAGTGCGGTAGCTACATAACGGCTTGACTGAGGAAGCAGAGTTACCTGTAGCAATCTATTTTGGGACTACACATTCTTCAATCATTAAACTAGTCATTTACAATCCTATGATACTGATTGTTCAGTAGAGTGCTTTGAGGAGAAAAAAAATAAACAAATGCAGGTATTGGTTCACAGCTTGATTCAAAATGTACTAAGAACAATTGTTCATTTGTTTCTGCATTCTGTCTCTATGGTATCAGTCATGGGTATCCAAGTATAGATTCTCCTTCAGCCTACCTGACATTTGCTAGAACTTTAGTTGCAGTGCCCTTTACCAGCCTGAGACTGAAAATGAGACATGAACAATACTTTTTACAGCTGCCATCCTATACACATTTGCTGATGAGAGAAGGGAATGAACTGCAAATTACACCGATTTAAACAAACAAATGAAGCAGATGTTTCATCCCCTCCCAGTGAAATCTGTAGTGGACTAAGAACAGAAAGTAAAGTTTTGCAGCTAAGTGCATTACGTTCTGAGAACCAGAATCAAGAGTAATTCTGTATATATTATAAATCCTGCATATAACACACACACACACACAGTGGCACACATGTGTTTATATATATATATATATAAAATAAAATATCATGTCAACACAGTATATATGATACTCAAGTCATTAACCTGAAAATCTTGGATATCCAAAACATATTCCTCTGCTTAAAGTAATAGATACATTCTATTCAATATACGTCTATTTGAGATTAGACAAGATTTCCTCATGTCTAACCCTCATTTCATTTGCATGAAAACTATCATATAGATGTTAAGTTCTAGATCCAAAGGGATATCTTCTCGGAAATATGCCTTTAGAAGCACAGCCTGTTTCACTCTCATTGCCTTTTGAGTTTTTTGCCTTCAATTTTTTTTATCTCCCTCATCCTGCAGGGCTTGTCTAAAAAACAGTTTGTACAGCCCTCATCTTGCTTCTGTTGCTCTCCCTGGATTGTGGCTCAGTTTTCAGTGCTTGTTGTGAGGATCTTAGTACTCTTTCTTTCTTTCTTTTTTGAAGAGAAACCAAAGTTGCCCGTAATATTCCTTAGGACATCTAGGCACCATTAAAATAAGCTTGCTGCTTAAATCTTGGTGTACAGCAACTACTAAAGCAGTAAGCTGTTACACCTATCAGAATACTTGTTGTAAGAGACACATGAGCTATTACACATGGATGAAGAACATGTGGCCCTTTAGGTCTTTTTGGACTCCCAATTCTCATCAACCCAAACCAACGTAGATAATCATGAGATATGATGGGAATGGTAGATCACCAACATCTGGAGAGCCATGTGTCCCCATTTCTACAGTAAAGGACTGTGTTCATTGTATAACTATTTCCTAAAAGCATCAACTAACTCACTGGATGCAATGGCATCCAGAGAGTACAATGACATCACCAGAAGTGTTCATTAGACATGATTGGGAAAACAGATGGGAAAGATGTGAGTTACCAGCAGCAGTCATATGAATCTCACAGTGCCAACCCACACTGTTTAACATGGCAGTTTGGAGAGGTAAGCAACTCTGAATGGCCATACTGCTTTTTGTGCATGGAGAAGCAAATAAGCAATACCCAGAAATGTGCAAATAACCACAATGTGGCTACAGCTTAGCAGGCATTCCACAAAATAGTTTCATATATTATATAGCTCCCTGCACTGTGATTGCCTCTGTGTAAGAAAACATACTCATATTGTAGCATTTGAAAATATTTGATACCTTGATAACATTTCATATGTTGTAACATTTGAAATGCAAGGTGGATGTTTTGGGTAGCCAGTTGATTCACCAGTTAGCTCATTAAGGTAATTGTGTTAGAAGAAAAGAAGAGAACACTGCTGCTCCTAGCCACACTTCCAAAGCTACAGGAGACAGGGAAAAAATGTAGAACATAACGCAAGTCTTTTCTTTACCTTGTTTGTTTTCATTCTTGGGAGAAACAGCAAGAGATTCTGTTATAAAATTGATGCTAAGGGGAACTCAGAATGGTTTACAGCTGAATTTTGTAGTTATGAAAATAGAAGACTAAGTGTTTTGCTTAAAAGGGGGATTTCAGCTGATTGATCACGAAGATTTCCCAATTACATGAGCTCACTGATAGCAAACACTTTCAGAAGGTTCTCCTGCATTAGAGTAGACTGGATGATAACCTAACAGTGCACTACAGTAGTGGACATTCTGCAGAAGGGGTGTTGGTCTAGATGAGCTCTGAGGCAGATGTCTTTCAACTCTGAAACACAATAAAGTAGAGCTAATAATCTTTTCACAGGGAAACACTATTTTTGCTTCAGAAATGAGTTTAAAAACATCATGTCATAGATCAAAGCAACATACTATATGTATATACATCCTTATAGAAAGGGTTGTTGGATCTCAGGGCCTGGCTGTGAGTTTCTAGTTTTTGTGGTTATCTCCAGATGGGAGACAAGGGTGTAAACTATCCAGTTTGGTGGGCTCAGTTCCAGGCAAGCTATGTACAAATCTCTGGCTCAGCTAGTTGAGCAGAAGCAGCATGCTATAATTTACAAGGTTTAATTGATCAGTTTCTGCAATTTACAAAGACTTGAGGAGAGGTCTATGTATTTACTTACATTGTGTTCTCCTTCCCTCCCAGCCCTTGAGGTGCCAGGATTCACTCTCCACTCTGCTTTGTATCAACCTTCCAGCTAGAAGCAAGTGAGCTAGATAACTATTCCCCTAAGTAAGTGGGAAGAAATAATCTGCTTGTTTCATCCATGTTAGCTAAGGCCATTTCCGCACTAGACTGTTATAGCACTATTATTCAACTTTCAACATCCTATGGAATCCTGGGGTTTGCAGTTTAGGGAGGGGCCTAGTGCAGAAATAGCCTAAGTTTTTGTCCTAACTACCAAACAAGAAAATACGTGCACTTTCTCTCTCTCTCTCTCTTTGAATGACAAGTTGTGAGCAACTGTGGCTTGTACTTAATCCTTAATGACATCAACAAGGGTTGCCCCTAGGTCTCAAGTTACTGCCCTGAAACTTCAGAGGTGTGGACAATCTTGAACTGACAGTCTTCCTCACATAGGGTTTCGATTATACATTTTAAAAAGAAATATACCAGTTTTTTTAAAAAATAAACATAATCAGATTTCCATCTGTTTAATCCATGCAGACTATTTTATTTTGACAGCATCCATTTCCCAACAGGATCTAAAGAAACTCTTAACATTGCGAGATAAAAAACTACTTTCAAAATATGTCCAACTGAACATTAAAATAGGGATTTTGTTGGTATCTCATTCCAAACATTTGAGTTCAGCATAAAAAAATAGATCCTATAATGCTAATTTAAATTCCTCACTCTGTGAAAAATTCTATCAGAAAACCCTGAAGAGAGAAAAGAAGGCAAAACAGAAACCACGCACGCACACAAACAGCAAAGGTTAAAAAACTGACTAAGATGAAGTAACAGCAGGGATCCAACGTACCTCAACAGCAACATTAGCTCCCCAAAAAGTAACATTAGAGATAAGAACTCAGTCTTACAACTTACATCAGGACAAGTTGGGTCAAGTTATATATATTGAAACAGAATTAACTCCACAAAGGTGAAACTATTGGGTCCAATAGACCTGGGCTATTTTTATAAGATCTCTTTCACAGTACACAGTTATAGCATTTTGGTATCACTTTAACTGCTATGGCTGCATCCTAAGATTTGCATGCTCCTGTGAACCAAGAAGCTCTGCTTATAGCACCAGTGTTGACCTCCCACGTCAGACAGGCTTTTGCTGAGGAGCCAGACTAAATGTGCCAAACAGCTATTGGGCAGCAGCAGTAGTGGGAGGTGATATGGCAGAGGACCTCTCAGAGACAACAGTAATGGTACCATAGCTAATGCTTGTTAGTACTGTGGTGGAAGAAGAACAGTTAACCTCTATATCTTTTACCATGAAAACACTATGATGAGACAATCCAGAAAGAAACAAGAAATAGTACAGACGATGAAATGCCCAGATTGGATGGTACTCAATGAGCTATTGGAATACAGTAGAGGAAAATCACAAGTAGTGCTGTGGCTAATGGTGCAACTGGACTCAAGCTGAAAGGACATTTAGTTGTTGATATGCTCATAGGTGAAAGCAAAGTCCAAAGCTGCACAACACATATTAAAGGAACATGGAATGTGAGAAATATGAATCAGGGGAAACTAGACATTGTAAAATAAGAAATGGAACACACAAAAATTGGAATACTTGGAAGACAATGGGACATTTCCAGTCAGATAATTACATAGTATATGAAAACAATGAAAAATAATAAGAAATGAGGTTCTATTTATAGTGAGGAGCGAGAGAAAGAGAGCAAAAGCAGTAAAAGAATATATAGTTGGCCCTTCATGTTTGCGGGTCTGACTTTCACAATTCAATTATTTGTGAGTTTCTCCAACTCTTCCCCCCACCCGCTGCCTCAAGTTCTTCTTCTTTTTCCCCCCAGGGAAATCTTCCTTCCCAGCAGCTCTGATTAGGCTGCACAGCCCTTTTAAAACCCACCTCTGGTCCTCTTCTGCTCAGCTAAGGACAGCTCACAGCCCAATTTCTCAGCGCCACAAACCCTCTCTCCTGACACCCCCACACACTCAAGGAAGGAGATGGGCAAGAGAAAGGAAGTATAGGGTCACCATGCTGACCCACCCCTTTCTCTAACCTGGTCTAGATCCTGGGTGCCTGGTCTCCCCAACATGACATGGTTCCCTCCCTCCCTCCCTCCCTCCCTCCCTCCCTCCCTCCTTTTCCCTGTCTCTCTCTCTCTCTCACACACACACACACACTCTCTCTCACACACACACTTTGATGTTTGCTTTTTTCCCACGTTTGTGAGGGTCTAGTGCCCCTAACCTTAGCAAATGTGGAGGGCTGACTGTAATGCAAAGTCTGACCGACTACAGAAAACCCACCAATATAACCATAATCCAAGTTTATGCTCCAACTACAGAAGCAATAAAAGAAGAAGTTGAAAGATTCTGTGCTGGAGTCCAGGAGGCAATTGATCATACACCAAAATAGGTATTTTTGTTAATAATAGGTGACTGGAATGCAAAACTAGGAAATAGAGCAGAATCAAAAATCTGTTCCAGGATCAAGAAATGAAGCAGGAGAGTGACTGACTGAATTTTGTGATGGCAGCACTTTGTTCATCACAAACACATTCTTCAGGTAACCCAAGAAATGACTGTATACATGGATACTACCTGATGGCAAATATAGAAATCAAATACACCAGTGGTTCTTTATCTGTGGTCCATGGATCTCCAGAGAGCCACAATGTCCTCACAGGCAGTCCATGATGGCTTGAAGGCTGCTGACTCCCATCTCCTCCCTGCGGCAGAGTGGTCATGTGACAAGAAACAAAGCAAAGATAGGGAGGCAGGCCGGCTGGCTGGCTGGCCCTACGTGTTCCCTGTGATGTGGCTGCTCCACTAAGGGGAGGAGGTGGGCTGAGCAACTGAGTGACAGTAAAGCTGCCAGCCTGCCTGCCAGCCAGGTTTTGCCTTTCTCTCTCTTCTCTGCCCCCCAGCCAGGCAGAATTTCTCCTTCTTAGTTCTCTTGTTTCCCACATGCCATTGTTGTGTTGTTGCACTGAGCACTGGTCAGGGTTGGTGCACCTATAAACGCTAATAACTGGCAAACAAGAGACGAAAGAGGAGTCCTGCCTTGCTCCCTCTTTGAACGCCTCCTGCTTGCATTAGCCTGTGGGGCTGTTTAAAATAGCATCTGTTTTTATTTCATGATGCACGTAGGTCTATTTTGGACTTCATTGTAATTAGCCAATCATGACGTTTGATATGGAAAGGTGGGTCAGATATTTAAATAATAAAATAGATAAGCTAAAATATTTGATTGTGCTGACTTCAAAATATTCCCAACATTTAGAAATAACAATTCTCCTATATTGCAAAGATTTTAATACACTTTACTATTTAATCCTATACACACACACACATAATTATGTGCCTTCAAGTTTACTCTGATTTATAGATACCCTATCAGAGGGTTTTCTGGGCCAGCTTTATTCAAAGGAAGTTTGCCATTGCCTTTCTCCGAGGTCAAGAGACTTTGACTTGCCAAGAGTCACCTAGTGGATTTCTATTAGCAATTAAGGAATTGAATCCTGGTCTTCCAGAGTTCTAGCACAACCCTCAAACCTTTACACTACCCTCAGAAATAAGTCCCATAGAGTTTAATGGGGCTAACATGACGTGCCAGTGAGCATAATGAGACTTATTTCCAGGTAAGTGTACATAATTGCAGCATTTTACAACAGAATTCAATGCCTGCACTGTTTGGCTGTTCCTAAAGCTCTAAGATGACTGTACATTCTGTTTGACTGCTTTCTTTCTAGAAATAAAGTGGAGAGGAATTAGGTATTCCACTACACTTTATCAGCACAGCGCAGTAAGTTTATTTTCTGAACATCAAGATTTGTAGAATCCATAAGTGGCTTTTTAGAATGCCATCACTGACAAAAAATCAAGCGGAATAATTCATAAAAGGTAGAATGAGGTTCTAATGAAGAGAAAAGTGGAATAAAGTGTTTTAGATCCCCTAATTATTAGCCACTTTACATTAATTTGCAATGAGGAAAAAGTCAACCACAGCAAAAACCAGAAGTGGCACCTTGTAGAATGATTTGCAGGAGAAATATTTTGGATGGCAGTGGCAAAGGGCTATACCAATTGCTAGTCCCAACTAGAACAGATCAATTGAATCAAATGTTGCTTGGTAAATCCATACTTATATAACAACATTAAGTCAGTAGGTCTGCCTAGGGCTTGCATTTAGATTTAGGCCAAAGATTTTACTTTCTGCTTAGTCTGATTTAACTAGTTTATGAGTAACTGGGGGAAAAAGTACATTCTGTCACTGAAAATGTTTCTAGGTTATGTATCTAGCTGCCAGAAATATGTGCGCGTTTGTGCATTTAAGAACAACAAAAAGGACCCCGTGGTCTCTAATAACTTTCAAGCACTTTGGCAGAACACCACACTGAAGGTGTGGCAGCTAATGAGTGCTACAGGAGAGAACGACCTCCTGATTATTCTACAGAATAGGCTTTTGAGCCTAGGCCCCTTAATGTGTAAATAACCTGTTCAACAAAGCCCAGAGGAAGGGAGGGGAGCATTGTTACAGTTACAAGCTGATCTACGTGGGCAGATTTTCATACTCACATAGAGTTTCCATGAAATAACAAGTCACAGTTTCCCTGTGGGAGCTCACTGCAAATATTCTAGATAAAAGGTATTGGGCTTTAAAGCAGTTCTTGCTCCACACAGGTGGTGAACAAAGCATACTAAAGCAGAGGCTAAGATTCTGCCTTCAATATTGCTTTCCAAAAGGTGCGATGTGTCAATCTCTGGGATCAACTATAGTCATATGGAATAAAACCACAGTTTTGAACAGCTTCCCCCTAGACCTTGGTGCAAAGGTAAATAAGATTGCCCACTCTACCACTCCACATACATTTGAAGTATTGAAGAAAAATGATCAGCAGTTAGGAAAATTAGGATTATACCAATATTACATGAACCTGCTGCTACGAAGATTAAGTTTCTGAGGGCAAGCAATAATTTTTTACAGTTATTTTTTTAGGCAACAACTCCCAGAAACTCACCAGTCAACAACCCAGAAACCCAGCACACTACAACTCACAATAGCCCACCAGACATGGCTGAGTGATTCTGACAATTTGTACTCCCCAAAAGTGATACTTCCAAGTTCTGTTTAAGCCAGATTTGATGATAAAAAAAAACTTTAAAATGGCATTTAATTTCAGACTACACCAAAGCTACTAGAATCCTATTCAGGTATCCTATCTTTACAATATCATAATCTAAGAAACAGCAGGGGATACATTTACTGGAATATCTCAGCTGGACTCACCAGTGTCCATATGTTTTATCTATGGAGGAATCTGAAAAGGGGAACCCACTTGATGTGTGCAGGCTTCCCCAGTGATTCAGAACTTAGACAATGCAGGGCCATCACAGGAGAAGCTGAAACACATATATCAATCTCCAAATGGGGATATCAGATGAAGCTCAATTCTCCCATTCCTATGACAATTCTCCCTTTCCTATGACATGACATGACATGACAAGACCACCCCTTCCCCTTGGAAGTTGTTGTACTCTAATTCTCATCAGCTCCATCTAGCATGGCCAATGGTGAGGAATGGCCAATGGTGAGGAATGGTGGAAGCTATAATCCCACATCTGGAGGACCAAACACATTCCTCACTCTTGATTTAGGGAGAGACATCTGCAACTGAACTCAGCTGATATCAGTATAAATCCATGTATCATAGTTGGACTTTTCACAGTATTAATCTGTATCGAAGATGGTTATATTTGAAAAATGTAACATATTTCTAAATGCCTGCCTGACATTATACTATTCAGCATTCTAGCAATGGGCAAATAGTTTTGATTAAATTACTAGTTAACTTACATTCAAGAAAAATTGTCCCTAGCATTTACAGTCCTCAAGAAGTAGTCCATACTGAGGTTTACCAGTATGAAATGTATTTAAAATACTTGTGTTGATTAATAACAAGCTAAATCTTCTGTAAGTTTAATCCTCAAAAACAGTCACAGCAATTTTCATACTACTTCCACCAGCTTTTGGACCCTTTATGATTCCAATACAAAGCGCTTGTATTACCTAGTTAAAGCTGTACCTGATTTAGAATCAGGATTTTTAAAAGGTCCATCTCCTCCTGCATGATCTTGCCTCCCCATTCAGTCATCTGCAGAAGTCCTATTTCATTCTCAACACAACTAAAACTTTGTTAGATACAGGTGAGGACATCCAGGCTTTGGAATTTTTTGCTTTGGGAAACTGATCATTCCTCCTCCTCATAGCATCATACAGAGAGTATTGTATTTCCTCTTATTTATAATCACTAAAGTTTTTGGGACAACAACTTTCTGCCGGAATGGTTGAAAGGTTGTATTGGGGATTCTGAACGTTGTAATCCAAAAAATAAATTATTTAAATTTTGTATTGTTTTACTGGTGCCAATGTATTTTTTTAAGGGGGACAAATCATACAATTCTATCACAACAAATAAAGCTGTAATAATGACGCATGACACTTTTTTTCTGAGTCTTATACCCTTTGAGGTTTGATTTTTTTTCCCCTCCTAGTTTTAAATTCTTGTTACTAATTCAGATAATTTAAAGATGTCTCAGTCATCTGCTACAAATGATGGAAAAGCAGGATACTGAATCATTTAATAAATACAATAAAATAAGAGAGGTGGTAAATGGCACAAGTAATTTATACTCAATTTGTCAGATTATACAGCACACCCTTGATAATAGCTCCACATTGCTATCTCTCTCCCCAGCTGTTCTCTTCCAGCAAACATTCTTGGAATGGATTCCTGACTGATAGGCACATTCCTGGGCAGCTTTCTTCCTTTTCACTACCAAAAGCTTAAGAGAATGAGATTGTGGCCACCGGAACAAAGTGTTTACATAGGATAAAGTCTGCCATGAATGTACAGGAGTCCCTTTGCTTTAGTTATTCAGCATTCACCTGACACCAGGATTTCAATATAGCCTTCGGTGATCCATTATCCAGAGCAATCATCTGTTCATCCTACACCATCATTCACCCTTTTGTTTCAGCAGAACTACTGAAGAAAGACCCAAGGTAAAAGCCTCCTCAAGGCTTTCACTAAGATGGGAAAATGAAACCATCCTCCAGTCACCAGAATGTGCTCTTTGTCCAAATTCTCTGTCCCTGCCCAAATGAGCTAATTCTCAACAAAATAAGGGAGATGATCCCTAAGGATGGCAGTTGTAGGGTCAAATACAGCAGAAGTTAGGACGAGGAAGAGAAAAGGAGGAAAGAGCCATTCTCAAAAAGAAACCAACTCTATATTATAGTTCATATCTCTCAAAAGAAAATATGGGAACACCCCTTTAACATATTTTCTTGATTCCATCCTTTCTTCCCTGGTCTACATACGACACTTAAAATGCAAAAAAACACCTTTGCAGTAGAGCAGTGCTGGGCAACAATGGCCCTTCCAGTTGTTTCTAGACTTATGTGCCTTCAAATTGTTTCCAACTTATGGTGACCTGGGGGGGGTATTCTTGGCAAGATATGTTCAGAGAGGTTTGCATTTGCATTCCTCTGAGGCTGAGAGAGTGTTATTTGCACAAGGTCACCCAGTGGGTTTCCATGGCTGAGTGGGTACCCCGGTCTCCAGAGCTGTAGTCCAACACCCAAATCACCACACCACAGTGGCTCCCTGTTTCTGGACTGCAACTCCCTTAATCCACTGGTAGTGCTTAATAGGGCAGGTGGGATTTGTAGACCAATGTATTTAGAAGAACATAGTTGTCCACTCTGGCTTTAAGGTGTAGCCCCAGGGAAGCAAACATTTTTTTTGTGGGCTCTGGTCCACAAAAATTTATACCTTAATATTTTCTTTGGAAAACATTCTAAGCCCTTACCATGTCTTGAAACAAGTGTTACTTGTTGCTTTTTGGTTTTGCCTAAACAGGAACTTGATTGGTATCAAGGCTGAGGACCAGGACTTTCAGTGCTAAGGGACCGTCTTGGTACCTCTGAAGCAAAATGAGACAGTATCTGAACATGTGCAGAGTACTGTTCTTCTCTTCCTTCAATTAATCACTGCAAGTGACACATAGTAGCCATTCCAAGTCAGAGGGAATAGCGGCCCTTAACACTCCCCGATCCCCTCCTTCCCTCTTTGTATAAACGTATCCTCGGTTTTTAAACACGTTGATAGCGAGGATTCAATCCTTGTGGCAGGGACGTGCAATGTGTGGTCCCCCAGATGTTGTGAACTGCATATCCCATGAGTCCTCAACAATGACTACGCTGGGAAGGACAGACGGGCATTGCAGTACAAGGGCGTATACACGGCCACTTACACTTTACTACGGGCTCATGTATTTCATTAGTACTTATTGCACTCTCACATTAATCCAGCATGAAGGGAACCCGCCCTCAGAAGGCTGTTGCACGGTTGGATACAAACTCTTGCCAGAGAAGAAAGAGCCTGTAATACTTTTTTTCAGGAGCGGAAAAGCGCTGGGGGAAGAGAAGGGCCATTTCCGCACTAGCCTGTTATAGCGCGATGACTCCACTTTCAACATCCATTTCTGCATTACAGTGTTATAGTGCTATTGTTCCACTTTCAACATCCTGTGGAATTCTGGTGTTTGTAGTTTCCTGAGGGCAAAGAGCTCTCTGGTTGAGGATTCTAAAGGCTCCCCCCTAAACTACAAACCCCAGGACTCCATAAGAAGTTGAAAGTGGCATAATAGCGCTATAACAGGCTAGTGCGGAAATGGCCAAGGAGAAGCAATCCTAAACAAAACGGGCAACAGAGAAACGCTGAGCCGGAGACGCTGCTTAAGTCCGTGTTTACTCCGAAGCAAGTCCGAGGCCCTTTCCGCACTAGCCTGTTATAGCGCTATTATTCCACAGCCAACATCTTTTGAGGCCCCTCCCTCAACTGCAAAGCCCAGGACGTTGAAAGTGGAATAACCGCGCTATAACAGTCCAGTGCGGAAAGGGCCCCAGTGCGCCACCAGCGGGACCTCCTGCGGGCAGGCGCCGCGCCCCCCGGGAGAAGGCTGCCCCTACTTACAATCTCGGCCACCATGAGGATCCCGGGCACGGTCCTCAGGAACTCCCTGTCGTAGGCGAGGGTGCCGGAGCCGGTCGAGAAGGTGGCCGTGAAGGAACTGGCGGTGGTGGTGACCGTGTGCGAGCGGCCGCGCTCCTCCGGCTCCTGCGGGCGGTGGTGGCTCTCCTGGGGCGGCTGCTCCATCTTCAGCCGCGCGGGCCACCCCCGTCCCCAGCCGGCTCCCGCCTTCCTCTTCTTCCTCCTCCTCCTCCTCCTCCTCCTCCAGGCGCCCGAGCCAGGGCGGCGCTTCTTAAGGCAGCCCCGCCGGGAACGCCTCGGGACGCCGGTTGCGCGCAAGGCTGTGGAGGAACGGCCAGGAAGCCGGGAAGGGGGAAGTGGCGGCTTTTGTGTGGCACCACCGGCGGCGCCTGTGAGGAGCCCCGGCCGGCGGGACTCCAGGGGGCAGAGCCAAAGGGACGGGCGGGGAGGGGGCGAGGCCGGCCTGGACACCCAGCCCCGTAAGGGGCGGCTGGCGGAGCGGAGAGAAGGAACACAGAGCCCTCAGCCCCCTCAGTCCTCTTTCCCGCCTCCTGACTGGAAAAAAAAGTTGCCGTGAAGTGGTCTTTTGTGTTCCAGAGTGCTGTCACGTTGCAACCCTCGGCTGGGAGCGAACTAGGAATAAAGGCGGAAGGTGGCTGGAATACCTTGAGGATATTCAGGGAGAGGCTTGGGCGGAAGCCCTTTACGGTCGCCTCAGTGTTTAAATCAAAAACAAGAGGAATAAACCATGTGAAACTGCCTGAGGGGTCTTTCAGAGGTACAGTCTGGGCAGTTGGTTGTGTGGGAAGAACGACATGCCTAAGAAACAGGGCTACTCCTGGAGAGAGACTTTAAAAAAAGTTAGGTGGCTGGTTTTGGGGAGAATGTTCTTGTTTTACTTTATTAACAGAGGCCATTTCCGCACTAGCTTGTTATAGCGCGATGATTCCACTTTCACATCCTCTGGAATCCTGGGGTTTGCAGTTTGGGAGGGGCCGGCCGGCCCCTCCCGAAACTGCAAACCCCAGGATTCCAGAGGATGTTGAAAGTGGAATCATCGCGCTATAGCAGGCTAGTGCGGAAATGGCCAGAGCAATCCTATTGCCGCCCAGCTGAGTTCACTAGAATTTTTTCCCAGAGGGGTGTAGACAGCCTTCTAGTCTTTATCATGGTGTTGTGGTGTGTACCTGTTGCTTTGATTTTAAATGCCTTTTTAAAAGTTGGGTTATAAATTGTAATGGTTGTTGTGTGCCGTCAGGGCATTTCCAAATTATGATGATGCCAAAGTGAAGCGACCATGGGGTTTTCTTGGCAAGATGTGTTTAGAGGAGGGTTTGCCATGGCCTACCTGTCAGGCTGAGAGAGTGTGACTTACCCAAGGTCACCCCTGGGGTTGCCATGGAGATTCAAGGGGAGATTGAGACCCCAGCCTCCCAGCACTGAAACAATTACACCATACTGGCTCTTCCTACATTGCACTCCAGTATAAACACAAGTTCACTGTTATCTTTTTGTGACCAGTTTGCAAGCACAGCAGGCATACAGTGCAAACCACTGTGGACTGTTATCACTTTCAGCAAAAAAAATAAAAGTAAAATAAATTGCACATCCCAAGCTATTCTTGATTCAGCATCAATTCCAACATACCACTTGAGACAGTAAATAAATTGGTTGTTCTTGTAGCCACAAAAGTCTATGACTGCCCTTTATTTATTTTTATATTATTTGGGGCTCACTCTGCTTACATGCAGGGGGGGATGACTCATTATCTAATAAGATTCTGGTCTTGTTTGTCCTGTCAAAGTTGTGTGGACAACCTCAGTCTCTGTCTGATATGGTAAATCTATGATATTTTGACAGAGAGATGGTATCAAACAAATGTCTCCATATATGAAATGCCATACTGCCTTCACACTTAAATTTTTTATGTGCCAGGGCTGGCCAACAGTTTTTGTTTAAAAAAGCTTATCTCTCTGTATTTTCAGTGTGATTTAAGGTTGCAACAATTACTCCAGAATATACAGGGAGAGGACCAGTGTGGTCTAGCGGTTTGAGCAATGAGCTATAACTCTTGAGACCAGAATTTGAATCCCTCTTTGGCCATATAAACCCACTGGGTGACTTACATTCTCTCAGTCTCAGAGGAAGGCAGAGGCAAACCCCCTGTGAACAAATCTGGCCAAGAAAACCCAATGATACGTTTCTTTAGGGTCACCATAAGTCAAAAACAACTTGAAGGCACACAGCAACAACATAGTCTTATAGTCCTTTAGGGCAGAGCTTTCCAAACTTTTCATGTTGGTGACACACTTTTTAGAGATGCATCATTTTGCAACACAGTAATTCAGTTTTACTAGCAAATCGGAGATTAAACTAACCCCATTATAAGAGACATGGACACATACATAAATTGTAATAATAAAATGTATGGAGACACAACATATCTCATGAAAACCTTTCATATATTTTAAAAAAATATATGATTTATAAATAATAACATACATTTCCAAGATGTTAGGCAACACATCTACACACTTCAGGTGGCATACTAATGTGTTGTGGGGCACCGTTTGGAAAGCCCTGCTTTAAGGGTTTATACTTTCAGATTACCTATAGAGAAACTATCTTACAAAAGAGAAGGAGTATAATCTAGTTTTCCTCTGCCTGTACTAGCTTTCTATGCATATGGTGTCTTTTTAACATGGGGAATTAACATATTTCCTTACTGAAGTGGTACAGACTCTGGGTTGCTTGCAAATTTTGAACGTAGTTGCCCTTTGAAGATGTTTTATGCATGTGTGAGGAAGGGACCATACTTCTACCTGCTATCATTACATATTCTGTGTGCCACGCATGTACACATCAGACCTTAAGGTTACACAGCAACTTAAAGACATAGACTAAACACATCTAAGTTTGCATCATTTGATCTGTGCAGCAGCAAACTTAGGAGCCAGTATGGTTGTAACAGTTAGTGTGTTGGACTGGAACTTGGAAGATCCACATTCTGGTCTCTATCAAGCTATGAAATGCATTGAAATTTACTGAGCATCACTCCATCTTAGCCTGACTTATCTCAAACGATTGTTGTGAAGGAAAAGAGAGCCATGTATACTCCTTTTGGGTGAAGCTGTGATATAAATGTAACAAATAAATAATTTCCATCTACATGCATTAAGGTCTATGCACATAGGCCTCTATGAAGGTATGGCATCCAGTTTATGGAGATTTGACATAATGAGTGGCTGAGAGCTGGCAGGCATAATTCTCCATAATTGTGACTCAATAGATATCTGTGGAATGCCTCCTGCTATTATTTGTCATGCATGAGTCCCATGTGATTGTTTGCTGTGCAGTGACACTCAGCATAGAAGATGAAATAGCATCCAGGATCCACTTGTGAAGTTCATCTTACAACAAATGGCAAATGATGGAATATAATTCCATTGTGGAAGCTCTTCCCCTCCAACAGTTTTATTGCAAAAACAATTTATTTCCCATAGTATGTGCTTTGTGGTTTGAGTACAGGACTTACTTCTTATTTAGGCTATGAAAGTAAATTGCTCTCAGAACAAAAGAGTTGTCTCTTTGTTTTCTCCCAGAAGAAAATTTCACACACATTTTTCATAGCCACCTTTCCCTTCAAATTAGCAAATCCCTCAGAGTTAATGTAATTTCCTTAAAAATATCGAAGACAATTATACCATCAAGAATTGTTTTCTACTTTATTCCCACATTGCATTTTAGTTTGATGAAGTAAAAACTATATGCTTGAAATCCATTTTGAAATTCTTTTAAACTGTACCCCTAGGTAGCATTCTTAATTTACAGAGTTCCCTCCCTCACCCTGCCAGCAGACAAATCCTTGCAAAACCAATTTTAGGAAATGCAACACATCAGTGAAGTTCACTAGCAGCCACATGGCTAAGGGAGTAATTTTCACCACTTAGTTGAATTATCTTAGTTTTGTTATATCTCAAAGAGGCAGGGAGTCTCCAACAGTCCTATTTCCCCCCCTGCATCTTTACTCTGAAGAGCAGCATGGAAAATTGTTGAGAGACCCACAAAGCAAGGCTATATTTTCTTACATGTAGATAGCATCAAAGACAAAATAATTGAATGGTGAAGCTTGAACAATCACCCTTTTATTACTGTGAAATCAGAATGAAAGAAGGGGCCCATTACCTTATTTTTATAATGAACCTTTCAAGTAAAAGTGCAACTGGGTCAGTACAGTACTTCAGTTAATGCTTAACCTGTATAAGCCTGGAACAGTATCATGTTATACACAGACTAGTAATCCAAAATGCTATCATATCATGTCAGTGTAGTGTGGCCAAAAATCATAAAAAAACACTGTTCAACCAGCAGGGAATTTTCATCAGTGCCTACAGAACTGATATGAAGACTATAATGACAAGGTGTGATATGGTAAGTTTCATTGGCTTTGGACTTGTTAATTGCCTTTAGGTCAACGTTGACTTACGGCAACCCTTTGACTTCCTTGATTGAGTCTGTCCATCTTTAGGCCTAGAACTTAGATGGTTACACACTAACCCATAATCGGATGAAAGTATCATGTGCTTTAAATAAACCAGAATGCAGACAGATGATGTGGAATCATGGATGATGTAATTCAAATGCATTATAAAGTAGTTTGCAAGTATCTATAGAGAAATTGCTGTGTTGTCTGTAAACCAGAACATGAAGAAATTACTGCAGATTACCAGAGCATAGGAATTTAAATGAAGGAATACCAGAACAACCAGCAACGTAGATAAAAGAGAAAGGGCAAAGTACTTTATGGTGATTTTCTAAATCATATCTAAAGATGGATGAAAGCATCATTTGCTTTAAATAAACCAGAATGCAAATAAATGACATGGAATCATGGATGATGTAATTCAAATAGATTATAAAATAGTTTGCAATCTGATTGAACCTGTCCATCTTTAGGCCTAGAAATTAGATGGTTATATATCCAAAGGAGTCGCCATATGATTCTGGGCAACAAAAACACTTTGAAATAAGTCTGTTTCACCTCATGTTGCACCTCACCAGATGAATGGGGTATTATCCAGATTTTTTAGAATATATATATATTTAGAGTGTTCATGTGAGTGTATGTGTGATTTGTGTGATTGGGAACAGTGAGATCAGAAGGACTATACACTGTATGACAGGAATGGGACTGATTTATATGTTCAATTGCTGAGGCATGATTTGATCCCAAGTATCTTTAACATAGGTCCAACAATCATAGAATCATAGAAATGTAGAGTTGGAAGAGACCACACGGGCCATCCAGTCCAACCCCCTGTCATGCAGGAACACCCTCAAAGCACTCCCGACAGATGGCCATCTAGCCTCTGCTTAAAAACCTCCAAGGAAGGAGACTCCACTACACTCCGAGGCAGCACATTCCACTGCCGGACAGCCCTGACTGCCAGGAAGTTCTTCCTGAGGTTCAGGTGGAATCTCCTTTCCTGCAGCTTGAATCCATTGCTCCTTGTCCTGGTCTCTGGAGCAGCAGAAAACAAGCCCACTCCCTCCTCTACATGGCATCCCTTCAAATACTTAAACATGGCTATCATGTCCCCTCTCAACCTTCTCTTCTGGAGACTAAACATACCCAGCTCTCTAAGTCTATCCTCATAGGGCATAGCCATACTGACTTTTGCAAATAGCACTGAGGGTCCATGTGGTTGCCATTCCGTAGACTTGAAAGCAGAGCTTGGAAAGTTGGGTTAAAACATTAATTTGATAATAGAAAATGTTTGAAATTGTAATTGACTGCTACAGCAACTAAAGTTAGAATTCATTTCATTCATTAAGTTATTGCTTGATATTAAGTCATCCCACAAAACTGATAAGGACAGGCCATGAGATTTACAGAGAATAGGAGGTTATTATTGATCCTAGGAGAACATTTTGTGTTACTGATTTCTTTGAAAGGATTCTTTTTGTTCTCTTAAAGTTGCCTTTCTCTAGCCTAGAATTTTCTCCCACATGGACTACAAAGCCCATAATATGATTGTTGCTGGGGAACAATGGGATTTTTCAGGTTGGGAAAAGGCTGTTCCAAAGTATGAGAGCTCACCTTATAATCTTGTCAATCCTGTTGGTCACTCATCTACATTGCTACATTTCCAGCCAACATATACACTTTACTCACACTTCGCATGCCTTGTTAGTTAAAGGTTAATAAGGAGTTATCTATTTCAGGTAGAGGTCACTGATCTACCACAAGTCCAGCAATAATTGGATACCTACAAAGATCAGTTAGTGAATCAAGAGTGGAGACTTCTCAATCTGATTTTTTTTTTCAGAGTCTCTAAGTGTCTGCAGAAAATTTTTCTGTGCAAGTACATCACTGCTGTCTATTCCAGTCAAAAAGAGTGATGGAAACAGATCAGTGCTGGAACATAGGTTTCACATGCAGGTGCCTGGGATCTCAAATACAATCTGTGGTACCTGCAGTTTTAATTATCAGGTATCTAACAATCTAGCAAGCCCACCCTTTTCTGCACCGTTCTCACCTTAAATGTACAGTGGAAAAGGGCTGCCTCAGAAAAAAGAAGAATGGGGAGGTGATGGGTAAAAAGCAGAATTGGAAAGGTGGGAAGGGGAGACTGGAAGAAGCCAAGAGAGAAAGAAATAGGGTGTGTGTTTGATAATAGCTTTTCACTTAATCGTCAAAAAGCCTAGTACTTTGTGAATAATACACATACACAAAGATAGCAATGGAGCTCATTGCACCTTACCCCACATAACGTTATATAGTAATTGTAAATTGTAACATAATATACATTAGAAATCAATCCATGGTATTGTCAATAAAGGGAGAGGCATATTGCTGAAGAAAGTCACAATGCACTCCTACCCCCTAGAAAGACTCAGAACACTTCCCTCCCATTCAGGCCTATGTGTGTGTGTGTGGGGGGGTACCTTTCAGGCATAAAAAACCTGACATTCTGAAAGGCTCTGGTTGGTTGATGGCCTTTGTCTTATGCTAAGCAAACAACTCACTTCACACAAACCCGTTCCATTCCAAGGATCATTTTCTTCTTCTTTTCTATTCCTTTTTTCCTTCATTCCTAAATTTAGCTGTCTTTCTATACGCGGCTCTTCTGCTCTAGCAAGGTCTCTCTCTTTCTCCCCACTCCTTTCTGTCTTCTCAAAGAAATCATACACACTGTCTAATGACAGAGCTGTGTGATGCATTTCATCTAGTGCTAACGTTTCTTCTCCTGAGCACTGGATCTAGCTGTTTTATTAAACATGACAGAAGGAGAAGCACTCACCCTGACAACTTTTTAACAACTTTACCCACTAAAGCATATTTCTTAACTTCAGCATTAACTGGGGTATCTAGAAAGTTGGGTGAAACCAGTAGGGGGGAAAATCTAGCAAATTGAAAACTTTATAAGGTAATTAGTTAATTTCAAGCTCTGGCTGAAACACATGATCATGGTGAGGTAGGAGGCACAGCAAGAGTTCTAGGATTGCCAGTGCTCTTTCTGTTGCTGCTCATTTTCAGTTGAAACAGAAGTTTTACTGAAAGGCCTTTTTTTGCCACTGCTGGTGTGTTGGATAACTGCCAGGTTGATGAGTCAAACAAGCACAATATGATTAAAAAATGGCATTGCAGTTGACTAGAAAAGCAGAAATCGGTCTTGCATAAGAGCAGAATAAAAGAAAGAGACTTTGTCACTTCTAACATTTTTTCCTAACTATATAAAAAGTAGACAGAAAACGCTTCAAAGTTGAAGAGTGCAGAAAGAATTATAAACCTTTCAGTATTTATTAACTGATGTGGGTCAAAAAAAAAAAATCTGCTGAACTCTACAATATGTTAAACTTTTCCTGTAACCAATTAAGTTCCAGTCCGACTTGGTCCTGACCTTTCAGATTCCACCTTGGCTCCATGATTACCAGGCCTGTTCTCTCCTGTCTTGGATTTGTTTGAGTAAACTTCACCTCCTGTTTTTTTGGTTTTTTTTGGCCAGGGCAAGGATCATTTTGTTTGAGTAAAATTTCCCAGTATCTGGTGTAGAGCTTATCTTGACCTGTGCTTCACACAAGAGTGGGGAAAAGAGGCATTAAATGTGAACCTTACACATTGTACCATAGTATAACATATTGAAGAGTCCTAAGTTTGTGGCGTGTCTTTCATCATGATTTTGAAGTATGTACATTTAAATGGTATGGATTAATGGCAGATCTTTATTCCACTGAAACCTCCTCTCTCCAATTAACTATAGACCTATAATAAAGTAAGTTATACTTATTTTACACTGAATTTTAACAGAAGCTTAAAGGAGAGTGTTATAATACATGACATACAAGACAAAAATGTGTATTTGCTAATATGTGCCGGAGTCAGGCTATGATAATTTACTAACAACAATCAAGTACTGTGGTCTTTTGATAAAACCAGCCCCAGCTGGTAGAAACAGATGTTATGCAAAGAAACAGACATTAAAGCTCTGTGAACAGGAAAAATGACAATATGTCCATCCAAACCTTTGTGTGGTGCATGTGTTGAAATAATTAACTAAAGGAGAATCTTCTATCTGAAACAGGACCCTGCAAAAACTTTGAACTAAATCTAATACTCTTCCTTGGTACAATGAAGAACAAGAAAAATCTTTGCCAAGAAATGGAATAAATATTCCAAATGCTGAATCACTATTCCTAATTTCCTCTTCAGGAAGATTTTGCAGGATGCTTTTTTTCAAATATTGCAGCATTGGTGCACATGTGTACAAAAGTTGCTTCCCTGACCATTAGACATGAAATGGGGAGGCAAATGTATTTTAACACTAGTGATTATGCATGAAAGTAGATGTACATGGGCACTAAGGCATTATTGAGCAGATAGCCTCCCTCTTTCCACACTGCAGCTGGTGAGATTCATTTTGAATAGTTGAGAGTTACAATAAGTTACAGGACAATTATGTCCTCTAACAACAACATTATGGTGGTTCTGTAGTGCTAGTGCAATGTAACTTCCCGACCTACTTTTCCCATGAAGTCATTGGAGCTGCCTCAGAAACAGCTCTGGAGAGTTGCTGTGGGAAGGGGAGCTTGCTGCTTTTACTTCCATTGGATTCTGCTGCTCTGACAGTGAAAGTCTTGTGCTGGAGCCTGCCCATTGTGAGTTTTTCCTCCAGTGTATTTGTAGGAAAAAGGGCACATACTCCTTGTGATCAGTCTAAAAGTCACCAACCCAGCAGTGGGGGATCTTTGGCCTTCCAGATGCTATAAGATTACATCTCCTGGTACTGCCAACCGTTGCCCATAGCACTTGGAGATGGTGGGAGCTAGAGCTGAACAATATCTAGGGAGCCAAAGATTCCTCACCTTTGCATAATTATTTGTTGATGAAATACCAAAATATAATAAAGTAAAATAAAATAAAATAAATAAATAAATAAATAAATACACATTTTAAAAAATTCCAGGGCACATGCATTCCATCCATCCCACTCTGTCTTTCTAGCCAGATACTAAATGCTGCTGGAAGTTTCAGCTGTTAATTGCATTTGTTAACTCTGAGAGCTCAATAACCTGTGAAAGACAGGTACTATAGCAGACAGTTTTATAGCCTAATTATGGCAGATGGGCACTTTACTGACAGAAATGGCACCATATGATATGCTCAACAAGTTCCAGCTATGGAAGGGAAATGTGCATCAGATGCAGAATCCAAGCCAGATTCTCTTTACTTTCTTAAAGCAATGGCAGTTAGTAGCTTCCATGTCAGTGGAGCAGTAAATTCATTCTGGGTTTTCATTCAAACTTTAAAGAAATTATTCAAAGTGCTGAACCTGTTTTGGGGATTGGTTCTAGCACTTTAGATAGGTTCTTTATAGTCTAGATTAACACTGGGGGCTAGAGGAGTTATTCACTGCTTTGTTGACATGGAAGCCGCCAACTCCTCTGAGCCAATGTGTGTAGCTAGAAGTACCTGCAGCCCAGTAATGCGAAAGTAAAAGTAGAGAGCTGGAAGAGAAGCAAAATTTTAAAGTGACACATTACCTGTAAGATGTTCTTTTGGGGTTGGGAGTGTAAAGAGGGCACAGCAACATGCCCCTCATAAAAGGAAGGATGCTAACCTTGTGACTTTTTAATTTGTTTTAAATCATCAGAGATTTTTCCTTATTGTCATGTATATGACAATAATAAGAATATTTCTCTTATCATCACACTGATTTTTATCACAATTTTTTTAGAATAAAGGAAATATTAAAGAGTATCTTAATAGTTGATACCATTGTTGTCTATATTTCAGTGATTCTTAAACTAACAAATATGGCAAAGTTAGGTTTGAAATACTGTGACTTTTAAAATATAGGAAATATCATTTGCTACCTTCAGCACTTACTTTTTTTTTCTTCAGTGCCTGAAGAGGGTCAGTGTGTTTGTCAGAACTTCAGCCACTTGATAGCCTGCAAGTGTGTTGCGATGACATCTTCCAGCTTCCCTGACCATTGGTCATGCTGGCTAGGATTTGGAAGTTGTAGTCCAAAATGCAGAACATCAGATTGTAGAAGGCTTTTAAACATATAGAGAGCATTATATGTCTAACAAAATATACTTGTGCATCCTGTGGCAATATAGAAAAGAATGAGCTTCCCTGACAATAGCAATTACATTTCTACTCCACTTATCAGTGCGAAGCACTCCCTAAGTGGCTTACAATATGTTTAGCTAATTGCCCCCAACAAGATGGGTGCTCATTTTACACCTACAGAAGGATGGAAGGCTGAGTCAACCTGGAGCCCTGAACTCACAATGTAGTGGCTGCAGTACCAGCATTTAACCACTGTGCCACCAGGGCTTCCATATTTTCTCCTTTAACAGTGCGTGGCAGATATGCTACTTTGTTTCACCATAGTGTAAATATCTACCAGTGGAGTTATGTAATGTAATCTCCTATTGAATACAATGTAGCATAATGAATAAATGGTCAATGCACATGGTTGACAATCCATTGTTTAATTGCAATGCACAATGTGCAAAAGCAAAGCATGGAAACAATGTGCATTGACTCCCTACTGTGTATACTTTAATGTGCTACCACATGGATCACCCATGCACAACTCCAATTATGCTGCCTTCAGCTGGAGGTGAGCATTAAGCATTCTCTAATAAAATTACCTCATATGTGTAGCACAACTTATGCTTGTTTATGTCACTAACAGGATACCAGCCATTTTGTGTGTGCATGTGTGTAAAGGAAAATATGGGGGGGCGGGAAATAGAAAAACAAGGCAAGCCTGCAAGTAAAAATTGTTGTCATTTGGACACTCAGAACTCTGTGAATAAGGCAAGGCACTTACACAATGTAACAGCCCTGTATGGAAACACGGTCAGTCCTGGAAAACACAGCAGTTTTCTTATTAAACAGACACACAGGGAATTTCTAATATTTACCATACGCTGATCAAATGCTTGTCAAACAGCTTAAGGGGGAAATCTGCTTTCAGCTTCTGAAGGTGAATTTGTTTATAGGTAAATACACCAAGCTCAGAGGGGGTGCAGTGAATATCAAACTGGCTGCTATTTCTGGTTGTCTTCAGAGTCCTGAATCTAGCTTAGGACATCTCAATGACAAACATACTCTAGAGTGGTATGGTATGCTATTTTGTTGCAAGAGAAACCAAAGGTCTTGAAATGACGTGCCTTAAGCCATTTCTGCACTACATTCTTATAGCACAATCATTCCACTTTCAACATCCTATGGAATCCTGGGGTTTTCAGTTTAGGAAGGGGCTGGCTGACCTTTCCCTAAACTTCAAACACCAGGATTCCATAGAATGTTGAAAGTGGAATAATTGCACTATAAGAGTATAATGCAGAAATGGCCTTAAAGATGAACAAGTATTGCAATGCATTCTGATCTTGATCTCTTTCACACTGCACAGTTAAAGCACTATGGTTCCACTTTAACTGCCACAGCTGCATTATATTGTTTAGTATTACAGTTAATCAATCAATCAACCAATCAACCAACCAGTCAATGCTGCATGCTAAGGAGTCCCAGGATTTTATAATTTGAGAAGTCAAGATAATTTTCTGGCTTAGAATTTCAAATACCTCCCCGCATAAGCTGCAAATCCCAGGATTCCATAGGACAGAACCATAGCAGTTAAAATGGAATCATAGCACTATAACTGTGTAGTGTGAAAGGGACCCTTGTGTCCCCTTTAAAGCTTGGAAAGTTACTCAAAAGGAAAGAAAGAAGGAAAGAAAGAACAAGCAAACAAACAAGAAGTAAACAGTAAAAGCTGAAGTTCCAATGGTGACCTCAATGGCCCATAGTTATGGTTTTAGTACAATTTTAAAAGTAATTTTTAAACTTTCATGTTTTTTATAACTAACTATAATAGCTGCTTTCTAGTTCATTTTGTTAAAATCCTGAAAGCTTTAAGCCAGTTGAACTGTGGTACAAAACACCTTTTCTTTCCAGCCATCTTCCACAACCAAATATAAGGCAGTGGGATGTGGCACATCTTTAGCAGCAATTTACAAAAACATTATACAACAAAAGGAGTGAAGTTATTCCTTATTAACCCCAATCCAGACAGATTTTTAAAAGTTGCATTTGGTGACCTCTGGGGTGCTTTCTAACTCCATGGGAATTTAAGGGAATAAAAATGTCCTGTATCTATAGCAGTGTTTGTGGGTGAGCAACTGTGCCAGGAGTAGGGCTCAGTTTTTGCTTTTGAACTGTTCTGGGGACCTGCACAGGTATGCCATGCCAGAATCAGAAGTGACATGACAGTACTCGGGTTTCTGGGTTTTGGCCGAAAATCTTCATTTTCTCTCATGCATTTTGGGCGTTACGGGAAGGGGTAGATTCATTCATCCTTTTGGATTTTTGTGGCATTTGGGACATGGATTTTTCAGCCTCCCCCCCAAAATGTCATGGGTTTTCAAGGAGGGGCTTTGAGAGGTCTATCAGGGAGTTAGGAGGCTGCCAAAATATTACTGGGAGCTGCACGTGGCCTACATGCAGTGGTTGCCCACCCCAGTGTAAAATTGAGGATACTGCACAATACCTTAACAGCAAGAAACAAAGATACATGTTTCTCTGAGGTGTCATGTTTGTTTTGAGTAGCTGACAGAAATCTTTTTTTTTTCTGGATAAAAAATAAAGAGGGGACAGGAGTAAATAATATAATATTTGTATCTTAAGAAATACTACCACTATTATTTCCAAAAGAAAAAGAAACTGGTTGTGACTTCCTTCATTAAGAAATGGACATCAACCATGAGGGAAAATAGCTATTTTTATTTACTTGCAGGAAGACCTAACATGAATAGTATAATATATGCGTATGTGCCTTCAAGTTGTCTGTCAACTTATGGTGACCCCATGAATTTCACAGGGTTCTCTTAGGCAAGGAATACTCAGAGGTGGTTTTGCCAGTTTCTTCCTCTGAACTATTGCCTACAGTGCCTGGTGATCATTGGCAGTCTCCCATCCATACAAGGCTGACCCTGCTTAGCTTCCAAGATCAGAGGGGATCTGGTGCCTTTAGGGTATTTAGGTCTTAATACTATCATAGGACAATTTTTTTTATCCCAACAGAAAAATAGTCCATGTGATATCCAGGTTAAGGGCTCTTCTTTGTGCCAACCAACCAACCAACCAACTGAGCAGATCACTTGGATGCTGCACTAATTGCAGTATGTAGGGAGGATAGCAAAGTCTGCTTTGTTCAGTACACTTGCACACACCTAATTTTGGATTGAGCCCAGTATGTTACAGCTCAAGTCCTCTTTTGCTAAACATCTCTTAGACCATTTCCGCACTAGTTATAGTGCTATTATTCCACTTTCAACCTCCTATGGAACCTGGGGTTTGCAGTTTAGCGAGGGGCCTCAAAGGTCATTTAGGGAGGCCCCTCCCTCAACTGCAAACCCCTCCCTAAAGGCCCCTCCCTCAACTGCAAACCCCAGGATTCCATAGGAGGTTGAAAGTGGAATAATAGCACTATAACAGTCTAGTGTGGAAATGTCCGTAGACAAACACATTTATTTGAAACAGATTAGATACTCGTATCACTGCTGAATATTTGAAGAGTCAGACTGCTCACTAACAGAAAGTAGACATGAGGAAGTAGGGCAGGGAGGGAGAGTAATCCATTTTTATGCTTGAAGCAAATACTAATCCACTTGTAATATTATCACTGAGAAGAATGGCTTGAACTCTGTAATGTAAGCTTTCCAAACCAAGCCAACATTGCATAAAAGCTCTTAGCAACAGTGCTAATACGAAGAGTTAAGTGCTGTACCTCAACCAAGTAAATCACCATGTCAAGAGCACATGTGACCCCCTGGGGGCATGTTTGAGGTCTGAGCTATGGCAACTGGAGAGCTGTCTTACAGTTCATTACAGTTTACATCAGTTTTCTCACTATTCTTCCTCTGAGAGGTCAATATAGGAAAGAAAGATCCAATCTGTAAAAACTGATGAACAATATGTAAAAGCCTTTTTTGAAAAATGACATGAGGACATTCAGAAAAACTGTGCCATGCAAAACAGATCATTTTTCTTGTTAATCTCCGTCAAGCCTGAATGAGAAAGCCCTACAGGGTAGATTCAGGAATTTGATCTTTTAAACAGTGGAATATCATGTTGTATTGTTCATAGCCTTGGATGTTGTTAACAGGCAGAAAGACAAATATAAAGGTATTATGTGTTAAAATTGAGGTAGGTTACCGCAGTTGATTTGGAACCACTGCCAAAAATGTTGACAAAGAGAACAGCAAACATAACAGAAGTCCACTTTTGTTTTTGAAAAATTGGTATTTTTTATGTTAAAGACTGTGGAAAGAGGAGGGGCATGTAACTTATTTAAAAGGTAGATTGCCTCTCCTAGAATGTATCTATACTCCTTCTAGGAGTTTGATCCCCTTTAAGTATCACAGCTCCATTCTATGTAAATCTGGGATTTATAGGTGCATGGCAATCTCAACTGGAGAGATCTAGTACCTTCCCCTGAACTACAGCAGAGAAGGCTAAGTACCTCAACAAACTACAAGTTCTAGGATTCCATAGGATAAAACCATGGTAGTGATAATAGGACCAACTCGCTAATGTCCAGAAAAGGACATTAATAATTTTTGTTGCCTGAAAAAAAGGCAGATTGGGGGGAGTTGAGGGGCATAAGTAAAGCCCTAGGGATTCCTGCACCTCCAGAGAGGCATTTTGCTACCTGTTTTAAGGATAGAAATTGAGAAGAATAAGGAGAACACAGCACACTAGACTCTGAAGGAGGCTCAAACTCAAACAACCCACAATATTTTCCTACTCAGATGATATAAGGACAGTCTCATCACTATTTGTAAAGTGGTTTATTTCTACTGAGTTATTAATGCCTTAGTTTCAACATGGCTTTTAACTAAAAACATTACTGAAATGGCCAATCCCCCAAAGTAGCATTTCTGAAATAATGGATATTTTTTGTGTCTGTCCACATCCATACCTTAAGTAAAAGGTAAGAGACAGGATTCGGGAATAAAAGTAGCATTGTTCCTTTTAATCTCAACTGTTAGTGTGTTGGGTATCTGAAGCCAACAGTAACTGGAAGAGCACAGTTTTCCTAGCCCTGTTTTACAGGGCAGCAACAGATGGCAATTAAAAAGCTTTTTCAGAATAGTTCTGCTTTTGTTCATTCTTTCTTTCTTGCTTGCTTGCTGAAATGATTCTTAGCTTCTTTTTAGATTGCTTTGAACACCCTGGATTTCAAGGAATTGCTTGGGGGGAAAATTAATCAAACTTGTGCTACTTATGCCCCACACACACACACACACAACTGACTTTAATGTATCTTAACAACTCTTTATGACTGTGCTATGCATTACCCACAAGACAGAGCACCTGTTTGAATTAAAATGCTGCATGATTAACCATAGGGAATTTAAGTCGACATTCTAATTAACAAAGAAACAATGGCAACTAGAATTTAGTCCTCCAAAAATGAAAACTGCTCACCTGTAAGCTTTTTAAGCTGTTATGCAGCTATACAATAGATACTGCAATATATGTAATTAGTGCCTAATAACATATATGCAATGCATTCTTTTCACTGAATGGCACTTGTCTGCAAGTCTTTTTCAGCTTTCTCTTTATAAAAACCATCCAGTGAGTATTCCTTCAGATATTTATTCGAAATCCAAACCGCAGAATAAAAAAATGACAACATAGTAAAAAACTATCAGAGTCTACCTTTCATTTTCTCTTTTATAAATATATCACAGTGTAATGTCTATATTTACTTTATGATCACAAAACAGAAGAACATTCTAAGTTACCAAAGGCTTGGGCAAAAAGATTTATATAAACCCATATATTGGTAGACTGGAGAACCAGTGTGGTGTAGTGATTTGAGCATTGGACTATGACCCTGGAGACCAGGGGTCAATTCTCTGCCAACCATGGAAACTCACTGGGTGACCTTGGGTGCATCACACACTCTCATCCCCAGAAAGCCTTATAAGCTCTTCTTAAGGTTGCTGTAGGTTGGAAGTAAGTTGAAGGCACAAAACAACAACATTGATAAATTTGGGCCATTTCCGCACTACACTGTTATAGTGCTATTATTCCACTTTCAACATCCTGTAGAATTCTGGGGTTTGTAGTTTCCTGAGGCCAAAGAGCTCTATGGCTGAGAATTCCAAATGCCCCTCCCTAAACTGCAAACCCCAAGATACCATAGGAGGTTGAAAGTGGAATAATAGCACTATAACAACGTAGTGCAGAAATGGCCTTGGTCAGGATAGCCAAGACTTTTAGGTATGAGCAGTTCAGAATCACTGGGAGTTTTCAACACCCTCAACAGCCTAAAAGTATGCATATAAATATGTAAAACATAAATCTTAGTATTTTTAGATTTAAACTTTCAGAATCCCATGGCTGAAGTATTAGGAAATTATGGGATTAACAAGATCACTTTAAAAAGAGCTAATGGAGAGTGTTTTCAGAGAGCTACATGGTATAGTGATTTGAGTGATGGACTATGACTCTGGACACAAGGGTTTGAATCCCCACTCAGCTATGGAAACCCAGTGGGTGACCTTGAGCAAGTCATACTCTCTCAGCTTCAGAGAAAGGGGAGGCGAGGCAAACCCCATCTGAACAATTTTTGCTAAAAAATAATTCACCTCGGGGTTACCATAAAATGGCAATGTTTGAAGGCACTCAACAAGAGCAAGGTTGTCTACTCATGAGTAGCCACAGCACACCCTCTCAGAATCTTGAAAAGTTATTTTGTTAGACTTCCAGAATCCTCTAGCCCGCAGGGGAATTAAAACAGCAATGTTTCCAAATTCAAGCTATGTATGCTGTGTTTGTGTGTTGCTCGCCAGGGTTGAATCCTGCTTCATTATCCTGCACTATTTTGCATTTTCCTATCCATACCCTTTTGATAAGAATGGTGTGTGTATGACTTCTTCCTGGTAGTAATCTCTTACTACGTCCTCACTGCCCATGGAAACAAAGGGCTTTTTCTTGGAAGCAGTTCTCATACTTTACTTTTCTAACGTGTGGAATGAGACTATGATATAGCTATTGATTCAGTTTTTGCAGGAGCCACATGTGTGCATGTGACATTTGAACGGTCCAATAATCAAGGTTTTCTGGGCAGTGTGCTTACTGATAAATCTTATAACCCCTGATGCATTGTTATAATGCCAACATAAACAAACAATTCCTATGAAAACAAAGCTGAATTGAAAGCAATGTAAAACGATCCATAAGATAACTTTAAAATAGGGCTGGGCATTATGTGGCCATTGGAATTAGTACTTCCCAGGCTGTTTGATGTAGTAGACCAGCAATTATTCTTTTCTAATGTGCTGGGGACCAGAATTGTATTTGTGTCAACTGGCTACAATGGTTTCTTTCTTTCCTGAAACCTACCAGAGACTGGCAGCCAATGGGTCAGGGACCAGCACCAATTCTGGGACTCCGACTGTGAATAGCACTGATCTAAATGTTGCTGGGCTCCATGTTGCTGTGACCCTAACCAGCAAAACTAAAGGTGAGGAATGCAGTTCAACAACATCTGGATGACCTCATGATTCCCATACCTGCTTTAAAGGGTACAGCAACAATTCTTTAGCAACAGCCAGCTGACTACCAAAAGCAAGACTTCATGAGATGATCTTTGCTTGTTGTCAGAAGGAGAACAGGACAGGAGTCAGCCTAAGTTAGACTTCCTCAGTGTGCATCTCCTTGAAGTAGATGCACACGGTTCAGCTGAGGTTCCTTTGTAGATAAATATCCTCCCCTTACTACCCCCTGGTATTTGATGGGGTGAATGACAGATTTTGAAACATCAGTCTTAAGATTCTCCCATAATTTGTTTTGGAGGGTTGTGTGTTTCATTATATTATCTGTATATATTTTATGTATATTTTAAATGTATGATGTCTGGAGTATATTTTAGAAGAACATATAAAAAAAACTGGAGATATTAATAATGAGGCAGAATAGAGAACCATTGTGGTGTAGTGATTTAAGCATTTGATTATGACCCTGGAGAGCAGAGTCCAGTTCTCTGCTTGACCATGGAAACCCATTGGATGGCCTTGGGCATGTCACACACACTCAGCCCCTGAAAACTCTGTGATAGGTTTGCTTTGGGGCAGTGGCGGAGCTTGGAGTGCGTGGAGGGTGGGTGGGTTGGTGGGGTCGTGGCTATGGCACAAGAGCATGGTTATGGTGTGTGGGGGCGGGGCTACAGCAAGTGTGGGGCAGGACTACAATGCGTGGCGGCAGGGCTACAGTGCATGGGCGAGGCTATGGTGCCTGGGGGCATGGCTACAATGGATGGGGCAGGGCTATGACATGGCCATGGGACATGGGGAAGGGAAAGCAAGGAGCTGTGGCACCCCAAAAAACTGCTGCCAGAGGTGCATCGCTCTATCACCCCCCCATCCCTATGCGACCACCTTAGGGTCACCATATGTCAGAAATGACTTGAAAGCACACAAGAACAGAGGGGACAGGAGTGAGGAATGCATAGTCTTCCCAATGTTGTACTTTCACATGTTGCAGCCCTAGCCAGCATAAACAAGGGTGAGGGAAGATGAGTTATTGTTCAACCACATCTGGAAAGCTATACATTCCCCAATGCTAGGATTAAGGATGGCTACAGCATAGTGTAGAAGCTGTCCCTTTGTCTTTGAAGTAGTAAATTTTAAGATACATAACAAGTTAAGTTACCAAAGAGCAGTGAATACAAGATCGTCAGGAAAACTATGGAAGGAAAAAAAAATCTATAATCACTACATCAGCATGGGAAAGTAATGGTCTGAACAACAATGACCTCTAATGGGATACTATGTTATTGCAACAAAATATGAGCTTGTCTAATAATGCATGATAGCTCCCATGGTGTAATAGTTTGAGCAATGGACTGTGACCCCAGAGACCAGGTTTTGATTCCCCACTCTGCCATGGGAACCCACTGTGTGACCTTGGGTGCATCACACACTCTCAGCCCCCAGAAAACCCTGTGACAGGTTTGCCTTTGGGTTGCCATAAATTGAAAATGACTTGAATGCACACAACAATAACAAAATAATACATAGTAGCTTCAGTCTTTGTCAGATCTATCATGTGTCGAGGAAGTGAGAATGATGGCAATGAGGATCAGAACTTGCTTAATGATACGTCATAGGTGAAACATCAGCGGTTTTCTATTTCTCTGAAGTGGAAATTGGTATCAGATATTGGGGGGGGACTATATCACTAGGGTCGGCAGACTTCAGGCTTAAGGGATCTTCCCTGTTTTTCACATGTACCCCAAGACAGATCACCTGGAACCTAATGCCAAAGGCATTGGCATGCATTCCCTATCAGATATTTAGTTAGGTATATGTTACTAAGTAACCTTCCCTGGCCCAGCCCCCTCCCCTGAAACCTGATGGAAATGCCATTCACCCTTGCTCTGATCACTGACAGATTGGATCGCCTTCTCTCCCTACAGCTGATGCCTGATGCCCAGCACAGTAGTTTGGGAGTGGGGGAGTTACAATTATTGCAATACTGTTAATGTTGTGACTAAGTAATGATCATGAATACAAATGTTATCTAGATTTACTCATCCATTGAAGAAAATCAACTCATTTGAAATATGGTGCCGGAGAAGAGTTCTGTGGATATCCTGGATTGCTAAAAAGACAAATGAAGGGGTTCTAGAGTCAATCAAGCTTTGAACTTTCCCTAGAAGCCAAGACAAATGAAGGGGATCTAGAGCAAAGCAGCCTGAACTCTCTCTAGAAGCTGTTGTACTTTGGCCATATCATGAGAAGACATAACTCACTGGAAAAGACAATAAAGTATAAATATATAATATAAAATATAAATATAAATATAAAAATATAAATAAAGTATAAATAAAGAATAAAGTAGTAGAAATTCATGACCCCATGAATTTCTTATTTTTTTAAGACAAGGCATCTTTGGAGGTGGTTTTCACACTTCCTTCCTCTGAAATATAGCCTGGCATTCATTGCCAGTTTCCTGTCCAAGTACTAACCAGGGACAACCCAGCTTAGCTTCCAAGAACAGATGGAATTTGGTGCCTTTAGGGTATTTTGCCCTCCACAGGCCAATACACTTAGAATTAAAACTTTCTGAGTTCATGCACGTATTCTGAGTATCACAGGAAGGCACCAGCAAAAAAACCCTCCTGAACAAATCTTGCCAAGAAAACGCCAGGATGGCTTCTCTTTGGAGTTGCCATATATTGAATATGATTTGAGGGCACACAACAACAACAACAACAACAACAACAACAACAACCACCACCACCATCATAAATGAATGGTACTTATAGTCTTTCCAAACAAAATTCATCTCTACTTTACTCCAAGGGCTCTTCATTTCAGCAGTATAGTTTTTTTTGGGGGGGGGCAGGGAGATTCATTTTGTTGCTGCTATTGTAAAAAAAAAAAAAGGGAATTAGATACCCTCAGCAATTTACTGCAAATCACCTAGAGACCTATCACTTGATACAATTCAGGACTCTTTGCCCTGCTCTTCCACCTGCACAGGATCCATTAGGACCATGTAGCTACCTTCTTCTGAAAACATACATACAATATTAAAATAGAATCATGTACTTGCACGAGCTCTGTTAAAGCTTTGGAGAAGGGCACAAATCTTGCAAGCAAGTTGCTCTCTTAAGACCATTTGAAGACTGGTGCCATTTCCGCACTAGACTGTTAAAGCGTTATTATTCCACTTTCAACATCCTATGGAATCCTTGGGTTTGCAGTTTAGGGAGGGGCCTTTGATTCCTTCTGAGGCCCCTCCCTAAACTGCAAACCCCAGGATTCCATAGGATGTTGAAAGTGGAATAATAACGCTTTAACAGTCTAGTGCAGAAATGGCCCAGGGTTGTGAGAATGAAAACTGGAGATGATTTTCCTGTACCTTTATGGACCTGCCGAAGAGGGAATTTTAGTAGGTGTTGCTTGTGGCCTCGTGAGGTGATAAGCAACACCTGCTGCGTTTCTGTCTTCTGCACAATCACTAAAGATACAGGAGTCATCTCCAGTTTTCAGTCTTGTAACTCTAAGACAATAACTATTTTGCTATTATAGATGGGAGGAAGCCATGTTTAGAAAAGACTGAAGCTATAAACTAAAGCTATCATATAAGGAAAGTTATTTGTTGCCAATGGCTGAACTGCTATTCATTTGTGTCCTTTTCAAATATCTGCTCATACATCCCATGGTTGAGAATAAAAAGCACCGACAGTTTTTATTTAAAAAAATTCAAAGTATATCCCCTGGCTATTTCTTCAACATGAAACCAGCAATTTTTTCCCCCCAATGTGCCAGGGATTTGTACTAAATTTCTGTCCACTGGGTATTGTTACTTTCTTTCCCAGAAACTTGTCAGGGACCAGCAGCCTGTGGCTCAGGGCCAGGTACTGGTCTAGAGATCACCACTTTGAATAGCACTGCAACAGAACTCAATGGGACTTCTTTTCTATTGAGTGCGCTTGGAGACATATTCTGACGGCCTTCAGAATGGCATAAAAAAAGATCTGTTAGATCAGACCAAAAGCCTAATAATGCAGTCATGGGCTACATGTATTCCCCAGCCATTTCTTTGAGCCCTAGAATTCTTCCAGAAGACTCCCCAAATGAAAAATAAGATCAGCTGACAACAGAATCACTACTGCTAGAAGCCTCCAAGAGTGGTGATTGTCCCCTGAGGCAGTGCTTCCCAAATTGTCTGATGTGACAGCAACTTTTTTCTATACAATATGGATGGCATTGGTACCATATTTGTACCATTAGCTGTGACCATTTCCTTTTTTTTCTTAGAAACTCAGCACAAACAGGCAGCCAATGGCTCATGGAGCAGCACCTGTCCACAAACCACTTTGAGCAGCACAACTCTAAAGCTCTAAAGCAAGGCACAGACTTGTGGTCACTTCTGGTTTTAGAGGAAAATAATTAACAGAAGATCATTTGTAGAGATGGTGTGGCCCATGGCATCAAGGAAATGCAACTGGCCCCTGGAACATGGCCACCCCACTATAAGTTGGGAACTAAGCAGCCCTTCAGATCTTGCTGAACTACAAATCCCAGCAGCCCTAGACAGCATGGCCAATTGTGAGGAATGCTGGGAATAGGAATTCAACAATATATGGAAGGCCACACAATTCCCACCTCTGATTGAATCCATTTTTCTGTTCCCACAGTGGTAAACCAGCACCCTCTCACTGATGTTCCCAAACAGGTAACCTTCAAGCCAGAGGCTTTGTGGCCTTAACATCAACCCAGGCTTCTCTCTCTGCATCATGCTTTGCTTAATATTCAGCATGTTGAATAGTTCTGAAGAAAATATCATTTTCACTATTTTGTGACATTTTTCTTTGTTATAATATGCCCTACAATTTTTTTTAAAGTTCTAACAGATCAACATAGCTGTGTCTTCTGTGTAAATTCAATTAACTAAAGAAGTACCACAGTTAATTCAGTCTTCTCTAGACTTCTTGCCTCCTACTCTTCTAGAAAGGATAACAAAAATATATTTTTTCAGTATAGAATCAGTTAACTTGGCAAACAAAAGTGGTGGAATAATAAATGCCTATATAGAAATGAACACAATTTTACAAAAAACATATACACAAACACACACACTGAATCTTATATTTTATTGAAAAAATAAAAATGAGTAGGACTTGGGAGAAATCATTCAGTAATATTTCCATCAGATTTCAAAAATCAAATGACTTTACAAGAAAAAAAAGTCTTCATTTAATGAAGTGGAGTGAGTCAATAGTACACATAACCACATTCAGTTTACACAGCCCTTTATGTATTACATACACAAAAACAAACAGTTATATATATAGCATGTTTTTAAAAAGGCAGACCCATTAAACTATATTATTAATATATTGAAAGATCATTAGTTCACATAAGATAACAGTAGGCTTCACATATCATAAACATCAGCTTCCTTTTCCTGTTATACCACACAAATGGCTGATCAGCTACTCTCTCACAGGCACATCCTTGTATTTTTTAAACAAATCTCATGCTGCTACTTTAAATTCAAGCTGCTCTTCGCCATCTTCATTTTTCTATAAGATAGCAGAACTGAGAGAATAAGGCAAAATGTATCCCACGAAATTAACAGCTGCTTATTTTTCATTGGTATTGAGTACCAAACCTTGACCAAAGTTTTCCAGATGTGGAGAACTGGTGCTCCTATAGGTATTGCTGGACTGCAATTCCCATCATCTCTGAACGTTAAGCATACCACCTGGGAATGATGGGAATTAGAACCCAACAACATGGGAAGGGAATTTCCCCATCAAGGCTGCTACCAAAAGGCTGTTTTAAAAGTTATGCTTTCTTTACTAATGGTAGCCTATCTTGCCTGCCACCTGAGATGGAAAGATCCTGCTACACCCCCACCATCACTGCAGCCACACATCTGCCTTCTTGTCATTCTCATCACCACCCTTCCGCATGGTGTAAAGAAGCGCCATACATCTACACAACTGGCACATCTTTACATATCTGTAAAGATATGCCAGATGTGTAGATGTATGGCACTTCTTTACATAGGTAGGCAGGCTGATAGGCAGGTAGTGGCAGGCAGATG
Organism: Ctenosaura bakeri; assembly: GCA_948474755.1. Lineage (NCBI taxonomy): Eukaryota > Metazoa > Chordata > Lepidosauria > Squamata > Iguanidae > Ctenosaura > Ctenosaura bakeri. Next base: position 191,681 of record CAOLHI010000525.1, read on the forward strand.
GAGGAGCAGCCATACAAGCTAATGAGAGGGGGAAGACATGAGCTGGGAAGCAACGTAAAGCAAAGGGGCTCTGGAAAAGGCTAGAGGGATATAGAGGCAATTGAGGTGGGAGTGGCACATTTAGCTGCTCCTGGTGTCCTGCCTCCTGAGATGGAGTTGTCTCACTATGCCTATGCTAGGGCCAGCCCTCTTCCTTACACCGAATGTACATGTAGGAAGAAAAGAAAAGGAGGGAAATGTACATACTTATGGCAAATATATGCAGTGGTGTAGCTGTAAGTTTTGAAATGTAGGCCCTTATGACATTCCCTGCAGTGACCATCACACATGTTATTTATGCATTGATTTTTTTCCCCCTAGCACTTTTAATTTCCCCAAGGAGCAGCTCTTTGTAAGGCTAACTGGTCTCCATTGCCCTCTCAGGATCAAGCCATCACCATCAAAACACCTTGGATTACAACAGGGATAGTTCACACAGTTGCTGAGAATATCCATTTTCTCTCCTAATAACCAGGCGTATTGCAGCTAAACTCAGAGGAAAGATGGGAGTGGCAGAGAATGTCATAGTCTCCTACTAATAAAAACTCCTAGGACTTGGATTCTATAAGCCCTGGCTTCACTACACCACTGAATATATTCATCTCTGATAGCCATATGCAAAGAATTCCATGGTCTGTATCTATGAGCAATTTCCATCCTCTTTTCCACATGGAATTGTGCGTGGTGTGAAGGACATGATACATAAAACAATCTCCATTCAAGTTTTAAGCATGATCAAGGTGTGTAGTGAATGCACCTGAGACAGCATGACTTTCTAGCCACAGCTCTGTAATCATGTTTGACCTGAATGGTAATGCAAGCCTACTCGGGTTACTTTTGCTGGATTTAAAACAGGACCACAATATACTATAAAAAGGTAGTGGGTTGCCCAAGTGACAGCAACACAGCATTCTGAATTCTCAGCAAGAAAGAGGTAATATCTAAACTCAATCTCTGCCAAGAATATATGGAAACTTACAACTACTGCAGCGTTCTCCATCCTGGTGTCCTTTAGACTTGCTACACCAGAACCCTTGACTGGGGATGACAGGGTGGTGTTGCCCAGCATATCTGAAGAACACTTGGTTGGGAAGGCTAGGTTTAAATGTCAACTATGACTTGGGGAGAACCAGATTCAAATTCCACCACTCTGCCATGAGGTTCATTGGGTAAAATTGGCAAGTCACTAATTCTCACCCTCATCTACCTTACAGGATTGTCGACAGGGCAAATTAGTGGAGGAAGAAAAAGCGGGTATGCCTTTTTGAGCTCAATGGAGCAAATGAAGGAAATGATTTTAATAAATAATAGAGTCACTTTAGGAGAACAGGATTCAGTTTTGTTATTCTACATACTTGGCATTATTCTCAGCTATTCAATCATCACATTAATAGCTTTCTTTATAACAATTTTTTCAAAAGGTATAAAGATATCTTTCTTCTATCACAGGTAGGTAACCAATACAAGGTAATTAAGGGATGCATTAAATTCTTTAACTTATTCTGTCTCAAGAGCAGGTAATTCCAGTTATTAACTCATTTAAGACACAAGGGAAGTAAAGGCAGCTTAGACTAGTAATAGCTTCCAGAAACACCTCTCATTGGAAGGCAATGGAGTATTGTTAAATGGATTTTTAAAAGGTGCCCCAGGCAGGCCATTGGCACGGCAACAGGCACTCAAATAAACAGTCATAAATATGACATCATTCACTGAAAGATACAATCATGTGCTAATGCAGGGAAGAGAATATGTGACCATCTAGATGTTGCTAGACTACAGCTCCCATCATCCCCCATCCACTTGCTTTGCTGGCTAGGACTGATGGGAATCTCAGACCAACAACATCTGGAGGGCTACACACACTTCACCCCTACATTAATGGGAATTCCCAACACATTCCTTGGTGCATGCTAATCTGAACAGCCACTGGTGGATTACTAACATTAATACAACTTCCTGAGTGCTGAAATTCTGGATCCCAGAACTGCAGGTCTGTGGATCAGAACCATACACAGTGGACAAATAAAACAATCAAACAACTAAGCTCTCTATGTAGGAATCTTCCTCTAGTACGAAAGCATAAGAGAAGAAAGGGAAAATATTCTCTACTGACTTTTTCAAATAAAGTTCTTCGAGCAAACCATAGACACAGTTCCCCAACCCACCCCAACACAGTTTACTAGCAGTTTCTGATACACTCAAGCATACCAACACACTAATGGCAAGATCATATCAGAATACCACCAAAGGTGGACTAAGATGGCAATGAACTGCTTGATCTGAACAGTCATGGCCTCCTGTATTGTAGTGGGGAATCTGTGGCCCTCCAGAAGTCTGGGACTTCAACTCCCCAAAGCCTTTGTAAGCATAGCCAAGTGCAAGGAATTGTGGGAGTTGTTGCTCAAGACATCTGGAGAGCCAAAGATTTCCTACCTGTACCTTTACCTTTCACACACCCAGTTCACATATTTTTTGTTTAAAATGTGGGATGCTAAGCACCAACACTATGTTTATAAATGCCCTTATTTACTAAAGAGGCTCACAAAGAGGGAATGGAGAAAGTTCACCAACAAGCCAAAGAAGAGAATAAAAATAAGTGAGAACAAATATTACTGCCAACTGTATTCCCCTAAAAAAAGATATTGCACTCACTTAAAAACATATTGTTATTTTTTATCTCTTAAAATGTATTTAAAGTTTACAATGTAAAAAGATCAAAGTGCCCCACTTTCAACAAGTAAATGCTATCAAATTGATTCTCCTTATAATGTTTATTAACTTACTTCAAATAAAAGGCAAGGAGAGCTGATTAAAAGCTGGGGGTGCTCTATAGAAGCTCAGCACATTTCGGCAAACAGTGTCAGGCCATATCCCATTCCCATCAAAGCCAGAGGTGGGAAAACTTGAGGCTCTCCAGAGATGGTTGGACTACAACTGCCATCACATCCAAGTCATTAGCCATGCAATGTGAGGTTCATGGAAATTGCAGTCTAACCCCATTTGGAGAATAAAATGTTTCCTAACCATGAAAGAAGAAGAAATCTTCCCAATGGTCCTTCCATAAATGAAGATCACAAAAAGAAAATGAAGGTCACAAAAACATTAAGCATCTCTCTTAGTATGAAGAGGTATACATGTATACACAGAGATTGTTACGTTCTGCATTGTACATCTAGAAGCCTCTTGAATTCTCTAGTCACTAAAAATGATAAGTGGCATCTTGAAAGTTCCACTACCACACTCAATAAAAATGACATAACAAGCTCAGAGACATTCATATGGTTAAGAATTGTTTCATGAAGTAGCTTCTGGTAAAACAGATTACATCCATTTGAACCCACACGTAGATATCAGAAGGCAGGAGATGTGACAATGGTGAAGTGTGCTTTATATATGCTGTGGATGACTCTGGAGACAGGAGATCATCTCTTGGACAGGTTTTCCTTCATAACAGATTTGATAGACAGCAACAAACAGTGGGAACCTAAAAGGAAGAGACAAAACAAAAAGGCAAACATCTTACTACATGGAGAAGAAGAAAGCTATGGTGGAAGAGCACTCATAATGAATGCTTGATCAAGGAAAATCTGAGACACATTTAAATATACTAGACCCTTCAAATCAAAAGAACATAGTACATTTTTGAAAGTAACTACAGTTGGCCCTCCACATTCACTAGGGTCAGGGGCTCAGAACCCTCACAAAAGTGAAAAAATCACAAATATCAAAATGTGTGTGCGTGTGTGTTTGTGGGAAGGGGGCTGAAACATAGTGGGGAGAAGGGGCACCGAGGATCCATGCCAGGTCAGGGAAAGGAGAAAGGAAGGAGGTGGGTTGGCGTGGTGGTAGCCCTGTACTTCCTCTCTCTCACCCATCTCCTTCCTTGGGTGTGGGGGGGACACACTGGGAAAGAGTTTGTGGCACTGAGAAACTGGGCTGTGATCTGTCCTTAGGTGGCCAGGCAGTGGCCGGTGGAGGAGGAGGAAGACTTGGTGAGGATTTTTAAAGGACTACACAGCCTGATTGGACCCACCAAGAGCGAAGGTTCCCCAGAAAAGAAGCCCTTGAGGTAGGGAGAGCAGGGGTTGGAGAAACTTGCAAATAGTTAAATCCGTGAAAGTTAAATCCGCAAATGTGAAGACCCAACTGTATTCAGCTGAGAAGCATAAATCTTTGATGGGACAGGAGGAGCACTACCATTACGCAGAGTGAACCTGTTACCTGAGGCAGCAGGTGTTGGGCTGGGGAGGGTAGCAGTGACAGCCTCCTGACTTTTCCTCCTGAACTTTCCAGTAGCCCCCTTCTTGTTTCTTTGCATAAAAGAAACAAGTTTAAAGCAGTCAGTGGCACATAACTTTTCTATTTATTTGCAAGATTTATTTAAAAAAACCCTAAGGTTTTGCATCAGATAAGTTAAAAAAAGTTAAACATTCTCAGTTTGGAAATTTCTTGGTGAATAATTCTACAGGGTTCAACACTAAAAGTCTGTTTTACTTATTTTTGCAAGGAGTTAAAGGAAGGGGGAGGATTATTCTATTCTAGTACCATGAAACACCGCTGACTCAGACAACTGCATTGACAGCAAACATCCATTCGTGGCTTCAAAGGACTTTTTGTTATTGTACCACTTGGTCTTGATGATTTCAAACCTATTGAAGCACATCTGGGGGCTAGGATATAATTTGTTTTATTAAAGAGAGGGTGGGGGGCGAAGGGAGGGAGGGATGGTGCAGTGCTCTGAACCAGTGTAGCACAGAGTTGGACTAGGACTCTAGGACTCTGGGGACCAAGATTCAAATCCATGCTCAGTCTGGGGAACCTATTGGATGACCTTGGACAAGCCTCAAAGGAAGACAAAGGCAAAACCCCTCTCAAAAAATTTGCAAGAAATCCTAGTGATAGGATCCCAGTAGGGTTGCTGTAAGTCAGGAACAACTTGAAGGCAAAACAATAATAATAACCAAGGAAAGAGGGAAAGGAAAGATGGTGATGGTGATGATTGAGGTTAAGAGTCAATATATTTGAAAAACAAAGGTTAAAGACATATTGCGCATGGTCCCACTTACTTCTCCACTAGTCCTTTCTGTTGCAGGATACGATACACCTCTGCAGACGTCTGTGGCCCTTGTAGTTTTTGCCCATTCAGCATCTCTTGCTCTAATTCTTCAATAGACTGAACAGTTTAAAAATTAATCTTTTAAAAAAATCATAGACATAGACAATGATTTGAAAAAACTTTCAATTTTCAGTCATGTTAAACGAGCTTTATGAAGAAATCAAAGGATGGCTGGATCATAGAATCATAGAAATGTAGAGTTGGAAGAGACCACAGGGGCCATCCAGTCCAACCCCCTGCCATGCAGGAACACCCTCAAAGCACTCCCGACAGATGGCCATCAAGCCTCTGCTTAAAAACCTCCAAGGAAGGAGACTCCACTACACTCCGAGGCAGCAGATTCCACTGCCAGACGGCCCTGACTGCCAGGAAGTTCTTCCTGAGGTTCAGGTGGAATCTCCTTTCCTGTAGCTTGAATCCATTGCTCCTTGTCCTGGTCTCTGGAGCAGCAGAAAACAAGCCCTCTCCCTCCTCTACGTGGCATCCCTTCAAATATTTAAACATGGCTATCATGTCCCCTCTTAACCTTCTCTTCTGTAGACTAAACATACCCAGTTCTCTAAGTCTATCCTCATAGAGCACTGTTTCCAGGCCTCTCACCATTTTGGTTGCCCTCCTCTGAACTTGCTCCAGCTTGTCAATATCCTTCTTGAATTGGGGTGCCCAGAACTGGACACAGTATTCAAGATGGGGTCTAACCAAAGCAGAGTAGAGTGGTACCAGTACCTCTCTCGATCTAGACATCATACTCCTATTGATGCAGCCAAGAATTGCATTGGCTTTCTTGGCTGCCACATCACACTGCCGACTCATGTTCAGCTTGTGATCTATGAAGACTCCTAGATCCCTTTCACATGTACTGCTATCCAGCCACGTGTCCCCCATCCCATATTTCTGTATTCCATTTTTTCTACCTAAGTGTAGGACCTTACACTTCTCTTTGTTGAATTTCATTTTGTTCGCCTTGGCCTAGCTCTCCAATCTATCCAGGTCATTTTGAATTTTGATCCTGTCCTCTGGCATATTAGCAACCCCTCCCAACTTGGTATCACATCAACTATTCTGTTTAGTTGGGGACAAAGAAAACAGCATAAAGAGAGCAGATTATTGAGCAGACCTGCCCACTACTTGGGTGCAACAAGAGCTTGTCACAGATCTAGCAACTTCAAAGTCTTCGAGCCCTGTTGAGACTGTGGGTGTGACTTTAGCCCCTCCATTATCTTTAATCAGGTTCTCGCTCCTTTGCAAGTTTGTAAAGAGTTGAAACTAAAACCTTTTAGTGAAATGTCATTTTTTTTTACACTTAGCTTATATTTACATTATATTTACATATTACTTTTTTTTTATAGGCAACAAATGTCAATTTCTGGCAACCCCAACAATTTCATGGGGTTTTCTTAGGCAATAAATACTCAGAGGTGGTTTGCCATTTACCTCCTCTGAAATGTAACCTACAGTACTTGGTATTCCTTGGCGGTTCCCCATCTGAATACTAATGGGGTAAAATCCTGGTTCAAACAGAAAGTTTAGAAAGATGTATCTTAAATTAAAAGAGGATGCATTGACATGGGTACAGGAACAGGCAAGGGAGGAGCTGAGATGGGTTCCTTCTGAGCTGGAACAATTTAGGACTTATTGAAGTACTTCTTTATGCAGTGCACAGTCAAAGTAGGGATTTAACATTCAGTTTACGAGAGCCTTGTTGCCCATGGAGGCTGGTGGTTCCATGTTCAAAGCGGTGGTGAATCTGCTCTGGGTTTTAGTCTGAACTTTAAAGGAATTCTCCTTGTTCTGGGTCCATTTGAGGGATAAGGTTCAGCATCTTGGATAGCTTTATTAGTTCAGTTCAGCTTAGTTTAGACAAAAACCCAAAGCAGATCTACTGTCATAGTGACACTAGAGCCACTGTTTTCCATTGACTCAAGGTCTATCAAGTTCACCCTTCTTTTTCATCAGTGGGAAGTCCACAGGCAGGGGCATGACTGCAATACCTGTGTTGCCCAGCAAGTGGTGTAGAGACAGCAGATGCAGGATACTTGCATCTTGTATCTACAGATTAGATCACCAAAGTGTACCAGAAGGTGGCAGTCAACAACTTGAAAGAAAGCAGACATCCCCTGAATTCCTCTCATGAAAATAACAGCACTAAACAGACAAGCAAGTGCCAAGATGTGTACCTTCCCCGTTTTAACAAATGCTTCAGCTACTCTCCGGTTGCGGCCACCATAGCACGTTGTAATGAGATCTGCAACTCCACAGCTCTCCAGGAAAGTGGCCGTAGACACCTGTCCCTTGCAGAAGATCTTTGCGAACGCAATCATTTCCATAAGTCCAAGTCTAATGACAGCTGCTTTGGTGTTATCACCACAGCGAAGCCCATCACAGAAGCCGGCTCCCACTGCCACTATATTCTAAGACAAAAGAAAGAGATACTGGTATGTTTGAAAACAACATGAAACCTACAAGGAATATCTTTCAGAATAACCTTAAGTCCACACTCATTTCTGATCTCAAAGAGCCACACAGCAGAGACAGGCAACTTTGTGCCCTCCAGAACTCACTGGATTCTAGCTCCTATCAAGTCCTAGCCAATGGGTGGGGGGAGAGTTTATCTGCTCCCTCTGACAGAAGAACATAAATACTTGAAGGGATGCCACGTAGAGGAAGGAGGGGGCTTGTTTTCTGCTGCTCCAGAGACCAGGACAAGGAGCAATGGATTCAAGCTGCAGGAAAGAAGATTCCACCTGAACCTCAGGAAGAACTTCCTGACAGTCAGGGCTGTCCGGCAATGGAATCTGCTGCCTCGGAGTGTAGTGGAGTCTCCTACCTTGGAGGTTTTTAAGCAGAGGCTTGATGGCCATCTGTCGGGATTGCTTTGAGGGTGTTCCTGCATGGCAGGGGGTTGGACTGGATGGCCTGTGTGGTCTCTTCCAACTCTACATTTCTATGATTCTATGATTTATCACCTTCAATTCAAAAGGCAACCAACATGGCCCAGTGGACATAGTGCTGACCTAACGTGACGGAAATGTTTTTTCAAATCCTATGGGCAAATTACTTTCTTTCTACTTAAAATCTGATTTGCAAAACTTGATTGTCACTGTAAAATTGTGAAGCAATATGGTGGTATATAGTGTCCTGCTTTTGAGGAGATTTATGATCCACAAAGAGCTCCACAAGGAGAGTGGCTCAAATCAGATACTATGTCAAACTTCACTGAACCTAGAGATAGGAGTGCTGCGACAGAAAAATGAAAGGAGGCAAACAACTTGAACCATGGGGCCCTTCCACACTCTTCGGTTATAGCACTTTGATTCCACTTTAACTACCATGGTAATGTTAATAGGGAATCCTGGGGATTGCAAGCTTGGTGAGGCACTAGAGCTCTCTGGCTTAAAAATTAAATACAGCAGGCCCATGGATTCAGCCTGCAGGCTGTGGATTCAACCAACTGCTAATTCAAAATATTTGAAAAAAAAAATAAAAATACAGATCTAATAAATCGAGTACCCTTACATATAAATGAAGAAGAAAGGAACCCAAATTGTCCTTATCCTGTGACTCTCCTGCTCACCTCTACAGCCTGGCTGAGCTCCAGGTCAAAGACTACCATGCACACCCAGTACAACTAGGCAGCAGTGGAGGTGGCAGCAAGCTCTGGCCACCAGGTGCACACTGTCCCTCACTTCTAGGGAATTAGGCGGCTAACTTGTTTCTGCTTTCAAGTATCTTCCACAGGGACGTGGCAATCAGCAGTGGTGGCGGCGTTGCTGCTTGGTCATTCGCAAACAACTGAGCATGAGCACTGCTGCCACCAATCATCATGTTCATGCAGAAGCTGCTCGCTGCCCTGTGACTGGCAGCAATGCTCATCATTGTTCATTCACAAGCAACCAAGCAGGAGCTCTGCTGTCACTGCTCTCCATATCCTTGTAGAAGCTGCTTGCTGCCCTGCAACTGGCAGTGGCACTCCTCCTCCTTGGTTTGTGAATGACCTGGCAGAGGTGCCACTGCTGCTGCCAATCACCATGGCCCTGTGGAGGCCACTCCCCATCCTGCAATTGGTGGCAGCAACGGTGCTCCAGCACATTCATTTGTGAACAGCCAAGCAGGAGCACTGACACCACTGCCAATCTCCATGTCACTGTGGAAGCTGCTTGAAGGTGGAAGCAGGTGGGTGGCAGGCTCCTTTGAGGTGGGGGAGAATGCATGCCCGGCAGGGCTTACCACTGCCTCTGCTGCTGCCCTGTATAATTTTTTTACATATATAGATTTTTTGTTAAATAGATATCATTTTTAATAGGGACTTGACCATTCACATTTTTTGGTATCTGCGGGTGGTCCTGGAATCAATCTCCCAAAATATAGAGGGCCCACTGTACCCTCCTTAAACTGCAAATTCCAGGATTCCATAGGCGGTTGCCATAGTAGCTAAAGTGGAATCATAGTGCTATAATTATGTAGTGTGAAAGGATGCATGGTCAGCCTGACTAGAAGTTCAAACCATGTGTGGTGTATCTCATCTGAAACTGAGGAGGAGAGCTATGTTGTTTCCTTTTCTGCCTTTAGATCGGGGGGGGGGGGGTGGGACCCTCCAGAACTTTTTGAAATTCCACTCCTAGCATTCTTTACTATTGTCTAAGCTGGGTAGGGATCCAGGAGTTGCAGTTCACTAGAACTGGGGACCCTACACACTTTCCATTCCTGCACACTTTCCAACCTCATTTGACAGAAGCTTAAAACACAATATGGTACTTCTTTGATTAACTCCCTATTATTCTCTGACAAACAGCCTAACACAGACATCAATGGCATTTGTGAACACTAAAGTCACAGGTTTAATTCACAGTTCCTTCCAATCTTTTTGAAAAAGAGGATTACAATAGTAGGGGGGAAACCCTTTGCTTAAGATGGCTATTTGATATAGGCAACAACAGGCAAGATCATGCTGGTTGGGGATTATGGGGGTTGCAATCTAATACATCTTTATGGGACTGGATTGGAGAAGTCCAGTGGAGATATTTATCAGATATCTGTAACTGTACAAGGCAGTCTCTTCCGTCTGGACTATACGTAACACAAAGAGACAAGTAATGGATCACAAAGCTGCATTTAGATTCATTGAACTGCAGAGAACTTTGCCAGAACTGATATAATTCAGAATAGATTGCCTAGGTGCAGTTTGCCAAGCTTAACTGAGGTAGCCTGTGTGATTAATGGACTGTCTCTTGAATTCCCTCATCTCAGGGCATAGAACAGTCAGAAAGAAGTTCCTAAGCAGTAAAGAAAGCACATGCAATCATTAATGGTGCCATACATCCCAGAACTGTTGTTACTCAATCAGTTCAAAAGGTATCACAGTATTTCATAGCACTATGCAAGAGCAATCATTTCAGTTTGCAGGGCACCACTAGAAGGAACTGAAAAGGTCATAGGGAACACACAGTATTGTTCACAGGCAATGCTAAACCAGGTATGAGCAGGATCTGGTTTCTATTTCTACGATTCCAAATATGAACAGGTTGCTTACCTGTAACTGTGGTTCTTCGAGTGGTCATCTGTGCCATCATACACTAGGAGCTTTAGCGCCTGCGCGGTAGCGTTCGGAAACTTCTAGAGCTTGTTCGCTTGGCGGGAACCCCTCCCCCACGCCGGTACTGCGCATGCTCCTCCCGCCGAGCAACGGTCTCTCCTCAGTTCTGTCGTCCGCCGTAGAACCTACAGGGACCTGAGAAAGAGGGGAGGAAGGGCGGGTGTGTATGATGGCACAGATGACCACTCGAAGAACCACAGTTACAGGTAAGCAACCTGTTCTTCTTCTTCGTGGTCTCTGTGCCTTCATACACTAGGAGACTGTGTAGCTTACCGGTCGGACGGCGGGTCAGGTCCTACAGCACGGAAGCCAACACCTCACGTCCAAACCGGGCATCTCTGCGCGACCGGCAGTCGAGCCTGTAGTGGCGCACGAAGGTCGATGGTTGGGACCAGGTCGCCACACGGCAGAGTTCATGCAGGTCAACTCCTCGCAGGAGGGCCGCAGAAGTAGCCACCGCTCTGGTGGAGTGGGCTCGAAGCAGGACTGGCGGAGGCTTCCTCGCGAGCTCATACGCCAGTTCAATAGTCCTCACCACCCACTTGGAGAAGCGCTGGGTGGACACTTTTAGGCCCCTCCGACGTCGCCCATAGCAAACAAAGAGATGCGGCGTCTGTCGGAAGGAAGCAGTCCTGTCCTTGTAGAAAGCCAATGCCCGACGCACGTCCAGGGAGTGGAGGGACCGCTCCAACGGTGTCGTCGGGTTCGGGAAGAAGGCAGGCAGGATGATGTCCTGGTTGAGATGGAAACTGGACACCACCTTTGGTAGGAACGAGATGTCAGGTCTCAGGACCACCTTGTCCCTGTGGAAGACCGTGAAGGGCTCATCGGAACGAAGAGCTGTGATCTCACCCGCTCGCCTCGCTGAGGTCACCGCTACCAGGAAGGCAGTTTTCATTGTCAGGAGCCTGTCATCCGAGGTCGCCATCGGCTCGAAGGGCGGCTTCGTCAGCTGCGAGAGCACCAGCGAGAGGGACCACGGCGGTAGCGGCGGCGATACCGGCGGGTAGAGATGATGAAGTCCTTTCAGGAACCGCTTAACGGTATCGTTCCTGAAGAAGGCCGAGGCAGCAGATCGTGGCGGTTGGTATGCCACGATCGCGGAGAGATACACCTTCAGGGATGGAAACGCCAGGCCCTGTTGCCGGAGGTGCAGGAGGAAGTGCAGGACGGTCGAGAGCCCCGCGGGCGATACCGGCTCACTCCTCCCGTTAGCGAAGGTCAGGAAGCGTCGCCACTTGTATTGATAGTTGCGACGGGTGGATTCCTTCCTGGCCGCGACGAGGACGGTACCGAGCACGGGATCGTCTAGTGCGATATCCTCCAGGCATGGAGGGCCAGGCGTGGCAGGTCCGGATGGAGGACTCGGCCGCCGGAGTGGGAGAGCAGGTCCGGTGTCGGTGGCAACCGGAGCAGGTCGTCTCGCGCGGCTTGTAGCAGGGGTGCGAACCAATGTTGCCTCGGCCAGTACGGGGCTACCAGGATCGCGTCGGCTCGGTCGGCGAGGATCTTCGATATCGTCCGGCCGAGCAGCGGGAACGGCGGGAACGCGTAGAGGAGTTCCCCGGTCCACGGAAACTGGAAAGCGTCCCCGATGGAGGCACGATCGTGGCCCGCTCTGGAACAGAATCGGCGACACTTCGCGTTTTCCCTGGTCGCGAAGAGGTCGATCGATGGTTCGCCCCAGCGGTCCCGAATCAGTCTGAACGCCTCTCCGGAGAGAGACCATTCGTGATGGGATGAGGTGTCCCTGCTGAGGGCGTCTGCCGTGGTGTTCTCCTGCCCGGCCAGGTGAACCGCCACGGGATGCGTGTGCAGGCGAATGCACCATTCCCACAGGCCGAGCGCGATGTCGAGCAGGGTCGTGGAATGAGTCCCACCTTGTCTGTTGATGTAGCAGACGGCGGTGGTGTTGTCCGTCAGAATCAGGACCGTGCGTCCCGCCACGGCATGGCGGAACGCCCGTAGGGCTTTCCAGACGGCGAGCAGCTCCAGCGCGTTGATATGGAGAGCGGTCTCGTCGTCGGTCCATCTGTCGCGGACTCTGAGATCGCCGCAGTGGGCACCCCATCCATACAGGGAGGCGTCGGTCGTTACCGTCACCTTCGGTGTCGGCTGTTGGAAAGGCATCCCCGACATGAGATTGCGTCGCGACTGCCACCATCGGAGGGATGAGCGGACGTCTCCCGGCAGCTGCAGTCGGAGTGTCTGTTCGTCTCGCAGGGGGTCGAATATGCGGACGAACCAGTGTTGAAGAGGTCTTGCTCTCAGCCTGGCGAGATATGTCACAGCGGTCGTCGCAGCCATGTAGCCCAAGAGCTGCTGGACGCTTCTCGCAGATAACGTCGGGGCCGTACGAGCGTGAGCGGCGGCCCGGATCAAGGTTTGTGCTCGAGACTCTGGTAGGTACGCCCTGGCGGAGGTCGAGTCGAGCGTCGCCCCGATGAAGTCCAAGATCCTCGCCGGCTCGAGGTGGGACTTCTTCGGATTCACTCGTAGACCAAGGCGGGTCAGGAGTGACAACGTCATGTGGACGTCGTGGTAAAGTCTCTGTTTGCAGGACGCCACCAACAGCCAATCGTCGAGGTAGGGGAAGACGGAAGCGCCCTTCGTCCGTAGGTAGGATACCACCGGGGCCATGCACTTGGTGAAGACCCTTGGGGGAGTCGAGAGTCCGAACGGCAGCACCTTGTACTGGTAACAGGTGTCGTCGACTGCGAAGCGGAGGTACCGTCTGTGCTGCGGGCGAATGGCGATATGGAAGTATGCGTCTCGGAGATCGATGGAGGCGAACCAGTCCCCTCGATGTAGGAAGGGTAGGATCGACGGTATCGTGACCATCTTGAACCTTTTGGGGCGGATGTAGTAGTTCACCCCTCTGAGGTCTAGGATCGGCCGGAGGGTACCGTCGGCTTTCGGTACCGTGAAGTACCTGGAGAAGAAGCCGGTGGTCTTGGCCTCTTGCGGGAGCCGCTCGATCGCCCCTTTCTGGAGGAGGGATTGGATCTCTTCCAGGAGGGCCGGACTCGACGGCGTGGAGTAATAAACGCCGCGAGGAGGAATATCGAGAAACTCGATGGCGTAGCCAAGACGGACGATGGAAAGCACCCAAGAGTCCGTAGTGACATACTGCCACTCCGCTAGGTGTCGAGCGAGAGTCGGTCGGTCTCCGAGCGCTGATGGTAGGCTGAAGAGTGGGTATTGGTGGGTCCTGCCAGGCACGTCAAAACCGAGACTTTGTCTCGGAGGAGGACTTCTTCGACGAAGGCGGGCGCCGCCTAATCGTGCGTCTGGCCGATGAGCCGGAGGACGGTCTCGACTGTCCAGACTGGGCCGAACGCTGGAACGACGAGGTGGAAGATCGTCGCCAGGATGGTCGGAAGGTGGAGGCCCTGCGGGTCTGCGTGGCCGGCTGCAGCCCGATCTTTTTTGCGGTCAGTCTCGCCTTGACGAGATTGTCCAAAGCTTCGTCTGTGGACGAATTGAATAGGCCTTCACCGTCGAAGGGGAGATCTTCAATCCTCCTTCTGGTGTCCTCCTGGATGTCGGCCGGTCGAAGCCAAGCATGGCGGCGAAGGCCGACGGATCCCGCCATGACCCGGGAGGCGATCTCCACTGCGTGCCGGGAGGAGGCCATCTGGTGCCGAGCGATGGAGATAGCCTCATTGAAGATCACGGAGGAGGCTTGGCGGATGTCCTCCGGTACCGCTTCCATCGCTGGTTGCAGGCGATCGAGCACTTTCTTCAGGTATGCCGCGAGGCAAGCCTGAGTGTTGGACAGCCTGATCTGCAAGGAGGCAGCTGAATAGAACCTCCTTGCGTAGGCGTCCAACTTCCTGCCCTCTTTGTCCGGCGGGGTGGTGTGTTGCCTGCCGGAGCCCTTCGTCTGCGCGGACTCGACGACCACAGAGTTCGGTGCAGGGTGATTAAATAGATAACCGGCGTTATCCTTCTGCACCCGGTAGAGGTGTTCTAACCGCTGCGGTATCGGCTGAGCCGAGGCCGGTCTATCCCAGGCGGCCTTCACCAGTCTGGATACCCGGGGCAGGAGAGGCAGCGGGGCCGTGGAAGGTCGCTTCTCCTCGAAAACGGAGAAGGCTGGATCGTCATCCTCCGGCTCCGCATCGGCGATCTTAAGGCCGAGGGTAGTGGCCATGCGGAGCAGCATCGCAGAGAACTGGTGGACGTCCTCTGGAGCAGAATCTGGGATCGGGTCCCCGAATCCCAACGGAGGAGACTCCTGGGAGGCCGCCTCAGACACCTCAGACTCCGCACTCGAGTCGTACGACTCCGAGCTCGGTGAGTCCTCTCGCCGCTCGCTCTCCGGCTCCTTCGTAGTCGCCGCAGGTGTTGCCTTCCTAGGCTTCTCCGCAGCCGGGGCGGTGGTAGCAGCAGCGTCCCGCTTGGGATGGCTGACCACTGACTTCACCCTCTTGGTGGTGACCGGGGTAGTCTGGCAGGCTGACGTCGTCGTAGTCCGCTCAGTCACCACCGCCTCCGTAGGGCGCGTCGCCGTTGCCGTGACCCTAGGAGGTGGGGATATCGCCCGATACCGTGGTGAAGGCTCCCTCGCCCTATGATATCGAGGGGAGGGAGAGCGGCTGAAGGAGCGGCGGTCCGACGGAGATCGGCTTCGGCGTCGACGGTACCGAGCCTCGTCCCCTCTAGGCGAGCGCGATTCGCGCTGTCGACGAGGTGACCGGGACCTCCGGAAGGTCTCCCAGCGACTCGGGCCACGATGGTACCGATCCCGGTACGATGGCGAATGCGACCGATAGGAGGCCGGGCGCTCTCTCCATTCAGATTCCCTCGCGTACCTGGCCACGTAGGACGCCGAGGTGTATCTGGAGGCAGACGAGCGAGGTTGTTCCTCTCTTGTCTCCCTCGGAGGCGGCGAGGCCACCGGACGCTCGGAAGAGCGGGACCGGGACCTGAAGGAGGTCGAACGCCGCTCCGGAGAAGCAGAGGGCTCTCTCTGCTGCAGGTCGGCCGACCTGCGACGGCTAAGAGGGCGGTGGCGCTCCTCCACCAGGGTTGGAGGGTCTGCCACAGGCGAGTCCGGGCGCTGTTGGGGAACGTCCTCGATCTCATCCTCCGAGAGGTCGACGGACTCGCCTCGCCCTTTGGAAGGCTGCTGAGTAGGAGGAGGAGTAGGAGGTTGAGCGTCCCCAGCCGGGGAGCGCTTCTTTTCCTTCTTCTTCTTCTTCTTCTCCTTCTCCTTGCCCTTGCCTCCGTCCGGAGCAGGGCGCTTTTTTGCAGGCGTCTCCGTAAGGGGAGCCTCAGCCTTCCTCGCCGTCGAGGATCCTTTCGCTGACTTGGCAGCCGCCGACAGCTTCGGGATCCTCGGTAACGCCGAAATCGGCGTTTCGCCGGTACCGAGCCCGATACCGACGAGGTGGACGGAACGGCAGCCGCCGATACCGTCGATGGCGTGGTCGTCTTCTTGTCGGCCATCTTGGAAGTGGAGGTCTCGTCTATCGCCCGCAGAGACTGTTCCCAACAATAAGATTTGAGTCTCGCGGAGCGGTTGCGAAGAGTTTGCGGAGTAAAATCCCTGCAAATTTGGCAAGTCCGGATGTTATGGGACTCGCCCAAACAGAAGAGACACTCCTTATGGCCGTCGTTGAGGGCAACCTTGCGGCCGCAGGACACGCACTTCTTAAAGAGCGCGGACATAAGACGAAGAAACGCCAAACTCCGAAATCCAAAAAGACGAAAACCGAAGGGGGAGTCCGAAAGAGAGGTCAAAGACAGTCCGAAAGTCCGTAAAACCGTGAAAAAACAGCAAGCCAAGCACGACGTGAGAGGAACAAACTAAAGAACCTTCCGTACGCGGCGGCGGACGAGAAAGAACTGAGGAGAGACCGTTGCTCGGCGGGAGGAGCATGCGCAGTACCGGCGTGGGGGAGGGGTTCCCGCCAAGCGAACAAGCTCTAGAAGTTTCCGAACGCTACCGCGCAGGCGCTAAAGCTCCTAGTGTATGAAGGCACAGAGACCACGAAGAAGAACATGGCTTAACATAGTTAAAAGGTCTAGATAGTTGTCCTGTTTTAGCAATTGATTAAAGAGAAGGCAGAGTCAGTCTGTGAGCCTCAGGCAGCCCCTAACTACTTCTGATGCAGCTCATGAGGCATCATCTTGAAGAAAACAAGAGCATCATGAGCATCATTTCCTCATTTTCCCGAAGAGGTACAGGATATTATGACTGGAATCCTGTCGGTTAGTTCCAACTAGAGTAAATCTGTGGAATCAACTGCTGAATAAGGAGTCAACCATAAGTAAATCCAAAAGATTCAATGTGTTTACCCTAGTCAAGTAAATCCAATAGATTTAATGTGTTTACCCTAGTCAAGAATAATAATAGGATCAAATAGGTCAATAGGTCAAAGTATCTCAGTTTTGGAAGTCTGATCTGTCATTTGCAACATGAGCTGGCCCAGTTCTAGAATGTCCTTATCTCTCTTTCTGCCCACATGAATGATTTGCAGCTCTGTACTTTTGCCAACTGAGAAGGAGGGATTTCTTTCACTGGGCCCCAAGTATAACAGGAGGCCTGTATCTTGCCTTCTTGTTTGGAGCTCACTATGAACACTTAATACAAACAGGCTCTGTGAAAACCCAGCACTTCTTGGCTTTAGTATCTACAGGAGGGGTATGAAACTGCACCTGGGGTGGGATGGGGCCAATTTTCAACCCGCATGATATTTCCCTTCAAGGAATCTAAAACTGACCAGAAGATACTTCTCAGTTTTGTATAAGATAATATTTTTGCTAGCTTTTTATGTTTTAGGGGCATTTGATAGGTAAATGAGGCCAACCATTGCATTTGGGAGTGTTTTAGGGCAAATTTGTGCCTGTTTTTTTTAAAATAGTCTGAGGGCTTCGGGGTTACCCTCAAGATCCCCATAAAAAAGGAGTTGAGGCTACACTAGGCCTATGGGTTCCACTGCCCACCCCAATCTCCAACTTGGCCTAGCTCCACTGTCTTAAGGAAACAGTATCACTTTAAAGCATATTTAAAAATCCCTTGTGCTGAAGAGGTATCAAATGATCAGTACAAAACAAGCAGGAAGCTCTTGCTAGCAGGCAGCTGTTTCTAGCTCTTCTCCTTTCTCTCTCCAGCACCAAGGAAATTGCTGGTAACTTCATAACACATCTGTTATTTAAAGGAAAAATTTTGCTTCCAGTTCCAAGAGTGTTCTATACTGCATGCACAGCTGATTGCCAGAGACCATAAAAATACATGAAATGGAAGTGGATATGCAGAAAGAGTGCATCCGAGTAGCAGATGTTCTTCTATTATTTTCCAGCTGTAGATAGTTACGCTAGAGACTGCATTTATATGTGCTTAGAAGCTAAAAATTATCACTGCTGGCAGAAGAATAACAGATTTAGAACTCTAACTTTTGTACTTGTTTAAGTTTTCAGGCAGACATTCTTAATTCAAATCTTCCTCGTTTAGAGGTACTGATAGGAAGAAAGTCAGTTGGAAAAGAGAGGAGAATAAGGAAAAAGCAATTACTGATGTGAGCAACATTTTATTTGGCTGTCCTTGCTTGGCACATCATGTTGTGTAGCACCTCTTTTCTGATCCTTCTAATGCTTGTATTTAAAATCTGTTACACAGCAATCATAATAGGAGAGGAAAAAGAATCTATCCTCTTCGCACATTAGGACAAGAGTGAGATTGAAAGTTCTTTAGACAACATAACCAATGAAGAAAAATATTTTAAAATGACATTTTGAATGGTTTTCATTTTGTTGTTCATTTAAATCTCAGGATTTTATATTTTTAACCATACATGTTTTTATTGTAATTCTCTCTAATCTGCCAGTTGCCTAGAGTTTCAGTTTGTGAAAAAAGCAGGATATAAATAAAATGATGCTAAGGGAAGATGGGATTTGTAGACCAACATCTGGGAGGTGATACATCCTCTGTACCTACATTAGAAAGTGTCTCTACCACCAAAACTTCTTCCTTTTAGCAGTTAAATTTGTGTCACAAGCCAAGGAAAATTTTAGTCTTATTGTGAACCCTCTGTCTCATTGCAGGCATGGCATCTGGTTGTTTCATGGTATTTAGAAGAGTTTAGTGGCGTCTAAAACATCACAAATGAATGGTCAATGTTGCATTTGTCCATTATTTATTTGAATTATCTTGCCACTTTCTTCCACAAATGGGATTCAAGGCAAACTCACTGGCTGGTTCTTGTATGAACAATTCCACCTTTCTCTCAGGAGACAACACTGTCTGATGGAAAGCAAGCTGAGAGGAATTTTGGTAATAATCCTCTATCACAGGTCTATAATTGAAACAGTTGGTCTTGGTACCATGTTCCCGCAGCTTTACAGTTTCAGCGAGTGGAGTAGACACCACTTTCATTTTTTAATGTTGTATTGCCAAGAGCTAATCTTACCTTAAGAGCACCACACAGCTCAACTGTATCAGCATCATCTACCACAGTTATTCGGAAGTTCGGAGTCTGAAGAAGTTCTTTGAAGAGGAGGCCATTTTCCAAAATTTTACAGCCTGTTTTTTGTGAAAGAGGATAAAGGGAATGATTAACATTATTCCAATAATTTCCTATTATTAGAATTATTGCTTTCAAATAAGGCAGAACTCTTCCAAACAGAGTATTAGGCAGCTCTCCCTCACAGCTTCATGTCTAGCTTCCTTTATTTAAAATCACTCTATTTACCTAGCATATCTGTATCTCCTCTTTTCCCAAGGCAGTCCTGTTCCATTTTATCCTCAAAATAAGCCTCTGCAGCAGGATAGGCTGACAGATAGTGGTTACACTCATAGATATCTGGTAATTACCATGTCAGAGATGGGATTTAAATCCATTTCTTCCTCATCTCATGGTATCTACTTATACAGAGCCAGCCTAGCTTCAGAAAATGCTCAGCAATGCAGCATTCCAGGCACATATTGATTGTAGGTTCTGAGTTGAGATGAACTGGACTAGACTAAGAACTTTAAAAAGGAGTCCTGTTGGAGCCCGTAGTCCAGCATTCTGTTCCCACAGTGGCAAATAAATCCTAGATACCTCTGCACAACTCCAAAGAAGGACATGATTGAGTATCATTCACTCCTGCATATCTTCCCCAGCAACTGACATTGAGAGGCCTACTGCTAACTTTTGGACCACCACAAGAAGCCTGATAGAGTAATCTTGTTGTTATTATTGTTGTTGTTGTTGTGTGCCTTCATGCCATTTCTGACTTACGCAAACATCAGGCAAACATATCACAGGGGTTTCTAGGCAAGAACTGTTCAGAGGGGGTCACCGGTATTTGAACCCTGGTCTTCCAGTATCCTAGTTCAGCGCTCAAACCACTATACTATGCTGGCTATTTATTTAATTTATATTCTAGTTTTCTCCTAGTACAGGACCTAAAGTGGCTTGCAGCAAATTAAAACAAAGATAGTTAAAACCTAATTGATACAAAAATTTTAAAAAACCAATTAACTAAACAGTTCATATAAATACATTAACATGTCCCATTAAAAGGCCCTTCTGTCAAATTAGGGCTTTCCTAAATAAAAAGAATGGCCACTCTAAGGAAGTACTCCTAAGTAATACATATTGTCAATTCCTATTCTGCATTAAGATGCAGAGGGAAGGACCAAAGCATCCCTTCAGGTCTATGCTCCAGAGACTGGCAATCAGTCCCTGGGGCAGGGAAAATTTATCTTACCTAGGCAGGGCACTGGATTGTAAAAGAGTTCTCCTAGGCTCCCATGCAACCTGGAGCAACTGTGGGAAAAACAGCTGTAAAACCAATAGAGGAGTCACTGACCCCTCATTAATATATCTCTTGACCTTTGCCATGCTAGCAATTTATGCTGCAGAAGAAAGAAAAATAAATATAGAAGATCCTGGGATTTGGATCTAGCTTGTCCTGTGCTGCAATCCATGAATGCTAAGCTGGAAATAAGCCCTACTGGGACTTATGTCTGGCTAGTATGCACAGCACTGCACTGCTTATCATACGCATGGAATTTAGAGTATTCCTGGAAAGAGACAGAAATGCTAAATGAGACTGAGACCTATCTGCCAGAGGCATTAGCCATCTTTGAAGAGTAATGGGTTACTTGACATCCCTAAAATGTTTGGCATAGCACCTCTGCAAAGCAACTTTGCGTTTTGGGGAGATACCATTTTTTAGAAAATAAATGAATGGCCATAAAAGCATAATGAAGTTCAAAGAAGTCCCCTTCCTCCCTTCTCCCCACAACAATGCTGTTGTCGCTTGTATTTGCTATTGAGAATATCAGTAACAGTGCAGTTCTGTACTTGCCTTCTCAGATGTGAGCCTCACTGAATTCAATAGAACTTACTTTTAGATAAGTATGGGCAGAATTGAACTGAATGATAATATACCTGTGGTATAAGGACATAAGCAAAGGCATCACATAATTTCTTCAAATTACCTATTGTGGTTTCACAGAACTTTTCTGCAGCTACCTCATTGGCAATGTTAGCTCCCATCAGCACGCTAATGTCTATTCCCATTTTCTCTCGGATTATATCTGATATCAGTTTGAGTCCCTCTGGACCTTCATCTATTCCCTGCAGTAAACATAACAGAGAGAAAAAGAGAGTAAGTGAAAAATATTAAAAATTCTGCTATGTACTGGTAACGCCTGGTTAGAAAATGGAAGCAATTATCCTTGCCAGAGGGTGAAATTTGCAATAACATCTATAAGCAATCTCTGTTAAACTACACCCTGCAGTGACCACTAGACTGCAAGCTCACTAACAAGCTATGTTACCATCACATTTTAAAAATCTATCTTTCAGAATTCAAAAACACTGAGCCAAAGATGAGATCTGGATCAAGCCAAATTGACGTCAAGGCAGTTTGCATTTTTCCATCTCAGCATCCTTCAAATAAGAGGGTAATCACTATTCATAAGTAAATGAGGAATTCATTACTGTGCCCTACAACAAACTACAGTAGGCAGATGCATAAGTATTCTTGGCCTTGCTAAATTTCCTGGCCGTACACACACTGAACAGGCAAAAAAAGAAAACACATTTTTGAGCTGTGGGGGAGATAAATTGCTATATTATTTATTTCAGCCAACAGGCTGTAGATGAGTGGGTGGAATTCTAAAACATAGTTTTGGACACTAAATTTATAAAGGTTCTAGAAATGAAATAGCTTTTGGGATTCCATACCCAAAAGATGCTCCCATACTAACTGCTTCTGTCTCTCTATGTAGTTGGGGGATGGCAGGGGTTAAGAACGAAGTTTTTCCTTTCATTGGTAGCCCATGCTCTTTCAAGCTGCATCACTTAACATGGTTTCCTGACTTTTTTTTGTAGAGCTTTTCAGAGGGTGTAACTGTAAAGGGAAGTGGGGAGAATTGAAAAGTTCTCATTTGAACATACAATGCCACACACAAGACTCTGAATAATGTCCAAAAGTTCCTAGCTATGGCCATTTCCGCACTAGGCTGTTATAGCGCTGTGATTCCACTTTCAACATCCTATGGAATCCTGGGGTTTGCAGTTTCGGGAGGGGCCGGCCAGCCCCTCCCAAAACTGCAAACCCCAGGATTCCATAGGATGTTGAAAGTAGAATCACAGCGTTATAACAGTCTAGTGCGGAAATCGCCTATGTCGCTTCTCAGTAGGTTTGCCAGGTGAAAAATAGGACAGAGCTCCTGTACCTTCAACACCTATGTAGCAAAGAGAATTTCAGCAGGTGCTGCTGGTCATGCAGCCTCCACTTGCTGAAATTCCCTCTTCCGCACAACCATTAAAGGCATAGGAGTCTTGCCTTCATGTTCACCTGGTAACCTAACTTCTCGGCCTCTAGTGGCAACTGCAGAGAGGCAGGAGCCATTTTTCCCTTGGAATCTGCCGTGGGGGGGGGCACACCAGTGCATTTTGTAGTGTTGGAAAGGAAGTCATGTCATTTCTGGTCATCATTTTGGCTGCTTTTGGGGCTTTTTTAAATTTTTTATTTTGAGGGGATTCACTACAAAAAGACAATCATCTGGTAGTAAAAGAAGAAGACTACATTATAGATGGATAGACTCAATCAAGGAAGATGCGTCCCTGAATCTGCAAGACCTGAGCAGGGTGGCTGATGATAGGATGAACTGGAGGTCTACCATGCACAGGGTGCCTAAATCATAAATCAAAGTTTACCTGATGACAGTTAACAACAACTGGGACTGGCAGAAGTAAACTCCACATTTACAGCTGGTTTTAGGTGAAGTGGGTCAGTTTGGTGCAAAAAAATACAAATAAAAGTGGGGGACAGAGGGTTTGGGGGGCTTCTGAGGAGCTGTGCTTTGGGCCCCAAGGGCCACAGGTAGCCAGCCCATGGGCTGCACTTCACCCATGCCTGCTCTAAGGGCTACTCAGGACTTAGGGCTGATGTAGGTAAAGTCCTTCATCATGATAAGCTACTTGAAGATGCTTAATAGGGTCCCATTACTCTAAGTAAGTTTGGACATAGTCATGTATGCTGTAATGAGAAGGAAGGGTAGGTTATGAGCATGGTTCAGGTACACTGCAGTGAGAAGGGAAGGGTAGGTTATGGATGCAACAAACAAAAAATCAGAGAAGATATACCGGTATACCAAAAACTCCATTAGGAATGAAGCTAAAAAAACCAGTCATCTTCTTCCTCCCTCCCTTTTCCTTCATTGCTTCTTTAAACTGTTCATAATTCTATTGATTCAGCATTCCACTGAATAATTTCTGAACATTCTAAAATGATAAGTACATATATATTAAAAAGTTTGTCCCATATGTGCCATACCTTAATAAGAGTTATACCAACAGCTTTCTTGGCTACACGCCCAGTGATCTCATCACAGATTTTATGAATAAACTGGTGAGGAATAACAAAAACCAACAAATCTGCATCATTTACAGCTTCTTTCAGGTTTGGAACAGCAACCTATGGAATAATACATGAAGAAAAAAAAGAGAGAGAAAAGTGAAACAATGATACAAGTGAAACGTCTCTCAATTTCCAAGTTTCATTTCATACTGAATCTTCAATTTGTTTGTTGAAATTAAAAGTTTATGAGATTCTGGAATCCAGTCATGTTAATGGCAGATGAGATTTAGCAAGCTCTGCTAGACTGTGTACACTTGAGGCGCTGTGCCTGACAGGGGAGGCTTCTTCTGTCATGCAAGTGGGCTTCCTGATTCATTGGGGCCTGAAGACTCCACAAGAGCCAGGATCAGGTCCCATGAAGTGTCCACATGGGAACGGAGTGGCCACAGTGGGTCCCAAGGCTTCAGTAGAACCACATACTTCAGCGGAGCACGGGGGTGAGGGCGTTTCACCCCTCATGGACATTACATTTTCAGCATCTGGACCTCTTGTATGCATATAATTTGCTTTTCTATATTCTTGCTTACGGAAGACAAGAAGCTCTTTGCTTGCTGCAGCTGTATTTTGCCTCTAGCCTTAGAGCTTTCTTATATTTGAATTTAAAGAGATGGTACTTTTTAAAAAATTGCTACTGGCATTATAGGAGAATCAACCTAAGTTATTTTATGTTTTTTACTTTTTTCTTTTCTTCTTTATTTACTTTTACCTTGGCATTATATATCTTTTTTGTGTACTGTGATTTTTGAAACATCTTGGATTTGGATGTGAATTATGGACCTTTTTTTTTTTACCTTTTAAAGGACTGATTGCTTTTCTTCCGATGTTTGACAGTCTGCGCTGTCTGGCTATTACTTTGTGCTTTTGATATGGATCATAGTACTGGACATATACTAATTATGGAATAGGACTTTGTTTTTAGTATCAAGACAATCATATTGGGTATTTTGAAGATGGAATTGTTAAAATTATTTGCCCAGTCTGTTTGATGTGCAGTGTTGTGCTAATTTTGAGACCTCTGGGTTACCCTTTCTTGTTAACTAATGTTTTGAGTATATAGCCTTATTGTTTGGGAATACAGGATGCACTGAATGGAATTACCATGGCTTCAGCAATGGAGTGCGACATTCATACTAGAAATGACCTAGGAAGTTCTGAAGATGTACCTGAGTATTTTTTACATTTTTTTGGCTGAATTCAGTCAAACTGCCATATTTGCTGGTATATAAGACACACTTTTTCCCCTAAAAAATGCCTTCTGAAAATGGGGTTTGTCTTATACACACCGGTGTGTCTTATATACTGGCAAATACGGGTAACTCCCGCTTGGCCTAAACACACAGGAAAGTGAAGGAGGGGAAAGGAGTGCTTGTGTGGGCGCTCCTTTCACCCTTCCCCCTATTGTTTTGCCTGTGTAGGGAGAACTCCCTGCTGAGGCAAAATGCACAGAAAGGCAGCGTGGGTGAAAGGAGCTCTAGTTCCTTTTTTTTCTCCTTTTCTCTCTTAAACTGTTAATTTTAAATTTGATATTTATAGTATAGCAAGAAGAGTAATTTAAAAATAGCTTTATTTATTTGTTGTTTTTAAAATTTACTTACTATATAAAGAATTATCATTCTGATAATTATTAATGTTAATATAAAATAGAATAGGAAGAAGGTATCAATGATTAAAACTGTTATATAATTATTAAGTTCTTAAATGATATTTGATAAGTAAGTTAGAATTGTTATTAACGACTAACAACTTAGTTAGAATTATTAACTAATTTTGTAAGTCTAGATTTACTATGAAAATTAATAACAAGCAACAAGTATTAATTTTTTTAAAGAACCTAATGATTAGTTGTTACTGCTGGATTACTAAATACTGTTTGCAGCAGGGGTGGGAACCAATTTTAGTTACGTGTAGTTATGTTGTTGTAGTGTAGCTTTATATTTGTAGTTTTGTTATTTTTTCCTTGTTTTTATTTTTATAGCTTATTTCTTTGTGTTACTTTGTTCTCTGTAATGTTATTGAGCTTTTCTATATTGCTTTTCTTTGTCTTTTTCTTGTCTCTTTTATTATCATACAAAAGGAAAAAGAAAGAAAGAAAGAAAAGGTTTTACAGTACTGGTCCTCAAACTAGATGATTTCAGACCAAATAGCTAAATATATTGAAGCAAATATTCCCAGGTACATTTTTCCACACTACCTTGGCAAATACACTCAGCTGGAATTGCAAAAACTTTGACTGGCACAGTAAAAATACACAGTTGGAAAGCAAATAGTAACAACAAATTAAAAATTGACTGCAGGCACAGTGACATAAGCAATTTTAGACCTAATCTATTCAATACAGACTATCAAAATAATGTTTCTGACAGTTCTACTTTTAAGTGGAAAACACAATGAATGTAAGAAGGCATATTTTAGTTTGGAAAAAATGTAATACTTCTTGCAAATGTTAAAGGGCCAATGTGATTCCTATGCAGGTTAGATCCAGAAGATCGTGAAGAGAATTCCATTGAAGAAACAGGGACACCCCAGCTATTCATTTCCCCCAGAGATCTCTGTCTCCCTAAAATCTGGTGAGGATCTATCCAAACCCTTCTTTTTGGCCATTTCCACACTACACTTTCAACATCCTGTGGAATTCTGGGGTTTGTAGTTTACTGAGGCCAAAGAGCTCTCTGTCTGATAATTCTAAATGCCCCTTCCTAAACTAAAAACTCCAGGATTTCATAGGATGTTGAAAGTGGAATAACAGCACTATAACAACGTAGAGCAGAAATGACCTTTGTTTTTGCAGAATACTGCTTTTTCATACAAAAGTGGTAGACTGTGTAAAACAATGTATTTTTCATGGAAGGTGGTATTTTACACAAAATGTTGTATTTTACACAAAAAATTTTTGAAGAAAAACCCCTTCTATGAAATTTTAAGACTGCATGAAAAATAACAAAAACACCACCAAATTATTGAAAATGCAAAAACTCTTGTAATCCCATTTATAAGAGAAAAAACATTTACTTTTTTGGTTCTGCATGCAAAAAATGAAATACACACAGATTTACATTCCTAGAGATTGCGCAGTGTGTAACAACCCACCACAAAATCCCTACACTTTGATCACAATGTTAACTACCACTATTTCCCAGGTTTCAAGCAGGAGCTTCCTGTATACTTGGAGATGCTAGGAGATGATCCTAAGATCTTTCAGACATGGGGGGGGGAGGGTACAGGCATCCCCTGTTTTTAAACACCTCGCTTTTTGACACCCCACTCTTTTGAACATGCCAAAATATAGATACATTCTCTTCTTTTGATGTGGACTCCACTTTTTTGACTGTGTATGCTAACTGAAAAGGGTCAAAAGAATGGACTCTGCATTCAAAGAATGGTACACATCTATAATTTAGCATAGTCAAAAGAGGAGAAGGGGAGACTGTGGAGACGGGATTTAAAAGAGAAAGCCTCCACTTAGGATTTTCTATTGGGATGCAAAGTTAGTATTCTTTTCCCAGAAGCCTTCTCACTGGCTCCTGGGGCCATCCGTCTTGCTTTAGACCCCACGTGGAACTAGAGAAAGAAACCAAATGATGTAGTGTGCCCACAAGCCTGACAGCAACCCAGAGAGAGAAGACTGTGGTGGGCCCAGTGTGTGTGCATTGTGGACAATATGTACATGGATGTTGCTGTGCATTTTGCTGTTGCTGCACCACCCTCAGGAGCATGGGTGTGTGTCTATGTGTGTCTTGGAGTGGAAAGGGAGAACAGCCACGGTGACTGAAACAAACAGAGCAAAAAGATGGTGCTGACTCAATTCACTTTCGGCATTTCAATGTTTTCTGCTTTTTTGACAGGGCTCTGGTCCCTAACCTGTCAAGTAAGTGGGGGCTTTCTGTACTGTTTTAGAAAAACCCAAGCCCCGAAACCACCTTGGTCGTACAGAATCAGATGTGGGGTTTTTTGTACCCTAGCCCAAAGCTATATAAGACTTACCACATTCTCAGGTAGCTTGTATCCAGGGAGATACTTTACATTCTCATGGTCATTGTTTATGATATCTGTCAATTTTCTTCCATTAACAGTTTCTTCAAAAACCCACATCTTCACAGTAGAAGCAAATTTCTGCATTGTCTTTACATTTTTGCCTATTATTTTAGCCACAGCAGATCCCCTGTTTTAAAAATAGGAGAGCAAAAGATTACGCCTTATAAAATATGACATTTTAAAACAGAGAATGGTAATTCAATTTTAATAGCAAAGCAATTAAGTCTAATTACTTGTAAACATTCTCCAGTGGAGGAACACCAGTGAAAGAGAAATGCAGCTAGAGGTTGTTTACTTGAGTGGGTGACTGTGAATCACATGAAATTTGACTTCCGTTAGCTCTGCAAGGAGTTGGACCTAGATTATTACCGTAGTTTATGTTTAATCCTAGATAAACCAATGGGACAAATTAGTTATAACTATTTTACAACTTACTGATTTCAATGAACAATTATATATTTTAAGAACTCAGATTCTATTTCTCCCCCAAACAGGAATATGTAACACATATTACATATGTGTAATAAAGACAGTCCTACAAAAAGCAGTTAATAACCAACAGAAAATACCGTCAGAAAAACAAGAAATCACTCTAAGCAGCCACCCACAATAATAACATACCGGTACCCATTGGTTGCTATGTGAATTCAAGCAGACTCCAACTTATGGCATCCCTTCTGCAGCATTTTTCTTGGCAAGGCTGATTCAAATGAAATTTGCCATTGCCTTCCTCTAAGCTGGAAGGTGTGTGAGTTTCCGTGGCTAAGCAGGGATTTAAACCCTGGTCTCCCAGAGCCCTAGTCCAGTGCTCAAAACACTATATCATACTGGCTTTCAATATAGTCATAATGAGAGGTGATTTTTTTTCTTCAGTTGAAGGCCTTCCTAAACAGACAGGTCTAGGTCAAACACTTATGCCTCATATGGGCAACTCCCCAGCAGCCCTCAGTGATCCTCTTGCAGCCTGCACATGAATATCTAAAGCTCCTTCTAATTTAAAGCCACAATCAATTTTAAAAGCAATTGCTGGAAACTTGCATAAGTCTGTCTTGAAAGGAACACTGTTGCGGCAGATACAGTTGGCTCTTTAAGGATGTCTGATGGGGCATCAGATATAAAAAGGTATAGTACCTTTACAAGAAGCCTGTGCCTTTCAGCATCCTGTAATCTGATGACTCACTCTTTTGATGCTTCCAAATTAAGGACAACTTCCATTAATTTGCTCTTTCATCAGTTCTTCTTGCCTACAGAGTCTTGCTTGGGACCACTGACACACGTGTTTGGTCCCAAGTCTTCGCTATGGAAAGGGTGGAACGCCTGTTCGAATTAATGGAACTTGTCTGTATTGCAAGCATTGAAACAGTAGGTTTCCTTAAGTTCTTCTTGCCTACAGATGTTTGCTTGGGATTGTCCATGCGCTGCTGGAGAAATGAGCCCAGGTGTGTGTATGGGAGGCACCAAGCCAGCTGAGAGACTTCACAAATACTGTGCACAGGTCAGTTCCAAGAAAACCTGCACAAGTCTTTCATGTTCCCTATGTTAGATGGGTTCTGCTTTTCTACCATTTCTGCTTTCTGACAGTGCTCTAGTCCCTAATATGTCAGGTCAGTGCTGGAAGTCTATACAAGGGTCAAGCAGGAAAGGGAAGCAGAAGTGGAAGAGGGGAGAGAAGGGGGAGAGGGGGAGAGAGAGAGAGAGAGAGAGAGAGAGAGAGAGAGGAATTCCCTCCCTCCCATAACATCCCTAACCATCTTCAGAAACCAATGCAGGAGTTCAACAGACTCTCTGGGATAAGTAAATTTGAAAAAAAAAAGCAGATAGTGATAACAATTCAGCTAAAACCTCCAAATTATTTTTCCTAGCTAGTTTCAGACAGAGTTAAAAACCATATAGGGGAAAAAACAGACCCCATAAGGACCTTTTTTGCAGTGGCACCCCAGTTGTGAAATTCCTTCTCCCTCTGAGGCTCAATTACAGGAAACATTAGGATTGTTTCACCGCAGAAGCTGAGGTTGGAACTTTTTTTTTTTTTAAAATAACACTAGCTTTGTTTTTAAAACAAAGTTTTAATAACAGAAGAGCTATACATCCATAGCTGTTAAACAAAGTAATACTTAATACTAAGGCCCTTTCTGCACCATATCACAATCATGCGGTGTTCTGGTGTCATTTGAAGCCTCCATTTTCCGCAGTCACCTGGGGGTTCGCAGAACAGCACCGGCATTGTACCTGGTGCATATTCCGCAGCTTGGCATCCTTGGCCACTCCCAGATCCCGCCTGCCCCATCCTTACCCCACCTCCACTAGCTGGCCACTTTTTTTTTACCGGCACACCTGCTAACGTTAGCACGCTAGATGGTGCCCACAGGTGCCCACATCATTTCCCAGCCATTTTCCCCATTTACTGCTGGCAGGTGCTAACGTGCTAACAGTGATGCTGGCTTTAAAAAATTTTTTTTTAAAAAAAGCTGGTGCCACTGTTATGGGGCTGATGTTGTCACAGGAGTTAGTGTCAACATCATCCCTGGGGTGGCCTTCCTAGCCAACATCTCCTCAGGTGTTTGCTTAGTGCAACAAGGGCAGCAGCCACCCTGCTACTGGGTGGAGCTTCCCTGGGAGATGCTGAGGGAGGGACAAGCAGGGACTGCACACATCCCACCCACTCCCCGCTTGTTCATGGAAGGACACAAGATAGAGGATCTGCATGGGCCCAGCTATTGCAATTGCTGCAGGAAAGGCCGGTTATTGTCAGATTTTCCTCGATAATGAAAAACATCAGGATTCCCACAGCTTGCAGCCAGGATAGCACCTGATTAGCGATGACGTCAAGCGGTAAGGTGACTCCCTGAGCAGGAGCAAAGCACGGCTGTTGCACATAGAAGATACCATGCAGACAGGGTCTAAGATTTGTAAAAGGTACTAGCAATTACTTTTCTTTGTTGCAGGATCTGCACTTTGATGTATCTGTACTACAGATGTGCCTCTTACAAAACTGAAATAAATCTTTTATGTTAACACATTGTAACTTCTGAAGTTGGAAAGAGCAACAGAGCCTTACAGTAGTATACTGTTTGGTCTCTTGTTCTAAAATAAGATCATGAACTTCCTTCCAAAAAACTTTAGCTTTAGAGCAGTAAAAGCCACATGTGCAAGAAGGCTCCTTGCTATTACTGCCTTTCCAGCATAATGGAGAGATTGAGTTGTTAATCTAAATCTGACAGGAGTAAAATAATACATATGGATTATTTTGTAATGTTTTCATTGGTTGCTTCTGATACAGATTTCAATGAGGAAAAGGGTCCAGATATTATTATTCTATTGTGCATTTGATCTTGTCATGTTTATGTCTAACTTCCACACTGATTTTTGACCTAATGTCAGGTCTCCTGGGAATGAATTTTCAGTGAACCAATTATAAATTCTTGACACTGTTCCTCTTCATGTAAATTTTTCTTCAGTGCATAATGGTTCAAAACATATCAGTACCCTTAGGGAACCACATTTTCTGTATGAGGTTTTGGTGAAAGTCGAGACAAGCATTTTAAAAAGCTGTATACTATCTAAATTTTCCACTGTTCTTCAGTGGCCTCCAACAAAGAGGTCACACAGTGAAAAAACCCTGGAAAATCTCCACAGTCTGCAACTACTGTAATTTGCCTTCGAAATAAATGACTGAGTGGCATATGAGCAGCTGAATTGGGGAAGGTGAAAGGGCAAAAATGCAGCCCCATTGTTTCCAAATCCTCAAGGTGGATGGCAAAAAGAGGGGCCTTCATTTCATCTATTGACTTTATGGTAACTGATTGAAAAGGGAGAGCTTCTTTTTCTGAAATGATGTAAGCTGTTACCATTGTTGTCCATAAAGCCTTGTTGTCTGTGCATATATTTTTTTTAAATCTGGAAGGAATTAAATAAAGCATCAGCTTGGATATGACTAGTCTCTTTTGATTTTTGATCATACAGTGCTTTTTCTCTCTTTGAAAACCTGTTTCCTTTATAGTTTGCAATAAACGAGTTAATGACTTTTTTTTTTAAATTTTATTTTATTTTATTTTATTGCCAAGTGAAAAGTTTGTTCAAAGTGGGGGGGGGGCAAATGTATGGTTTGGAAGACAGAAAAAGGATTTTGGTAAATACATATAAATGTATTGCATACAAGCAGGAAAAATGAAATGCATAAATATAGAATGATACCTGGTTTGAGAGCTGGACAAATAAAAAGGATCTAAGGGTCTTAGCAGTCCATAAACCAAGCATGAGTCAACAGTGTAATGCAGCAGACAAAAGGGCCAATGAATTTCTAGGCTGAATCAACCAGAGTATGGTGTCTAGATTATGGATGGTAGCAGTGCCACTCTACTCTGCTTTGGTTAGAACTCATGTGGAATCTGTGCTCAGTGTTGCAAAACAGGAGTCGAGAAACTCCTGCTGATAAAAAGAAATAAAAACTCCTGCTTGCTTTAGACTTCCTGCCTGCTTCACGGAGCAAGTAACAAAACACTGCTGAGGTCATACTAGCAGATTGACTACGTTTATTAGTAAAAAAAAACAACTCAAAACAGCTTAAGTTACAGAAACAAAATCTATTCTGCCAAACATCATGGCAGATCAGCAACAGAGTGCAAAGAGAAAAGAACAGAGAGACTTTTACACAAGGCATGGAGTTTATATGATATGCAGTAAACATGCTGTAGGCACCTTCAACTCATGACAACAAGCGTGAATAACAAGTTCATAGCCATAACATGTCATGTAGCAAAAACACATATGATGGCGCAGCTGTGTGCCAGTTCCGGACAAGCTGATAACGCTGAGGAAAAGTTTCCCATGGAACTGGCTAGCCATAACAACAGGTTTGTAACAGTTTGCTTTCTCACACACACACACACACGAGCTGTGAGAAATTTGTGGAGCAAGGAGTCCATTATGCAACCACATAATGCAACACTCCCCTACTCCTTGTGGAACAAATTTTAGTCACATATTTAGCCACTTTGGACTGGAAGCTTTGTCAATCCCAGTTTACTTACAAGCTGGCCAAATGTCTCAGCGGATAGTGGTTTAGTAAACACATCAGCTAAGTTACATTCTGAAGGCACATAAGTGAGAGATCCTTTCCCATCTCGCAAAAACAACTTTACATTGTGAAACTTAATGTCAATGTGCTTTGAGCGAGAGGAAATTTTGTCAGAACCTGCCATGTGAATACAGGCTTGTGAATCACAATATATTTGTACTGGTTGTGGAACATGGATTTCCAGATCTTTTAACAACTGTATGAACCACTCTAGTTCAGTACAGAGTGTAGACAAACTCACGTACTCAGCCTCCATTGTTGACAAAGATAAACATGTTTGTTTCCTAGTTTTCCAATCAATAACCACTCCACTGTAAATGATAACATAACCAGATGTGCTCTTACGATCTGACACATCTTCTGCAAAATCACTATCAGAGTAACACACCAATGTAGGCTGTTCTTTGGGAAAAATACACAAACAATACTCCAAAGAACCTTTCAGGTACCTAAGCACTCTTTTCACACCTTGCCAATGATACTGGGTAGGCTTAGCACACGCTCTGCCCAAAATGTTTACACTCAGAGCAATATCAGGGCGGCAGGTACTTGCTAAGTACAAGAGGCTCCCAATGACAGATTGATACAGATGTATGTCAGGAAACATTTCATCACCAATGTTTTTCATAAACCCAGGTACCATAGGCGTTTTTACAGCCTTGCAGTCAGTCATGTTGCATTTTTCTAACAACTTCACAATCTTTTGTTTCTGACACAGCAGAAAACCATTTTTGACTTGTTGTACTTCAATTCCCAGAAAGTTTTGAATTGGACCCAGATTTTTGACTTGGAACTTTTTTCCCAGTTCATTCTCAAACACTTGTGCTTGATTTTGTGTAGCAGAAACCAAACACAAATCATCCACATAGGCAAGGAGAATTTCTAAACTTTCCCCTTTCCCTCGGACATATACACAAGGATCAGCAACGCTTTGTTTGAAACCACACGCCTGCAGAGCATTGTGTAAACAAACATTCCAACATCTGGCTGATTGTTTCAGACCATAAAGAGCACGTTTCAGTTTCCAAACGTGAGACTCTTTTCCTTCAACTTCAAACCCATCAGGTTGAAGCATGTAAACCTCTTCTTTCAAATCAGCATTGAGATAGGCAGTAGTAATATCAAAATGTGTCAGCACAGCATTTATTTGAGCTGCCAAGGAGAAAACTAATCTGATAGACTGCTGTTTTACTGTGGGACTGAAAATCTCATCAAAATTTTCATTTTGAAAACACCCCCGTGCTACTAAACGCGCTTTGTGTTTCACTTGCCCATCAGCAGAGGTCTTTAGCTTGTAAACCCATTTACTGTCAATTGGTTTCACACCTTTGGGTAATTTACACAGAGAATACACATTGTGCTGAGCAACTGAATCCATCTCACTTTGCATGGCATCCCACCAGGGCTGAGCCTGTCGCTCAGGCAATCTTTCAAGAGAAGCAAAATTCTCCGGTTCAGAAGCTACAGCTGCACACACACGGACTGCCTGAGCGTCAGGGAAACGACGCGGGGGAATGTCTTTTGTTTTTCTTTTTGATCTTCTGAGGACGGGTTGACTCTGTGAGGTGCCTTCCCCCTCCTCAGCACTACGTGACCTTTTAACTGAATACTTTCGCTTTCCCTCCCCTGTGCTAGACTCAGCCACATCGCTTACAGCTCTCCCCCTTCGCAAGTCTCTCTCCTCTGTTTTAACCCTCGAGGGCCTGGGAGCAGAGACTGAGGGCTGAGCTGGCTGCGCTGCAGGCTGGCTAGACACAGGAAGAGATTTCAACGCTGATTGAACACGTGCCCAGTTTGCGTGTTCCTCGAAGGAGGCATTTCTTGACACAACACAGGAATTACCACCAGCATGAAAGCGATACCCTTTACAAAAATTCTCATAACCAACAAAACGCAGACGCTGGGCTTTTGGTTCTCCTTTTTTCCTTTGACTTTTGGGAATGTGCACCCAGGCAAAACTCCCAAACACCTTCATGTGAGCAATGGAAGGCTGTTTATCATACAGATACTCATAGGGGGTTGCACTGATTACACTACTCCAGAGCCTATTGTGTATGTAACAGGCAGTCAGAACTGCTTCACCCCAAAAACTCAGAGGCAGATCTGCATCAGTTAGCAGACTGTGCATCAGAGTCTGTAAGACTCCTGCATTGCGCTCAGCCACTCCATTTTGGTGAGGAGAATAGCTGGCAGTTGTCCTGTGAATGATCCCTTTCTTTTTGAACCACTGTTGCATGTTTTCTGACAAGAATTCAGCTCCCCTATCAGTTTGCAACTTTTGAAGAGAGCAACCAAACTGCCTCTCAATCAGGGAACACCAATTCTTGAGGACTTGATACACATCAGACTTTTGCTTCAACACATAGCAGAAAATGTACCTGCTAAAATCATCTACGAAGAGACAGAAATATCTACCCCCCGAGTGATTGTTTACTGAGGGGCCCTACAATGTCACAATGAACCAACTGGAATGGAGCAGTTGGCACACGGGAGCTAACCCGTGGTGCAGGCAGCTGCTTGGACTTGGTTTGCTTGCAAATTGCACAATCAAGGAACACACTACAAGACTTCAAAGAACACCCTTTACAGCAACCTGCCAACTTTTTTAACACTGGAAAACTCGCATGCCCCATGCGACGATGCATGAGATGAATGCATTCATGGTGTTGTGGAGTATTAGCATACACATTACACACAGTATGTCTTGTTTCAAGGAAGAACAGCCTTTCTTCCCGTGTAGCCACAGCACACACCTCCCCATCTTTGAGCACTTTGCCCTGTTTTCCACAGAACTCAACCTTAAACCCAGATTCTGTCAGCTGCCCCACAGATAACAGACAGAAATCAAGAGAGGGCACATACAAAACATTTTTCAAATATATATCAAGTGCTGGGACATAGGCAATCCCTTCACCACAGACTTCTGCTTTTGTTCCATCTGCCAAAATTACCTTTGAAACACTGGCAGAATTTAAGTCACTGAACAAGTCTTTTGAATTGACGAGATGCTGGGAACACCCGCTGTCCAGGAGCCAGGCTGGGTCTGGGACTTCTGCATCTTGGGACCTTCAGAAACAGCTACAGCAACACGCAACCGTCCCCTGGCATGACCTGCCTTGTTCCCTCTATTTCTGGAACCTCGGAAACCGGCTCTACTGGTACTTTGCTCCCCTTGCTTCAGAAGTGGGCAATCACGCCTGAGGTGTGAAGCAGATCCACAGCGAAAACATCTCCGGACAGCATGGGCATGCACCAGCCCCTCCTCACTGCGATCAGCAGCTGAAGACTTTTTCTTACCGGAGCAGGCTTCTGCCGCTGAAGCCTGTGTGGGAGGTGCCGCATTCCTGGCTCGCTTGTCTTCTTCCTCCATCAGCCGGGCAGAAACCATGGAGACAGTCAAATCCCTTTCTGGCACGGACTGGAGTGAAGAAACGACTAGTTCCCAGGAAGCATCAAGGGAATTTAAAATACAGAATACCCTGTCACTCTCAGGCAAAACTTTGCCTCTCTCTCGGAGTGATGAAAACAGCTCTGAAAAAACTATCAGATGCTCCCTCATCGAGGTGCCTGGGGTCCATTTGGTATTGTAAAGTCTATGAGACAAAGCATACTTTGCTGCTCCAGATTCACTGAGATGTATATCTCGTAGTTTGACCCATTCTTGACGTGGAGTATTAAGGTCCCTGATGTGCGTGAGCTGGTCATCTTCCACAGCCAGGAAGAGCATAGACATGGCTCGTCTAGTTGCTGCCTCAATCCGAGCTGCTGTACCTTGCGATGAAACAGGATCAGTAAACGCTCCCCACAGACCCTCGGCCTGCAGATATTTTTCCATTCTCGCTGACCATGCAAGGTAGTTTGACCCATTGAGCTTCACAAGGGGCAAACCCCCAGGCACTGGTTGAGCCATGGTAGAACCAGCTAAAAACTTATTCAAAAACACTCCTCAGCAGGCATAACTTAAAGCAGGACTCAAAACAAGGTCGATGGCTCGCAACCATCCTCTGCTACCATGTTGCAAAACAGGAGTTGAGAAACTCCTGCTGATAAAAAGAAATAAAAACTCCTGCTTGCTTTAGACTTCCTGCCTGCTTCACGGAGCTAGTAACAAAACACTGCTGAGGTCATACTAGCAGATTGACTACGTTTATTAGTAAAAAAAAAACCTCAAAACAGCCTAAGTTA
This sequence comes from Ctenosaura bakeri, assembly GCA_948474755.1. Classification (NCBI taxonomy): domain Eukaryota; kingdom Metazoa; phylum Chordata; class Lepidosauria; order Squamata; family Iguanidae; genus Ctenosaura; species Ctenosaura bakeri. Next base: position 228,593 of record CAOLHI010000525.1, read on the forward strand.
CAGAAACAAAATCTATTCTGCCAAACATCATGGCAGATCAGCAACAGAGTGCAAAGAGAAAAGAACAGAGAGACTTTTACACAAGGCATGGGGTTTATATGATATGCAGTAAACATGCTGTAGGCACCTTCAACTCATGACAACAAGCGTGAATAACAAGTTCATAGCCATAACATGTCATGTAGCAAAAACACATATGATGGCGCAGCTGTGTGCCAGTTCCGGACAAGCTGATAACGCTGAGGAAAAGTTTCCCATGGAACTGGCTGGCCATAACAACAGGTTTGTAACAGTTTGCTTTCTCACACACACACACACACGAGCTGTGAGAAATTTGTGGAGCAAGGAGTCCATTATGCAACCACATAATGCAACACTCAGTTCTGGAAACCATCGTTCAAAGAGGATATCAACAAGCTTGAATGTGTCCAGAGAGAAGGTAACCAAGATAAACAGGGGTTCTAGAAACCAAGCCGTGTGATGAAGGACTTAGGGAGTGGGATATGTTTGGTTTGTAGAAGAGGTGATATGCTAGCCCTCTTTAAATATCTGAAGGGATGTCATATAGAAGAAGCTGTTTTCTGCTGCTCCATAGACTAGAATATGAACTGATGGATTCAAACTCCAGGTATACCTCAGTTAATGAAGTAGATGTGTTCCTGAATTTTACATCTTTTTTAAAAAAATTGCTACCAGAGGCAGAAATTAAATGAAAATAATAGGGATAGGTTCCTATACCATACACACCATACACACACACACAGCAGTTCAACATGTTTCATCAAACTTTTTATTCAAAACTATCAATACACACATGTGAAATGAAACAAGTGGGTCAGGTAAGCCTTGCATAAATGAATAAAAACATTTCAATCCTCTAGAGACTAATTGAAAATTTCTTCCAAAATGGATCCTGGGCTGATTTTTTTCTTTCTTTCAATGGCTTAATTTTTCTTATGATTCTCATTTTGGTGATGAAACTTGCAGATTTATGTTTTTGTCAATATGCCAAGTTGGCTGGTGAAGCAGGCGAATCTGTTTTCCCCATTTCTTTCTGTTATGCTCTTCACACAAGTGATTGTGGAGGCAGCTGCTTACCTTGCCTGTCGTAGGCAAGCACACATGGTAGGATCACCTAACCTTTCCCACATCAAAGTTTTACTGCATTGTTTACTGCAGACATGCTACTGTAACCCAACACTGAAATTCTGTTTTCCTCCAGCCCTCCTTCACCATCTTCCCAATCTCAGTGCTGCAAAGAAACTTCTGGTTAGGCAGAAAGTAAGAAATAAGGGGTGGGGGGCTGGACTAGGTTTCCATAGAAAGACTCTGTAGAAAAGAGCTTCTTTGTCAGAGGCTTTGTTATCTGAGATAGACTTCACCGAAATATTAGAAAGAACTTCTTTGATGGTCAACTACAACATACAGAGACCAGACCTGGGATTGATAAGGGCCAGCTTTATTTAACGTGACCTACTTAATGATTGTGTTGGCCTTGAAATGGGGCAAGAGGGGAGAAGAGCCTGAACCAGGTCCAGCTGAGGCCAGATGTCACACCCTCACAGTCTCCTCAGCCTTCCCTTGGGTAAACACACCTCAGCCCCAAGGGCAATCCAAATTGCTTTGGTTGCTCCCCAGTCTCACATTACTGAAAGTAACCCAGGGGCTCCCACCCAAGCTGCAGGGCCCTACGAATGAAAGCCTTATTCCCAGGTTAACCTCAAGGACAGCCTCTTTCCCTCTCCCTGGGATGCAGGGCCCTCTTGAGGGAGTTTGAGAACCCTACCTTACACCAAAGGGGTGCCAGAAGGTTATCACCAAAGTCTTATTCTCTACCCATTATCTTCCAGATGAAAACCTAATTAAAGACACCACTCCAGCCAATATCCCAGTTCCATCAAACACAATGTGAGACAGCCCCCACAAAAAACTCTGTCAAAGGGGGAGAAAATTCCTATCTCACCTTAAGGCGACCAGAGAAGTCTCATATTGAGATGAGAGAGGGAGGGTGGGTTGCAACAAGATCTGGAATGGCATGTGGAGGGGGCAATCCAGCCTAAATAGCCTCATGCATTGTGAATTGGCACCAGGTGCCAATCACATGCTGGTCTCCTTCATGGAGGCCCTCAAAATTTTACCTTCCTCCACAGCACCATTACTGTGCCTGTAGGGACATGGGGGCAGGGGGGCGATTCACCTCGGGCAGCAATGTTTTTTGGGAGTCCTGGCCTGTAGCCATGCCCCCATGCACCTTGGCCATGCCCCTGTGCACAGTGGCCACGCCTCTCATGCTGTAGCCCCTCCTCCTGCCCCTCCTCCACACACTCCAAGCTCTGCTACTGTGTGCCAGTCCAGGTAAGTATCACTGGAAGAGTTGTTCAACAGTGGAACAGACTGCCTCAGAAGGTGGGGGATTCTCCTTTTTTTGAGGTCTTTAGACAGAGGTTGGATGGGCACCTTTCAGGAGTCCTTTAGTATGCATTTCCATGTCGCAGGGGGTTGGACCAGAGGGCCCTTATGGTTTCTTCAAACTCTATGATTCTAAATTAGCACCCCAAGTGCTAAACCATAAGTAATGAAATCCTGAGAAATTTAAGTTTACAGTACTTGAAATTTTTCTTCTTATGTTGTTTGACTGTGGTTATGTTACGGCACTTTACTTGTGACTGACTGAAGTTAATTTTAAACTGTTATGCGTTGCTGGAAAAAACCCGCAAAGGCACAGATAACATTGCCCATTATTCTCAATCTTGTTTGCACTAGTGATTGAATCACTTGAAAATCTTATATGTTACTAACAATGAAATCAAAGGAATAGCAGCGAAATAAAGCGGACAGCAATCACAAACACACCTACTGATGATACACTATTATTTTTGTTCCACTCCATGCTAGCACTCACAGCATTGCAAATGTGTTCTTTTTTTTTAAAAAAGGTAGCGTATCTGTTGATATTTGAGTAGTATGTTAGAAATGCATTATTTTTGATTGCAGTTTGCAGAAAAAGTACACCTAAAACCCCAGGAAGGTGGCATGAGCTCCCAACCATCATATTAGATATAATGAACAGATGTTATTTGTAGTACACAAAGGAACAGTATGACCAGATGCTATTCCCTAAAATTGAGGGCCTTCACTATCTGCAAAAGTAATATGTCACAGGTAGCACTTTGCAGGACTTCACCTCCTTCATTATTTTCCTACAATTCTAGCTTTTGCTTCTCCTGAAAGATGCTTTGACTGAAATCACAAACTTGGGCTCAGTTATATATTACCTAGTCTGAGATTTTTTTCAAGTCTTATAACTTGAAAAATAAAATTTTATAAATTTTGTTACTGAGTTGATTTGATTTCTCAGCAGAATGTTATGCTTGTTTTTGTAAAGATGCAAACAATAGTTCTAGAACTATTAGCTGAAACCAAGTCTGCATCTGAAATTGTGGTTTTGTTTTAATCAAAATTATCTGAAAATGACATTCACGTCAACACCCACAAAATCCTGAATAAACCTAAATAAAAAAATATGAATCAGAAATACACTTTTGACCTTACCAACATGTCACAATATTAAGAACCCGAACTATCTTATTTTTCTTTGCCCTTCTTATCTACTCTCCCTACTTTTTTGTTGCATCTTTTTCAGTTGCACACTTAAAGGCAGGGACACTCTTGTGCTGTTTGCATCTTTTTCAGTTGCACACTTAAAAGGCAGGGACTGTCTTGTGCTGTTTTCATTAATCTGTAAGATGCTCTAAGAGTCTTTTCCAGCTGTAGAGCAGGGTACTAATGTTATACACAAACATCTATGGAGAAGAGGAAAAACACACCTCACTAATAACTTTTCCCCACTAAAATACTCCTACTTAATCCTAATTCTGTGATTTAAAATTTACAACTTTAAAGATCAAGATTTTTCCATATGGTTTTGCAAGATTTTTTTATTATTATTATTCCTTCCCACATGAATCACAATCTCAGAGAACATCTTATGATAAGGTCTGAATTACGTTCAGAGTTTGAAGAAGTTATTGTTTTGGATTACAATCCCAGAATTCCCCAGCCAGCATCACCATGATGGTCAGGGGATTCTAGGATGGGAATTCTAGGATTGTAGGTCATTCTAGGATTGTAGGTCATCATCCATGGAGTCATGCTCTTTCAATCTTCAATAATAGAAAGATAAATTGACCCTAATGATTACAGGAAATAGGTCATAATCTGATTTTAAACTAACCTTGGGTTGTACAAAAATGAAAAGCAAGCCAGATAAGGCCACAAAAATAACAAAGTGAACAATACGATAAAGAGAACTCAGCATCAGTATCAACTCCTACCCACATGTACCCCTCTTCAAACTAACACTAGAAGGCCAGCTCTTTATTAAAAATGTCCTTGGTTTTGTCTGGTAGAGCAAGTAACATGAAGACTGTGTTACAAAGGTTCTTACACAGTTTGGGTTGGAATCAGCAAAATCTTGCACCTATAGCAGCCTAGATGCATGGGTAAAACACACAGTAACACGTTTGCCTTAATCACAGTTCTGGCAACCTTCAGTGAAAAGGCTGAACTACTTCATCAAACAAACAAAGAAATTTGAGAAGCATAAAACTTCTGCCAAGCACAGGATCTAATTGGTGCCTCTAAACAATGCTGAGGTGCCCCAGAGATGCCAAATAACATTCATGCTTGAAGCTTTTCAACCTAAGCCAAAACAGTCTGGCATTCACCACCTCCATCCTCCAATTTGTAGCATATTCATTCCACACTTGTCACATTTGTTTCATACATAAAGAAAAGAAATCCTGATTTTTAAAGCCATGGAACCAGCCCTTCCTTGTAGCCATGTGGCACAGATTAGGAGACACTTTCTTTCTTATATGCACAAATGCCTATTATCTCCTCTCATCTCTCTCTTCCATTACTTCTGCCTAGAAATCATCACATGAGCTTCAGCAAAATTAGAAACAGAAGCAGGGCAATAAGTCACAAGGAAAACTTCTATGGATTGCCAAACAATATACTAAGGGTATGACTCCAGTATATTATTTTTGCTACTGTCAGCTGCCAAAAAGACAGAGAGGCAACAGATAAGTCATTGACATTTTATGTTAAGTTCAGTCTACAAGGAGTATCAAGGTCCTCCACTACATTTTTATTTGAGCACTGCTATCTCTTTTTTATGGGAGGTGTCCACTTACATAATGTAATATCAGTAAGTGAGTCATATACTCAACTTCTCAACACGAAGTGCTATTAATAAAAACAGTGCCTTGCACAAGTATTCACATGCACCTCTTTGACTTTTCCAAATTCTGTTGTGTTACATCCTGGAACTGAAAAGGATTTAATTGGTATTGTTGCCACTTGAGTGGATGTCACCAGAGCTTACTTAAATGTGACATAGCAAAGCGAGTGAATACTTACGCAGCCAACAAGTAACAGTCTGCTTCTATGAACTTAACTTTTACAAAAAAATAAAAAATAAAAATAAAATAAAATGCTTTGCACCTATGCAGTGCTCAGCACCTTGTGAAAATCAAATGGTAACCAGTCCATTTAGATCCATTTCTAATCCAGATTGTAACACAACAAAATGTAACACGATAAAACTTCTGCAAGATACGCGTGTGTGTGTGTGTGTGTGTGTGTTTAGTGATCAAAGTGTCAGACTACAAGCAGCAAGACCTGGGTTCAAATTCACATTCAGACAAACAGCACACTGACAGTCTACTCAAATGTAAATCACACTGACTTTAATAGATCTTACCCCCAGATAAATAAGGGAAACATTCTGTGACTTTAAGACTGTGACTTAAGAAAGAATATGATGGCATCTTTCCCAATGATGCTATGTATCAAAGTCAGGTAGCAGTATTATACTTTGTACCTGGTGAGGACAGTGCTATCCATGACACTTGAGGCAACACAAGGCCTGCGACAGGTAAAATGGAAAACATAGCTTTATCACCATCAGGAACAACTGAGGTGTTGAGATGGAATGGCAATTGCTGCTGCCTGGGATCAACTGACTGAGGCAGTTGCTTCACTCTCTTTAATGATCAGGATGGCACTGTTCTGGAATGATCTAAGTGAACATGTGTTCATAATACAATTTAAGGATATGTATACTTATTAGAAAGAGCCAGCGCTGTGTCAGGGTCTGAGCATTGCACTATGACTCTGAAGACCAGGGTTCAATTCTTCACTTGGCCATGGAAACCCACTGGATGACCTTGGGCCTATCACACACTCTCAGCCTCAGAAAACCCCATGATAGGTTCACCTTGGGGTATCCATAAATCAGAAATGACTTGAAGGCACACAACAATACTTGTTAGAAGTAAAGAAAGCTGACAATGGTTATGCTCTATGTTAATGAAACCATATGTCAAAGCACTACACCTCTGAACGCCAAAATGTTGGCTCAAACCTGAGCCAATTCTCTACAAAGTGAAAGAAAACCCAACCTGGAACAGCTATTTCTGGTAGCCGAAGTAGTGAATTTAAGAACCCGCAAGACTGCAAAGGACATGGAAAGTGACCATCATAATATACTGAAATGAATGACAAAAATTAGAACACCCTAAAGTTAGTTTATGCACATCAACAGGTCAAATATTTTGTTGGACCTGTTACCCTGTTTACTGGGGGTCCCGTGAGGGACACCAAAGTGCGCTCTCAAAATATCAAAAGGTGGGGAAATTAGCACAGAGCACATGTTAGCAATGCGAGAGGCAGGGCAACGCAGGGAGATCTTGAACCCAACTCTATGGGGTCAGGCCGAGTCAAGGAGCAAACAGAGGTTGAACTAACAATGGTGATCTTTATTAAAATACAATCAAACGGTGTATGCAGCACACTCACACAGATAATTATAGAAAATAAAGGTTGGAGTGAGACAGAGGGATTTTTAAGAGGGATTGTTGATTTGGGTGGTACTACACCTGTCCTGAAGCCCGGGGAGTTCACTGCGGAAGTTCGGAGGTGCGTAGTCTCGGTACATGGGACTGAGGGGAAGGCTCGCCAAAGCACAGCGGCAGCATGGCTGGATGGAAATCGGGAGCGGTCCGAGTGATCCGAGAAAGGTCTCGGAATTAGGGGTTTTTATAGGGAAAAATGTGGCCACAGGCTATTCCGTACTTGGGGAAAACAATGAGTTTCGGGCTGGAGACAAAGCCTCCGAAAGGTCAGAACTTAGCATGATTAAGTTAGTTCCAAATTGACAAAGGAGTAGACAGTATGCAAACGCAGAGTGCTTGACGAATGAGGATTCTCATAATCAAGCCTCCTGCTCAGGGCAGGGAGTTCTTCGTAAGTAGCCTGCATACATAATAGCGTGCTTGCCCGGAGGTCTCCTAAAGCGGCGATCTGGCTATTTCTGGCCTGCCTGGGTGGGTAATGGAATGTCCAGCGATTAGTGGCCGTGCCTAGTTTTGTGCTTGTCCGGGGGCCTCACAAACACGTGGTGAGGGATGGTAGAATAGAGCCAAATTATTGATATCAAAGTGATATCTAATGTCACCCCAAGTGTGGCTTAGGAACTGCAGTAACAGACCTCTGTTTGTGACATTCTGAGAGGGGTTTCAAATCACACAACAGAAGAACTGGAGATCCCTTTGAAGATACAAAAATCTGTAGAGGAATTTGTTTCTAACTCTCTCTCTGCATGCGTGTGCATTTCTTTGCAAAGGAATTCCTCCATTTGCTTTTCTGCCCCCAACATGCTGTTTAACCTAGAGGTGGAAGATTATGGTGGGTTGGAGGGGGCAATACTCGCCCCTGGGGACTGTCAGGGGGTCACACAGACTACCAAAATGGAGAAACAAACCAACCTGGAAGTGTCTGGAAGTCCACTTCTGGCTTCAAAAAATGTGTATTTTCATTATACTAAACAATGTGGAGGGAGTCCACAACTTCTTTAAAAGACGAACTGCTGCTCCTGGAAACTTCATCCTTTTTTGCCAAGGATGCTCTGGGGAGCCTGCAGGAGGTGAGGGGCTACATAAACAACTTCAGGTTCTGCACACAGCCTCAGGGCTGCACTCTGCCTGCACCGGCCTGGTTTAACTCAAGAACTTAACACTCTCAGTTTAGACAGTAATATGTGAATCTGCATTACACAGATACAATCATTTGATATTGTTTTAACTGATATGGTTCTACCCTATAAAATCTGAGATTTGTGAATTATTTAGAATTTTTCACCACAGAGCTCTACTGGTATAACTCAGGGAAGCTCTCCAGCAGACAATTTGAAGAACCTCATGAATCTACAAATCCCAGGATTTCATATGAGGTAATCCTAGCAATTAGGATGGGATCAAACTACCATAGCTATGCAGCGTAGATGTATTCTGAAATGAACTGTAAACAGGGCTTTACAACTCAGTCTGTCTCAAGATTTCTCTCTTTAAATTCTTCATCAAGCAGAATAAGAGTTCAGTCCAACTTAGAAGATTGTATATTTCATTGTGAACATGAATAGTCAATACTGCACTGATAAAAACTGATTTCAAAAAATAGTTAGCATTGCAAAGTTTCCACTCATATGCTGCTTGTAAGAATGTGCAATCTTGTATCCAGCTATAATCTTGACAACAGAAAGAATAAGTTCCTAAATGACTAAATGATCATTATCATTTGGTCTTTGATCTCCATTTAAAGTTGTGCAATGTCTAACAACATCTATGTTTTAGAATATGATCATGCTTCCAGATATTTATTGCAAACATGTTAATTATTACCAGTTCATGTAAGCTAACAGGTAGCACAGGAACCCACAATTGCAAAATAGAAGACTGCTGCATCCTATTTCCACATCCCCTAACCGTGAATATAACCTTTTAAGTCATTCAGTTCTCTGTAAAATGATTTTGTAGGCTTCTAACGGTGACTGAAATAAATCCATCTTTCTACAAGTTTAGGCTCATGTAAGCCAGATTCATGTAAACTGGCTACTAAACTAGTCAGCATTAACTCCTACTGACAATATCCAGCCATTTGAACAACTTCTGTCAACTGATTTTGCAGGAAACATATTAATGGGCATTATCACATGAGTTAGATTAAAAATACGCCAGTTAGCAAATAAAAACCTTTAACCAACACTGACATTTTGATAATGCAGCATCCCACAGATCTTGCTATACTCATATCCTGCTATGGCCAATGGAATTCTGGACTAGTCTGATCTTTGAGCTGATCCCAATTAGGATGGCCACTGGCCTTACTGACTTTGGAGTTTCTGTCTCAAATAGTAACATCTCCTAACTCCTGTTGGATGACTGACTGCTCGGGCTGGCAGCAGCCCTGATCCACGCACATTCAGCTGAAAGTGATAAGCAGCAACTGGGAACTCTGGCATGATCAGAAGTCATTCAGGGAGCCACATAGGGATTTTAACAAGAAATCTTCTTCTCGAGTCAAAGGCATTCTGAGCAGTCATTGCTAAAGCGAGACAGAAATGAGATTGTTTTGTTTATTCTAAAGGGTTTTAAAAAATCAAATGCATATTTCATCCAATTCAGGTCTCACATTCTGATTCCTGGCAAGGGATAAAGAAAGTATAAATCTAAGTTCTTACTCATGGAAGTCTTTACATGGAGAGACATGTAATATGCAAAAAAAAAAAAAAAAAAAGCCTGTATGAAATTGTGTACTGTATTTTAAGATGTTACAGAACACATTTAGTGAAAGTATGATTGACTGACTCCATGGACATAAAATTTCAATTAATCTATCTCTAGTGGACCTGCTGAGTAATTTGTTTTTGATGTACTTTAGTCTGGTGCAAAGGTAGGCCAACTGTAATCCTTAGATTTTTTTTTCACCCACAGCTCCCATCCACCATAGCCAGCACAGCCAATGGTGAAGGATAAGCAAAGTTGTAGTCCAAAAGCAGAGGGACCCACTTCTCTTCTAGAGAATATTCACTTGACAGTTTCTACGACAGATACTTAAAGCACTAATCTGGAACCAACAAACAACACTGTGTAAAAGACACAAGACTCACTGTAACATATCAGTGTTAACACTAGGACCATGGAGGTCCAGATTCAAATTGACATTAAGTCATGAAGCTCAATATGGTGACCTTAGGCAGCCACTGCTTCTCAGACTAGCCTACCTCACAGGGATGCCGTAGAGGTAAATGAAAGAAAGAGGAGAAATGTATACATGACCCTGTAACTCTCAGGGTACAAGCACAATAAATGTAGCATGGAATATAATATAACTCGGGCATTAACAGGGGACATGATAGCCATGTTTAAATATTTGAAGGGATGCCATGTAGAGGAGGGAAGGGGCTTGTTTTCTGCCGCTCCAGGGACTAGGAGAAGGAGCAATGGATTCAAGCTGCAGGAAAGGAGATTTCACCTGAACCTCAGGAAGAACTTCCTGACGGTCAGGGCTGTCCGGCAGTGGAATCTGCTGCCTTGGAGTGTTGTGGAGTCTCCCTCCTCGGAGGTTTTTAAGCAGAGGCTTGATGGCCATCTGTCGCGAGTGCTTTGAGGGTGTTCCTGCATGGCAGGAGGTTGGACTGGATGGCCCGTGTGGTCTCTTCCAACTCTACATTTCTATGATGCTATGATTCTATGATTCTATACTCCTGAATGGAAGCATACAGTCCATTCTGTGTGCCTGCTAGTGCTGACCATGGCGAGCCTTCCTAACCAGCCAGATAAGCTGCCATGCCTTCCCAATAAATGCTATTTTTTTTTTCAAACTAAGTTGTGTCCACATTCCACACAGCCATATCAGTTCCATATCACTTTATAATTGTTGCGGCACTATCTCATGGAATACTAGGATTCGTGGTTTACTGGGGGACTTAGAATCTCCTGCTAAGTCTAGTGCCTGTGTACAGACAATTCTAAGTCTCTCATCAAACTACAAATCCCAGGATTCTGTAGAGTGTAGCCAAGACAGTTAAAACAGTATGAAACTGATATAACTGTGTAGTAGGCAGATATGCTCCTGGTTTAATGGTGACACCCACTTTAAACCAAGATAAACCAGCACAAAAGCTAGTCCAAATGGGTAGACGTTTAGGCCCAGCCTTACAACCACATCTATGGGATGAGACAACCATATGTTATTCAGAAAAATTAAACGCAAAGCAGGAAGGGGCAAATTCAGTTAAAAGGAAGAAGTGAGGCGTTAGAGTTTTTCTCCCACCCAACAAGGAGTCTGGGTTGAATCGTTGTTGTTTTATTCAGGCAGACCCTTTAACTGTTAGGAAAAGAAACATACAATTACAGAAGAGTGGAAGAAAAGTGGAGGAGAGGAACTAGTTCTTCTTTCCTAGGCCATTTCCGCACTAGGCTGTTATAGCGCGATGATTCCACTTTCAACCTCCTCTGGAATCCTGGGGTTTGCAGTTTCGGGAGGGGCCGGCCGGCCCCTCCCGAAACTGCAAACCCCAGGATTCCAGAGGAGGTTGAAAGTGGAATCATCGCGCTATAACAGCCTAGTGCGGAAATGGCACTCGCGAGAAGAACCCACACGCAACAAGAGCGGAGGAGAAGGAATGGCAGTTTTCCGCGGATCAGCACTCCCTGGGAACCTTTAGGCTCATAAGGACCCCTCCCCAATCTTATGCACCCACTGGGTGGCTGTCTCCTGACTCACCAGTTTCCGGAGCCCACGATGCAGACTTTGAGGGGCGAGCTGGCGAGGGCCATCGGGACGCTCACTGGCCGGCACTCGGGAAGCACTGCCCAGGGCGACGACCGCTCCGCTTTCCCCAATGGCCGCTACAAAGGCTGCTTTCGCGGCCATGCAGAAGCCACGCAAGGCGAGGCGATCCCGCCTCCAACTCCGCCTCCCAAGAACGGCCGAGGTCTCTCTCCTCCAGGGCTTGCTGGGAATTGTAGTCAGTGCGAAACGAAGCGGGTGTGCTGTCCTCTGGGCCATTTCTACACTAGCCTGTTATAGCGCTATTATTCCACTTCCAACATCTTATGGAATCCTGGGGTTTGCAGTTTAGGGAGCGGCCTTTGAGGCCCCTCCCTAAACTGCAAACCCCAGGATTCCATAGGATGTTGAAAGTGGAATAATAGCGCTATAACAGGCTAGTGTGGAAATGGCCTCAGCTGGAAGGGTTGCTTTGCGGTGTTGCTTCTTGAGAGATACTGACGCTGTGACCGCCTGCCTGTCTGCCCAGAAGCCAGTCCCTCTGAATTCAGTGTGAGCCCGCCTTTATACCCCATAGAACTCAGTGGGAGCTCTGAATAAACACCGCAGACCAGCACGGTGGGGGAAGGAAGCAGGAACTAGTCACTTTTATAGCCCGACTTTCCTGCAATGAAGTTCAGGAGGCATTTCTGGCTGTCTCCCACCCATTGTTGACTCACAACAACCCTCTAAGATAGGTCAGGCAGAGAGAGAATGGGTGTGTGAGGGAGACCATTTCCACACTACAGTGTTCAAGAGCTGCTATTCCACTTTCAACGCCCTGTGGGATTCTGGGGTTTGTAGTTTACTGAGACCAAAGAGCTCTTTGGCTGAGAATTCAAAGTGCCCTTCCCGAAACTACAAACCCCAGAATTCCATAGGAGGTTGATAGTGGAATAGCAGCACTTCAACACTGGCCACTTCCACACTACACTGTTATAGTGCTCTTATTCCACTTTCAACCTCCTATGGAATCCTGGGATTTGCAGTTTAGGGAGGGGTATTTAGAATGCTCAGCCATAGAGCTCTTTGGCTTCAGTAAACTATAAACCCCAGAATTCCACAGGATGATGAAAGTGGAATAAGAACACTATAACAATGTAGTGTGGAAATGGCCACTGTAGTGCGGAAATGGTAAGAGTCTAGCTCAAGATCGTTATTGAACTGTGGTTGTTTCTGTACTGAACTGTTATAGGCCATTTCCGCACTAGCCTGTTATAGCGCGATGATTCCACTTTCAACATCCTCTGGAATCCTGGGGTTTGCAGTTTGGCCCCTCCCGAAACTGCAAACCCCAGGATTCCAGAGGATGTTGAAAGTGGAATCATTGCACTATTACAGGCTAGTGCGGAAATGGCCATAGTGCGGTTATTCCACTTTCAGCATCCTGTGGAATTCTGGGGTTTATAGCTTACTGAAGTCAAGAAGCTCTCTGGCTGAGAATTCTAAATGCCCCTCCATAAACTGCAAACTCCAGGATTCCATGGGATGTTGAAAGTGGGATAATAGCACTACAACAGTATAGTACGGAAATGGCTTGTGTCTTCAAGTTGACTCTGATTGATGTCAAAGCGATCCATAGATCTCAGTATGGATTGGAGGCAGGGAGCCTTGACCCCTCCCCCACAAGAGAAGGCTTTGGGGTGGGGCTGACCCCTCTGAAATCACCTGGCAAAATTTGATCACCAAAATGCCTATGTATTTGAGATTCCTCAGGAATCATCAATCAGAAGGGTACTAAATGATCAAGCAGTAAGAAATATTAAAACAACTATTGTTGTTGAACCTTCCTAGGAATAATAAAGACTGCCTGAAATCTGTCCTTTGCACACTTAGAAGTAGCCTGCACTGAACACATTTGAAAAGACATATTGAGCCATAAGAACTCTCTCGCTGAGAATTCTAAATACCCCTCCCTAAACTGCAAACCCCAGGATTCCATAGAATGTTGAAAGTGGAATAACAGCACTATAACAATGTAGTGCAGAAAGGCCCAAAGTTCTTCTAAGAGGCTTCACATTTAAATGTATGATGTTTGAATAATGGCTGGAAAAACTAATTTCACCTTTCCCTTCAAGTATCTCTCATTGTTGCCATTGTCTTCCTCTGCGGCTTAGAGAGTGTGACTTGCTAAAAATAACACAGTGGGTTCCCACGGCTGAGCAGGACCCCCGTCTCCTGGAGTGTCACTCCACCATTCAAGCGACTACACCACACTGACTGAGTCGAGATGATCCAGAGAGCTTAAAGGCTCAGAGGAACTTGAAACTAAATCATCCAAGGAGTTATTGAATATTCAGGCGTTGTGGGAACACAGACTCAAATGAAATACATGCTTCATAGGAATCTTTCCCACTCCCCTAACAACTTGATTAGATGCTCATACTTAGTTTCCTTTTTTACAGAGGCCATTTCCGCACTACAGTGTTAAAGTGCTGCTATTCCACTATCAACCTCCTATGGAATTCTGGAGTTTGTAGTTTAGGGAAAGGCACTTCAAATTCTCAACCAAAGAGCTCTTTGGTCTCAGTCAACTACAAACCCCAGAATTCCACAGGGCATTGAAAGTGGAATAGCAGCAGTTTAACACTGCAGTGTGGAAATGGCCAGTATTACACAAGAGCAGCTTTTTCCACTAACAACTATATATGTTCTGATTGTAGTATCTCTTTCCCTATTTTATGTGCACCAATCAAAAAGCCGTTCATGAAGAATGCTATTTGGGGAAGAGAGTAAAACATTTTGTATGAATGCAGACATAGGTCATTTCTGCACTACCCTGTTACAGTGCTATTATTCCACTTTCAACATCCTGTGGAATTCTGGGGTAGGTTATTTACTGAGACCAGGGAGCTCTCCGGCTGAGAATTCTAAATGCCCCTCCCTACACACCCCAGAATTCCACAGGATGTTGAAAGTGGAATAATAGCACTATAACAGTGTAGTATGGAAATGGCTGTACTCTTAAGCAATTTTTCTTCAATTTCTTTTATAAGAAATATTTCTTTCTTAAGCCCAGGGCATGTCTGATACTATGTTAAAGCAAAAATAAATCCCGATGGGTTTATTCTTCTTCTCACCAATTACACCCTTGCAGTGCAACCCAAACCTGGAAATGTTTAGTCTTATCCTAATCAGTGATGTCTTAGGCCATTTCTGCACTAGACTGTTATAGCGCTATTATTTCACTTTCAACATCCTATGGAATCCTGGAGTTTGCAGTTTAGGGAGAGGGCAGCACCTCCCTAAACTGCAAACCCCAGGATTCCATAGGATGTTGAAAGTGAAATAATAGCGCTATAACAGTCTAGTGCAGAAATGGCCTTACTCCCAAGTAAATGTGGGGAGCCAGAAAGAGAAAGGAAGTGACAAAAAGAAGAGCAGTTTAAGTCAGTGCTACCTAAAGTGGTTGTCTTTTGAGGGTATCAATCTGCAAGCTGTTGGTCTGTGGTGAGATTCTAAGAAAGTATGTGAATATGATAATAATGTGGCACAGGTGTGGTGGTCCGTGGAGGTGAGGGGGTGGCGGGAAAGCTGGGTCTGCCGCATCAGTTTGAGAAGCACTGGTTTAAGTAATACGTTAAAGAATTATGAAACAAAGCTATTTGATGACTAACCAGAAAGGAGTCAGGAGAAAGGATCAAAGGTGAGTGGGAGTTTAAGTAGCACAAAAGTGTACAATTAAGTCGATTGTGAAGAGTGTGTTCAGGGGAATTGGGTTAATGCCAGAATGCTCAATGAAAAGCAAACAAAAAGAATGAAAAACAATTCCCTTTTAGGATTAACTGTTACAAATATCTTCAGTGTTGTAATTTGGACAGCTTTGATTGTAACTTAGAACTGCTTTATTGTATTTTATTGGCATTTTTTTAAGCTGCTTTGAGTCATTTTGTAAAAAAGAGCTAAAGAGATAAAAGAGACGCCTAAATCGGTATATTCATATACCAAGTATCCTCTGAGAGGAACAAGGATTGTACTTTGAAATGGAAAATATGCTCTTACCTAACATGAAAGATTTCCAGTCTTACCTTGACAAAATAACTGGTTGGATCAATTGTTGGGATATATCCACACTGCACATTTATAGCAGTTTGATACCAGTTTAACTGCCATAGCTTTGTTTTATAGAATCCTAGGATTTATAATTTGAGGAGAGATTTAGCAATTTACATACCTGAGCTACATTAAAGTAGTCTGGGTGGTACCTATCACCAAACTACAAATACCACAATTCTGTAGGAAGGAGTTATGGTAGTTAATGTAGTATAAAAGTTCTATGGTTGTATAATGTGGATACACACTTAGCCAAACTTAAGACAGACTCACTGGAGTTATCTACCTACCTATTCATTCTGATGATGGGTAACGCATAACCTGTGAGTGACATATGGGCTTTTCAGACTGTATACACTGCCCCCCACAATTGCCATCATTAAAAGTTACACTGCCCAAAATACACAGCATTGATATGGGACAAGGAAGACAGGTTTTCTCTTAGAGAAGAGAAGGAGATGCTCCACCTTACAAACTGACAGGGCTATGTAGTATGGTACAGTTCCCACAGAATTTTGTTAGTAGTGAAATCAGCAAAGGCTGATAAGGTCCTCAGTGAGTTCCAGGGAGGGCCAGTACAGTCACACCATTGGAAGCTGGCTGACCCATATCTGTTAAATTTCCTTTACTATGTATTAATGCAACTGAATTGTGGATGAGATTATGCAAATAGAAAGTATGTGTGTGTTTCAGTATCTGGGATTACAATAGTTACCTGCAAGCCAATTTAGCTCCAGTGATAAATCTTTGTGACTCCTTTATTTTCTTTTACATGCAGTGGTTATTAATTTCAATAGGAAAAAGCATTGCAGGATGGGCACAGATGGTTTCACTCCTCTTCCAAATGCATTTTGTTATCTCTAAAGATGAGATCCTCACCCTATGCTTTTTCTTTTCTTTTCTGCAAATGCCATAAACGTAGATCAGAACTGATCAATAATTCCTCTAAGAGACAGTCTGATGCTGCTTCACTTTTCAAAAAATATCAGTGTACATGAATAATGTGATACATGGATCATTGAAGGCTTAATGGAGCCTGTGTAAGAAAAGAAAGACATTTTGGATAGAAAGATCACTTCTTAAGAGAAAAGAAAGGACCTTTGGAACAAGGGTGAGAATTGTGGAGCTCTCAAAATGTTGTTGGAATGCAACTCCTGGCAGTCTTAGCCAGCATAGCTAATGGTGAAGAATGCTGGGGGTTGGAGTCCAAAAATATCTGGTAGCTACATTATTTCCACCTCCATGTTCGAAGAGTACAGCCCCTTTTAACCATAAGCTATGATAGAGACAGATACATAAAAATAATGTTTAAAGCTTGACTGTGCATGGTTATGCTGATATTTTAATTTCAGTAGCCATTTTTTTTTTGCTGCTTAGACTCCAAGGTCTACATGTTTGCCAGGTGGCACATATGGCATTAGAAGAGTGCATTGGGATTTTGCTTAAGAGTTGTACCACTTTGGCAGCATGGGGCAGCTACAGCTTCTTAGCTGCAGCATAAAATTGACCCACACAAGTGTAATGAAGAGATGTGACTATATGTCAGGCTTTCATAGCGCTGGGTACCATTCCATAACTTGTTATAGATCTCATAAATGCTTTCTGAACCCCACCAAGCTGATTAAATTTGCAGGATTGTTTTCACTTGGCCTGTTATTATACCAACCACTTTGTAATGGGATTCTGACCAATTGGTAACGCAGCATGGTGATGTTGTCTCCTATAGGATGCTGCTGTAGTTGCGTCAGTGCAGTTGCAGTCATTCTGCACCATGATACACAAGGACAACTGAAATGCTTAGAATATATGGTGCAAGTAATGACATATATTTTATTTCACTTAGTCTGATATTATTACATTTCCTCCAATGATCTCAACGCAGTGAACATGGTTCTCTTCCTACCCACTTTTTCTTCACAACAACTCTGTCAGGTGGCCAGGCTGAGAAAGGGAGAGGGAGGCTGTTCCAAGATAATCCAAGTAGTTTCATGATTCAGGAGGGATTACAATATGGATCTCCCAAGTCCCAAGCCAGTGCTTTAACCACTATACAACACTGGCTCTCTAAGTCACTATGCCAGCTTTTCCAGCCTAACGCCCTTTAGATGTTTTGAAATATAGCTTCCATCATATCAGATCACAGATGATACTCACTGGAGCTGCTAAAACATTTGGAAGACTTCAGGTTGGTGAAGGCTGCAGCATATTACATTCTTAATGATTTCTCCTTCCAAACAAAATGGCTGTCATTGTGACAAGTCTTATACAATATATGAGCAGAGAAAGGCCATACAATAGTACTGCAGTTATTCCCAGAAGATGTCATGTTTCTCTGGGCACACAAAGGCACAATATTGTCTTCCATCCCATGCCTACTCTTTCAGTGTTAGGGTAGGGAGTAGAATAGTGGAATCACAGTATGGAAAGAGATATCAAAGATCATCTACTTCAGTAGTTCCCAAACTTGAGTCCTCCATGGGCTTTGGACTTGAACTCCCAGGATCCTCAGCCAGCATGGGCAACAGTCAGGAATTCTGGGAGACAAAGCCCAAAAAATCTGAAGGAGCAGAGTTTTGGAATCATTGAACTAGTTTAATTCTTTGCCAGCACAAGGATAGTTCTTGCTTCCCATCCTAGTTTAGCTGCAAACTTTTCTGGATGGCCAGGGCCAGTCACTATCTCTCACCCAAATGGCCTCATAGGATTGTTACGAGGATAAAATTGGTCTATGCATCATGTATGCTGACTTGAAATCAGTGGAAGAAGGATGGGGTTAAAAATAACATATGAAATCAACATGACTAATGATAAGACAGTATGAGACTGGTCAGAGTTTCCCTGTCTCTCATATAGAGGCCAAGCTGAGAACAGGGCTTAACTCAGGGATTCCCAAAGGCAAACCTGCTCTGAATAAATCTTGTCAAGAAAACCGTGTGATAGAGTCACCTTAGGTCATTATAAGTTGGAAACTACCTGAAGGCACATAACAACAAGAAGAAATCCCAAACTTTGGTCCTCCAGGCGTTTTAGACTTCAACTCTCTGCAGCCCCAGCCAGCTTGGCCAAGAGTCTGGAATTCTGGATGCTGAAGTCCAAAAAACCTGGAGGACCACCATTTGGGAACCACTGGCTTGAGCATAATTTTAGTAACTACTTTTTCTCCTTACATCTGCTTCCATTTCCCATTCCTTCTACTGTTATTCCTACCTTTTGCGTTATTTTATAGGTAGCAATTCCTTTAAGACAGTAAGATACCATGTACATAGACAGTCACTTCTACTACTAATACTGCTATTATGGGAGTATAATGGGAGCAAAAACTGCATATTATCTGTATTACATTAATTAAAATAAGTGAGATCCGAAGGTGAAATGTCTTTAGACAATAGCTCTGAATTTCGGGACTCAAAATATTTAAAGATATTGGAATAAATGTGGTAAAGAGGATATGATTCAAGAAGGCATGATAACAAAGCATAATGTTTAATCTATTCAGAAGTCATTATAAGCAATTCAGTCAACAATATTCTGAAACTTAGGTTGATAGCTGGCATTGTAGTAAGTAACACAGCAAAGTGACATTAAATTAGCACATGTAATCTTTTAATGGATGTAACACCCCTGGGATTTTATGCCAAATTGGATTAAATAACCCAACATACTTTGACTTTTATTTCAGAATGGGAACACTAATGTATTATGTCTCCTGTGTTGAGATATAGCAGATGTTCAGGGAAATGGCAGCCTGACACTGTAATCTCTTTTCTTTACATGAACAAACCTGTCTTGATTCCAAGATGGATGACAGAATACACGGAAGCCTTTCCCCCAAGGAATTTCTGCTTAGCATTAAAGTCAATACAGTACTTACAAGATGAATCTACTGAATTTACGAGTCAGAAAAAAACTTTCTTATGGCCTATACTATTCTCTTTTCATTAAAATGTTGTGAGGAGGGGACAGCCCTGGCCATGCAAAGGGACCTCCAAGCGAAATTTGTGGTCCCTGACTGTTCCAACTCCCCTGGAAAGTCCTTTTTCTGGCTAAAAACAGGTTACTTTTTGGACTACAGACCTAGAACTGTAGTCTACAAGCCATGCTGGCTGGGGACTTCTGGGAGCAGTTGTCCAAAAAGTAACTTGTCCAAGCTTTGCTACGTAGCAAACTGTTACAGTGCTATTATTCCACTTTCAGTTTAGAATTCTCAGCCAGAGACTTCTTTGGCCTCAGTAAACTACAAGCCCCAGAATTCCATAAGATGTTGAAAGTGGAATAATAGCACTATAACAGGGTAGTACAGAAAGGCCCTTAGTTTGCTATGTAACAAAGCCTGGAAAAGTTAATTTTTGGACAACTGCTCCCAGATGTTCCCAGCCAGCATGACTAGTAGACTACAGTTCTAGGTCTGCAGTCCAAAAAAAGTAACTTTCCCAATCTCTGTTTGCAGTGCAACAGTTCTAAGAGTGGGCTCACCATCTGTATTTCTCTCATGTGAATAGCTGCAGGACTGCCTTGATCCTGTAAGGAAACAGTAACATGAACCAGATTTTCATTATTGTGGCAGATGGCATATATGTTGTTGTGATTGGTTTATTGATGTAAACGTTTTTTCCATACAGTCGCTGAAGCCACAGCTCTTGAGAAACGGATGGGATAAATATATAATGTAACAATGTAGGGATCAATGGTGGTTGCACGAGAGTGGGAGATGGGTGCGGAAGGAGACATGGAAAGGGCAAAAATGCATTATTTGAAAAGGGTATCCCGTCTTAGCTTAGTTTCTGAAAGACAATGCTTCCCTTCATATTACAAAAAGCATCAGCTTTCTAAATACTATAACTGATATAGCAATGAACTCAACTTTCAAGTAAGCATGTGCAGGTCTGCATTCATTTTCATTATTTTTAATTCATTTTTGAAAGAGGCAATCTAATTTACAATCAAATTAATATGCATTAAAAATAAAGAAACAAGATAGAGAGAGAAAAAGAAAGAAGAAAGAGAGAGAAAAAAGAAGAAAAGGGGAAGGAGAAGAAAGACATATAATTAATGCGCAGTAGGACTCTGACTCTTGAATCTTGACTGTTATGAGAGAAAAAGGAAAAAAAAATCTACCATTACAGATCTAGCTAAATAATCCTACTGAAATAATTAATATTGATAACCATAGATTATTACACCATTAGATTTCACCCACTTATTAATTTGGTCCTTTGGGCTACCTCAGCAATCTGAACAATCCATCTTCCATTATCGGTGCTTCAGTCCCTTTCCAAGTTTGAGCAAACTATATTCTTGCTGCTGTTGTCCTATGTTGAAGAAATAATGCATATTTACTCTCCAGTTCTTTATCCATAATGCCCAACAACAAAAAATTCTGGTAACATTACAAAATCTGCCTTTAAATTTTTTTGGATTAACAAAAAATCTTAGACTAGTAACTTTTCACCTTCTTACAAGTCCACCACATTTTTTAAAAAGGAGCCCTCCTTATCTTAACATCCCCAACATAGGTTTGAGACAACTTATTTGGGGTTAGATACCATCTATATATCATCTTATACAAATTTTGTATTAAATTACTGCTTATCCTAAATTTTATGCTTTTGGGCCACATTTCCCTCCATACATTCATATGGATGTTACACCCAAACTTTTGGACCCACCTTATCATGTACTTTTTCACAGGCTCTTCTTCCATCTCTAGTTTCAAAAACCATTTCTACATTTTTTAAATTACATAGTCATCATCTTTACACAACTCTAAATAAAATTCATTTTCTCTAACCTCTATGGCTGCACTTCTCTTGTCTTAATTAAATCTTTGCTTAAGTGGCATATAAACAAAGCAATTCAGATCTTTGCCTTCCTTAAAAATCATCTGTCTTTGATTTAAACTTCCAGCGATCTTGTTCAAAATACAAAAGATTGTCATGAAGCAACCATTTCCAATTTTTAACACATTCTTTCCTTTAAAAAAGGGTTCTTGTGGTGGAGTGGCTAGTATTATCTTGGGTCTTCTTTATTTCCAGTGGATAATTTAGATAGTATTTGCATGTGAAAATTTATGTCTTGGGGTACAGAGAAGGAGTAAACTATCTGGGTGAAAGTTAACAATCTCAGCACAACAACCTCTCATCTCAGTGGCAGAGTTTAAGGGCTGGCAGCTCAAGAGCAACAAACATAAATGCCCTTCCCACCGCAGCCACCCCAACCCCTTACTGTCACCTAGTCCCGCTGCTCCTGTCATTCTCCAAGGGCCCTTTCACACTACACAATTGAAGTGGTCTGATTCCACTTTAACTACCATGGTTCTATCCTGTGGACTGGAAATCTGAGAAAGGGCATTTAGAATATTCAGCCAGACAGCTCTAGTGTCTCAACAAACAACAAAATGCAGGATTCCATAGAATGTAGTCATGGCATTTAGAGTGGAATGATCATGCTATATTTATGTAATGTGAAAGGACCCTAGGTAACTGTGGGAAAGACTAACTGGCACAGTCAAGTATGCCGGAGCACAGCTGATTTTCCTGGTCCTCCCTAGCTTTGCTCCGGCAGACTAAAAGTAATAATAATAATAATAATAATAATAATAATAATAATAATAATAACAACAACAATAATAATTTATATCCCACCTCTCCCGACAGATCGAGGTGGTACTACAGCAGTACATCAAATACATTAAAAGCAATTAAAACATAACCCATTCTCCCAACCCACCAACCCATCTAAAACCCCCTAAAACACATTAACTATTAAGAACAAGAGGACAGTTGTTGGGAGGCAGTGGAGCACTAGTCTGGGAAGGCCTGTCAGAAGAGAACAGTCTTGACTGCTTTTTTAAAGCAGTCAAGACTGGTAATGTGCCAAATCTCCTCCGGCAGGCCATTCCATAACTTGGGAGCGATAGAAGAGAAGGTCCTCTGGGTAACCGCAGCCAACCTAGTTCTGACTGGCTGCAGTAAATTCCTCCCAGAGGACCTTAATGTGTGGGGTGGATTATATAAAAGTTAGTTTAAAATTCCCTTTTCTCTCTGCACCTTGAGGAAGTTGCTACTGCTGTTGTTTCTTGACAAGGAAAAGCTATCACAACCACTCTTTTCATTCTCCTGACTTCCATGGCCCTTTTCGCACGGGCCTTTTCTCGCGCGACAGCCCCATGAGCCTCGCAGGAGTGGGAGCGTCGCTCCGCACAATGCACTCCCACTTCCGCTGGGCTCACGGGGCTGAAGCGGTGCGAGCGCAGGTTTTTTGATTTTTGCTTCGAAGCAAAAATCACCCACGCTCGCGCAACGCTCCCGGCGCCCGCGTGCACTTACCTCTCGTGTGGAGCGTCGGGAGCCAGCCGGGTCGCACTTCCTTCCCTCCGCCCCTGCGGAAGGAAGGGACGGGGCAGGGCGCTAGCGCGACGGACGTGACACGTCCTGCTTCGCGCGCACGCGGGGGCGGACGCGACAAGCGCCTTTCTTGCGCGCGCGGGGGGGGATGGACGGGACAAGCGTCTTTCTCGCGCGTGCGGAGGGGATGGACAGGACACGCGCCTTTCTCGCGCACGCGGGGGGGGATGGACGGACGTGCGAGCCGCCGCCGCCTCCGGGAGGCTGCTGCTTCCCCGCTCGTTCCTTCACCTGTGGAAGGAAGGAGGGGAAAGCGGCAGCCTCCCGGAGAAGGCTTCTTGTGCGAACCGGCCTCCTCCGTTGCGCGAGCGCCGGCGCTGCGAAAAGGGCCTGTGTGCGGCATGGCAGATAGTATGGCCCTGTTTGGCTAGTGGCCCTGGGGTCAGGCCTTAACAAAACCAGCCTAGATATGCCCATGTCCCTTCTGGTGCTGCTATGTACAGGAAATCTCGCTTTGGAACTCTCCCTTAACGTTCACATGTTTACAAAAATTAAGGTAGGTCCCCATATTGTAGAAAAAAAGTTACATGTGGCATACTCTTGACTGTTTCTGGGAGAGCCATTCAGATGGTAGTTATATATCTGGCTCAGAGACAATTTGCTACCTCAGGGAAAAATGAGGTGCTACCATTATCCATTTCATGTACAAAAAGTCAGTTGGAGTAGTGGCTGAATTTTTCTCCAACGATGACAATATAACAGTGTCCTTCATTGTGTCAAAAGGCAGCAGCTTAGCTTAGGGTAGAGCTTGGAAAAATAGCTTTTTTGGTGTATAACTCCCAAACCACAGTGAACTACAACTCCCAGAACAGTTGAACTTCAAACACTAATTTCTGCAGGCTGCACAGAAATCTATGCGGCAAGTAGCTCTTCCATCCAACATTTTGCTGCCTCCTTCCTGTGTCTGCTGAGATGATTACTTTACTCAGCCTGATAGTAGGGATGGTCTTGACTGTAGTATATGAAAACCAATGCTGTACACCTACATCATGTTCTTCATGGTGATTCCCATGACTG
The DNA here is from genome assembly GCA_948474755.1 of Ctenosaura bakeri. Lineage (NCBI taxonomy): Eukaryota > Metazoa > Chordata > Lepidosauria > Squamata > Iguanidae > Ctenosaura > Ctenosaura bakeri. Next base: position 252,742 of record CAOLHI010000525.1, read on the forward strand.
TAATGATTGGGAAATGAGCTTCTGCAGGTACAGGAATTGTGACTTGGAACCTATGGAAATTTCCATTCACAGATGGTGGATATTGGCTTCTCTGAGAAGATTCATCCTAGGGATGATCAGAAGATGCAGAACATCACAACATGCTTGTCAGTAATTATCAGTCTATAGAACTGTGGAATGGAGTTGGAAGAGACCACAAAAGGGCCATCAAGTCCAATCCTCTGCCACGTAGAAAAACACAATCAAAGCACTAGACTCAGGCCCTTTCCGCATGAGGCTGGTGAATCAGTTTGTACCGTTTCTTACCGGGTTTTCTGGGCTCGAAACAAGGCAGACTTTCCTTCATTTCCTTCCACACAGCTACTGCGTATGTTCCATTCTGATTCGGAGGAGTGCGAATTCATGAATCCACATTGCCTTTGCTGTGGCCACTCTCGCTACTCCCCTCACCCCGCCCCATCGGCTGTGATTGACCCTTTTTGTTTTTGCATAGTTTAGTACTTCATTGCATATGTGCGTACGTCCGAAAGTCCATACTGGCCCCTCCCATGAGCCCTCCCCTGACCACCAATTTGCATTGGTGTGAATGTATGTGTCTACACCACTGTGAAAGTACAGATCAGATCAATCTGGAAAATTGGAAAACCAATTTCTTCTGGTTTTCAAACAGTGCGCTTTACCACCACATGGGGTTGCATTTAGTCGGAATTACGTGCAGAACGAAGGTAAATAAACTGAACCTAGTCCACTCTAACGTGCAGAAGATCTGTGTGGCAAGACGCATTGGCCTGCCTTAATAACTGAGTGCAGAAAGGGCCTCTGTTTGACAACTTCCAAAGAATGAGACTCTACCACACTCTGAAGCATCATATTACACTGTCGAACAACTCTTACTGCCAGGAAATTCTCTTTTCCTGTAGTTTGAAGCCATTCTTCCATATCCTAGTCTCTAGAGCAGCAAAAAACAAGCCAGCTCCATCTTCCATATGACATCCTTTCAAATACTTTAATATAACTACCCTGTCATCTCTTACTTTTCTTTATGAACATTAGTCCTTTTGGAAATGTGCCACATTCCAAACTCCACACTTCTTGTTAACCAGTATAATGTACAGATTTGGAAAGATATAATTGGTTGGCCAGGTGGTACCTCCAAAGTAGACAAATGTAAGAAGATAGGGAATTGGCTGCAATGAGAGGAAAATAAAGGGACATTGAACAGAAGCCAGAGCTTGGAAAATTTATCTTTGTGCACTGTGGCCCCAGAATCCTTGGAAAGTGGGGAGTTATGGGAAATATGGACCAAAAATTAGATTCCTCAGGTTCTAGGGGAAATGAGAAATCATCTTGTTACAAAAACATAGCACCATCTGCAGGACACAACACCAACTATGTAGTTTGTTTGAGGTTCTAGTTTCAACTCAACACAATGTTCTTTTCTCATATTACCTTGGAGTACTTCCAGTGGTGAATACTCTGGCAACAACATATCCTGGTCTTTCAAGAGAGTCTCAGTAAAATAAATAAAAGTGCTCTGCTTCAAAGCTCTTTATTTTGGGCTGCCGTTAATGTCTGTAGTACACCTTGTTGTTGCTGTGTGCCTTCAAGTCATTTCTGACATGTGGCAGCCCTAAGGTCAATCTACCATGGACTTTTCTTGACAGAATTGGTTTGGGAGGGTTGCTAGTGGCTTCTTTTGAGGCAGAGAGAGTGTGACTTATCCAGGATTATCTAGTGGGTTTCCACGGCTAAGCATGGATTCACGTCCCGATCTCCTAGTGTCCTACTCCAACACTCAAACCACTATACTATACTAGTTCTCAGTACACGCAGCAAGGCAGAAGATTTTATATTTCTTATGGGGAAATATAAAATGACATGCAACAGAATTAACAATAGTAGGGAGAAGAAAAATTGTTTTGTTGTTAGAGAAGGAAGAACTAATTGAGTGGTTCTAATATATCAGTTTAATAAGACACCTTCTTAATTTCCATATCATAGATGAAGTGTGACACGTTTAGAAATAGTGCCTGGCCATTTCCGCACTAGACTTTTATAGCGCTATTATTCCACTTTCAACATCCTATGGAATCCTGGGGTTTGCAGTTTAAGGAGGGGCCTCAAAGGCCCCTCCCTAAACTGCAAACCCCAAGATTCCATAGGATGTTGAAAGTGGAATAATAGTGCTATAACTCTCTAGTGCAGAAATGACCTTAAAGGAGTGTGTGAGCCTGCCTTTATACCCCATAGAACTCAGTGGGAGCTCTGAACAAACACCGCAGGCCAGCATGGTGGGGGAAGGAAGGAACTAGTCACGTTTATAGCCCGTCTTTCCTGCAATGAAGTTCAGGAGGCATTTCTGGCTGTTTTCCACCCACTTTTTCCTCACAACGACCCTCTAAGATAGGTCAGGCAGAGAGAGAATGTGTGTGAGAGAGAGTCTAGCTCAAGATCTTATTGGACTGTGGTTGTTTCTGCACTGCACTGCACTGTTACAGTGCTATTATTCCATTGTCAACATCCTGTGGAATTCTGGGGTTTGTAGCTTACTGAAGCCAAGAAACTCCCTGGTTGAGAGTTCTAAATGCCTTTCCATAAACTGCAGACTCCAGGATTCCATAGGATGTTGAAAACGGAATAGTAGCACTATAACAGTACGGTGCAGAAACAACCACCATAGCGCCTGGCCATTTCTGTGTTAGACTTTTATAGCACTATTATTCCACTTTCAACATCCTATGGAATCCTGGGGTTTGCAGTTTCGGGAGGGACCTTTGAGGATTCCATAGGATGTTGAAAGTGAAATAATAGCACTATAACTCTCTAGTGTGGAAATGGCCCCTGTTTTGTATTGGTGAGTTTTTATGACTGTTAAAACTTCTAGTTGCTCAATTGCTGCCACAGTATGTTTATGTAAGAATTCTATATAAAGCTGGTTTAATTACTTCTAAGCCAGAATCCACCCAGTGTTGCATTATTAAACTGATGAGTTCAGTCTACTGTCAGACTCCATTCATGAATCATAATGGGTTTAGATTCACATTATGTGCTTTAGAGATAAGATCATACTAGAGTAAACATGCAAAAATAAATAAAATTATTATTGTTTTCTGGATTTGCCTCCTCTTCCAGCAAGGAAAACTGAAAGACTGTTACCCTGTTTACTGGGGGTCCCAGGAGGGACACCTATATGCGCTCTCAATTAACTAAGTTTGGGGAAATTAGCTAGAGCACAAGTTAGCAATGCGAGAGGCAGGGCAACACAGCGAAATCTTTTACCCAATGTCTACGGGGTCAGGCCAAGCCAAGGAGCACACCAAGTTTAAGAATAATTGAGATTTTATTAAATACAGACATGCAGTGTATGCAGCACACACAATCACACAAGTAACTAAGGAAAATAAAGGTTGGAGTGGCATAGAAGGATTTTGAGAGGGACTGTTGAATTGGGTGATACGAAACCTGTCCTGAAGCCTGGAAGAATAGAGAGCGATGCTGGGGTTCGATGTGGCTCAACACATGTAGCTGAGGGGAAGCTCGCCAAGCAAAGCTGCAGCAAGGCAGTCTGGAACTCGGGAGTGATCCAAGGAAGGTCTCGGAATCAGGGGTTTTTATAGAGAGAAATGTAACTCCAGGCTATTCCGTACTTGGGGAAAACAATGAGTTTTGGTCGCGAGACAAATCTTTGGAAAGGTCAAAATTTAGCATGATTGAGTTAGGTCCGAATTGACAAAGAGGTAGCCAGTATGCAAATGCTCGGTGCTTGGCAGTTGAGTATTCAGCTTGCCAAGTTGCCTGCTTGGGGCAGGGAGTCCTTTGTAAACAGCGTGCATACATAATGAGGGTGTTTGCAGAGAGGCCTCCTAAAGCGGTGATCTGGCTATTTCTGGCCTGCCTGGGTAGAGAATAGAATGTCCAGCGATTAGTGGCCAAGTCTAGTTCTGTGCTTGTCCGGGGGCCTCACAAACACATGGAGAGGGATGGTGGAAGAGAGCCAAATTATAGATATCAAAATGATATCTTTATGTTATTGTTACCCTGTTTACTGGGGGTCCCGGAAGGGATGCCTAAATAACCAAACAACAACACAACTTTGGGGGAAATTAGCTGGAGCACTCACTAAAGTGAGCGAGAGGCTGGGTAACTTAGCAGGATCTTGTAGCCCAGCGTCTATGGGGTCAGGTCAGTCAAGCAGTCAGACGGTTTAAAATAATGAAAATGAGGTTTATTAGATACAGACAAATATTAAAGACACCACAGCCACACAGAAAACTAAGGAATCAGAGATTGACTTAGCAGTAGGGATTTTTCAGAGGGAAATGGGTGATATGACACCTGTCTCATAGTCCTGGACCTTGAGAGCAAAGTTGGGGTGCAATGAAGAAGCTCGGCGCGATTAGCTGAGGGGAGCTCATGGGGCAAAGCGGCAGCAAGGCGGTCTGGAACTCAGGAGCAATCCGAGGAAGGTCTCGGAATCAGGGGTTTTTACAGGGTGAATTGTGACTGCAGGCCATACCTTACTCTGTGAGAACAATCCGTTTTAGGAGCGGGACAAAGCTTTGGAAAGGTCAGAATTTAGCATGATTGAATTAGAGCTGAATTAACAATAGTGTAGCCAGTATGCAAATACGGAGCACTTAGTACAGCTTTGTCAGGTTGCCTGCTCGAGGCAGGGAGCCTTTGTTAGTATTGCGCATATGCAATGAGGTGTTTGCCGGAGAGGTCCCTGAAGTGACGAACCGCTGTATCTGGCCTGCCTGGGTGGAGAATGGAATGTCCAGCAATTATTGGCCGTGCCTGTTTACGTGCTTGTCCAGAGGCCTCACAAACACGTGGAGTGGGGTGACAGAGGAAAGCCGAATTGTTTGATATCAAAGTGATATCGAGTGCTATCTCCGGGTAGGCCTGGACCGCAGTAATACTATCTCCAAAGAGGCCTAACCTGCAGTAACTATACATTGCTCATTTGCATATATTTTATTTACATTCATGCCCTTTTCACTAATATCAGGGTCACAGCTTTTAGTATGAAGTGGTTGATGTTGAGAAAGCCTCTAATTATAGTAAGTTTACAATGGATTGCAGATTAACATGGCTGTACAGTGCACCCAGGGGTGTAGCTCTGGGGGGAAAGGATGAGAGCATAGTCCCCCCCCCAGGAATTGTACTCCTCCCTGAAATTTTCTTTCATTCCCAAATGTGTTGCAGAGAATGAAACACTGAAAATCGTTCATGCCTACAACTTTGATGTTTGCTGTGTTAGCATTTCCTTATATCCTTTCTCGCTCCTTTTCTTCAGATGCCTGAACTGTATTTCTAAATGCTCAGCTGAAGTTTTTAATTATTACCAATACTAGAAATCAGGGCTTTTTTTTTTTACTTTGGCATACTGAATTCTTAGGGAGGACCAATGTCCTCGTTCCCCTCATAACTACACCCCAATGAACTCTAAATCTAAGTATCCGATCCAACTGAAGTTACCCTTTATTTTAACCAAAGAAGTCACCTCTTCTTTAAACTTCTCTCATTGATTGCAGTTGTACTTAAGGGCTTAAAAGTACAGTTGTAGGCCATTTCCACATTAGCCTATTATAGGCCATTTCTGCACTAGTCTGTTATAGCACTATCATTCCACTTGCAACATCCTATGGAATCCTGGGGTTTGCAGTTTCGGGAGGGGCCTCAGACGCCCCTCTCTAGACTGCAAACCCCAGAGTCCATAGGATGTTGAAAGTGGAATAACAGCACTATAACGGGCTAGTGTGAAAATGGCCTTACACATGTCTACTCAAAATACATTTCATTGAGTTTAGTAAGGCCTACTCACAGCTAAATGTGCTCCTATGCATATTCAACATCTCTGTGTCCACTCTATTTTTATCATTTTGACTCATTTGTCCACTGAGGTGTTCTCAACTCTGACAACTCCAATTCTCTGTGCTTGTTACAGTGATATTCTTTGCCTTCCTACATTCATTCAGAGAACAAGGGCAATTAACAAGGTGATTTGGCATGCACAGGAAAATGCTAGCAGAATCTGTTGTAATTTACAATCTTCTGCCTGAATTTTGGGTAGAAGCTGAGCTGAAAGCCCCCCTAAAGCATAACAAAGACAGAGGGCTCAGGGATCAAAAGTAGAGTATGACTATTGAAAGCTATGTAGGAAAAGAAAAAGGAGGGAGGGACTGAAGCTTGTCACCATCCTGGAAACCAGGAAAACCTTTAGAATAAGTCATCTAGAAGAGAGTTTTACCTTTATAACATTGGATATGTTCTAAGTATGTGTTTCTCTGCTTCTCTGATATGGTGGTTTAACAGTCCCTGCCCCCCACCGTGACAGGAACTGGTACCAAGCCTGTGCCCTTTGACCACAGCTTTTTCTTTAATTTCAGACCATATCTGGTGGACTTGAACTGATCTATGGACCACTACTTTGATTAGTACTGTTCTAGGCTGTACTCTCAGTTCACAGAAGTTTATGTTGATTCCCAACATGTAGGAACATGGGGACTTACCTTACGCTGAGCCAGACCATTGGCCTTTTCAGCCCAGTATCATTAACAGTGACTAGCAGCACCTCTCCAGGGTTGTTGTTGTTAACTTTGTGTATACCCAAGCTTTTCCACAAGACTGCTTTTTCCAGGATTCGTTTCTAGTCATACCTTGAGGTTCCTGGTATTTCTGGGCAGTCTCCCATCCAAGTACTACCCAGGCCTGACTTTGTTTACTTTCCAAAATTAGAGAAGGGTGATATGGTGGTACAAAAAGATTCCTCAATGTGCACTGTAGAACAGCAGTCTTTAGGCTTGTAGAATCTAATTGTAGAATCTAAGCTGCTTTTCCCTAGAATATGGAGATCCATCAACAAGCCAAATGCAGCAGATTGCTCGGAAGGTGGACGTCCAGACCCCTCCTTAAACTGCAAACCCCAGGATTCCATAGCATGTTGAAAGTGGAGTAATAGCACTATAACAGTCTAGTGTGGAAATGGCCCCAGTTTCAGGAAAAGGTGTCTTTGAGTATTTCGGTACCTGAGCTGAAGCTTGCCTATCACCTTTTCCCTTGATTTCAGCAGCCGTAGAGTGAAGAAAGTACTTTTGTTGTTGTTACTGTTAAACTATTGGGCATCAAACCTGTTGCTGATCTACTGCAAGTCACTTGAAGATCTATAAGTAGATTTACTTTGGGAAGGGGAAATGTATGTATTTGAAGTGGTCCAACACTGAAATCACAGAAATGGTAGAAGAAGATGTCTGAATAGATATCTGAAGATCTCTAATCTGGCATGGAAACATAGTAAGTGTACCATTAATTCAGGTTTGCCTCCTCCCACTGTTCTCTTGGAATCTGTTGTTGTAGTTATACTGTCTAATGAAGAGATTTGGAGATCTCAGAGGCTTGTTCACCATTTGAGGCATTTGGGCTGACCTGCTAAAGTTTTTGGATTTTGTTTCCTTATCTTTTTTCTTTTTAAAACTACATGTAAAACTACATTTTCAAAAACTACATTAAGCTACATTTAAGAACATATTTTGCTTTTTAAAAACTTACAAAATTATGCAAAAAAAATTCCTTCCCTGAAAGGCAGCTCATACGTCACTACTGATCTTCTTATGTAGTGTGCAACCATAGAGAAGCTCTGAGTGTATTCTTGTTTGTCCTCCTGTTTCATTGTGACTGGCAATAAGACCCAGAATTTCTCTTAGTGGCCTCTGTGAACTCAGATTGAGTCCTACAATGCCTCTGTGAACCTGCTGGAAGGTAAATGTTGCTTGTCATAAAGGTGTTACAAAACTCTTTGGGTTTATCTGTGCTACATACCATGTTTCCCTGAAAATAAGACACTGTCTTATATTTATTTTTCCTCAAGAAGACACAGTATGGCTTATTTTCAGGGGATGTCTTATTTTTATTAAGTACGGTACAACAATCTACATTTATTCAAATATAGTTAAGTCGTCTTTATGTATGTCCGGATTTCAACCCGCTTAAGAACGCCCAGAACTGGTGGTTCACTGTGCTATTGAAAGACCGCTTAAAAGAGGTCTTTCAATAGCACAGCGCGCCCCAGTCCGTTGCTGCGCTAATGCGCAAGGCTGCAAATCTTCTGGGGGTGGGCTTTAGGCTGGCGAGCTTCTCCGGTTGGCGGAGAGCCTCCACCAACCAGAAAGCGCCATTTTCGTCTCCAGAGAAATGTGTAGTGCGGGCACGCACTGCTCTGGATCAGCCTGGATCAGCGGGGGGAGCGCAACAGCCCGATAAGTATCAGAACGCCCCATTTTCCCCGCAAAGTGTGAAAAAGCCCTGTCTCCCTCTATGCTTCAGCTTGCAGTATGCACAGAATGACCAGGACCTGACAGGGGGAGCCGACTTTGTTGGTGGGGCTGCCCGCACCTCTCTGGTCACCTCCGACATAGCAGCTGTCACAATGGGGCAGATGAGAAGGGCTGCCCGTCTTCTTTACCGCTCCGTGCCAGTACGCTGCATAGCCACGCCTATCACTATGTCTTATTTTCGGGGTATGGCTTATATTGCGCAAATGCTTAGAAATCCTGCTACGGCTTATTTTATGGGTATGTCTTATTTTCGGGGAAATAGGGTAGTTGTAGAAGTTTACTGGTCTAACAGTTGTGGCTCCATCTGTATCTGCACTGCATAATGATAGCAGTTTGATACCACTTTAATTGCCGTATCTCTCTTTTATGGAACCCCAGGATTTGCAATTTGCTGAACTATTTAGAAGGTACCATGAGAAGAGAAAAACTGAGGATTAAATCAATTTAAATTTGTAGTGTAGACAGGTACTCAGAATATCTTGGGAACTGTAGTTCAGGGCAGAGAATTCCAAATTCTTCATCAAACTAGAAATTGCAAGATTCCATAGGCTATAGTTGTTAGTGATACCAAAATATTATAAGAACAGTAGGATTTGCAGTTTGGACATGTACTTAGAATTCTCTGTAAGACCACTTTGTTGCACTCCCCCAAACTATAACACTAGAGCTCTGTAGCAGAGATTTAACAATATCTTGCCCAAGTACAGATCCCAGGATTCCATAGGATGGAGCCATGACCCTTGAAGTGTTATTAGACTATTAAAGTGGGCATCTTTAATGTAGATACACTATATTTTCTTTATGCAGAGGTCTTGAGCCACATGTATCAATGTAGGAAAGGTTCTCTATGATTAAAAACTGCTTCTCTGGAGGATGCCTGTGGGATGAAGATGTCGCAGTGGTTGGAAAAAGCAGAAAAGTCACTTTCCCAAGCTCTGCTTTTTTTTTTTAAATTACTGCTTCCATTCCCTAATATTAATCATCCTTTTCCTGATGTCACTGTTTGTTTTCCTTTTGAACCTAACATATACAAAAACACTTTCTTGACTCTTCTGTTTTCTTCAGAGCAATGTGTTCCACAGAACAATAGTGAAAAACTTGATATTTTTTATTTGCTCGTGTTTCTCCAAACATAAGCAAACAACAAAAACACAGCTGCCTGTGGTGTAGGGATCTCTACCCTTAGGCAGCATTTGAGGACATTTCAAACAAATAAAATATATTTGCCAACCCATATGTTTCCAGTCAATTTTCTTATACTTAAGGAATGCAAAATCTAACACAAGCTTGGAAATGCAATTGACAAACATATTCTATTATCTTTGCAGAATCTTATTCTATTTTGGATTGTTTATGTATCTCACCCTTAGGGACTTTCTTTTCCTGAAATTCAATAAGCTCTGTTAGCATTTTTAAAAGGCCAAAGTGAAAATGTCATGAAACATTTCTTCCAAGGTGTGGTTTTCAGTCTGGTAGATTGACTCTCCTTGTCTAATGATCTCACTGCAGTGTGGATTATGAACAAAGGCTATATACTGCAGTGTGTATTAGTGAGGGGGTATGTGTCTGCATTGCTGAATTATTTCTCGGTATCCTACCACCCTTAGAGGTACATCTGGTGTGAGCATGGAACAGGGACTTCCCAGTACTCTGGAACTCCTTTCCTTAGAGAAGTTAGACTGATACCCTCCTTGCTGTCTTCCCAGATACCTTCCAAATATCATAGATGAATATTGGGACACATGTGGCCAATCAATATTAGTGTGGTGAAGATGGCAAAAGTTGTTGTTGAGGAAAAGAGACAAGCTGGGAGTGGCTGCACAAGTTTGCTTTCCCTGAGCCTGCTGAGAAAGATAAAATTCTGCCCCCACTTGTCTTCTCTTACCCAGTTAATTGAATGCGAACTGCTTTTACACTTTGAACTCAGTTTTCAGCAATTGAAGTAAGCTGAAAACAAGGGGGAAGTGAGAGGGAGAGAGAGAAACTGGGATGTTCTAAAAGCAGCTGAAAAAGTGGGATGACAGAAGATTAATTGGGACTGTCCCTGCCAAATTGGAGCATTTGGAGGATATGTTAGCTTTTGCACTAATGGAAGTGAACTGAACATGGTCAAGCTGGAGCAAGTCCAGAGGAGGGCGACCAAAATGGTGAGAGGCCTGGAAGCCATGCCCTATGAGGATAGACTTAGAGAGCTGGGTATGTTTAGCCTGCAGAAGAGAAGGTTAAGAGGGGACATGATAGCCATGTTTAAATATTTGAAGGGATGCCACGTAGAGGAAGGAGAGGGCTTGTTTTCTGCTGCTCCAGAGACCAGGACAAGGGGCAATGGATTCAAGCTGCAGAAAAGGAGATTCCACCTGAACCGCAGGAAGAACTTCCTGACAGTCAGGGCTGTCCGGCAGTGGAATATACTGCCTCGGAGTGTAGTGGAGTCTCCTTCCTTGGAGGTTTTTAAGCATAGGCTAGATGGCCATCTGTTGGGAGTGCTTTGAGGGTGTTCCTGCATGGCAGGGGGTTGGACTGGATGGCCTGTGTGGTCTCTTCCAACTCTACATTTCTATGATTCTATGAAGGATTCCTTCCTAACAATTGGATCTGAGTAGACATTCATTCAAAATCTATTTCTTCTTGTTCCTCTTCCATCTCCATCATCATCATCGCTGTTTCTTCTAATACTAATGTGAGTTATTTCATGCTTATGACATGTAAGCCAAAACTGTATCACTTATTTACAGGACAGACATATCTGCAGGCTCAAAGCAATCCTGAGGTGTGCAAAGATGCCCAAACAAGCAAACAAACACACAACCACTGTTTTGAAGAAAAAGAATGCTAAGCAGGCAACCCCTTGCAAAATAGCCTGATAATATAGCTCCATAGCATAAAATGGTGGCTGACAGCATGTGTGTGTTGGGGGTGGAATCCAATAATCAGATAGGTGAAGGAACAGAGTGGCTGGAAAAGGTGGGAAAGATGCATAGATGTTACAAAAATGATGGGGGGAAAAAATCTCCTTGATAGAATAATTCAGTTCTTGATTAAAAATGAAAAGCTGTTTTTATAACTCCCCAGAGACCGAACAGATAATGGCTCATGCAGAGATCAAAGGTTTTAATGTACCTGCAATTTGACATCAATGTGTCCATATCTTACCCCAGAAAATAATTTTAATGAAAGTGGAAACTGCCAATCATGCCAATGAGGCATGGACACTGATTGGCTGCTATTTGGGAGGAGGATAATGGAAAAACAGGGAAGGGAAATGAGGATGTGTCTGAAACTCTTCACGCTGCAACATTTTGATGCAGGTCTCCACAAGCTACAGTATATGTGAACTTCACATTATTATTTTTTTGAATAGTGAAGGACAATACCATTGAATCCATTGCCATATTATGGTATAATCCTTTTCTTGTCTCATGTTAATGTTTACCCCTTCCCTTTTATAAAAAGCTTATCAAAAATTACTTTTTTCTTCTGTTAGTTTAGATTTTGGTTGGCTTCTGTTTATTGATATGCTAACTATGGGCTTTAAGAAGTGAGAACTTCTAAATATAAAAATGAATCAGAGAAGCTGAGTAATCCATTTAGCATCTTTCTAAACCAGAAAAGAATGCAGGTGGTCTGGGAAAAAAAAATGAAATATAAGACCTGCATTTTGCTGTTCATGCCCTTTTTCTGGGCAGATTGGTACCTTGATTCGAAACATATGTATCAGCATATGACATTGCTGAGTAGCCTGATGTAATCTTGTCCAAAAAGCTGTTTTGTCTTGTGAATAGTGATAGACTTTCCCTAAACCAGGCTGGGAATTGTGTGGCTGGGAGCAGGGGTCCTGAGCAGATCTTGGGGTTTCTTGGACTCTCACCAGCCTGACTCCATTCCTGCATTTTTCAGCCAAAATCCACCATTAATTTTCTGCCAAAAGTCAATGTGGTATAGTTTTCATGTGTTAAAACACACCATTTCAGGACCATACTACCCTAAACTAAAAATAGTTCCCCAAACCAACCAGAAGTGATTTCAAGTTCTTAGAACATCCTTTCTGGGTCTCACAAAGGGCCAGGAAGACCCTCAAATGGTCTTCCAACCTTAACAGCATGCTTGCCCCTGCCCTGATCCAGAAAATCTGAGGTGAATTTAAAGCTTAGAAAAGCTGTTTTTGGACTCCAAGTCCCAGAACCTTGTGCCCATGTGGCCAGTTGCCATGTCCATTGGGATATTGGGAACTGTAGTTCAACAAAGTAACTTTTCCTAGCTCAGGATGCATTGCTGCTTCAGTGAGAGAGTTCGGAGGTGATTATAGGCAAACAGTTTCACTTAGCTTCAGTGTTGCATCTGTAAAATAGGAGTACAGTTGGCCTTCCACATTTCACGGATTTGATTATTTACGAGTTTCCCCAATCTCTGCCTCCCCCACTTCAAATGCTTTCTTTCCAGGGGAACCTTTCCTCTTGGCAGATCAGATCAGGATGCACAGCCCTTTGAAAACCCACCTCTGTTCTTCCTCATCCTCTATTAGCCACTGCCTGGCCAGCTAAGGATGGCTTGCAATCTGATTTCTTGGCACCACAAATCCTCTCCCAATGCCCCACACCTAGGAAAGGTGATGGACAAAAAACAGAAGTATAGGGCTACCATGCCCTATACTTTCCTCTCCTTTCGCAGACCTAGTTTGGACCCTGAGTGCCTACTCTCCCCGCTATGTTTTGATATTTGCAATTTTCCCACTTTTGTAGGGCTCCTGTGTCCCTAACCCTAATGAATGTGTAGAGCTGACTGTATTACTGAGTTAAAATAACTGTGAAGAAAAACATACATGTGTAAAAGTCCTTCTTCTGTGGATCGTCAATATTAACAGAAAAGATCTTAACCATTTATGTTCTGGCTCAGGCATCCTAATGACATTAACTTGGATATAGTCTCCAAGGGCATAACTGATCGATGGGAGTATTATTGAATAAAGACAACGAGGATCTGGAGGACTCAGCGTGTTTTCTTTTTTCCCTTAAAATACATGAAGTTGCTTGAAAGAGAGTTAGTCCATTGGTTCATCTAGCTCAGCAGGAACATTATGGATTTTGGCAGTAGTATTTTAGGATTTTAGATGGGGTCTCTCTCAGCCTTACCTGAAGATGTCAGGGATTGAACCTGGGACCTTCCATATGCAAAGCAAAAGTTCTACCAAGTCTCTTCTCTCAAAACCTATGTGATCAGAGGTGGGTAACTCAGATTTGGAACCTGTGTTTGTTCTTATGGACAAATTAACAAACAGAACAATATAATTCTAAAGGATCCTAACAGAAGAAAGAGATTTCATGAAACTTTGATATCCATTGATAAATTAGGCTAACTGAAATAGACAATCTCTCCTCCAATAACTCATTTGATCCTATACAGAAACACAACAGGAATGGCTCCTTCCTTTCTTTCTTATTTAGCAAAATGAAAAAAACAAAACAACAAACTTGTGCTGTCAAAGCAATTAAGAATGCCATACTTCAATTGCTTTAATATTATTTGTTATTTATTACATAACATAACAGCTTTGATTATACTCTGTGTGAGGCTGCTGTTGAAGATGACTCAGAAGCTTCAGCTAGTGCAAAATGCAACAGCTAAAGTACTGATGGGAACACCATACAAAAACTATATAACACCAGTTTTAAAGAAACTGGCAATATGCTTACAGTGTGAATTCAAGGTATTTGTAATGACACATAAGGACCTAAATGATTGGGACCTTGATTCTTGAAGGAAGCCCCTTCCCTACATCTGCCTGCTCAAGGCCTAACGTTTGCTGGAGGGGCCCTCCTCTATGTCCTACTGATCATGGCAATATGCTGTTGGAAGATATGGGAGAGGGCCTACTCCACTCTACTCTACTCTACTCTATAGGAGTTGCAGTCCAACTTCTGGAGGGCCACAGATTGTGCAGCCCTAACTTAATTACTCCTAATTTATGATTGGAAAGAGAGAACCTGAAGTTGTAATGTTTTTCCCTATATATCCACCACCAGAGGAGGCTACTTGGATGGAAACATGGCAAATTCTGTGACATCATCCTAGGGAGTTTTCTTCTCAAGGAATTAGATTTTTCTTCTGTTTTAGCTAGGCCTTTGAACCATTTTTGTCTTTCATGGCTTTTGAGTGGTTTGAAACTGTTACCTTTATGCATTACAGCTCCCAAAATCTGTCAGCTAGTCTAGACACTGGCTATGTCAGCTTGGAGATACCTAAGAGTTGCAGTCCCAAAAAGTAACTTTTCCATGGCCTGTTTAAATGTATTAGCTCTACACTCCTTCCCTTGTTTTTAATGTTTCTATGTATGTTTCAACACTTTCAATTGTTTTTTAAGCTGTACACTGTAAGTTATCTTGATGTCTGTTTCCAGATAATTCAGGAAGACTTTAGTAATAATCATTAGCCAGTCAAAAACATCTACAGAGACAGGCTTGATCATAACATGAGACCTGTAGCACAGGCTCTGCAGGCCATTTCCTAATGATGTGCCTGCTCAAAAGCCATTCTACAGATCACTGCACTGTTTAGCAATCTGCACTCATTCCACATTGTTAATTGTGAAGTACTATTAATGTCTACTCAGAAGAAGGTTCCAGAGGATTCAATAATGTTTACTCTCAGGCCAATATACACAAATACACAAATAATCTGAAGCTACAATTTCATATCCATTTGCCTGCGAATAAACACTGTTAAATCCTCTGGAACCTTGTACAGTATACATCTGCTTTGGTTATGGATTACTAATTATCTTATTCTGCTCCACCTTAAACAGGTTGGTTAAGTTTGCAGTTCAAAAACAAGTCAACAGTGTAAGATCTAATATATTTACTTGGAAGCAAGTCCCACTGGTTTCATCATGTCTTAGTTGCAAGGGCATGTTTATATGTTTGCAATCCTGAAGTCACCTGGATGGTAAAGACAACAGTCCTATACACACTTGTCTACACACTTCATTGAACTAAGGGAGTTCACTTCTGAGTAAGAACACGTACTGGATTGCACTCAGTAAACATGAGGCTGTTCCACACATAGAGCAGAATGAAGTATTAGAATCCAGAGACTGCAGAACCAACAGAAACACTTTAGATTACAGCCAAGAGACTCCACTCAAGAATGCTTCTTTGCATTAAAAACTCACTGCAAGCAGAGTTCAGAGATAAGTGTTCTAACCCATTTGTTTCTTGAAGTGCTTGCTTTCTACCTGCAGGACATTTTAAAGACAAGCCTGGTTCAAGGAGGAACAATCATGTTATAGTAGTTTGAGTCTTGGAGCAGGGTTCTCAGCTGTGGAAGCCAACTGGGCAAGTCTCAGCCAAGACAAAGGCAATGGCAAACCTCCTCTGAAGAAATCCTACCAAGAAAACCTTAACATACTGTCACCATAAACTAGAGTTGCCTTGAAGGCACATAACAACAATCACTCATTCAAGGATGCCATATCACATCTGCAGCTGGAAGCGGTAAAATCTATCTCAGAAGTCCTTATCCTGCTGAATACTGCAGAGATGGAGAGTGTGTGCTCCTCCAGATGTTGTTAGATTGAGATTCCCATCACCCCAGCCATTGTAGTCAATGGTGAAGGATTATGGGAGCTGCATTCCAACATCTGGGAGATCAGATGTCCCTTATACCTGCTCTATCTGCTGTGTGTGTAGACTGGGGGCTCTTCCACATTGCACAGTTATAGAACTATAGTTGTAATTTAACTACCATGGTCACTTTACTTGCAAGGGTTAGTGGCAGAAAAAGTTGATGAATGCTGTGAAGATGTTCATCCTTTCAAATCCTGCAGCTCAAACAGCTATACAAGAAGGATTATTTGAGGAGGAAATTTCTTTAGAAAATTCCTAACAAAGGCCATTTCTGCACTAGCCTGTTATAGCGCGATGATTCCACTTTCAACATCCTCTGGAGTCTTGTGATTTGCAGTTTCAGGAGGGGCCGGCCGGCCCTTCCTGAAACTGCAAACCTCAGGATTCCAGAGGAGGTTGAAAGTGGAATCATCATGCTATTAGTGCAGAAATGGCCAAAACTGCTCTCAGTAGCCCTTTACCACTACCCAATCGGAATCCTAGGATTTGCTGTTTAGGGAGGGGTATTTAGAATTCTTTGCTGGAGAGCTCTAATGCCTTGCCAAATGACAATCTCTGGGATTACACAGGATGCAAGCATGGCAGTTCAAGTAGAATCACAGCACTATAATTGTGTAGTGTGAAAGGGCTTCAGGTTTCTATTGGGATTTACCTGGGGTAAAGAAAAGCTTAAATACCATAAAGGCACTATTTTTCGCAGAAGCCAAGCAGCATCAGTCCTGGTTAGTACTTAGATGGGAGACCACCAACAAATAGCAAGGGCTACACGCTGTTGTTTCAGAGAAAGGAATTGGCAAAACCACCTCTGAATATCATTTGCTTAAGAAAACTATGAAATTCATGGGGTTGACTTAAAAGGCACATACACACATGCAAATATGCATAGGAATCAGCTCTTACTACAAGGTGTCTTCTCTGTTTCAAAAGCCTGTGTTGGAGAGGGATGGTTTTCTAAACAAATAACATTACTTTTAATTTAGTAACATTTATATCCCTCCTTTTGCCCCCATGGGAAAATGGAATAAATGTGCTTTTGTATCCACACAGTGATCAACACATCTTTGCTCTGCTCTGTGCTCCCACTACATCAGCATCAGCTGTTTGTAGTCTGCAGGAGAAGTCCTGGTGGCAGGCCACAGGCTCCTAAAATTTGCTCCACAGTGGTTTAGAGCGGGGCATTTAGATCAGAATCCTATTGCTTAATTTGTTAGAGTAAGCCCACTAAATAAACCCATTTCTGCTGGAGTCAACCCACCATAAATGCAACTGATTTACTGCATCTACTCAAGACTAGCAATAGACCTTACTACTGTTGCACTAAGTGGAATGCTCTTCCTCAGCCTTCAATAGATCCAACTATTCTTGAGCCATTCCTCCACTACTTTGTTAGTGCTATTATTCCACTTTCAACACCCTGTGGAATCCTGGGGTTTGCAGTTTAGGGAGGGGCATTTAGAATTCTCAGCCAGAGACCTCTTGGGCCTCAGTAAACGACAAAACTCCATAATTCTACAGGATGTTGAAAGTGGAATAACAGAACAGTGTAGGGCAGAAATGGCCCAAACTTTCTATGGATGTTAACCCAATATTTATTTATGCAAGTCTCCCCTCTTTAATCTCCTTCACACACCACATAAGCAGCGTATTTTAATCTGTGCACATATTTTATTCCTATACATTGCTTTGGATTTTTGGGAGTGCAGTGGCATATAGATATTTGGAAACAAGCATACAAAGGATGAAGACGCTCAAGCCACAACAACCATCTCCTCTCAGCCGGAGCCTAACCATGCCCTCAGAGCTTTTCAGCTTGGCTCAGCCTCGTACGGCGGCCGCTTCCCGCGCCTTCCGAACAGCAGGTTTATTCCGGATTAACGCCCTCGGAACAACTCCGTTCCCACGCCGCGGAGGCGCTCGGGCCTAGGGGCGTCCAAGGCGGGCTGCGGGCTGGCCGGGCCCTCCCTTGTGCAGCTCAGGAGAAGCGGCGTCGCGTCTCCTCCGGGCGCCTCTCTCAGCTGGGGGAAGAAGAAGGGGTGGCATCGCTCGCGCCCTTTCCCGCCCTCCTCCCCTCCCCTCGCGCGCGCACACGTACACACACTCGCAAACACGCCTCGGCCACGGGAAGCGGGCGGCGAGGCAGAGATTCCTGGCTGGCGCTTGGAAGGAGAGGCCGAGCGCGAGGGAGCCGGCGGGGACGGGGCGGGTCTCTCCGCGCCACCACCGGACACAAAGCGCTGGCGCCACCTCCGCTCCCACAGCCCCCGAAAAGAAGGAGGAGGTGGCGGCGGCAGCGGTCGTGGGTCTCGGCCGGCCCTTCCTGTCTTCCCTCCTCGCGTATGAGTCAGGTATTTCTCAGCCTGCCGCCGCCGCCGCTGGCGACGAAGACCACCGCCGCGCGTGGCTGCCGCCGCCGAGCTCCATGGAAAAGGCAGCGGCCGCGGCGCAGAGCCCTGGCGGGGAGGTGGTGTCCGCGACGGCGGCGGGAAACAGCAGCGGCGGCGGCGCTGGGAGTAACAGTAGCAGCCGGAGCAGCAGCCGCCCCACCTCGGCGGGCTCCTCTCCTTGCTCCTCCGCCAGCCGAGGGCTCCCTGGCCGGCAGGGCGCAGCGGCCGTAGCCACTGGAAGGCCGGATGGAGGCGGCGGCGGCGGCGGCGGCGGGAGCAGTCCTGGTTCCGCGGCAGCCAGCCCGGGAGGAAGCAGCGGCGCGGGGGGACTGGCGGCGGCGGCGGCGGGCAGGAGGACAGAGCCCGTGCTGGAGGGCTCCCTGAGCAAGTACACCAACCTCCTCCAGGGCTGGCAGAGCAGGTAAGAGGGAGAATGGCGCCTGTTTACCTCGAGCGCAAGCCCCTCGTTTCGCGCTGCTTTGGTCGGTGGCGGGCGGAGGGAAGGACGTCGACCCCCCCCCGGTGGCGCGTTTGTTTCCTGAGTTTAACCACCAACGACCTATTTCGCCCTCCCCCCGCTCCAAAGGTTGTGGGACCCTTTTCCTCAGCCACACCCTTTCCCACCACGTAGGACTGCCTGCCTGTCCGCCCGCCCGGCCTTGTTTTTGAGAGGGGCGTCGGGGTCACGTCCAAAAGCGTCTTCTGGACAGTGGAGAGGGCTCGTGTACCTTTAAATGTCCGGTTAGAAGACAGCATTTCGGCAGGTGTCGCTTGTTACCTGGTTGCTTGACAAGCAGCGTGAAATTCCTTCTTCCGTTCAGCCATTAAAGGCATGGAAACCCTAACTAGTTTCACTCTGGCAGCCCGGCTGGTAGGTTCCACGCCTGAAGCTGGGGAACTTGCCACCTTCCTTCGATCGCTCAGTGCTTTACAGTCAGTGCAGGCATCTTGCAAGTCCCTCTTTGTATACTAATCTGTTAGGGTGTGCTTGCTGAAGCTTGTGTCAGGAGGAAATGTGCTCCGTGTTATGGTGCTGTAGAATTCTTGTTAGTGTGGGGTTCCAGAATCCAGTCAATTTTTGTGTCTGAATCAAAGGCGAGGGTAGTGCTCTTTAACATACTATATATTTATTGTGTTACACTTGTATGCAGCTTTTACTGAACTCAAGGTGGACGTCAGTGCTTCCCATTCCATCTGGTGTAGGGGACCTGCCAGATTTTTCCTCCCAATGCACTAGGAACTAGCACCCTATTTCTGCCCATTGGCCACAACTTTTTCTTACTTTTCTGGTAACGCTACACAGACTAGCAGTCAGTGGCTTATGGACTGGTGCTGTCCACAGACCATCACTTTGACTAAGTGATGCCGACCACTTTGACTTCCCAATTTTTGTCTTCTCAACAACCCTGTGAAGTAGGTCAGGCTGAGTGAAAAGTGGCAGGTCCTAAGTCACTCAGTGAGTTTTGTGGTTCAGTGGTGTCTTCAGCCTGCAATGCCCAACACTCGATTTGCTTGCATCTTGATTGGGGTGGTGGTAACTGCTAGACGAGACCTGTGACTTGTGAAGCCTCGCACTTGATGGCTCCCAGTTCTTGATAGTTTGTCTACATGTACCTGCTGTTATAGAGAACCAGTGTGGTATAGTAGTTTGAGCATTGGATTATGACCCTGGAGACGAGCGTTCAATTTCCTGCTAAGCCATGGAAACTCACTGGATGATCTTGGGTGGGTCACACTCTCAGCGCCAGAAACCCAGCAATAGTGTTGTGTTAAGGTCATCATAACAGCAACAGCCTGCTGTTATATACTGTAGAAGCTTTCAAGTTCTCCAGGGTCTATTTATCTCTTGGATCCTTAAGAATTAACCTGGCAAACAGAGCACAAGAGCATACTCACTACTTTGCAACATTTTCGATAGTCCCAATAAAGTTTCTGCCTATCAGTGGATTTTACACTCTTTCTCCCGGTCCTTAAAATATCCTAAAATATTAACATGATAGGATGATTATAATGAGCCAATGGGGGAAGGAGAGGAAGTGATCACAGTCATATATATCTTCAGTTGTGTGCACCTCACCACATCATTTAAATTCTTTGCATGGCTAGTTTTGGGCACATGGTGGCTACAGGAAAAACTCACACATGGTGGCCCCCAAACATTGTTGTAATGGTCAAAAGCACCACTGCCACATGTACCACAAAGCTGCAGAAAGCAGACTTGCTTGCTATTATGTGACATTTTGGTTGACCCTAGCAAAAAACTTGCCTGTCAGTGGTTTTTCAGAGCTGTTTCTTGTGAACAAATATGGCTGTCTTTTACTTTGTATGTGCATTACAGGAAAAAAAATCATTTGCTTGTATGCTATGGGTGGAAAAGAGGTTATGAAATATTTTTTAAAATATATATTCTTTATTAAACACATAAATTTGGGATATATAAAATACGATGTAGGGGTATATAAAAACCAGACACACACTCAGGGCTCCTCTAGGCTGTCTGAAAACCTTGGAATTTGGTGGGAATTGCAGGTGAAATTATCTTAAACAAAATTTCAGTATGATGTTCTTCCTGTCCTATTCCCCTCCCCCATAAATTTCTGGTACTGGCCACAATTTTTTATTCCTACAGCAGGAGGTGTATTTCCTCACACACCCCGTCATGGACATTTCCAGTACAAACTGGAGTAAACATCATTCATCTGTATCTGCTATCTTGGTTCTTTCTGCTGTATGTTTTGGGCAATCCCACTGGTAGTCATGTTGAATGGGAATGTGACCTTTGCTGTAGATGTTTCCTGACCTTCCTTCTTTTATTGCATTTATGGAGTAAAAGTTTTAAAGTGTTCAGATGTTGGAGGAGGACCATGGGGGTGGAATAGAGGGAGACCACTCTTGCACTACAGTTTAACTACAGCTTGAGTGAGAGACAAGAGTGGTTAAAATGTACAGATTGGGGGTAGATCTGAATTGCAACAAGCTGTGACCCAAACCCTGGAATATGCCAATAAGTCATGACTGGATACAGGTGTTCAAAAACCATTACAAGGCATTATAAGACATGAAATCCCATAACAATGTTCTGACATTTTCCAGAACAGTTCAGCAGTCTGGAAGAGCCCACAGAGATAATTTTGAATTGATCAAGACCTTTGTGATATTCTTTTCTTGTTAAGAAGATTAGCCATAAGATTAGTTGGTCTGGATTAGTTGTTGTTTTCACACTTAGTTTAATAAGGGATGGAGAAAAGTGTAGTGGGTTTCTTACTTGACCAATATATGTTTATAGATATAAAAAGATCTTTTTTAATGATTCTTGAATTTAGAATCAGGGAGTTGGTATTTGATTAATATGGGTAAGATTGTCAGTCAATGTATGTTTTTTTCATCCTACAATTATCTTGTAATTTTTGGGATAATTGGTTGTCTAATGCATGTCCCAGAACTGTACTACACTGACCTTCTTTTTCACATTTTGGTTTGGTTATTGCTGGATAGTAGCATCTTTACAAAATTGTGCAGAGGAATTGATACTTAGTAGGTGATAATGATCAGGTACCTTCCTTTAGCAGTAGATGTCCAGTTCTTGTGCACTTTTTTTTTGGTGCTACAATGATCTCCTTAATGAAAAGAAGAAAATGTTAAATGTCTGACAGCAGAGCCTCTATAAAAAGAGGAGAGGAAAGTAAAAAAAGGAGTCTTGTGGCACCTTTAGACTAACCATTTTATTTCAGCATAGGCTTTCATGGAATACAACCCATGTTTTGAAATGTGCTCAAGAGAAGAAAAGGAAAAAAAAAGAAAGCTTATGAAGTAAATTAACTAGTTTTTAAACGTGACATATGTCTCGTTCCTTTCTTCGCCCTCTCCTTTTCTGTCAGAACAGATTAATGAGACTATTCCTTTTAAAATAGCACTCCTTATACCTCTACTCAGGAGTAACTGTAACCAACTCAGTTTAGTGGGATTTATTCCTAGGGCCTCAGAATCAACCTTTCTTTTATACCTCCCCCACACGCCCGAAACTATCTACTTCTGTTAATAGTAATGTTCAAAGCTTGGAAAATTATGTTTAAGAAGAATGATATAGTGACATTCTTTCCCAATCCATAATTGAATACTGTTGTGATGATGCTCTGGGCTCCAGACTGTCATCCTGCTACTGCTTGGTTATGGATGCCTTCAGAATGTCATCATACTCTTATTAAAACTGAATTTCCATGCCTTACTTTGTATGTGTGTTTTCCAAGTAAGCATAACTAAAATCCTGCTGTAATGTACAGTCATTGGTTGAAGAGGGGAAAAAGCATATTTTTTATTGGTATGAAAAGTTTTGGAATTTGATAATATAGATTATTTAGTTTTGCCTATCATCCAGGTACATTATGAACAATCTGTCTTTACAAAACCACACTGGCTCTAGGAGTTTGCAGGTGGCTGCAACCAGCTGTGAAAAAGAGTGTGCAGAGAATGTTTATGCTGTGATCTATGGGTGGATGCAATGCTGACTATTTTCTTGTTGCTTATCAGAGCTGAAGTTGTATTTTCCTAATATGACCTAGTAAAATATAGTTTTTTTTTAAAAAAAAATAGGTATAGTGTTTTTAACAGTCCAACTTGAATGACTGTTTAAAACAGTAAGTTGACAGAGATATTTGCTTGATTCTTTACAGTCTTTGATAGCCCTAGTCAGCAACAGGTTTCGCTGTTGATATATTTTTAAAAATGGGAGGCGAAGGCTGTGATCTCCCAGCTCGAAGGTCTACTTTAGAGAGTGAATTTCCAAAGAACATCATGGGAAAGGGGAGGAGTTTCTGGAAGTTATCCAAAAAGGCAACATTTTTGAGCTCTGATCATGTTGCTCTAACTTCTACCACTTCCCCATTAGATTCCTGGAATGGAAACTGGGGAGAGGAGCAGGCATGTCTTTCAAGGGAACAGAATTTGACCTAAGAGTTGCTATTTGCTTATCTTTTCTGCTTAATTTCTTTACCAGGAGTTGGGGTTGGTGGTTGTACTTTTTAGTGAATGTTATCTTATTGCCATTGATAGTGAATTGTTGGGTGAAGGAGGGCATTCTCTTGTTACGGGATTTCAGGACAGCCTATAATAAAAATCTAAGGTATCCCATTTAAAACAAATGACAACATCAAAAAAAAATGTAAACAAACTAAAAGCATAGTAACAATTTAACGAGTTTAAAAACAGTTTAAACAGTTTAAGAGAATTTAAAACTAGGCATACGCACACATACTTCCTTCAAAATTATTAGGCGGAAGGTAAACATGCTTAAGTTTCTTCCTATCTTAACAAAATATCTTTTTTGATACAGAGTAACAGAACTCTTAGAGAGCCAGCATGGTATAGTGGTTCCCAGGAGAGCAGGGTTTGATTCCCTGCTTGGCTGTGGAAACGCACTGAGTGATCTTGGCTGCATCATCAATTCTAAGCCACAGAAAAGCCTCTGGTAGGCTTGCCTTAGGGTCACTATAAGGCAGAAAAGTCTTGAAGGCACACAATGACGACACTATCACCACCACCACCACCAGAAGTCTCCTTGCTATGCTGGGCATACCCTGGCTTTATATAATGCCATTATACGATACTTGCTCTGCTATTTTTGATCCCCTATCCTGCTAGGCACTTTAATACCCTAAAAGCACCAGATCCCTTCTCATCTGGAAGCTAAGCAGGGTCAGCCCTGGTTAGTACTTGGATGGGAGACTGTCAACAAATACCAGGTGCTATATTCAGAAGAAGGAACTGGTAAAACCACCTCTGAGTATTCCTTGCCTGAGAAAACCCTATGAAATTCATGGGGTCTTCACACGTCAACAGACAACTTGAAGGTTCAGACACGCACACCCTGCTAGGACATGAATCTTTTGGTTATTCTCTACTGTGATCGTGTAAGCTCTTTGTTAACTGGCTGAGGGGTTGGTTTTTTTCCTGAAAAACATTGTTAGTTTATATGTGAAGTAGTATTCCAGTGTGCTTGGTTTTACAGTTACATTGCATCATTTGACCTGACATTTTGCTGCTGACTCACCATGTTCGAAGAGGAGCTGTTAAGTCTTGAGTTTTCATTATCCTGAATACTTTGTTGTCGTCTGTGGTTGTGACTATGTTGCAATTTATTGTTGACTCTGAATACATTCAGTTACATTGTTCCAAGTACAGATCCTTGTAGGAAGCACTCTTTACCTGTCCTTTATGAAAACTATTTTTTTGTTGTTTAAAATATTTGTAAGAGGAAAGCTCTCAAAGCAATTCTTGTAAATAGGTTACTTCTATAGCGTGAGAGAGGAAGCTATGAGAGTTTTCAATAATGTGACAATTCAGTTTTGTAGGAGCTTTGACAAAAAGCTGTACCAAAAATGTTTTGCAAATCCAAATACATAGCATTCACTAGATCTTCTGTGTTGAATGCTTAGAAATACTGCTGTAGAACTTCTAATAGTTTAGTGAGTCAAAAAGCTTTTTACCTGTTCCAGTTGTACGTTTCACTCTGCTAGCCTTAATGATTATCATTTAGCTGGGCAGAGATTACAAGTATATAACTTACTGGTGTTGGTATTGTGTCAGCAGTGTCCCAGCCCAACAGTAAGAAGATTAATTTTAGACACATTGGGAAGAGGGGGAGGAAGTGGCAGGGGAGAGATTCCTCTCATCTCCATGCCACCCACCCAGTTTTACTGATATTAATTATTGCTGGTAGAAAACTATTCTAGGAATCCTTCTAATAACATTGCGTTATATTGTCTGTTGGATCTGGTCCACATCTAGATGATGTATGGCCAGTATTGTTACCTCCAAAGCTTCTGGGGAAAGTCTCCCAGGAACATATCAGAATTTCACTCTCTAGGGGAAAGGGGGAAATTCATAAACTATTTATTAGCTATAGAAGATGTATCATTTTTCTCTTTTCTCTCTTCCTCCCACACTGTGGACAGGTTATTGACCATTCCTGGAGCTGTTCAGCTCTCCAAACTGGTGAAAGTGTGTCTTTTTTCAACAATTCTACTTCTAAACTAGGGCCTAAATCAAACAGCTAGACCCAACTAGAGAATGAATTAATGCATGGTTAATCAATACTTTGATAAATCCCATTGAGTTACTGGATCTATTCTGTTTGGGACAAGTAACCGGATTCAGGCTAAGGAAATGAAAGACATCCTTAATGCCAGCCAGCGATAGAGCCAGCACAATCTTGGGGTGCATAATAAGGTTGTGAATTGTATGCCCTTGTGATGTTGTTGAACTGCATCTCCCAGCATTCCATGCTATTGGTTACAGTGATTAGAGCTGTTGGGAATTGCAGTTCAACACCACGTGGAAGGCTGCACAGTTCCCATCCCTGGTATATCCTGGTAGGTACTACTGAGCTTATCAGTTACTTCACATCATGCTTGAAAAATTGCTTTTTCATTTGGGAAAGATTCAGAAGCAGAGTATGAAGTAGTGAACATGGTGGATGGAACCCGTGGTGGATGGAACCCGTAAAAGGAGTGTCTGATTGTTGCTGTTATTTATTGAACTCAGTGCACCATTCTGTATGATTGTTAACTTGTAGTTTCCCCAGTTGAGTGAATATTTCAATACCATGGGTATGTTATGCAGGAGAAACTAATGGGTAAATGTTACTGTGCTGAGATACCCTTCATGATCTCTTACCCTCTTCCAAAGCTGTGATGGATTAGAAAATCTTCAATAATGCAATAAGGTATATTGTTAAAAAAAAAGACCCTTGCTGAATTTTCACTGATTTGTAGTTTGAGACATAGTTCACTCAAAGTCAAGCATTTTGGGATCCCACTGATTACAGTGGAAGGGTTAAGCATATGGCTTTTCTTCTCTTTTCTTTTTAGGGGGAGTGTTAATATACAAAATTCCTATCTTGTTACATTCTGATTATAAATTATGAGCTCCTTTTGAAAGAGACCATTCCTTAGGGCAGCTGCTGTATATAAATTAATGACTATTATTCTGAAGTATTAACCTCTTGCCACACTGCTGGATCATAAAAAGTGCGATAGAGCTTCAGTCTACTTTTATTGGGTCTGCCAGACAGTTATAACAAAGCTGAATGTAAATCATACACCTTAAATCTAAATTAAATATGGCTTCCTCTAGAACAAAAGTAAAAGTGATGCAGATACTGTTGGATTGCAACTCCCAGCAGACCATGCCAGACCAGTCAATGGTAAAGAGTGCTGCAAGCTAAAGTTCAGAGAGTGAAACAGTTCCCATCCCTGTGCTTGGGGGTGTGATTATTTAGATCCTTAACGTTGCTCATGTTAGAAGTTAGATTAGGTCTCTTAAGTCACCATAGTATGAGATGTTATACATTTGGCCCTCCATTTTTGTAGGGTTGACTTTCATGGACTTGATCATTAGTGAGTTTTTTAAACTTCTGCAGCTCCCACCTCAGGTGCTTCTTTTCCAGGGGAACCTTCCCTCTTGATGGCTTCAATCAGGCTGTGCAACCCTTTAAAAACCCGCATCTGGCCCTCCTCCACTAGCCACTGCCTGGTCAGGTAATGACGATTGTAGCCTGATTTCTCAGGGCCACAAACCCTCTCCTGATGCCCCCCACATACTCAAGAAGGAGATGAGCAAGAGAGAGAGGAAGTACAGGACCACTGTACAGGAAGTACAGGACCCTTTCCCTCTCCTTTCCCTGACCTGATTTGGACCCTAGGTGCCCACTCTCCTCACCATGCTTTGGCCCCCTTCTCACAGATGCACAGACATATTTCGATATTTGCAATTTTTCCACTTGGGAGGGGGTCATGTGCCCCAACTCCAGCAAATGTACTTGATAGTAAT
Organism: Ctenosaura bakeri; assembly: GCA_948474755.1. NCBI lineage: Eukaryota > Metazoa > Chordata > Lepidosauria > Squamata > Iguanidae > Ctenosaura > Ctenosaura bakeri. Next base: position 279,907 of record CAOLHI010000525.1, read on the forward strand.
TTCATTCTGATTTACACTCATGATATTCAAAGGCTTATTTAGCTTTTAATTTGCTGTTTTTGTATATCTTCAAATTGTTTCTGACTTACCGTGATCCTAAGGCAACCCTATCATGGAGTTTTCTTGGTAAGATCTGTTCAGAGGAAGTTTGCCTTGATTTTCCTCTGAGGCTGAGAGAGTGTGACTTGTCCAAGGTCAGTCAGTGGGTTTCTACATATGAGCAGAGATTCAAACCCTGGTGTCCAGGGTCATAGTCTGATGCTCAGACTACTACACCATGCTTACTACTTGTTTATTACCACTGTGGGAAGTACTTAAATTATCAGCAAGAGGTCAAAAACCTGCTCTGTTTGTATTAATATGAATCTGGAATAGCATAGTTCATCCTGGCTTTGCCATTATCCAGTGCATGGCGTCAAATCATACTACCAGTGCTTCCTCTTGTCTGTGTTGTATGATATGAGGTAGTGTAATTGTTCTGCATAAATAAAGTTTCTAAAACTGATTGACTGTCTTAATGGTGGATGACTGTGATATACACTGGAGATTTTACTATGTTATCTCCACCTTTAGAATGCTTAAATTAGACTTCAGTATAATGATCCTTGTAATTTTATTTTATCACCATCTCAGTAAAGGGATATAGAAAGTGCAGTCTCTTGGTGCCTGGGGCAGTGGGGCCCCAGTTTAGAATCCCTAAAGCTCCCAACACCCTATTTTTTAAAAACATGGTGACCCCCAACCCCTAAACTGTTGCAAAAAAGTGGTGGTTTGCATGCACTTGGTTCTCCTATCCCCCAAACTGCAGGAAAAACAAAGATGTCTGAAACCAGAAGTGAAGTGGCTTCACTCCTGGTTGTGCCTGAGGTGATGCTGCAGCATGTTCTGGAGGGAACGGCTTCCATGCAGTTGGCCACATCTGGTTTAGTGAGATGGCTCGCTGTTCTTTCAAAGGATTTCCATCACAAACACATTACATTGTAGATTAGTGAAAAGTTCTTCAAAAGGAAGATATCATAATCTGTAGCTTTGCAATATTTAGATTATAAACAGATCATAACATTTTCTGGCTAGGTACAGATAATTACATATGGAGGCCACAGTCCTATACCCACTTGACTGTGAGTAAGCTCTGTTAAATTTACTGGGACTTGCTTCTGAGTAAACATAATAAGATTTCTCTCGGAGTTAGTTCAGTGGATAATCTAGTATAGCATCTGCTACTGTCTGGCATCATCAAGCACTTAAATGCTCCAGACCTTGCCTGACATTAGGATCTCGATGCCTGAGTGAGTCTTAGAGCAAGAGCCTGTCTTCTCCCTCTGGATTCTCTGAGTTATCAGTAGATTCTTCAGCATCAAGGAGAAGAAGCACTGGTTTCCTCATTACTCTTTCAGAGCTTAATATTTTGGCTCTTGGAGTTGTTTCTTGGACGTAGGATTCCTTTCTACTCATTTTCATGTCGGATCACAGCAAATTTTTGTAAAGACATCTTGGTATGTGTATTTTTGTCAACATTGTTGTTGGCTCCCCCCTTCAGGTCTGAGATTTTTCCTCCCCTGCCTTGCATCCAAAAGTGGCTTTTGTAGATTAATAACTGTTGGGGACTTATTAACAAAAATGGTGCTTCTATGTCACAGGCTGAGGGCAAGACATCATACATTACCTGGCGAAGGGAGATTGTTGTTTTGTGTCTTTAATCAAAGGAGAAATGAGAGACCAATAGAAGGCAAACCATGTCTATACTTGGAATCACCAGGTTCCACCCCCCACTGTGTAGCATTCTCACCCCTCCATTTATTACTATAATGAAATCAAGGAATAACCTTGCTCCCAGATACTATGTTTCCCTCTATTTTTTAGTCTTGCCAGTATGGTGCAAGTAAGACTGGCTGTACCTATCTAGTTTTAAATGGATGTCATGTGAGACAGTGATGTGTATCAATAATCTAAAACCTATTTTCAAAGTCATTTTACCTGGTTACATGGAAATGGTGCTTACTTGCCATGGGAGATTAGGTGAACAGTGTTCAAAATCAATTTGAAAAGTAACTAAATGTGAACCAACTGCATTATGGATGATCTTGGAGTGCTTTATTTGTATGTGAATGAGTTATCTCTAAAGTTCAAACATAGCATAGCTATCTACAAGAAGAAAGAAAATCGTAGGTATTTCTTAATAGTAGAATTTGCTAAAATATCAGTAAGAAGCTAAGAAATTGGCTTAACATTTATTTTAGCTCCTTCTTGCAGATTTGGATTCCAGAGATTCTTGATTCAGCCCCAACTCTTAGAGTTTATTTTTGCTTCTTAAATAGAAGAATGACATATACTAGGAGATTAAAGTAATATCTGTGAGATGCATGGATATTAAGGTGTTAAATCCTGTAGATAAAGTAGAGTTAAATCTAGCTTGCACACTGTGTAAACCAGGCAATCTGTATGTATCGTAAGTCTTCAGAACAGTGATTTTGTGAAAAAGGCAAATAAACAATTACATACAGTACATTGCAAGCATCCAATCTGAGTGTGACCGGGAGTGAATGAGGAAACTTGAGATGGTCTGAATGCACTATCAAGTGCAGTTTCTGATACTTGCTTTTCCAGAACATACTACACCATTTCTTTCTTTTTTTTTGCATTGACCTAAATCAATTATTCAGTTTTTGAACAAGTGAAATGTGCATAATTGCCTATTTAGCAATTTCCCATTGATTCAAATGTTCTACTGTAGTTGGGAATAGTCCTGCTTTCATCTGAGAACCTGCTCCATATTCTGCCACCTTTGGAGGTGGTGCTGATGGCAGGCCTTGTTGTGACACCTAGGTTGTGGAACTCCACGTCTTTGAACTTGACCCACATTAAGTCTCTTTATTGTGATGGTTGAAGAATCTCAGTTTTGCTTGACCTTGATTCCTACCATCTTTGGTCTGATTTTCTCATCTGGCTTTATTTAGCATCTTAATGTTGGAACTGGGTGGTCTTTAGATATAATTCAGTATGCTATTTAATTAGTCCAGTTCTTGTAACATTGTTAATTTCTGTTCTTCTGTCATTTAGCTTAACAAATGTGTGTTAAGAGAGCCAAAGACTTGTTTGTTTGTTTGTGATTTGGTTTGTAGCAAGATAATATCGCTGTGGGCTGGCCTTGGTCTTTAATGTTGCAATCAGAAACTGAGACTATTGTGACTAAATCAGGCAGTGACATTTGCCAAGTGTGGGAGTGTCACAGATGGCTTCCTGCTTAAATATGAAACAGCCAGCCCAGGACTAGTCCCAACTGTCTCTCCAGAGGGTGCTTTCTAAGTGAGCAACAAACCTGTTGCTAGAGCTAAATATAAAACCTGTAGTGTGAGAATCTGGTTACAGAAAAATGAAGGCACCTTTGGAGACAATAATTTTGTTTTGCAGTGGGTTTGAAATAGTTAGATGCTTAATGGGTTCCAAATCTCAATTCCCCTGTTGGTAGGTCTTTTGCAAAGAATTTTTTACTCTCCCAGGACCAAAATAACTATGTTTTGATGCTAGGAAAATCAGCGTAGCTTCTTCCGTGAATGTGTCATTGCTTTTGGAATGCTGTGTAGAATGTAGTTGTACAAATATCATGCTGGGTATGCATTGAGAAATGCAATGAAAGCCCTTGCCCTGAGTTTGTAAGACCTAAGCTGGGCTGTTGATAATAGATTGATTTAGAGATTTTTCATTCATAGAGTCACCATACGGCAGAGTTGACTTGATGGCAGTTAACAATAGCAGCAGCAACAACACAACAGCAAATGCATTGATTCATGTCTATACCATCTTTAATAAGTGTTCCTTCACTTACTGTTATTTGCAGTCATGTTGATTTCACCTTATGACAGTCCTATGAATGAGAGACTTCGAACAGCCCCACTCAGTTCTTGCAGACTCAAGACTGTGTATTCTTTATTGACTCAGTCCACCTGTAATGTGGTCTTCCACTTTTCCTACTAGCTTCCACTTTACCAAGCTTTGTTGTCTTTTCCAGTGAATCATGTTGTTTCAAGGTATGTCAAAAGTATGATAACCGCAATGTAGTTATTTCAGCTTTTGGTGAAACCTGAGGCTTGATTTGCTTTAGGACCATTTATTTGTGTTTTGGTAATCCACCATAACTCCCTCACTTATGCAATTGTGGAAGAAAAAAAATCCTACCTTTATCTGTTGAGCGCCTCCATTCTCTTCTTTCCTGCTCCTCAGTCTGATGTTAACGTTTGTGTAACCATCCAGCGCATCCACCAGTAAAACAACTTTTAAAGTGCACAGTAGCAAGGCTGTCACCTTATCTATTGTGTGAAGATATTACACAAATACGAGAATGAAACCTTTTTTTTTTAAAATTGCCAGTTGGAAAGTCCTGCAGGAAATATGTTTAAGGAGGATACTGTCATGTATCCTGCCATAGGATTCTGCATTGAGAGAAGGGTTTGTAGGTCAGGGCACAGAATACTGTTCACTGGTCACTTTAATAAGTGTGTGCGCAAGACATTCCATAGCTTGTCTTGCCATTTCAGAATTTCCAGATGTTTGTTTTCTTTTTTTTTAGGAAGAAAGTTTTTAAGAGAAGGCTATGCACTTAAACTTAAGAAATATTTTGCATAATCTTTATTTTAAAAAATGAAAAAGGAGGACTTTGCTGTTCCCACTAGTGGATTCTTCCTTCTGGGTGCAGCAGAAAGAAGGATGTGAAAGAATAACTCATTATCAGGAGAGCTGGGACCAACTACCATTTTAGTTCTTTGTCCCCCAGAGCTATCCCATCAGTGATCATTACAACTAGTCAGTATAAGATCAATTACATTACTTTAAAAAAATGGTTATCTTAGTTTGCTTACCTTCCTGTTTCCTGCCCATCTATTTTTCCTTTTCTATTGCATTTGTAGAGTAAGCTGACACTCAGGGACTATCTTATTTCTGAAAAACTCTCTACATTAGTTAGAAAATCAGATAGACAGCTGTGTATTGTGAAACCTTGTGTAGATTTAACAAGCAGCGATCATGTCTCATGGTGTTAGCATTTCATCACTCTTCTTTAGTTTATGTATACTCTCAGAATGCTTAAAAATGTATAATGGTGTTTTTTGTTCTGTTCCTTTTGGGAGACTTCTATTCATTTAATGTCGCTTCTTGCTAATTGTATAAGGAGGGCATGAGAGACTAGATTCCACCTGTTTCTTTTCTCAAAGTGAAAATGAAAAATCAGTAAGAAGAATCAGTTTCACAGAAAAGTTCTACTAATGCTCAAAGGCCCTTTCACAATGCAGAACAATAGCACTGTGATTCTATTGTAACTGATATGTCTATATCCTATGGAATTCTTGGATTTGTGGTTTGGTGAAGTACCTAAGTATTCTGGTAGAGAATTCTAAATGGCCCTCCTTAAACTGGAAATCCCAGGATTCCATACACCATGGCAGTTAAAGTGGAATTGGTGCACTGTAACTGTGTAGTGTGAAAGGGCACCAACTGTTTTAAGTAGTAAGAATTATGATTCTTTCTCTTCTGATCATTTAGACCCAGGTTTACAGTCTTTGTGTCAAAGCACACACTGATTTGCCCAAGGAGGGCAAACTCTGACAGTAATAATTAGACTGGATGCAGGTTGGCCGGTTGAAATTTAATCTAGTTTTCATTAGCCTCCAGTGGTTATGAAGAATTGATGATTTTGTGTATTGATCCAGTATTGAATCTTAATTTGCAGTATTAGTTATGAAATTTGATATTTCTCACCAGCTCTAAAGGATACTAATGATGATCATTTTGATGAGTATAATGTAGGCACTTAGAAAACTATCTTATACAAAAGTTCCTTGTCCTTCTAGTGCAATATAGTCTATTGTGTCTGGCAACAGTTCTTTAGGGTTCAGGGCCAAAGTCTCATCATGTTCTATCTTGATTCTTTTACTTAGATATATTGAGGATATGAGCACAGAACTTTCTGTATTTATGGGGCGTTCTCTTCCATGATGCGTTGGTAGGCTCTCTCATAAAAAGAAATGTAGTGAAGTTATTTTTCAAAACTTGTAGGATTAGCTGGTATAATGATTCCTGATAGAAAAGAAACAATGGAAGCAGATTATTTCAGTGGTTAATTTTAAAGCATTCAGGCACAGTTCAAGATGCTGGTTTTCTCCTATGAAGACTTGGATACATTATAGCATTCTGGACCTGAAAACTGTTTCAGTTTCTGTTTCGGAAAACTGTTTCTGTTCAGAAAACTGAAATGTTTCTGAAAAAATAGAGGTTGTATGAACTGGACCATATTCTAAAAAAGTAAAAAGAGATTACTTTACGTCCTTCTATTTTCAGAAAATCCAGAATTCTGACTTATCACCAGCAAGCCAAAAAACCATGCTGCTGCACACTGCTAGGTGGTTATCCCAATTAGCTATCCCTGCCTGTAAAAGTGGTTTCAGAAGCTAGGAACTGATCAGGAGGCCAGTGTTTACTGTTATGCTCCAATCAGGATTCCTGATGTGTCAGACTCATAACAAACTGCAATCTGAAACTAGGGTTTGTTCTTAATTTATGATAATTGTATTGTTTGGGAACAATAAGCCACAAATCCTAATTAAAGTGTGAAAGTTAAGCTTTTGCTTGCAGCTGACTTCTGACTTAGTTTAGCCTGCTGTTGCTGGCAGAAGGTGCTGAATGGGAATGACTGGACATTATGTTATAGTACACATGCTTGGTAACTACAAAGCCAAAATTTGGATAAATTCTGGGTAGGTGTATGTGAGCTTTCCTATATTTTCACGCTTATTTACATCAAGTTTATGTTTGGGGTCAAGAGTACCCTTGAATGAGATCTCCAAAGATATGTCAGAGTGGCACTCTCTTTACTTCATAGTTTAAATCTTCCCACAGTGGGATTTTACTAAAAGTGGGCTTTCAAAATTGCTTCATTTAATTAATTGTGTTGTGGACAGAAATGAATATTGGAATGTTTAGTTATTTAGTATTAATTAATTTGTTGGTGCTTCAGCCGTTCTTCAAAACTATATTATGTATGCTCTAGTTCAATATGTAGCATGTTATGTTAAAACAAATTAAGTTAGAATTTAAAGGTGGACACCAATCTGTTCATTTTTTAAGAGCAGAAAATGACCATGTGTGTTACTTGCTTTTGAATGTTAATTCTTCTTTCTTCTTCTTTGTAACACTGAAGCTTTGCTGGTCCCTGGCAGTAATTCTTGCTGTGGGAGGAGTGTTGTTGAAATAGAGGATAAACCACTGAGGTCTAGGGAGGAGGGGGAGTATCAGTACAACCTCAAAATAGGACTAGGCTGACTCAAATTAATAATCATATCATATTGCACAATGATGGCAGTGTTAGATGTTTTGGACTTCAGCAGTATAAGGGCCAAAAATTTCAATGGTATGCTCATAATGTTCATCTTGCTGGCTGTTTACATATCCCAATAATATTACTGGATTTTACATTGTACATGTACTTTATTTAATAACTATGTCATTTGTTAGTCTGGTATCTTTCCATTGCAAAACAAACTATATAATAAATTGTACTAATAAAACTTTGAAATGTTAGTCTGGGATTGAACAACACAGGTTGTATGGCCTTCAGCCTTAGACCATACTCCCTGTTTATACATATTTTATTTCAAAAGCTAACAAAGTAACATACACAGTTTTGGCAATCAGTGATTATCTCAAATGGGCAAGAGTGCTTGACTTTCAGTGTTGTGTACAGAGAGTGCAATCTGCTCTTTCTGGCACTATTACTGGTCATTTAAAGAGGAAAATAGTAGCATCCTGGTTCGTTATTTCTATTATGCTTCTCCTGAGGTAGGCTTATCCCATTAGAGAGAGATTTACAATTGAGGCATTGGAACAGAGAGGTAATTATTTGCAATATGAATTTTTAAAAAAATGACAGTTCCAACAAAATCTACTTCATAATGTTCAAACTGAAAAATATATTTAGCCATGTTATCTGAATGACAAAAAAGGGCTTATAGGTAGACAGACATTTCACTCTTCCTGTTTTTGGATTCAAAGCTGGGTTAATTAGGAATGTACTCTCTGCATAAGCATTAGCAGTCAAAACTAAATGTGAAATGGGTAGAAATGGATAGACATGTGGCTTGTTTGGGTCACAGTAATTCTTTTGCATGTTATGGGCCTTCTGTGCTGTGTTAGGCCTGTTATTTGGACTCTGGAGGCCCAGACCACGTTTACTTCTCATGGGGCTGCGATCTGAGGTGTTTTTCTCCCCTCCTGATTTTATCTCTCTCTCTCTCTCTCTCTCTCTCTCTCGCACACACCATACATATCTGTATATATGTAAAATTTTGCAACCTTTGAAATTTCCCTTAATCTCTTCGTAACTTCTTTGTGGCTTTCTTTGATTACATAAACAATTGAAGCTATTCCTGACTAAATTTGCTTTTAAAAAAATCTTTTTTTTTAAAAGTGCTATTAGAAGGAATGATGATTTGTTTGCAGAACCTCAAAGATAACAAGCTATCATAATTGAATGTGAATTACATGGTGACTATTTTGGGATGCTAACAGTGAAATACGATCCTAATTATTTTGATAAATTCCTGACTTCACATTATGCAGTTACAAACACCAAGTTCCATAGTTTGGTTAGTGTTTCAAAATGGCATCTGTCAACACTGAGACTCAGATTAAAAAATTATTTCCAATCTTCGGTATTTTGTTTCTAGAGTTGTGGTTGAAGTAATCATTATTATGTAGCCCTTTTCATAAATGATGATGAAATTGAATTGATGCAATTGTAGTAAGTAGAAATAGTAGTTGTTGTTGTGTGCCTTCAAGTCATTTTGGATTTACAGTGGCCCTAAGGGGGAACCCATCATGGGATTTTCTGGGGCTGAGAGCATGCGATGTGCCCAAGGTCACCCAGTAGATTTCTGTGGCTGAGCATGGAATCAAACCCTGGTCTCCAGGATTGTAGTCGAACGCTCAACCCAATACACTGTCTCTGAAACTGTTGTTGTTGTTGTTACTGTTGTTGTGTGCCTTCAAATCAGTGCCGACTTATAGCAACCCTAAGGTTTTCTGGGGGAGAATGTAGGATGGAATCATATTAGTTAAAACAATATTAAATTACTATATGTGTGTTGTGCAGATCCACACATCATTATTTAAGATTGAGAGTGTAAGTTCTTGGGTTAAACCAGGCTGGTGCAGAGAGAGTGCAGCCCTGAAGCTGTGTGCAGCCCCTGAATGCCTTTACCTCCTGCAGGCTCCCTAGAGCATCCTTTGAAAAAAAAGCATGAAGTGCTGCTTCTGGAAGTTTCCAGGAGTGACAATTCATCTTTTAAAGAAGTTGTGAACTCCTCCAATATCACTTAACATAGGAAAAATACACATTTTGTGAAGCCAGAAGTGGACTTCCAGCCACTTCCAGGTCGGCTTGTTTTTCTATTTTGGCAGTCTGTGTAGCCCCCTGACAGTCCCCGGAGGCGAGCATTGCCCCCCCCACTCACCACAGTCTCTCACCTATAGGTTGAACAGCATGTTGGGGGAGAAAAGCAAATGGAGGAATTCCTTTGCAAATAAACGCACAGGCACAGACAAAGAAACACATCCCCCTACAGATTTTTATAGCTTCAAAGGGATCTTCAAGTTCTTCTGTTTTGTGATTTGAAAGTCCTCTCAGAATGTTACAGACATAGGTCCAATAAAATATTTGATCTGTGGATGTGCATAAAACTAATTTTAGGGTGTGTGTTCTAAATTTTGTCATTCACTTCGGTATATTATGACAGTCACTTTCCCTGTCCTTTGCAGTCTTGTGGGTTATTAAATTCTCTTCTTTGGCTAACAGAAATAGCTGTTCCAGGCTGTGTTTTCTTTCACTTTGTGCAGAATTAACTAAGATTTGATCCAACATTTTAGCTTTCAGAGATGCAGTGCTTTGATGCATGTGGTTTCCTTAACACAGGGCATAACCATTGCCAGCTTTCTTTACTTCTAACAAGTGTTGTTGTGAGCCTTCAAGTAATTTCCAACTTAAGGGGACCCTAAGGGGAACCTATCATGGGTTTTTCTAAGGTTGAGAGTATGTGATGCACCCAAGGTCACCCAGTGGGTTTCCATGGCCAAGTGGGGAATTAACCCTGGTCTCTAGGGTCATATTCCAGTGCTCAAACCACTGTACCACACTGTCTCTCTCTGAAATTGAATTACATGTTCTTAATTAAGAGAATATTTGTGAAGATACAATTTAGATATGAAGCAAGTATGCCCTCTATCCATTTTAAAGATTGTATTGGAGATAGTTGAAGCTTTCTTTTACGTGACTTTGCAGGGGAATGAAACATCTTCAAAACTTTTCCATTTCTCAGTATAATTTTACAATAGTCAGTGAAATGATCAGCTCTAAGCTTGCGGTGTCAAGGACAGATCTTGACACGGGCTTCATAGAAGAAATGTAGGTTAAGGTAAATGCTTTGTCTAAGCAAAAACCCTTGTATAATTACAGCACTTGTTTTGCAGTTACTCACTTGGGAATTGAAATAATTTCAAGGTAAATGTGGTGATTGAGACGAGCGGACAGAAAAAACCACTGCCTGTCAGTGCTGAGTGCGAAAGATGCACCCAAGCCTCACACTCAAGGCCTGCCCAGCCTGACACCTCTTTGTGTTCAGGTCTGAACAGCCAGGGAGATCTCTGAATCCAGCCACGGCCAGGGCAGACCATGACCAGGTCTGCCTCAGTTCTCCCTCTCTGAGAACGCAGTCCCTTCCTCACTCTTGTCCCCCCTTGGCTTCTTCCCTTCAGGGCTCTCTCCCTTTACTGCCTTTGCTAAATCTGCCCTTCTCGCAGATGTAAGGATCAGCAGTGATTTATATTTTCCCAGACTGTGGTACTGTTGGCACTAAAGTCAAGATGATATTATTGGTAGCGTGTATATGCCAGGATTCAGAATAAACAGCACACCATTCTCCTCTCGCTCCCTTTCAATTCATTCACTCTCTCTCGTACACTCAATTTCTCAGTTCCCTCTCCCACAGAGCTCTTCAAATCTCCAACCTCCCTCAAACACACCACAAATCACACTCCTCTTTAAAACCACTCCAGACAGTTAAAATCCATTATTTTCCTCTTTCCACCAGCCCCTCCCCTGGGCTATCCAAGGTCCATTTCATCATCCAATCAGCTTAAACACTCTCAGTTGCCAAGGAGGCTCTGTTGTCAAGACCCCTTCCCATCAGGTTCGTCACAGTGATGAATTAAGGAAAGTGACTTTTTTTTAAAAAAAGTATTTGACATCTAGTTTTTTTAAAAAAAAAACAACCCAGTGATGAATGGAGATAAAAGAGACTGCATACAGTTAAGTTAATTGTGCTTAGAAATCACTGGGATAAGATAGTCATAACTTAACTTGTTTTAAACTTGTTCCATTGATGGCAAAAGGAACTAATTGCTGCTAACTTCATTAGTACCCTGTTGTCTTACTGCTTTATTTGGAGAACTGAGAAATTAAAGCATCTGACTCTTCTCTAATGCATAAACTCATTTTGTGGTACTCTGATTTTCTTTATAGTTTTAGTGTGTTTTTATGGCAGGGAAAGGACTGACTTGTTTTTATTCACCAATTAATTTTGAATTTCTTATTGTTAGTTCATGATATTTTGCCTTCATCTAAAATTATTTTTGTATAAGTAGCCCCATTGGCATCTTTGAGGCAACACATGTGCTTTCCACTACTGTAGAAGTTTTTTTCCCCGGCTTGTCAAATCCCTCATAGTTTTAAGGATAGACTTCTATAGTGTACTTTATATGATGCTGCCCTTGTTGACTTGTCTTTCAGCTGCTGAACTGTTTTCTCCCTCTCTGTCCATTTTCTCCCTTTCCTGCATAATCTCAACATAATAACTGTGCTTTTCTTCCATATGAATTCAGTTTTTGGGAGTCTTTTTAATATCAGTGGTAGGTGTCTCATTTTTCTCTTATAAAGCAAAAAGAATAAAGTATGATTAAGAATTAATTTTACCATAATACATATAGTGCTACATTGATGGAATTATTGGGAGATAATATAATACATTTACCAATTTAAGAGCTGTTTGCCATTCAGTCTGGGGAGTTTGACAAAAGCATAGCCAGTGAGTTATATGTTCTAGCTCTGCAGATATGTAAGGAATATACACATGATTATTTTTAAAAAATTAAAACTTAGTAAATTTTCGGGTTCTTCACATGAAATTAGACAATGTACATCATTGTGCTTTTTACTTCTATTTTTTAACAGGTACTTTGTGCTGGATTTTGAAACTGGAATTCTACAGTATTTTGTGAATGAACAAAGTAAGAACCAGAAACCACGAGGGGTGCTGTCCTTAGCTGGGGCTGTAGTTTCCCTCAGTGATGAAGCACCCAATATGCTGGTGGTATACTCGGCTAATGGAGAAATGTATAAACTGAGAGGTACAATACTGTTTTTATTTCTTTAAAAACTGAAGCCCAGTGTTTTCTGTCATTGTTTCATTTTCCAGTTTTGCATTTTACTGAACTATGGTAAATGTTCTAGTTACTTTCTATAGGGTAAAACTGAAAAAAAATAATTTTGGGGAGTTGAAATGTTTCGGGGCTGAGGTAGGCAACCTGCTTCACATCAGGATCAGTTGATAAAACCTGTTATTTAATTTCTTGTAATCTCAACAGGGGCCTGCTAGTATTAATCCTGTTTCTCAGGGCCAATCTGAGGATAGGTTTGGAGATAGCTTTAGCATTCTTATTTTCAGTGGATGGAAATAGAAGAAGTAGAGGAAGGGGGCAACTAGTGGTAAGGAACAAATCCTCTCCCTTAATTCTCTCTCCCACAATGGAGAAGTAGATGCCTCTGGAAGCCCTTGAACAGAAGAGAGTGACAGTAGTCCCCTTCCTCTTCTGTTCTTGTTCCTTAATAACTGTTCATTTAGAACATGGGTGGGTCTTTTAATTCCAGTGGTCATTTTTTTTCATTTTCTCTACCTCCCCTCTAGGGGCATAGATGACATTTTCACATGTTTTCAGCCCCCCCCAGCCATTTTATACCCAGGAGAGGCCTTTTAAAAAAACAGGAAGTGATTTCCTGTTGCTAAAAGAAGTTCTTTCCTGGCCCTAAAATGGTACATAGAAGGCTGAAAACGTGGTGAAAATGCTCCCCATACTCCCTAGAGTGCATTGGGGGACTTCTTTTATTTTTTTCTTTTAGTATATGTGTGGGGTGCACTCCTCTTCCTTTGGGGGGGTAATGGAGAACTCCAGCCTCTCCCTGTTGCTCACCTCTGAGTAAGGGATAGGATGTCTAGAGGCAGCAGGTAGCCATCTTGGCAAGTGACCAATGACGGCCATATTGTCTATGAATTTGTGTAATACTGAATTATGAAGGAGGGTTGACCTGAGGATGTGATTTCCTTTAAGGAACACTGACTCCAAGAACTAGGATCTCCAGTCCCTCACATCATATGTCGTGCATCACTCCAAATAAAGACAAGATTTTTTGCCCCTAGTATGACTGTGTGGCAGGAAGCGAGAAAAAAACTGTGCTAGTTCATGCCTGTTGTCGCAGCCTCCGGGACTAAACAGGGTAAATAGCTGGGTGAGTTCAATCTGATCAATAGGAGGGGTACATGAGTATCATTTACCCCCTCCCGGCGCATGTCAGTGTCAATATATGGTCATCCCAACTGATGCTTAACACTCCAAAAAGATGAGGAAAAATTGTCCAGAGGTAACCCTCTTGGGCCACTTTTGTGGGCTTTTTGAGCCTTGCAACTTATTGGGTCCTGAAGCCCTGAGCTGTAGGGCTCAGGAACCACTGGTCACCTTAAAAATGCCCGTGGGTGCTTACCATCCCCGAAAATTCCCGTACAGATCTGTCACAGTGGGATGACAAGGTTCTGTTTAAGAGACCACCACCAAGAACAGTCACCAAGAATAAAGTCCCTGACACTATCCCTCTCAGATTATTGAATAATGGGCAAGAATGGATGTTGACACAGCAAGCAGGCATTTTCCAGGTCTGCGTAAGGAAACATAAGAGTGTGTGCAGTAGCCAAAATTATCGACACAGCTAGAGGTCTTTAGGCTTTGTCCCTTCCGACAACCAAAAGGGGTGAAAGATATGTGAGTCATGAGTGTTAGACCTTGCCTATCGGAGACAAACTCACAGGAATGCATGTGTGCATGAATGCATGGCCATATTATACTTTATTCCTCCCTGGCTGCAGATTTTGCCCTCTGGCTGGAGGTTTCCAGCAAGCAGATGTCCTTATAATCTAGATTGGTGTGTTGGTTTCAATTCATTTTTTTTAAATTTCAAGATTGCTTGTTTAAATGAGGATAAGATCTTTCAAGAGTAAAGTTTATGTAATAAAAAAGACCTTTGGTGTAATTGATGCTAATTTAGACAGTTATTAACATTACATGACCAGTTTCCCTCAAAGATACCATTTTATCTTGTAAGCGTGTTTGCCTTGCAGAGGCAAAAAAATCCAGATTCTATGCACATGTTGTAATTTATACAGTACCAAATGTAATTTATATGTGTTTAAATTGGAGCGGTCATGTTCTGGAATCCAGAGGTGCCATTTTGGCCTCTTGGCTCCAATGGGCCACCCTGCCCTACAGCAGTTGTCTTTTTTTGAATGACTAGAAGTGATGATGTGTCACTCCTGGTTGCCTTTGGGACCTTGGAGCAGTTCTAAAATAACATTTCAAGGGGTTCTGGAGTATTTTGTAGGACAAGGAAACACTTTCTAAGTCAAAACTGTCTTTTTTTTTTTGCAGAGGATCCTAAGGCTTGGGGAGTTGATGGGAGTGCCTAGAGCCCCCAAAGATCATGTATCACCGTGGGCTGTACAGTTCCTGCCCCTAATTTAAATAATAGATAAAACTTAACATATTATGTAGTTATATGATTAGAATCCGTCAAATTAAAATTTTAAAAATTAACAAAATGTTACTGATTAAAATCTATTTTTAGAGTGACTAACTTGAGATTTAAGAGTCTCTGGAGCAGCAACACTTGTTGATTCTTTTTAAAAGTTTGATTACAGATTATTGTTTGTGTGTATTTCCAGCTAGTGATACAAAGGAGAGACAATACTGGGTGACTCAACTGCGATCTTGTGCCAAGTATCATACAGAAAATAATTCAAAGGTAAATAATTATTGAAGATAAATATTGTTTTTATTGTTTTTAGTTCATTATTTTTCTGTTTCGCCATATAGCAAAACAGTTATATTTGTATTGCTTGCTTTTTAAGATTTTGAATATTACCAGCATCTGTTGGATTTTCTTGGGTTGGGGGAAGCATTAGAGAAGACAAGCTGGTGGCAAGAAAAGGGGGAGACGTTTGAAGGACTTGGAGGTAGATTTAACTGCTTTTATATGCTTTCTTAAGGAGTTTGAGTTGCACTGATTAGAATGTTGTTTCCAGAGAGGCTCTATTACATGGAAAAGTGGGGGAATTATGTCTCTGCAAAATTTGTGATTAAAAACCACTAATTTATAAAATCATCTGGGAACATGTTTGCTGTTTTATTTATAACTTATTTATTTGTTTATAAGTGTGGGCAAGGAATGATAGAAAACCCTGTGGATGAAAGGAAGGACAGCCCAGCCGGAGCAGTGGCCTGAGGTCATCTTCACTTGACTTCTCCCCACCTCTCTCTGAAGCTTTTTTCCTACCAGGAGCAATGTGTTACTATTGTTTGAGGAAACAGAAAGTGGAGTAGGGGTCTTAACAAAGAGTTAAGTCTTCATTGCCTATCTGCCTGCCTGTTTCTCTTGTGGACTTCTTCCAAAGAATTCTGGCTGCAGCTAGAGCCTTATTAATTGAGGTCCCTACCGTGCCCTTTATTAAATATATTTAATTTTCTGCAGAATTTTAAACTACTTAAAATACTTATGTTTAGTACTGTTAGGAGTAGACTTTGTGGCCTTGGTCACTTAATTAGAGGTAAGCCCCCATGGATTTCATGGGGCTTACTTCTGAATAAGCAAGTATAAAACTGCACTGTTGAAGAACTATCAATTTTGTGAAGAGGATAGCTTGAGTGTCATGGAGCTCATAACAAAAAATGGCATCTTATTCTTCTTTCATTATCCTATTTTTTTCAACCACCTGACCCTACTTAGCTTTGCCCATAACAGTGGAAATAACTTTTAGTATTCTTGGATTAGTTTTCAGCCAGTTTTAGGGAAGTCTTTTTTTACTGTGGAAATTTTTGAGTGCTGCTGATTTAAGCAAAGTTCTTTTGCGACGGGGAGAATTGCCCTTTTGTATTTTAAATGAAGGTTGGTTGCGACGGGGAGAATTGCCATTTTATATTTTAAATGAAGGTTGGTTAAAATAAATCACTGATTAACAATGTTTGAGTTGCATTGCCTCTTGTGATATTGGTGAGAGGTTCAGGCAGAGTTCCCCTGCCAGTACTGGTGTTAACCTCAATGTCATGGGATTTTCAGTGGGAAGAGGACCATGTAAATACATAGAGGAAAAGAGTGTTGCATTCTAACTCACAATAAAATAAAATACATTTAAAAGTATTAACATCTAACCCCTCCCCCTCCACTTAAATTTAATGTGGACTTCAATTATCCTTCCAACCTGATGTTCTGATGTTTTCTGAAAGACAGGAGGGTTAACTACTATAAAACTTGCAATGTGATCTATTTGAGGAGTTCAGTTGCTGAGGTTCAGGATGTGATTCTCTCTGCTTAAAATAAAGAAATACATATTTCTGGTAAATATGAGAGATGGTGCCAGTTTTTGTGCAGGGGTAAAACAAGGAGTTCTTGAACACTGCATGAGATGCATTAATGGAATTTTTCAAGTCCTGTTTCTGAATTATCGTAGGATTCTCATAATTCCATGCCTTTGGAGTATGTAATTTATACTGATATCTGTTGGGTATTAGGCTTCTGCATGTAAAAGAAGACATTAAACATAATCACTGAGCTGAGATCTATTCATGAAGCTACCATAAGTACAAAGAATGTGCTGTATTATAAGATTGTACAACTTTCCTACATTGATTTCTTAACATAAGAAAGAAAGGAAGGGTGTCAGGCCAGCTATCTCTGCCTGGGCCTCTCCATCTCATTATGCCCCATCACCCACTTAGAGGTCTCTGAAGTCTCAGGATCCAGTTTGTTCCCAACCAAAGGCATGAGGAGGAGCAATTGGTGTTGTGTGTCCCTCCCTCAGATGAATTTGGAGTAGAACTAGACCACAGGGTGTGCTGTCTACATACAGAGAGGGCCGCAAGAAAGAGGAAGAGAACCGTGTGCATGCAAGGCTTGAAAAACCACCTAGTATGGGTGGGACTAGGGTTGTGGCAACTCAAATAGAAGGCTGTGTGTGCATATATGTGTGAGAAAGACTCTCTCTTTCTCTCTCTCTCTCTCTCTCTCTTTTAAGTTTGTGGGCTAATGGCAGCCAGGAGTTTGGCTCATGTGTCACTCTTCTCTATATATCTGTGGTTTCCTCCCTCTGTCCCTTAAGTTTCTAGAACAGGAATGCCAATGCTGTGGGCAATCAAGAGCCGCATCAAGTTGTGATATCCTCTGACAATGCATTATAGTTCATACTTTTCCTTCCATTATTCTCTTTTTTTACCCCCTGCGTACCCCTAAATGTCCTCGTTGGTACCCCTGGGGGTATGTGTACCCCAGGTTGGGCATCACTGGGTTACAGCACTCTGTACTAGACCAAGCAGGCCCTCAAGTGTCCCATGTTGGCCTGTAAGCCCCATTCTTTTGGTAAGAGTCCTCATTATTCAGCAGTTCTATGGCAGTTGGGATGAAGTGGGGAGGGGCTACATCAACCGGAATCACTATGAGCTCTGTCTCCATTGGTTCTGTTGAAACTGTTTTGTTTTTCCCTTCCCTCCTGACAAGCAATCCTGTGGCAGTTGAGGGAAGTAGGGGCCAACTGAATAGGACCTAGTCTCTCTTTAACATTGTTTACCTGTGATGCCTGTGTTGTGCAGAGGAACCACTGAGGTGCATTTTTATTAACAAATACATTTTTCCTTTGTTTCAAAATAAGCTCATGTTATCATGTACATGCTGAGAATATTCAGTCCTTCTTTCTTTGATCTGTTCCCTTGTTTTGTTACTCTTTCGTATTGCCTTTTAGGTGTTTCTGTATGGCTGTCATTCTTTTGAAGCTACATTTCTTTTTCCCTCAAAGATAGATTCTTGTTTTTCTGCTAGATTCCTGTCTTCTTATTCCTTCTGTGACTGTTGATGCTATCTTTTCTCCTCCTGAAGGCAGAAATCTTGGCATGAGTTCATTTTATTTTCTTAGCTTTTCAGAATTCATCATTAGTCAGGTCATGTCATTTTTTCAGTTGTCAAATATTGCTGAGTTTCCTTTCTTGTTTTTGTTTGCTATGTTATTATGAACCAATGGATTGCTGTAATATTCTTTTAGTTGGTCTTCCTTATTCTCACCTTAAACTTCTTGTAGTTTGTCTTGTCTTTTGCCACATTCCTTTTTTGTCTGCAATGCAATAATTTCATTGCTTATGATTTTTCTCTGCTGATTATCTGTTCTTCATATTCAGCTGAAGAGTCTGTTGCTCACCTTCAAGAATATTTATGCAGTGATACCTGTTTTCATGAGACCTCAGTATTTTAGCTTTCTGTTGGTTGCAAAACCCTTTATTTTTGCTTTCTTTTATCTTTATATCTTTTTTCTTGCAAATTAACTTAGTTTAATTTGATTATTTTCCTTTTAAAAGGAGTAATTGATATGTGCTACACTTTTTTTTTGCTTTTAGCTCCCTTCTCTAATCCTTTTATTTTGAACTTGTTTTTTGTCTAAATGTAGATGGTATGCCCTCTGGGTAGGATTTGTCATCTTGTGTGTTTTGTATAGTGCCTAGATTTTATATTCTTAAATATATTATTGCATACATGTTTCAGAGGTTCAGAGTGCGTTATCAAGTTCTTTTACTTGGGATTGCTTATCGTGGGTGTATCTGCGTGTGTTGTGAGTGTGCTATTCTGGATGGAATTCGATGACAGGAAGCCCATCTGCCAGGTTTGGGGAAAAAGATAGCCTTGGATTATAGATGTATTAGTTAATGGTCAGCTAGTATCTGAATCTCCTTGGGAAAGAAAATGAAAAAAAATAAGGGGTCTCTGTGTGGAGATATTTGTTCTGGGATTGCTTTAACTGCAGGAAATTTATTCCTGAGTGGCTTTGTGAAATCTTCATATCTTAGAGAAGACTGTGAAAACACCAATGAGCCTTCAGGAGCCATTCTTCAGAAAGATGTGTCAAATATAGGGAGTATGCTGACTTCTGGCTTCTACTTGCTTCTCATGGGGAAGTCTCCTTCCCCTGTTTGGCTCATCTTCTTTTTCCCACCATCTATTTTGGCTTTCTTTTTATGTGAAATTTCTGAAGTTATTTGAAAATTTGAGGTGAGCTGTCATTTCTCTCTCCTAGTTAAGGAAGAAGCAGTGGGAAATGAATCAGCCCTTGGGTGTGATAATGGATTGGATGAATGCCATCCTCATTTGAATTATATTCACTCTGTTTTGGACAGATTTGCACTCTCTTGAAGGAACAGGCTTGCCATTTAGGAATGTTCTTTGGATGAGCTTTTTCAATAGAGATGTGGGGACACCTTTATCACATGACACCTGTTTTGTTAACTTTCAGAGTACACTAATGTGTTATGTGGAGGTTCGTCTGAAGACTGTTTGGAAGCTTCAGTTACTTCAGAAATACAGACAGAAGATTGCTAACTGGGACTATTAGGATCACACTGTTGGGCCTGCAGTCAGATTCTTTGCAGCATGGAAAGCTACTGTCCAGCCATTATTTATTGTAGGATATTCTGCACATACACATTCAATAGAGAGAGAATTTTGTATTCATTGAGTATTCTGTCCTCTTTGTCCTGTTTTAGAGGTGCTTGAGGTTCAGGTCTTCCTCTCTATTTTTGTATTTTTGCACAAACATCCTTTCTTGTTGTCAGTGCACTGTTTGGTTGCTCTGCTATTGGCCCTGACCAGCTAAAGGGGTGATGATGAATGTGAAATTTTTAGAATATTTGGAAACATTATACGAATGTTTAGCAATGCTACTGCTGCTGCAACTAGTAATAGTACTAATGTTGTAAGATGATGAGTTAACTAGATTAATAAATAATTTCTTAGGGTTGATGCTGTAGTTGTGACAATGTCATGGAGTATTGAAGAGACATGGGTAGAATTGCTGAAGCCACGAGGAGTAGGTCTTTAGATGGGAGAGGGAGAAGAGGTGCAAGACAGGTGTGGTAACAACAGGTAGACAATTGGGAGGAATGAAGTGTTGTGATAGTGAATTGACTCTCCCCATTGTCTCATCTACTTGACCTTGTCTCTGGCAGTCCATATATATATATATGACTTAGGAAGGAGGTCAGAAGAAGCACCTCTTTGAACTAATGTAGAGCCGCCTTATCTAATCTTCAGTAGGCACTGTTCATGTTTTTGGTGTAAGAAGGACCTAACAGGTGTATGGCTTGTGGTCAGATTTCAGGCTTGGAGTAAGGAGATGGAAAAATAGAAGCAGATTATGGTGAACCCTTGTTAATATGAACAGCAATGCTTTGGCACAAAAACTCTCAGCATTATTTATGAGAGCATCATTCTCATACTGCCATCTTATTTTACTTTTAAACCTCTGATTATTCTAGAGCTTTCCAACCTCACGGATGAAAGGCTTGTCTCTATTGCCTCTTGGAACAATCAACTCCACATCTCCCAGTTTTCCAAAAAACTTGAATCAGAGTGGGCCGCCAGTTGTCACCATTACACATCACAAATCGCCTGCAGCAGCACGAAGAGCCAAGAACCAGTGTCCTGGCCAGCTTCATGAAGTCAGAGAGGTAGGAGATGTATAGAGGGCTTTTTTGTTGGTGCTTATTGGATATAATCAACTCTGAATTCTTTTCATCCTATAAAAACTAGAGGTATCTAGCATGTGGAGACCAAGCATGGTGTATGAGTTTGAATGCTAACTTACAACCTTGGAGACTAGTATTCAGATCCCCGCTCAGCCATAGAAACACACAGGGTGACCTTGGGCAAGACACACTTTCTCAGCCTCAGAGAAGGCAAAATCAGTCTCTCTCTGAACAAATTGTGAAGAAAGCCCTGTGATGGTGTCACCATAAGTTGAAAACAACTTCAAAGTATGCAACAGTAACTAATATGTGCATGTTTTTGTAGCATAAGATGACCATTTCAATTTATGTGGTGCAACATTTATATAACGTGTGCTTGTATGTATTTACTAATGCAATAACTTGATAACTGATCTCCTGTAATATGTGATTTGCTTCTCTTTAGGGAGCTGACCAAAAGTTATCTAAGGAATAGATCTGAATCAAAGGGAATTTGCTCCACTGTTTAATATTTCTGGCCTATCAGTGGATTATATTCAATCTTTTTATACTGACTCTAGGTGCAAATAGAAGTCAAAATTTAGTCCTAAAGGTGAAGCCATCCTGTGAATTAGCCTAGTGGTCTTTACTTGGAAAGTGTTAGCTCGAGGAAAAATGCTTGCGAGAACTTCAGTCACATAGGCAAGGTGATGGGAGTGGTATTGCCTCTTTTCAGAGAAGACCAGGAGAAAGTATTGTTCTAGGAAGGTAGCTGGGCAGAAAATATTTATGAACCTATGCAGTTAAAGATCAAGATATTTTGCGTGGGGGGAAGTTGCGGGCAAAAAGGCCTTCCATTAAATGTATCTGCTGTAATTGGACTCTACTCTTCAGTGGGCAGAAAGACATAATAGCTTTGATCAAGAAGAAGTAGGTAGAGAGAATGAGAGCTTTAAGAAAACAACCTTCTAAAGGCCTGTTTCAGTTTGGAAGAGCTGTAGAGATGAAAGTTTTATGCTTTTACTTAGCAGTGCTGACTTAAGATGATACCATTCTTGGGATGCCTCATTTGAATCCATCTGTATGGGAGGAGTTGTATTCATTGCTGATGGGTATGAGTAGTTACAACAGTATAGTGGATGTATGTGGAGTGAGGATGAAAGACTTAACACGGTCTTAACCACATCCCAGTTTTGCTCAAGGGCTCAATAATTTTCAACCCATTTGAAATTGAACAGCAGATAAAAATGGATTAAATGGAACCGGATTGTAGGTTATGGTTACAGTATAGTTTTGAACCACTGAGATCAATGAAATAAAAATCCTGGCTTTGGTGTTCAGGCAGTGAAGGAAGGAAATCCCATAATAGCTCTTACTATGGCTAGTAATGGGTATTCTGTACTAAGCTTGTCTCTTCAGAAAAAAAAATCCCGTATCTAGCTGGATCAGATAGGTTAATAAGCTATTTGTTAATAACTTCCTATTGTGCACGGCGATTTTAATTTTAGTGTTAATTCATGCAGTGGATTCCAGTTCAGACACTCCAGAACTGGTTTGAAACACAGATAGTAGGCAGCTCCCACTTTTATACCTTAAGTCCACAGAACTATAACAGTATAATTAACTGTTGATATCTATAGCGCTATTCCACACCCATTGTGATGCCCTCAAGGTGTTTTGAATTATACCTCCCATATCTCCCACCAAGTGTGGCCAGTGGTCAGAAATGCTAGATACTCTCATCTAAAATTTCTGGGGGTATCAGGTTGAGGACGGTTGTCATATATTATATTGTAAAGGGAATTTTCCACCTACTATGTTCAGCAATAATGGTTTTCAGGTGTGTTTTTAGATAGGGATGGGATGAATCCAGAATTTTCAAAATCCGGATCCGAATCCCTGGAGGGTTCTGGGAATCCACAAATCTCGAATCTTTTGAATCCTTTTTTAAAAAAGGGTTTAAAAAGCAAGAGAAAGAAGGATAATCTTGGGCAAGACACACTCTCTCAGCCTCAGCAAAAGCCTAGGCAAAGGCAAACCTCCCTCTGAAGAAATCTAGGCAGGACAATTGTCCTAGTTTTGCTTCAGGATCTCCCCAGATTGAAAATGACATGAAGGCCCTTTGGATTAATGCCACATTTTCTTGCCTGTGTAAACAGGGCCACGTACTACAGTAGAGAGATAATCCAGGTCAAAACTAGATTTTCTTTGCATAGCTCCTTATGGCATCATGGGATTTGCAGTTTGATGATGCACCAGCACACTTTGGCAGAGAAGGCTGTGATGCCTTGTAAAACTACAAAGCCCAGAATTGTGTCTGAAAGAACTTTGCAAGGGAGCTATGCATAGGAATTGTTCAGCTGTTCTTGAAATCTCAAGCCTGTACTTTCCGGTCAAATGCTGAACTTGAGAATTAAATATTCAATTTAAATATCTTAGAATACAACCCCAGATGTAATTTCTGAAATTGTTAGCAAAGCCCATTATTACTCCAAGGGAAAAACCCACCTACCTGCCATCTCCCCTTGTGTGTCTGGTCTCCCAAGTTTTCAGGCATCTCGATCTCCAACAAACTATTTGGTTAGTGGATTCAAAAGATTTGGTTTGCATATTTTGGCACCGGGATTCAGATTCGCGGATTCGGTTGGCCCATCCCTACTTTTAGAGGTTTTTTTAAGACTGTAGTTTTATATTATGCATACTTCGCTTCTTATTGAAAATGGATTAGAGGTTTAACACCAAAAGTATTAAATTCTTAAGCCTAGGCATAATTTTAAAAAGCTTTGGAAAAGTAATTTCTGATGGCATGTGGTATTTTGCTATTTAGATGTGGATTCTTTCCAAGTTTTTTCCATTGCCTGAGAAACACATGCAGAGATTTTTCAAATTATACAATTAAAAAAAAATGAATTCGTTTCCTTCCATCATTAGGTTCATAATTCTAATACTGTAAATTTAAATGTTGGGCAAAGAGCTGAAGTAGAGGGCTGTGTAGTTCAGCCAAATGTTTGCCTGTGGCAGAAGAACATCTGGTACTGTGTTTGAACCAAACTTCTTTCTGACATCTCAAACTTGTATTTGAGAAACAAATACAAGACAGGACTGGACTGAGTAATCTGTTCCATCATGAAGTGATTAACATAAATGTATCAGTCTCTCTTCTAAAGGGGAAAAATTAGTGGGTTTTTTTTCTTTTTTTGGCTAATGGAATTTTTCTTATCTGAAATGTTTCTGAAAACCTAAAGTAAACACAGTTGAAGGATCAGTACAAGAGACAGAGCACTTATGAGGCTATTGATTATTAACATAGTACCAAGGGAAGAGTTTAAATGGAACTTTTGAGATAGATGTGGAATAATGTAATGCACTATAGATTCAGGGCTGGTACGTACTGTACTACAGATTGGGCAAGTGACTTATTTACGCAAGTGTTGCCCATTGTGCTTCTCCTGCTAGTCTAGCCACAAAAATCTTTGATTATGGGAAATATTCGACTAAGTAACAGCTGGAATCATAATATTGAAATCTATAAAGCATAATTTGATTTGCCTGTCTCAAAGTGTTTATTGTGGGTTAAATACAATTGCTAGTCCCACCTAGACTAGATCTGCTGGATCTTTTGGACAGATATAAGTGCTGACTTTTTGATTTAGCAGTTGAATCAGTGAGTCTGCTCTAGGTAGGACTAGCAGTTACATTTATCCTTGTGACATCCAAAACAGCTTCAGAGCCTGTTTGGATTGTCTGGTACTTAGTATTACTATGCACAATGCAGTCCTCAGTGACATGTGGAACATGGCCTTGGACTGTGTGTGCCATGATATAACAGCATGGCCATAAAAGACATTATTTGGTGATGTTTTATTAGACCATTCTTTTAAGTAGGATTTTGAGAATTTGAGAATTTGAAATGAAAGATATCAAAGAAAGCTTAGAAACAAATTTATGTGTATGTACTTTTACATATATACTTGCAGATCATGAGCCAGGTGGAGGGACAACAAAAGAACCTTGTACAAGCCATTGAATCCCTTCCTGCTTCTGGTCCTCTTTCTGCCTTGGATCAAGACTTACTGCTATTAAAAGCTACCTCTGCTGCCGCCCTCTGCTGCCTTGGAGAATGCCTGCATTTGCTACAACAGAGTATAAACCAAGTGAGCCCATATGGTAACAGGACATTGCCTTCAGGTGAGCAGTGCTGGCTTGATTCTTGCTAGGGGAACACAATTGTATAATCATTTCCCCTTTTCCCTAAAGATAACATATAAGTTTCATGAGACTTTAACCAAAATGTAAAGAGTGGGGGTATCTGTGAAGTCTCTTTACAGTGAGTCATGAATTAACCCGGTGAATTGTTTATCTTGATTTTAAAATACAAATGTTTTTATGCAGTATTCTTAGCAAAGAATATTCCTATGAGATATGGGTCTGCTCAATGGACTTGAAATTCAGGCAAATAAATGCTCAGAGGAAAGTCGTACTTTACTAGTACTGTTCCCAGGCTGTGGAATATTCTACTGACAAAAGTGACGTTGGTCCCCTCACTGTTGCTTCTCTGCTGGATGGCAAAGACCATATTATTCAGGTGGACTTTTAGCAATTTGATTGGGTTGCCAAAAATAGGCTTTCCATGGGTGGGTGTTGCCCTTTGTTGCCACCATGTTTTTAAAATGGCTTTTAAAATAATTTCAGTTTTTTGTTTGATAGTGGTTTTTAAATTCAGTGATGCTTTAATAATAATATTTGTCTAATTCTGGTTTAATAGTATAACTTTTTAATTTTGTTGTGAGTGACCTTGAGTCTCTGTTTTGGGATCATGGGGGCAGGATAGAAGTTAAAGAAATCATTCAAGTCAAGTCAAAGCCATCAATCACATCAGTAAATAATAGAATACTGTATGAAAACATAATGTTATACTAGTATTCTAGAACCTTTTGATATTTTTGGTAGTTACTGAGATAGAATGAAGCCACATTATTATATTTACTCCATTGGTTGATGTAAGGTTGCACGAAGGTTAAAGTTCAACTGTCTGGCTTTACTTCTTGAATTATTATATTGTACCATAGCAATACAATGATTCAAGCTGTAGTCATATTTAAAAACAACACCAGGAATGTCTGCCCTCCACTGTCTGCCCTCCACCTGCATATTGGATCCTTGGAAACTATACATTGACATATATAATTATAGTTTAAGGAAAAAATAATTTTTCCTGGACTCAAATTTTCCTGGGCTCACCTCCTCACCAAAATGTCAATTCTCTCCTCCCTCTCCCTTTTCCCCCTCATTTCTCTGTGGTTTTCCTCTTCTTCCACCCCTGTACCAAATTCACATTGTCTGTATTCCCAGTTCCTATCTGCCTGTTGATTTTTCTTTTCTTGACTGGCCTCTCCCTCCTACTGCAATTCCTTTTCTCTCCCTTGACTAAATGCAGCACATTTAAATTTCCCCTTAACTAATGGTCCTTCTTACCTTTATTAAGCACCTGGAGCCTCTCTCTCCTTCCCTCTGGATTTCATGTTCTGATTGCTGAAATTTGGATAGCCACATTTGCTCTTTATGCAAACTGGACATGATTCGGGTCATGGGCCATGAAAAGATTGACTAGTGAGTATGCACACATGGGCACTACTGATCTCTTACTCAGAGGCATTCCTTTCAATGATACTTTGCACAGTGAAATGAAAGGTTGTGTTTTCTTGATTTTTTGGGAGGGGGGCATATAATGCAGTATGCTTTGTGCAACTCTTTGACTCCTTTCATTTGCCATCTTTGCTCATCGCAAAACTTTTGTGCCTTTAAAAACTGTAGGTGATGCAGACATTCAAAAGATACTGCTTTCCACCAATTTTGTGATACTGCTTTTGCTCTCTAAAATTTTTCCCACCACTATGCCATATCCCATCTGCAAAATGGGAACAGTCAATATTGACCTGACTCAGAGGTAGGTTTGCTGTAAGGATAACTGAGCTAGCTACCTTTTCTCTGAGAAAGAAATTGGCTTGTATCCTAAAAAAAAAAAAAAGATATGAAGATCAGTAGGTTCCAAATATGTGCAGAAGGCTTCCCATCTTTGAATTTTTAAAAGCAGTCTTATACTTACACTTATACAAATTAAGCGAACTTATACTTTTTTTCACAGAAGTAAGTACCACTGAATTCACTGGGACTTACTTCTGTGTACGTGGATGTAGAATGGATTGTAACTCGAAAGGCAAAGTGACTGAAGGATGCCTTTGACCTGTTCAATTCTCCCTCTTTCCTCCTTTCCACTGTTTATACATACTTACATTATGTTTCTTTTTCTCTCCTATCTTTTTATTCTTGCTCCCATTGCAGATAAAATATGAAACAGTTACAAAAGGCCATCTTTTCTATAATACATGCTTGAGTTGTTCTAGTATTCTCAATTGAAAGCTATCAATTTAGTTCATTAATAGCACATTTAGCATAGCTCTGCAGAGTGTGCACATGCATGCAGTGCAAAGACCAGTGGACTGCTCTGCAATTTAAAATCTCTTAAGATGTCCCCCTTCCCCCCAATTAATGCCAGTCACTGTAGTGACTTCACTCATTGCCCAAGCACACTGAAAGGGACAGAAGCTTCATTTCCTGAAAAATAGTTAGGAAGAATTTTACTTCATATTTATGCTTGTGCAAAAGCTAGTTGGTCTAGTCTAGTGATTCTTAACTGTGGGGTCCAGGGACCCCTGGGAGTCTGCAGAGCCCTTGCAGGGAGTCCGCAAAGCCCTGCTGCTGGACACCAACAGCAGCAGCAGCAGCAACAGGGGTGTAGCAACAGGGAGTTTGATGGTGCTGAAATTGCCTCCTTTGAAACTGTCAGCAAATGAGGGAATGGTTTGAGTGCAGGCACACACATCCTACTGCTGTGTCCTTGATGAAGGGGACTTGGCAGCAGGTGTGTGTGTGTGTGTGTGCCCAAACTACGTTTCTGGGGACCAGGGTTTAAATCCCCACTCAGTCATGGAAACCCACTGTGTGACCTCAGGCAAGTCACATCCTCTCAGCCTCAGAGAAAGGCAATGGCAACAGATCTTCCCAGGAAAACCCTTGTGATAGGTTTGCCTTAGGGTTGCCACAAGTCAGTTTTCAAAAGGGAGAGACATGATGGCTAGAAAGAACCTCCCTCTGTCAGTGGCACTTTGTTGTTACATGCCTTCAAGTTACTTCTGACGTATGACAATCCTAGAGTATCTATCACAGTTTCTTTTCTTTTGGCAAGATTTGTTCAGAGGGGACTTTCCTTTCCTCTGAGGTTGAGACAATATGACTTGCCCAAAGTTACCCACTGTCTCCAGAAGCCTTTGAAAATAAATATTTGAATATTTGTATCCACATTTCTTCAAGAAGTGTCTCAGCTGTGAGATGTATTCAAACAGTCAAGTATATGATCTCCTCTGCCTGGGTGAGGACCATGCAGTTGACTCATGCCCCTTTTTGCTGGACTTCTACATGGCAAGAGAGTCATAACAGAGCTTTTTGTTTTAAGGCTCATCAGTGGGATGGAGCCCACCAGACTGCAGCCTTTGCAGCCCAGAATAAACCACTTCATATGATTTCGCTGGCTATCTGCTCACACCAGTCTTTGACCATGGATAGCTGCTGGAGCACTCAGGGAGCCAAAACACTTTAGCTCCAAGTCTCCTTGGAGGACAAATTGGTGTCATTGGTTTTGATTCCAAAAGAGGCTCCTAAGTCATCGTCCAGGGCTCAGA
This sequence comes from Ctenosaura bakeri, assembly GCA_948474755.1. NCBI lineage: Eukaryota > Metazoa > Chordata > Lepidosauria > Squamata > Iguanidae > Ctenosaura > Ctenosaura bakeri. Next base: position 308,544 of record CAOLHI010000525.1, read on the forward strand.
AATGTATAGACTTTCCACTTAAGCCTGTCAAATCTCTAGATGAACAGCTGCAGAAAGAAAAATGTCTATCCTCTTTGGTTTTGGGGAAGCCTAAGCAGCAGAAGAAGAGAGATAAGGATCAGCCTCTGAACTTTGCTCATCAAAATTTGGCTGTGTCAGGACCCTCCACTCAAGCATCTCACCCATCTTCATCTCATATTCTCACCTCCACAAGTCTCTTCATCCTCTACTTAGTCCAATCTTGGAGGGAGACAGTAGAGATTTGGAAGTACAGTTTTAGCTCTTCCAAAAAGGCCCATGCTTTGCCAATCAGTATAGAGAGGCATAAGATTGACATCATGGCCCATAAGAGGTATTCCATGGCAGCTTTTTCCCTCAGAATAGCAAGTTATTAGGCCTACCAATAGTTCCTCTGGGAACAGATTGTCCCCATTAGGAACACTTGGTGTGAGATGATAAGGAAGCAGTTTTGTTTTTTCATTCTGAAGCACATAAATTGGAGCTCGCAGATTACTACAGTGAAGCATGTGGCAGACTGTAGTGCAAAAGCTATAGCTAACACCATCACTCTTCATAGGCATGCCTGACTACACTATGCAGGTCTGACCTGTGAAGCCAAGTCTACTATTGAAGACCTTCTGCTTGACAAGCAGGGATTGTTCTACTCTTCCACAGATGATAAGCTAGAGCACAACCAGAAGATGAAGTCAATGGCTAAGAAGTATGGTCTCCAGTCCCAGCCTGCACAACAAGCCAAGGCTAAGTCATTCCCTTCTAAGAGGCCTCATGTTCTCCACCTCATCCACACTCCAGAACTCCCTCTCAAAGTTCTCAGTGTTCTTCCTTTGGGACCTGATCTTCATGATAAATTGGGAGAAGTCTTTGTTACACCCATCCTGTTGTACTCCGTTGATTAGGTGCAGTGTTTGACTCCGTGGAGTTTGGAGCATTTCTTCTGGACAGAACTTCTATCCTTTTTTTTAAACAAAAATTATCTTGAAGTTATAAGGATACATAAAAGTATCACAAACATATCAAAAAGAAAAAATAAATACAAAGCAGAAAAAAGAATTCAAGAAAAAACAAAATATACTCAGCCCTCCACATTTGCAGGTTTGACATTGACAGATTTGATTATTTCTGAGTTTCTCCAGTCCCTGCCCTCTCACCTCAGGTGCTTCTTTCTGAGGGAACCTTCCCTCTTGGGGGCTCCAGTCAGGCCACATAGCCCTTTAAAAACCCACCTCTGGTCCTCCTCTTCCTTTACCAGTCTCTGGAGAGCTAAGGATGGCTTTCTGCCCAAATTCTGAGCACCACAAACCGTGTACCTGTGCCCCGCGCACATCCAAGGAAGGAGATGGACGAGAAGAGGAAGTACAGGACCACCATGCCAACCATCTCCTTTCCCTGGCCTGCTTTAGACCCTGGATGCCCACTTTCCCCACCCATGCCTCAGCCCCCTTCCCACAGACATACAAATATTGTTATTTGTGAATTTTTCACTTTTGTGAGAGTCCTGTGTCCCTGACTCTAGCGAATGCAGAAGGCCAAGTGTATATAGAAAATAAATGAAGAAAGAGAAAGAAAATTACATCCATTCTGCCTTTTAGCAGCTGTATATATGTACCATTATTTCAAATCTCACTATTAAACATCTTGATATTCTCTTCTTATAATTCCCTATTTTTCATTATTCCTCCAAGGCCAGACATCACATAGTCATATTCTTTTTCATTTTTATAAGAGGCTAAGATGACCGCTCCCTCGCTCTCCTTTTGACAGCAGGCTAAGACATTTTTGTATTGTCAGGCTTTTATAAATTGGATGTGGGCTCATGATCTTATGCAGCTTTGTTTTAAGGTGTTATAGTTTTAATGTATTTAACATTTTTAATGTGTAATTATTTTAACTTTGTAGATAGTTTAATTCTTTTAAAATTTTTATATTTATACTTTCACAGGTAGTTTAATTTGTTCTGTTCTAATCTTGTTAGCCACAGAGTCCCGCTGTTGGGAGAAAGGTGGGATATAAATAAATAAATACTCCCCCCCTTTTTTTTATTTCGTCAAGGGGCTTCTTATCCTTTCTCTATTCCTATTGAGCCTTTCAATTATTACATCAGTTAATCATTGCATCCTCTGTTAAGTTTTATTAAATACTTTTATTCAATACAAAAAAATGGAAGAAGGCCATTTTACTAACATAGTCATTTACAGTGGCTCCACTAGTTTTGCAATAGTTGGGGTGCAGAACCCTCACAAAAGTTAAAAAAAGAAGAAGGGAAATCCCTTCTGCCCAAGTGAGCACTCTCCCCCAATTTCTTCTGTCACTTCCCCTACTTTTCATCTGTGCCTCTTGTACCCCATTTTCTTGCCCTTTCCCTGAGTGTGCATGCCTTTCTTCCATGTACTTGGGCAATAGACAAGTGAGAGGGAGATTGTGGGGAAAGGCTCAAGCATGCCTTCCTCCTTTGTGCACAGGCATCCCCCTTCCCATTTGCTTGCCTTTTGCCCAAATGTGCAGAAGGAAGGCACAGCACGCTTGGGCAAAAGCCCAAGAGAACAGGAGGGGCAGAATGGGAGGGAAGCAGGCAGGCACCTCATGAATAATCAATTTCGTGAAGGTCAAACCCACAAATTTGGAGGGAAGATTGTACTAATAATCCTTCTAGTTAGATCACTGAATCTATTACATACTATAAAGCTTCATTATAACTATTTTCCCCATACCTGCAAACTCCCTCACTGAAATTTAAGCAATTTTTTTCTTATCAGTAATATGTTATCAGTAATATGTTTTTTCTTATCAGTAATATGTTATCAGTAATATGCCAATTACAAGAATTCCTTTAATAAAGAATCTCTTAAAGACTGTATCACCATTCATATCTTTATCCTTATATCGTCATCTATCCCACTCACTTCACTAACTTTTTCATTTTGGAAGTAACTCTTGGCTTTCCCCTTGTATCCTATAGACCAGAGCATGTTCCTTTCTAGCTGCACATCATTTGTACAGACAAACCACAGAAGACACCTTTTCAGCAAAATCTTCTTTTATTCTCAGTATTGTTTTCTATCAGTAATCCATTTCATCCCCACTTCCTCCATGCATCTCATAATTTAGGACAGTTATTTTGGAGCATCCCGTTTTCCACATTTATCTCATCATCACCCACTTTATAGCACTCTTTCCAATTTTCCAGGTTCCATCTTTCAAAAAATCCAGCAATTATGGGGTTAAAAACCAGGAGCTAGCCCTTCTGCTGCTCATTGCCAGTGTCTAGTTATAGTCAGTCTTATCTTTTTAAGAATGGTAAGGACTCCACTGTCCCCCATTACAATTTCATCCTTGCTCAATTAAATTCAATACTTTTACTCAATAAAATCCAATCAATAAATGTAAAATTCACAATCTTATATCTTTTTGTACCCACTGTCCTCTCGTTTGTTGTATCCCTTTAACACATAAAATCTTCTGTTTTCAAATCACAGTCTCATAGGATAAAACTTCACTTACTAAATTTTTAGTTGCAGAAAGAAGGTAATTTAGGAGGCTTCCTTCCCAGCACTTTAATGAGAAGAATTTCTTTCCTTTATTATTCAAAAGATGTTATTTCCAAAAAGTTAGGGAGAAGTATCTCACAGATTTAGAGTTCATTATCTATTGAAGGGAAATAACTGGGTTTTTTTCACAGCTAGACAGGCTCTCTTCCATGGTTCCCCCCATTTAAGGGGGGAACTTAACTTAACCACCACCAAAATTATCCTCATGTCACCAGGAGTCAGAGAATTTCTCACTGATCAAGTCCTTCAGTGATCAACGATCCACCATGAAAATCCACCACCATCACAGAGTATTTACAGGGGCAGGCAGCAATCTGCTATGCACACCAGAAGTCAGGACAGAGCTTTCATCCTGAAGGTCTCAGTGCAGAAGCTGTTAAGGAATTGATATGCCAAGGCCAGATCTATTCAAGTTATACTGGGCCTCTTGCTGGCAGCTATCATGGTCTTTCCCTTCACCTGATCCTATGGATGAGGCCTCTTCAGAAGTGGTTTCTGGATCACTTCGATCCTGAGCAGCACAGTTCAGACATGTTCTTCTCGCTATTTTGCATGGTTCTTTGCATCCTTCACTGGTGGACTGACCCTCTAGCCATGAGATGCATGCTTTTTGCCTGTCCTATGCATTCTTTGGTCCTCATTATGGATATGTCCATGATTGGTTGGAGTGCCCACACCCTAGACTTGATGGTCACATCTGGTGGTCTGATACCAAGAAATTGTGTAATATCAACATCCTGAAATGCTTGCTGTGTGGAAAGCACTTTGTGCATTCCTGAGACAGCTTTGACACAGGATGAACCAGGTATCTACAGGCAACACAATGGTAGCTTCCTATTTAAATTATGAAGGAGATGTGCATTCTCACTCCTCCCTTCAGCTTACCCTTTGGATTGGTGCATATGCAGAGGCATATTCCTCTTGGTGGTACATTTCCCAGGCATTGACAACATCATTATTGATGGAAAAACCTTATCCTCCCATGAGTGGGAGATCTTTTTCCATCACTTCTTTTGTCACCTGTTCTGTCTTTGGGAAACACCCAAAGTATTTGTGTCCCTGGTAAACACTCTGTCTGCTTAATTCTGCAGCAGCGGCTGTCGTATATCAGGCTGTCTAGGATATACCTTTCTCATGGGTCAGACCTCTGCTGTATGCCTCTCCTCCATTTCTTTATCTTACAAGGATCATCATGAAGACTAATGGGGACAATGCAGACATTATTCTCATCATCCTGTGGTGGCTCTACCAGCCATGGTTCTCAGGCAACTTCTGCCTCTCCAGTCTCTTCTTCAAGTGGCATGGCAAAATTCTCCACTCAGATGTAACTACTCACAGGCTAACTGCATGGAGATTTCACTCATGTCAGACTTATCAGATGACATCCAACAAGTGATGTCTGTGGCTTGCAAACTATCAACAAAGCATTCCTGTGCTGCCAAGTGGACCTCCTTTCTGTCCTCCCTGCACATTGCAGGTGTTGCATCAGACAGCTTCTCACTTGAACATGTGCTTTGTTTCCTTATGTCTCTGTGAGCTAAAGACCTCTTGTACTCTTCCTTGAAGATCTTCCTGGTGGCTATCTCCACTCACTCCAGGCCACACAATGCTCTTGGCCAATGCACCTGAAGGTAGAGGCTTTCTTGATGGGCCAATACACCTTCATCCACCTAATCATAGCCCACAGTCTGTAGGGGGGGCTGTCATTGGTTCTTGTTGAGCTCATGGTGCACCCCTTTGAACTGATGGTGTTGGTTCATCTGTTCATTTCTTTATCTGCCCTCCTGAAAGGTAGCATTCCATGTTGTTATCACCTCTGCCCATAGAACTGGTGAACTGGCACTTAGAATGGATCTGCCTTACTTCTTCTTTCATAGGGACACAGTGGTTCTCTCCACAGCTGGTTTCAACTTTCCATCTTAACCAGCCACTGGTGCTTCCTGTGTTCATGCAGTCCCTGTCTTCTTGTCTCAAGTATGCCCTTCACACCCTATAGATGGATACTCCTGTTCTACTTATCTGGGACAAAGCAATTTAGGAAATCTCTTTGGCTGTTCTTCACTTGTGGAATATGTAAGTAAGAGAAAGTGTACTCATCTCAATGTCTCTCTTACTGGATGGTGAATGCTATCCGCCTATGAAAGAGTTCTGAGGATATGGCTATCTGGAGTGCTGGAACAGCCAAAAAACAGGTTACCAGGCAACCAGGACAGCTCCTCAGAAGAGAAACCCAGCCCAGTAATGTGTGGGAGGGACTAGCAGCTGAGAGGAAAAGATACACACACACACACACACACACACACACACACACTCACACTGATTGTCATTTGCAGTGCTTTAGTGAGAAGTTCTCACCAGAGAGAGCTATGGAGTAAAGTCCCTCAGTCAGCCGGGGTGGGGGTGACTGTGTGAGAAGGATTTAATTCTTATGGGAAACACAGGCAAAAGACTGATTAAACTATTATAGAATCTGGTCAGAAAGTGTGACCTAGATTGGGATTTGATCCTTTGGTGAAAGTATAGTCAAAGGGATGTCAATTATACTTGTGCTTATATGAAAGTTTAAAGATATAGGGAAATTGTCTAAAAGTACTCTGAAGAACTGTATTAATTTTGACCTGCATATGAACTGCATTACTTTGTTCTGTATGTCATCTTAATAAATATTACAATTTATTTTTATAAATACTGACTTGGCTGAGTTGTGTACAGTATTTAAAGACATGCAGAAAACACGCAATCCTAGAACCATTAAGAGGAATGCAGAATTGTGTGGAAAAGACAGGGCGCCTTATCAGATTGGGGAACTGCCATAGACAGAAAGAAGTCACACCACCTTGCCTACTCCCTTGCTGGGATATCTTTACTGCAATGAGTCAAAGATCACCTGATTCAAGCAGTGGCTACTGCATCGGTGCATCTTAGACAGATTCCCCTGCTGGAACTCTGTAGCTATATGGTTGCAATTGTCTACATTTCAGTCTCATTATGAACTGGACATTTAGTTCTGAGCTGATGCTGCCTTTGGTAGAGCAGTGCTGTTGTTAGTTCTGGCATGATCCCCATCCTTAGTGAGTTTAGCTTGCTGGTCTCCTGTATATGTGAGTTGCAGAGACCATAAGGTTGTTCAGCTATAATTGTGGTTCTTCAAGTGGTCATCCGTGAAGTTGCACAACCTGTCCTCATCCCACTTTCATACCATTCTTTTCTCCAAGTCTGGTGGTGGATTTGGAACTGAATTTTGGCAGGAATGCACAACTAATATGCATGGGGACAAGGAGGCAGGGTTACCACCAAAATACAGCTCTACAAGCTTTCAAAGATCTCTGTGGAGACACTGAATGACTCACATGTGAGCTCACAACTGTTCACTTGAATAGTTAAAGGTGAGTTACAATTACAACCTGTTCGTGTATTACTTAATCATCTTGATACATACTTTGGTTCACTACCTAAGATGCTTATGCATTTGACCCTATGTCAAATGTATGTGGCTGAATTCTCAAAGTTAAGTTGATTATGAACATATTCTTATGACTAATAGCTTTACAACAAGATGGGGTGGTCTCATCATAGCCTTTTAGCTAGATAGTCCTTACTTTTATTGGTGTTTGTGTCTGCAACATGCTTGGACATGCTCATCTACAAGCTTCTGTGCAGCTCAGAGGGAAGGTGATTCATCATATGGGATTTAAACTTTGAGCCAAATCTGTTTACTCCATGGGACATTTACAGTAAAGCAACGATGACCAGGACCTAATAGTAGTGTTACAATCACAGCCTACTGGGATTCATCAGGGCAGTATACAAGGATTTATCAAAGTAATGCTACCCTAGGTCTGATTTGAATCAATGAATTTAACAACTGGAACCTTTTTAATACCAAATTTGAGGGTCTTCAGTGTTCTTCCTCCAAGGAGACGAGTGGATTGCATCCAGTGATGGCGTTGTTCAGTCTGATTTGTGGTGATTTTCCTTCAGCTTAAAGGCAGTGCCACAGAGACTTCAATTAAATGATCTGTGTGTAGTAGAACTAAAGTCTGAAATAACTTACCTGAAAAGGTCACTGAGGAGCAGAGAAGTGCAACTTCTGGAATTCTTTCTGTTTCATCACAATCATCCAGTACTAACAGAAAGAGTTAGTAGAATTCTGTGTTGTCACACAGTCCTGTCCTCTGTTCAGACGTGGAGTGGAAACTGCTTCAAGTATTTTTTTTTTAACACCTAAAGTCAACTTGCCTCTCTATGCCTGTACTTGTTTGCTTGAAGCAGTTTTTTTGCTGTGGCTGCTGCTGTGATTGCCACATGTCCGGAAAATTCACAGGTGCTCAGTTCCTCAAGTGTTTGCATTTTTGATGCTAGAAGTGGGTTTTCCCAACCTTTATTGTTTTAAAAAATTATAGTTAAGATGATTTTTAGAGTAAGTGAATGTTTTTTTCAAAATGCACGGATAGATAGCTAAATACCGTGCTAGAATAAAAAAGTGTGGTTGTTGGTTTTTTGACTGTTGCAGCCCTTGTGTTAAATATGCTAGTTAAGAAGAATTATGAGTGGCTAAACTGTTGGTTGGCTCCTGCATACTGTATAAAAGACAGGAATGGTGTTGTCCTTTCTGATTTCAAAAACCTGGAAAAAAAATCTAACAAAACATTTTCCCACTGTAGGAATGTGGTTCTTAATAATGAAGTCAGAGATCCTACCAAAAAATAAAATACAATATATAAAAAAATAAAAAATAGAGCCACCTATATGACGAGTGCTTCACTGTAAGGAGTTATATGAATAGAGGTACCAAGAAAATGGCTCATTCAGGGCTGCTGACAGGGCATGGGGGTCTGTTCTACCTGCTTGTATGTTTGGCCTGTCTTGATTACTGTGGTGCTTCACATGCATTTGTCCTTCTGGGAGAGGGCAGTCCAATCCACTCTCTAATATCACACTGCCTCATGCCTTTTGCCTCATAAACTCTCTAGGTAGCCTTGCCTTTATATATAGAAACAACCAGGTTTTAAAAAGAAATGTTTGAGAAACAGGTTTCTTATCTAGGTTCTGTTCATTGTAGTATTTCCCTAAGAGCGAATAACCACAACACACATTAAAGAACAGATGTTGAGATAACTTTAGGGTTTTTTCCCCCCTGTTTTCAGAAAAAAATATAGGATGGCATAGGCCAAAACTCACATTTCACAGAGCCTCTGAAAAATGGTGCCCTTAATTCTTTGACAACTGCTAGTTCCAATCTAGTATCAGGTATGATACAAGTGGTCACACATACCACGTTGACCAAAAGGCTTTTTTGCAGTTTAGAGTGATGACAGAGCTTGCAGCTTAGTGTGAAGTTATCTTCTCGTGTGGGGATTCTGGGATTTGTGGTCTAAAAAGTAATTTTCAGATGCTTTAGAAGGTGATTTATCCCCATCGATGTAGTAATCTGGGACTAAGTTCTTAGCCCAGTCTGTTAACTCTGTAGGTCATTTACACTTGAAACAGCAATGACCAAGAGACAGTGGCTACTTTGATATTCTCAACCCAGTGGTATGAATTGTGGCACTAAATGAGGCTTTATTGAAAGAATATAAACATATTTCTAATTTGAACCGAAGTATGTTTTTGCAAAAACATTGAACACTAGGACCTCTTCAAAATGAAAAATGTTTTTCTGTGTCATTCACTTGAGCACACAGATGTCCTGCAGTCTATTATGGTATCGTTTTGTCTAGTTTTCATCTTGTTTGTCATATTTTGCTTTTAGCTTAAATAATAATGCCACAGAAAATCATGGAATTCTTTCTGCTTCTTTGCAATCATCCACTGAACACAAAATGTTTGTAGAGTTACCTGGTGTCTCAAATCCCTGTCTTCTGATCGAAAGTGGAGTGGAAATGGCTTCATTTTTTATTTCAGAAAATGAAAGTCCATTTGACTCTGTATGCTCCTAGGTTGTTGTTGTTTTATTTGTTGTTGTTGCAGAAGCTGCTATAATTGCCTTGTAAAACTGAGAGGATTCCAGTTACTCAAATTCTTGTAGTTTTAATGCAAGAAATTTTCCAGTGTTACTTATTTTGAAAACTGATGCTAAAATAATTTTGAGGATAAATGAATATTTTCACAATTTACTGGTAGATAGCTAAATAACACACTTAAATAAAAGAATAACATTGTTGTAATTCTTGGCAGAACTTGGAAAGTAACATTTAAAATGAAACTTGTTCCAATTTTTGTCACATTTGAAGAGTAATGGTTTTTCCATTACTTTAAAATGTAACTGTCAAAGTTGACCAGAAAATGTTGTTACACCAATAAATTCACATTGTTCCCATTTGCTTCATTTTTAACTTCATTACACCTTTGTTATTTAAGTATTACTAGTCTGTTAGCTTGACAATTGTTGCAGGCATTACATTGCTTGCAACTTCCAATTTGTGGTTCATTATTTTAGCCTCTAAAACCCCTTTGGGTGCCTAAACAATTTGTTGCCACCTGTGTACTGTATAAAATAATGAAATGATGTTGCCCTTACTCATTTCAAAGATGAATATATCCAGTGAAATATCTTCTGTGCTGGGAGTGTTGTTCTTAACAATGGAATGACAATTTATGCCAATTACACAGACACACACAGAGGGAGAAGAACTCTATTCATGACCATTGCTGTGGGTAGTAACAAAAAGAAAAATGCTTATTTTGGGGAAGATGAAGCATTTTTTCTCTCTGTCTTAATCCCTGTGTTTATATCTCACTTTTCCTTGCCCTGTAAACCTTCTGGGTTGTCCTATTCTCATGTAAGGATACGGCTAGGTTTGAATTATGCATTGTTTAGAGAAAAAGTTCCTTAATTTAGGTTCTGTGCTTTATTGAATTCTACCCTTCCTCCCCAGAGTGGATAGCTTGCGTGTACACTGAATATAGACATTGCAGTTAACTTCAGTTTTCCCTCCTGTTTTAGAAAACATTCTAGGATGGCATGGTCCAAAGTCACATTCCACAGAGCCACTGAAAAATGGTGCTCTTAGTACTTTGACAGCTGCCAGTGCCAATCTGACATGGTCAATAGTACCAGGTGCAACACAGGATGAGCAAATGCAACCAACTATAGAGGTGAGTGTACTAAAAATGGTGCTCTTAGTTCTTTGAACAATTGAAACACTTGATTAGCATTTCCTTGTTTTGGGGCATATCACATGTATTCTGTATGTGACTAATGGAAATATTCTTTTAGGTAATTAAGCTGAAGCTCTGCTTGGGATTCCTTTCTCTACATAGTCTAGTTCAGATGATTCATTTATATAAAATCAAGTTATTTAGCTGCTAGAAAGGATCAGATTATCAGTTGCCAGATCCTGTTTATTACTTCAGAGGCTTTGAAATATGTGTATTTATTTTATTTCTAGCTTTTATAACCATTGATTTAAAATATCCCCATCACTGAAATGTGTGTACTTCACATGTGTATTCTTTAACGTTGCCATCTTATGAAGCCTTTATTTTAAGCCAGAACCTGAGAACCTGTATTGGGAGATGGGGTAGTAGTGGAGTGACTGACTATGTCCTTATACCTGGCCACACAATGATGATGTCATTCTCTGAGACCTCTGGAGGGCCTCGGGAGGTCCTGAAAGGTGATGTTCTTGTAGCATATAGGGACACAGGGCTGTGTTAGAGAAGACTAGACAAGGAAGGTGTTTTAGACACAGTCATTGCATGATTGAGGTAGTAGATTCCTTCCTGCACAGTGAGGAAAATGCCCCTGCCAGGATGCCAGCCTTTATCTCAGGAAGATGGGAACATAGATCCCTACTTGCTGCATACCACTGGTTGGGCCTCTGATTCATTTAAGTCAATCTTCTCTATGTCAGTGCTTTTGACACTGTCTAATGGGATGGATTGGCATTTCTCCTCCAGTATGCCAGGGACTGTTATCATGTTTGTGTCATTTTATTGCTGCATTTGCATAGTTTGCTGGAAAATCGCTGTGGACTAACAGCCAAGGGCTGGGCTGCAGACTACCCCTGCTGAGCTACAGTTGGCTTCTGTAGTGGAGGTAGTAAAGGCACTTGAAGGATATTATGGTAGTTATTCCAGGAGAACATGTGTTGATTTAAAAGTTGGAGGCTCTTTGGTTGTAATGGTAGCTGGAAGTGTGTGCAGTTCTACTTGTGAAATCTGTTCGGATCTTTATTGTGATTTGTGTAACTTTGTTTACAGAATTGGTATAATGCTTTCTTGTATTTGTTAACATGTTATTTTTTTCCATTATAAGGGCTGAAGCAGAACTCTTTGATAGGGTGTCCTGACACTAAAACACTTTTTAAATTGGTTTGCTTCAAACAACTTTGTGAGCATCTGGAAAAGTGATAAAAAATTTTTAAATACACAAACAGCTGGTGGGGGCTCATCATTCGATCACAGAATTGATGTTAGGAGTTGGGGGGCCCATGATATTTCTCTGGATCTGTGTTTCTTCCAGAAGGTGCTATGACAACACACCTCCCTCCTGGCTGAACTTGGAAAATATAAGAACTCCCAGCAACTGTTAATTTTATTTATTAAAATCCATACTGATATTCCAGTTGTTCAAAATGGTTTATGTCTAATGTTTTTGAAAACTGGGAACAGACGGAAGATCCAATCACGGACTTCTTTCATGTTTTATTCAGCTCTCAGACTATGCTTGCATGAAGAGCTTTTTCCATAGTACCAGCCAGCCCATCAAAAAAAGGGAGCCCTGGTGGCGCAGTGGTTAAATGCCAGTACTGCAAGCCACAAATCACAAGGTTGTGAGTTCGATCCTGCCGGGCCCCAAGGTTGACTCAGCCTTCCATCCTTTCGCAGGTCGGTAAAATGAGTACCCAGCTTGTTGGGGGCATGTATAGAAAAATGTTTCAAAATACATGCTAAGTTGTTCGCCGCCTCGATCCATATGGAGAGGCGGGATACAAATAAATAAATAAAAAAAAATCATGCCTTGTGAAGGATACACCCTTCCCCTAATTTCCTGTTTCTCAGCCCTCCTCCTTGTCAGTATTCTGTGACACTAAGCATGCTCACTTCTTATTTGGCTGTTTTTAAGTCTCTCTGTCTTTAGAGTTTCTTTTCTAAGTTTTTTTTGAGGGGGCACTTTGAAAAATATTGGGTACCTCTGAGTCTGTTGCTGTCTCCCCTTTTTTGCATGGGTCCTACTGTTTTGACTGAGAGCTGGCATAGGGCAGTAGTCTGAGTGTTGGGCGAGGGTCTTGGGAGAACAGGGTTTGAATCCCCAATTGGCCATGGAAGCCAACTGTGTAACTGTGAGCAAGTCATAGCCTTAGAGGGCAACAACGGTCTGTAAATCAGAAAAGACGTGAAGGCATACATCAGCAACAACAAAAAAACCCACCATTTTGTCTACATGAAGAGGATTCTGAAAACTGTAGTCTGAAATATTTTGAGATCATCATCTGGGGAAAAGCAGGTCAATAGGGTGGGCTTAGTGATGATTTTTTTTTTAAAATACTAAAGAGAGATCTTTGTATCACATGCTGGATTTGTAATCTGGACCAGCTTCTTACTCTCAGCAGGGTCTTCAAGGACAGTATTAAGAATGCCTGTGATAGGTCATTGCTACATTATGAAAAATATATCTACCAAGGAAAAAGACAAGAATGATACACAAAATAGCACAAAAGAATAGCGACAAATATGTACCACTTATGCTGTAAACGTCTCTTAGTCTGGAGACCATTCAGGAAGTACAGAACATGCTAACATTCCTGGTGTTCAAATTGTAAAAGTGAGTGCTATTTTTTCTTGGCCAAAAATGAAATTCATTGAGGTACCTTTGGTGTGTGAAGAAAAATACCACCCTGGAAATACTTTCTGGTTTATTTTAATCTTTGTCTCTGGTGAGGGTGAGAAATGTGATGACAGCTATTTGATGCAAGCAAAATGACAAGAATATAGCTGTGCACTGTATATTTAAAGTGGGAAAACAGTGAATTGACATTTGAAGGCTGAATTTTTTTATTTTTTTTTAAAGGTTGGAACTATTTGGTACTGGATATTGGGTAGAAATTGTACTTTCTTTACATTTCAAAGCAAATAAAAATACCATTACGGTTATGGATGCATGTTCTGTGCTTGTATATTGAAGAGGAAGGGTGTAGAATAAAAGCTGATGAGAAGAAGGGTGGAAAATATAAATTTGTAGGCAAAACGAGTTAAGTGTAGCTGTTCAGATATCTTGGATTTCTACCTTATACATACGCAATTGTCTTACTGGCAGTGGTCAGCCCTGGGATCAATAGGGATATGTTGAGGAAGAATGGGAGAGAGTGTCTAATGTTCTCCCTTACTGTTCACTTCACTGTTCAGTGAAGGAAATAACCAGCAGAAAATACTATTTACAAACATGAGGTATTCTTTTTCTGCCGAATTGCTTCTGTAAGGCCATCTTCAATTATGAATTGAGGATGAAATGTTACAGCAAATTTGAGGTGCTCACTGAAATCTACTGCATAAATGGTGTGTGTTGCTTATGGAGATAACATCTGCAATTAAGAGTTATTGCCCAGCCTTGACTTATACAAAATTAAACCCTTCAGATCTGATGAATAATATTTTTATCCAGGAGCAGCTAACATACTGCTATTTCAATGGTAAAGGAATTGTTTTAATAACAAAATAGATTCCCTCATTATAACCATGTTTTCATTTTCACAAGTTTATTGCCTTTTTTCAAAATCAGCATGGTTACTGTTTTATGCCTTTTTTACTTCATAAAGTCTACTCACGCCAACCAGATGAGTATGTTTACTTGGGTTTTTTGTTTGTTTGCCTGTTGTGTATCTTGAATCCTTTCTACCATTTCTCATTTTTCTACCTTTCCAGACCCTGTTGCTTAGCCTACCTCCTTCTCAACCTTTTGTGGTGTTCTGTTGCCCATATAGTTCCTATGACCTTTTGCTGCCTTTTAATGAGACTCCCTATGATAGAGTCACCTTAGAGTCCCCATAAGTCAGACAACACTTTAAGGTGCACAACAGCAACTCTTGGGATGTGTTAACACCCCTGCCTTTTTCCTGCCTTCACAAGTGGCACCAAGAGAATACTCCATAAGCATTGCAGTATTGCCACAGAGCACCACCTAGTGGCTCTGTGCTGTCGTAATGACCACATTTCAAAACCATCGAAAACACACATGCACAGAATAGGTATAGAAGAGTGGAGTTTTCCCACATTTGTAAGAAGTAGAACATACTTGTTATAAAATAATATACAGATTCTAACAAATACCTGACATCACTTGAGTAGTATGTTCAGTTTGTCTTATCAGTCGAAGAAGCGAAGATGTGTATGACTATTTATTGCTATTTCTATTTCTAAATTGCTATGCTATTTATTATTAAAGATAATGATAGTACTTAATATTACTTGATAAACTGATATGTTGTATTCTAGAGATGTGGAAAACAGTTGTATGGTTTTATTGGTTTTAGTCTCTGCTTTGTTTTACATTAATGAAGTGTCCTTTTGTGCATTTTGGTTCCCTAAAGATTTTTTGTAAATAAGCAGACATCTATGACTCATGTTTGCTTAAGAAAATAAAGAACAAAATAAAGCAAACCTCCCAAACCGCTGTTCGACCATAGCCTATCCCATTGTGACAGTATTAAAGTAGACTCTATTTTTCTAATTCAGGAATCTGAATTTTCTGAAATGTAGTGCTGCTTGAGCTTTGTAAATCTGAAATTTTCTGATCTGAAAGCTGGGGAGATATGGAGTAACATTTCTGAGTTGCTAAAATTAACGTGGAACTCTTAATTTTCTGATACCTGGTAAGGTTAGAGTAAAAAGTACCAGGGGCAGTCCTGTTAATTGTGAGTGGAAATGTCTACCCATATGTTGCTTGTACCTGTGATTCTTTCCTGGATCATCCTTTTATTATCACTATACCTCACCTTAATCATCTTAATAAGTTTTGAAATAACAAAGATATAAGAGAAGAAGCCCTAAAGGCTTCTTCTCTTACATCATTGTTATTTCAAATTTTATTAAGACAAATTCTTCTTTCTAAAGTCTTCTCTTACATCTTTTAAAATTAGTTCCTTTTTAAATATCCTTTTTGTGTTTTGAAATGTGCTTGAGTTGACTGGATAGTTAATTATTACAATTTTTGGTCATTCATTTTTTTCTTTTTAATTTTTTAAATACTTTATTTATTAAATTGTAAAACATAATATCAGATAAAATTAACAATAATCTGTTCCCCTGTTATCTTTCCCACTCTCAGCAATTAATTCTACAAACATGAAAAGTTAAAGAAAAGAATGATGTAAACTTCATTCTTGTCTGCATGTCCCACCATCTTGTACGAGATAAAATTTGTAGAGTCCATGATAAGATAGAACAGTCCAAATTATCCAAATTAGGCCTCCTCCTTCAGACTGCACTTATTTTTGCCATTCTACCTTGTATTTATCTAGAACACTAGTATTTGTGTTTTCATCATTAACATATTGAATAAATGGGTACCAATTTAAATAAAATGCATCTGGGTTAACTTTTCCTTCATACAATAAGATATTATGGGACAATTTTTCAACAGTAGCTATCAACCATATCATTTTAGACCATATAGATAGTAAATAATGGTGAACATAATTCCATCATTGAGCTATTACCAGTCGAGCTGCCACAAAATACTAAGGTCTTTTTATGATACCTACCTGGACTTACATGGGTGAACAATGCTGTGGAGGAGGGTAGCACTTTGATACTCTCCATGGTAGAAATGACAGCTGGTTTGCATCTGGAACAAGGTGCCAGAATGCTGCATGTGATGGGATGAAGTTGGAGGCTATTTAAGGCCAGCCTCTTAGGATCTTCGCAGCGTGGCCCATCTTCTGCCCTCAGTACAGTGTGAGATTTGTCTGGTCACTTCGGGGCTGGGTAGGAATTTTTTCCCCTTTTACTTGGAGTTTTCTTGCCTACCATCTTTTCCAGGTTTTGGAAATATTATTACTTGCAATAAGCTTTGAGAACTCTTGGAGAACAGGAAAACTCCCAGCAGACTGGAGGAGGGCAAATGTTGTCCCCATCTTCAAAAAAGGGAAAAAAAGAGGACCCAAATGATTATCGCCCGGTCAGCCTGACATCAATACCAGGAAAGATCCTAGAGCAGATCATTAAACAGTCAGTTTGTAATTACTTAGAAAGCAATGTCTTAATCAGTAAGAGTCAACATGGATTTCTCAGAAATAAGTCATGCCAAACTAATCTTATCTCTTTTTACAATAGAGTTACAAGCTTGATAGATGAAGGGAATGCTGTGGACATAGCATATCTTGATTTCAGTAAGGCCTTTGACAAAGTTCCCCATGACATTCTTGCAAAGAAGCTAGTAAAGTGCAGGCTGGGCAGGGCTACTGTTAGGTGGATTGGTAATTGGTTGACTGACTGAATCCAAGGGGTGCTCACCAATGGCTGCTTTCCATCCTACAGAAAAGTGACTAGGGGGTTGCCACAGGGTTCTGTCCTGAGCCCAGTGTTGTTCAACATCTTCATCAATGACTTGGATGAAGGAGTAGAGGGCATGCTGATCAAATTTGCAGATGACACCAAATTGGGAGGGGTTGCTAATACGCCAGAGGTCAAGATCAAATTTCAAAATGTTCTTGACAGATTGAAGAGCTGGGCCAAAGTGAACAAAATGAATTTCAACAGAGACAAATGTAAAGTCCTACACTTAGGCAGAAAAAATGGGGTGCACAAATATAGGATGGGGGACGAGTGACTGGATAACAGTACGTGCGAAAGGAATTTAGGAGTCTTGGTAGACCACAAGCTGAACGTGAATCAGCAGTGTGATGTGGCAGCCAAGAAAGCCAATGCGATTCTTGGTTGCATCAATAGGAGTATGGTGTCTAGATCAAGGGAAGTAATGGTACCACTCTATTTTGCTTTAGTTAGACTTCATCTGGAATGCTGTGTCCAGTTCTGGGCACCTCAATTCAAGAAGGATATCGACAAGCTGGAGTGCCAGAGGAGGGCGACCAAAATGGTGAAGGGTCTGGAAGCCATGCCCTATGAGGAGCAGCTTAGGGAGCTGAGTATGTTTAGTCTGCAGAAGAGAAGGTTAAGAGAGGACATGATGACCATGTTTAAATATTTGAAGGGATGTCATGTCAAGGAGGGAGCGGGCTTGTTTTCTGATGTTCTAGAGACTAGGACAAGGAGCAATGGATTCAAGCTGCAGGAAAGGAGATTCCACCTGCACCTCAGGAAGAACTTCCTGATGGTCAGAGCTGTCCAGCAGTGGAATATGCTGCGTTGGAGTGTGGTGGAGTCTCCTTCTTTGGTGGTTTTTAAGCAGAGGCTGGATGGTTATCCATTGGGAGTGCTTTGATGTGTGTTCCTGCATAGCAGGGGGTTGGACTGGATGGCCCCTGGGGTCTCTTCCAACTCTATGGTTCTGTGATTTCACCATGAATCTGGAATGCTTTCACCCTCTAAAGTATTGTGAAACATTCTAATTGGTCTAAGTGTCAGAAAATCAGAAAACTTCTTATAAAAGGTAGATGAAAAGCCATCTGCAGCTTTTTTATACTCTCTAATTTACTTGCTTTACTTGCTCTTTGGTACAGTAGAGTCCCAGTTATCCGACGCTCGGTAATCCGACACTCCGGATTAACCGGCATCGCGACGGCCTGGGGGCATGGCTGTGGGCATTTCTGCGCCCCCAGGCCCGCCCCGACACGCCCCCAGGCCCGCCCCGACATGCCCCTGACACGCCCCCAAAATGGCGGCCACCACGGGAGTCCGGGTAATCCAACCTTTTCAGTTATCCGATGCTGCGGCCGCCCGTTTGCATCAGATAACTGGGACTCTACTGTAATTGTTTGTGTGTAATTCTTTATCTGTAGATGGAAAATGCTTAATCTGAATTTTACTAAGATTGTTTTTAATGTCATCTATAGCAGAATTATTTGAAAAATACTTTTCTTGATAGTAGTCTGAAAATGTTTTGGCTATAACTTGCCCATCAGAGGTTTCATGACCTCTTTTGTCCTTTAATGTGTATATTATCTTTTTCCTTTTTCTGAAGCATAATGCAGCTGTCAACAGCCTAGAACTCTTATTGACATGCTTAGAATATTTTTAATTTGCATATAAGAGACCTTTCTTAATTTTTCCAATTTGCTTTTTAAGATCCTGTTTATGTTTTTGTGTGAGTTTTTCTATATCATTTTATAGAGACTTTGTACATGCCTATTAACATTTTATGTACGTTGCATTGCATTTTCTTTCAAAATGACACAACTAATAGTAGCCTTTATAGCGTCTCAAATAATCCAATAATCTATATCAGTGGTTTCATTAACTTCAAAGTAAAATTTTAGTACCTTTGCTGTATTATCTATCAATAAAGAACTTATTGTTTAACAATTCTCCATTAAAACATCAAGTAGATGGCATAGGAAGCCTAAACTGAACATTTTTCATTACAGGTGAATGAATGATCAGATACATAAATTTGACCAATGGATAACTGGCAGATCAAACTCTTTAAAGATGTGGAATCCAAAACAAAATTTATTCTGGAATAAGACGAGAATCTATTAGAATGAAACATATAATCCTTAGTAGCAGGATTATGAGTTCTCTATGTTATCTATCAGGGGAAAAGGTTCAAGAATATGAAGCAGTTTGTTTTTTTCCTTTTCTGTCCTTCTTGAATCCTTGAAAATTGCTCCAGTCTTTTGGGGAGTCCAATGCAACATTTAAGACTCCCCGCAAATATAACATCTCCTGCCTCAAACTTACTTAATGTAGCCATTGTTTTATGAAGGTAGTACTATCTCCTCACATTAAGACAGTACACTGAGGCAAACGCTAATAACCTGCTTGTGTAATGACCTCTGTAAAGGAAGTTTTTTGTTTATTAAACTTTCTTCTGGTCTTTACAAATACTCTCCACTTTAAACTGAAAAACATTGTGAAAAAATAATTGCTACCCCTCTTGGTTTAGAATTACCTGGAGGTGAATAATTCTCTCCATAATAACTGTGTTTTACCAGTGTCCTTTGTCAACATGAGGAGTCTCTTGTAAACATATCACATTTAGCTTTTGTCATGCTGGGGCTATTCTTCTTTTTACAACAGACTCAAGTGCAGAGCTTTCCAAACTTTTCATGTTGGTGGCACACCTTTTAGACATGTATCATTTTGTGACACAGTAATTCAGTTTTGCTGGCAAAAATAAGAGATATGGACACATACATAAATTGTAATAATGAAATGTATGTGGACACAACATATCTCATCAAAACTTTTCACAATTTTTTTAAAAAAATATGATTTATAAATAATAACATAAATTTCCAAGATTGTAGGTGATACACCTGCACACTTCAGGTGACACAGTAATGTGTTGTAGCACACCATTTGGAAAGCCCTGCCCTAGTGCTTTAACATTCCAAGATACCACCTTCTGGCATTGCTGCAACTGTAATTTAACAAAATACTTATATGGGAGTAAACAATTTCTCCTTTTTTATCTCCTTTACAATCCATTCTTCTCTCACATAAAACATTGCTGAATAACCCTTCTTCCCTCCCCTTTTCTTCCATCATAGACCAGGTGATCTCCAAAATAGGAGAAATATTGAGAGGTTCACCAGCATTAGACATTAGGCATTTGGTGGTCTGTGTGTCCTATATTAAAATATTCAGCCCAAATTCTTTGTCCTCCCTGTAGACATTATATACAGAACAAAACTTCACTATTACTTTAGAAATTCCATGATTGGCTTGATGGTACTCTATGACCCCCCAATATAGCCTCAATCCTTTTTAAAAAGTATGTTCCTTAAAGCATTATGGACAGCGGTCTGTGGTTGTTGATTGAGTTTGGGTCCTGTGCTTATGTCTGCTGCCTGGCTCTCTATTTGTCTTCTCCATTCCTCTACATGTGGTTGAAAATTTCATTCCTCGTCTAAGTCTTTTGAAGATGACCAATATTGAATCTTCAGTATTTCTAGGATTTTAACAGATTCTGCTTTATTGTTTGCTGAATATATTTTATTTTTACATCATACAACTACATTAAAGAAGAAGCCCCATTTGTAAAAAAAATGTTTGCTTCTCCTAATTGTTATGTACTTGGGCAAAATGCTTTCTTTTCATCCCAGGACTGTCTAAACAAATCTCAATAGAAAAACACTGTAGATATTGTGTATATTACAAAGATTCTGTGCTGCTTTAAGCTTGCAAAATTGAGGATCACAAAAACTTTTTTTTAAAAAAAATGTATGCTGGTTTTATAGGAATTTGGTGTTCTAAATCCAAAAATGACCTCATATTTGCTCCATCACACACAGTTTTTTCACAACTTGTTTTGACATTTTTAGGTTGTAATATGTGACTAAATGAAATTAGTAGTTAAAAATCCCCACATGAAACCTGTTTAGTGCCAGTTCTGAATATATTTATTTAGGGAAACTATAAAACTTGGTTTGTATATCTGGACCTTATTCAAAAGGCTTAGTAGTCCCTTTTTGTTTTGCCAGTGAAGATGTGCCTGTTGCTTTTGTTTTTGTGCCCTGCTTAGCAATTTTCATGATGCAGCAGCCAGCAATAATCCTCCATCATATTAATGTTGCACTGGCTTTTGTATCTCTTTTCCATCTCTTCAATGTCCTGATGGAAACATTCTTCCTGTTCTTCACTTACTGGTCCTAGGTTTTCTGGGAAAAACAAATGCACATTCAGGAAATGAATTTTAATACTCACTGAGCATCCCAAAGCTTTGAATTTTTCCAGCATCTCCCCAACAATGATGCTGATATCATGTATTGTTTAGTCCTTCTGTTATTCATTCCTTAATATTTGTAAAGGAGAAAATACATTGAGAATATGTAAGCTTTTTGTCTAGGTGTTCCAAATGCAAGGATAGCCCTGCCAACTGTAAGACAAGTTCTGAAGTCCATATTATGATAATGCCATTATTAGGTCAACCAAAAAGGCACAAAATTCTGTACTAGTGAAATATAGCCAAGTGTCATTTCAAGCCTGTAAACTAAAGCACTAAACTAGTATGTAGTTTGAATGCATTGTTTTCAAAATTTTGCATGCTAACGCTTTTCTAGACTTCTCAAAGTACTTCATGTACATTATCTCAGTATCATTATAGCTACAGATTCTTGAACTGGCAGGGAGCTGGAAGACACAGCTTTTGGGGCCCCTTTCAACACTGTATTTGTATGATTATATGAAATCTGAAAGATAGGAAACATTACATTCTTGAAAGAGGCTGGAATCTAGGAACAGAAGGGTTATATTCCCTTCATATTCAATTATACTCTTCGCCTACATTCTTCACCACTTCTTATTGATTTTTCAACTCCATTTAGGATATGTTCAAACTTTCTTCCCCTTGGGTGAGCTAAGCTTCCATTTGATTTTGCTGTGAGAAGAAAAGAGGTACATTCCATTGATTCCAAGCATTGATTTAGCCTTCAGATTTGCCCTTCTTCCCAGCTATGAGCTGAAGCTCTGCCTTTTTTCTATCTTTTTTTTTAAAGCACCGCATGGATATTTATTCAGTTAAATGTACACTTGCCCTCTTTTCCCTTTTCAAACAAGGTGACTCCATTTTAAAATTATTTATTAAACATTTTCTATGCCACTTTTATGCTTTGATCAGAGGCATTCTCAAGGAGGCTGACGGCCAATCTGTGAACAATTCAGAAAATACAGAAGTGCTCAAATGTGAAACACAAATGAAGGCAATATTAATAAAATGGAAGATAATATCAGCTAAATTGGAAAACAAAGGAACAAAGTAAGAGCTAAAAAGTCAACAAGCCTGCTAAAACAAAGCTTTCAGCCTGTGATGTTATCACTGGAAGGGGGAATTACAAAGCCAGATAAAGCCCTATCCTAAGTTGTCACCAAAGAAGCCTTGGATATTGATAGGATGGATAGCAAGACCTGTCTTGAGGAATTCAAGGAGCAAGAAGTTTCATATGATAGAAATTCATATGGTAGCTGTAGATTCCTGCACTGACAGGGAGTACTGCAGACCTAATGGTTTAGGACTTTAAAAATAATAACCAGCAGTCAATAAAGGGTGTGTAACATTCAAATTGTCATGTGCCTCCATGAGCCTAATAGAGCCTAATGGTTTCCTGAGGGTGTTTTCCTGTCAAATCTGGAGATTCTATTGAAGTTCTTTGTCAACATGTGAGATGAGAAAATGGATTTAGTATTTTATACAGTCATATCTAAGCAGTTAGGTGAGCAAAGCTGTATCTCTGGTTTTCAGTAGAGCTATGGTCAATGAAATGGCAGAAAAAATTACTAGAGAGCCTTATCACTCTAGCTGAAAACAGAGTGGGGCACATTATTAGAAGCTATTCTGTGGTAATTGTTGGCAGTAAAGAAATCTTAATTTTTAGCCACCATTTCATCTACACAGTGTTGTTTTGAACAGTCAGAGGGTTGTTCCATCATGGCACATAAAGCATGGAGAAAGACTACTTGGTAGTCTGTTGTGATCAGTTTGCCAGATACTTTGCAGATAGTGTTCCTCTCACTCCATCCTACAGAACCTGTGGTTGTCCTAGTGCTTCATAATTTTTAGCAACTGCTTTGTTGGTTGTATTGCTTTTCAGTTTGCAGACAGAGTTCTTGAGGTGGGAGATCAGCCAGCTCTATGGTCTGTTGTTTGTGGTTGGCAGAGACTAGTCGAGTGACTGAGTGATAATGCCTCCTTACAGGAGTTGGGGGATTATTCCAACAAATATAAAGGAAGGCAGTGGTAGTTTTAATTTTAGAAAAGTTATCCTTGAATCCC
The DNA here is from genome assembly GCA_948474755.1 of Ctenosaura bakeri. Lineage (NCBI taxonomy): Eukaryota > Metazoa > Chordata > Lepidosauria > Squamata > Iguanidae > Ctenosaura > Ctenosaura bakeri. The sequence continues at coordinate 331,944 of CAOLHI010000525.1, forward strand.
ACTGTAGTAGATAATTTTCTCCCCAGTCTCTGGAGCCTTCCCTCCATTCTTGGGATAAGTTTGTGAGCACATGGTGGCATTTCTGCTCCAAGTTTTCCTGATTGACACAGATTATTTTGACTGGTTTTAATTCTGTCTTTGAGGCAGAGTGTAAGGTGGAGGCAGCCTTGCTAGCTCTAGTATCCATACTAAAAGATGTTGTCTAGTGCAAGAGGGTTATGTATACATGGTTCCCTAACATTCATAAATGATAATGGGCAACTAAACACTAATGATCAGTGCTTTCTACATGGGGAATTGGCCATGAGTGGCAGATATGTGCTGCTGATGTCACCAGATGTACCCAGCTAGTGCTCTAAAGAGCTAGCTTCTCCTGTCATCATGCAGAACTGATTCCTTCTGAGCTCAGCCTGAAAAAAACATGGCAAGTGCCTTTCCACAACAGGGTGGCTGTGCTCACCCAAAAGGGGAAAAAATGTCCATTTGTAAACCTGGGGGGAAGAATGAAAGGGATGGGAGAAGGAAAATGGCGGGGGGAGGCAAGCATGTGCCTCGTGAATAATCTAATTCACAAAGGTCAAACCCATGAATGTGGAGGGAGGACTGAATATGATTTTTCTTCCTATTGGAAGTTCTTTGTGTATGCATAAAAGACTCCGTGGGTGGAATACATGCTATAGTAAGAACTTGCCATTTTATCTCTTCAGAGGTAGCAGCCTATATAGACAGTAGTAAGACTGCTTTAGGTGACAGAAACTTTTTTCCCTATAGAATTCATTGTGAGATAAAATAAATATGACCTAATGAACTCACTTGTTTCAAAACCAAAGACAGCATTTGCTCAGTACACAGGAAAGGGTTTCATTTTATAAATTTCCATGTTTAATAACAGTTTTTTTTTTCCCTAATGAGAAATTCCTGACAACTTTGTGGACTTAATGCTAAGACTGCAAAGCCTATTTGAGATATTAATACTTAACACTGCTTTCAAATTAATTACACATATAAATTCTTGACAAGACTGTAGAATACAGCTAGGATCCAAGGATGCCCTTTACCCAGTCTCACCAGCCCTGTGGAATTTCTCATGGCCTTTGTTTGAACGGTTGGCTTCTGTGCCACGTTATTTGTCCAGATGTAAGTTCCATTCAGAAAAGGATACCCCTTCATTAATTAATCACTTCCTTTTTGCCAGTTCTGGTCACTTTATTGCATCCTATTGGTTGCTGCCATCATTTTTCAGAGATACGTTTTCACAGACTACTGAAGAAATTTGAGTGGTTTTGGTAATCAGTTATAGAAAATCATTGGTTACAATATGTATTGCTTTATATTAATATTTGTGTGGCTTTGTAATGCTTTTGCAAATGAATTTGCATACATCTTGAAAAGTGTATTAAAAGGGAAAGAACCCCAAGTATAGCATGACTGTACACTGTTTTTTCTTTGAGCATTTGCTTGTCACCTGATTATTTTCTCTGTAGACAGATTTCATCTAATAATTGGCTCTGTTCTGTTATGGTATATTGCTGTGAGCCACATCTTTCCTAATCAGAGGTCATGGACTGGCTGTGACAAGAAGAGAGACTTTTGGCTGACATCCAACATATACACTCAAAGTAATGGCTAAATAAAAATGAGATTCAACTTGTGCCTTGAAATAGCATGCACAATTAAGTACTACCCTTGAGGAAATTGCTTGAGCCAGCTGGATATTATCCAGAGTAGATGAGTTATCCTAGTTGTATACTTGTACCAATAGTTGTTGGAATCTGGGATCCTGCTGCTGAGTTTATGGTTTTAATATTCAGATGAGGGGTTTTCTATAGGATTACAGTGGACCCTCTTCTCAAGTGACCTTTGCATCCATAAACATGAGGCTGCAGAAAGCATCGCATCCCATTATTAACATGCACATGTTTTGTCCATTGACTATAATGGGACACGGTGCTTCATGTTTTTTGTTTTACATGAAGGTTCCTGGAACGGAACCCCTGTGTATACAGTGGGTGCACTGTACTATTGCTGCATTCATTATCTATTGTGAAAGAGGTGTGTGCAGATTTGTATCAGAGAAATCTATTTGTGTGTTTTCATATAGATTAGCTCATTCTGATTCTGTAGTATGTGTGCATCTGGGGATAGAGTGGGGGAGCTAGGTGGCTGAGGAAGAGAATTTCTCTAGGCATCCCTCATTCTGTCATGGTCCAAAAGGATTCCTGAATGCCTCAGGCATTCACTTGCACTGTATTTTGGATAAGAAAGGAAATAGCAGGGAACTTCCATCTTACTCATATAGTAGCACTGATGATAGAAGACACCAGCACTCCATCCAGTTTTCTAAGTCTGTCAAAAAAAAAGAGACAGGTGAAGTTGCTTCCAGCAAAACAGACTATGAAGCTTTGCTGTATGGCTTGTTGTATTGTGCAAACCTGGGTGCTGTTGTTGATCTGGTTTCACAAACAAGAGATGGTTTCTCCACAAACAAGAGATGGCACCCACAGGTTTGTGGATTCCACCTGTCTTTTGGCGAAAGAACACTTACTGAATGCTGTCTGTCACACAGTTCTCACTCCTACTACTTTTCTCTTCTCAGATACATGGGTACTTTTGAAATCTTTTGTTTTATTTCTCAGAGCTATTTTCCAGATAAGCTGTCTTTGCATTATCACAGTTGAGCAAAGTTAAGGCAACTTTTTCAGAAATTGAGAAGTAACAATAAATTGGAGGCTGCTTTTTTGATGGAATAATTTCTTCTGACCCTGGGCAAAACTTTGCAAAGGAGAGTGTTCTCTCTTTCAGATAAAAGCTATTAAAGACGCTATGGTTGTGCCAAATGGTCTGCTGTTTAAAATTTTTGGACTGAAAATAGTACATGAGGAAGAGCAGATGAGTGTTTTTTTTTTTTTTTTGAAAGACTCCTAAATTGTCAGGAAAGTTGGCTTCTTGGCACCCTTTCCCCCCATCAGTACATTATCTTCTCAATCTATTAATCATATGGATGTTACCAGCTAATTAAGATTGTATGAATAGTGTGTCTTCATAGTGCCACGTAGCCAGTTACTGAGGGTGAGTAAAACCAATTCATAGTATGGACAGTGCATCTTGAATAGGTAAATTTGTTTGATCTCATTTGACACACTGTAAAAATCTTCAGCAGAAGGAGGTACTCCTTAAAACTGCCAAAACATTTGTGAAGGCAGCCTATTCTTTCACTTCAAGCTGTTATACATGTTTTGAATATTTTTCTTTAAAAAGAGGACCTTGTATATTCAGTGAAGAAAATTGACAGATCAGAAGCTGTAACTAAATTAGTTCCATATACAAAATCCCAAGCATCAGGTCCAATCCCAACCAAAACAAACTACAGTTATGACTTATGACTTGCATACATCATTGTGGATCATTGTGACAACATAGCTACAACTTTCTTGCCTATAAATGTATTTTTTTTTTTTTTGAGAAAGCAAACTTGGCCAGCTCCTTTCCCACCTCAGGTGTGTAGTCCATTCTCCTTGATCTCTTTCCATATCAGGACACCTTTTTTTCTGTCTTGCTCTGCTTCCCACTCTAGTGGTTGTGCTGAGCTGACAGTCATAAGCTCACTTTTACAACACCCATTGCTTTTCTTCCTTTCTTCTTAATTTCATCTTCCTCTCTCAATCTGAGTGATTTCACTGAATAATCTAATTTCTTATCCAGTGTGTTGCTTCTCCCCATCTGTCTCCACAGTCCCAAGTTATTCTCTGCTTCTTCAGGCCATTTCTTTAATCACTTTTAGCTTTCTCTGATAATTCATTTTCCTCTTTGCATTTCTTTCTGTTTTGATCTACATGATTGGCACTTTAGGCACTGCTTTCTGTATTTTTAGAATTAGAGTGCTACCAATTCTCCAGGAACTCTAAAATCATGTGGTGCAGTCTTAGTACACCAGGGAGAAAACTTATAGACAAGTCCTATCCCTGATGGTGCTAGTAGTTTATATGGCATCTTGCCATTCAGGTTCTTTCCCAGGGACACCTTCATACTCTTCTCAGGTGAGTAGCAAGAATCTATGCCATACTTTAGAGCACATCACTTTTCTGTCTATTAGTAGGTCTTCTAGCTAAAAGAGGGGGGAGACCTTCTGAGATATATTCAATCCAAGGCTTTGTTTCAGCTTTTATATTTTAATAAATCAAATCAAATTAATTCTGTTAGCACAACTGTCCTTTATTTTGTGTTCATAACAGATAAAGTTGTACCAAGGTTGTATCAACCCCAAAGCAGCATGTTTTTCCCATGGTGAGAAATGGCTAGGAATGGGAATGTTTCTTTGTGCCTACACTTGTCATAAAATCCCAACATTTGATTTCCCAAATCAGCTAAACAATAAAACATGTTCTGTCCTTGTTGTCAGCGCTTGCTGAGAGTGAGCAGCTTCAGCTTTTACAAGAGCATATTTGCTACTATAAAGAGCAGCACATTCTCTGTGTGTGGTAGAGACATTAAAGGATTTCTTACTGTGGTCTGTCTTTTTCCATTATGCTTGATTAAATCCTTTTTAGGCTACATAGCATTACAAATATCTTTAGCCTGTAATGGTTTGTGCAAGCTAAATTAATCTGTTGGCAAAATGCTACTGTTCTAAGCTTATTCACTATCGGACCACCCAAATATGACATCTGACACAATCAATTGAACAGTCCCAGGTAAGGTATGCTTAGCTCAGATGATTAAATGTACAATTACACTAAAAGTAGAATTAAATGACATTAAGCTTGCTACAGAAGCATTGATAGAAATGACTTAGACTAATCTAACTAATCTTGATTTTTTTATAGCTCACTGGCCATGGTTCACGCAGTTAAAATCTCTCTGGTAAACCTGTTTGTGTACATATTTCATATTTGAAGTAAATATCTTTTAAACCAAACCTTTTGTCTTACTTTATCTTTGAGTGGAGTGTTTATAGAATAAGATGGGTATGTGCCAGCTCTCCAATAAAAATGAGATCAGCTAAAATCTTTCTGTCAATATATAGTAATTAATTAAGTTGATATCCTAACTTTTTGCTAACTTGTTGAATGGCAGTCATCAAAAGGAATCTCTTGTGAGTACAGATCTCTTTATATGCATGGAAGCTCCTTCTGTTCATGGATAAGAAAAAAAAAAGTTAATCAAGCCATTGTCTTTATACATTTGGTTTTTGAATCATCCCCAGATTTTGATGTCATGGAACATGTAGTGTTAAACCATAGCTTATTCTGATTAAAAAAGAAAGTCTGACAAGCAGTGGACATCTGGTACTTTGACACGAGGAGACTGAAATCTTTTGCTTCTGTTTTTCATTAGTCACACATTCTTGTTTCATTGAGACCTAACAAACTGTGGCTAATCTTAAACATGGCTTGTGTGATGCAAAAGTGATAAAGCTGGCTTGTTTCAACATATAGCAATTAAGATTAATCTCAGTTTGGGATTTGGATGTAAATTTAAAGGGCAGTTAATAAAAAGAAAAGGAAGAGAAAGCTGCCAGTCTCCTCCTTGCAGTTCAGGAGGAAGAATGGGGAGCAGGTAGTACATGAGTCCAGGTCTTGTTGAAGTTTGTTTCTTTCACAGTTTTGTTTTTGCTATTGCTGTAGTAGTAGTAGTAGTTGTGTGTCTTTGAAGTGTTTCCAACTTAACAGTGACCCTAAGGCAAACCTGTGATGTGGTTTCCTGGGGCTGAGAGTGTGTGATGCGCTCAAGGTCACTGAGTGGGTTTCCACTGAGTGGCGAATTGAACCCTGGTCTCCAAGGTCGTATTTCAACGCTCAAACCACTACACCATGATGGGTCTTCTTTGTTATAGTTAACTGTGGTTTATTGTGAAATTTCAATTTGCCCTTTGTGGAACATTTGAAAAAGAAATTAGAATGGATAAGTCTTCAGTTTGTTTGTTTAATTCTTAATTACATAGTTTTGGCAGATTTTACATCTAATATAACAGCTTCAAGCAAGCACAGGTTAACAAACAGAATCTAAAGGTGTGTACATTTTGAATAGAGCATTCAACATTACTTTAAGATACTGACACCTTGTGGAAAAATAAGTTTTATCATTACTTGTTAGTGGTTAGCAAAAAGTCATGTGTTAATTTCCATGTTAATAACATGTTATTTAAAGCTATTTAAAAGTTAGAAAAAATGACTAAAACTTGTCCCAGTGACATTGCCCCAATACATATTAGAACAGTGAGGATTGATTGACTGACTGACTGACTGACTGACTGACTGAATTTATATCTTGCCTTTCTCACAGGATGGGATTGAAAATGGCTAAGTAAACATTATTTACTATAAATAAACATTTTTGTAAAATTGCAGTATTATTGTTATTGACATTAGAATGCTTAAAAGTAATGCAGTTGGCAATAAATTTCTAAAAGCAGAGTAAGAAGTAATAATTGCTTTTAATGGTTTATGATGGCTCCTCCACTTTTGTGAGGCCTTGGGGCAAAGAACCCTCGTGAAAGTGGGAAAACCATGAATAACCCCCTCCCTGCATTCCCCTTCTTATTCTCTTCTGGGACAGCCCCTTCTTATTCCCTTGCCTTTTGTCCTGGTGTGTGTGCCTTCCTTCTCTGTGCCTGGGCAAAAGGCAAAGGAATTGGGGGAGGGGAAACCTTCCTTCTTTCTCCATGCACGGTACTCCCCTTCCCATTCCCTTGCCTTTTGCCTTGGTGTGCATTCTCTGTGCTGGGGCAAAAAACAAAGGAATTGTGGGGAGAAGGCACATGTGCGCCTTCCCTCCTTCCACTTCTTCCTTCTCCACTTCTTCTTTCTCCTTCTCTGATTATTTGAATAATCAAATTCATGAAGGTCAAAACCGCGAATGTGGAGGGATAGAGCAAATTATACATAAAAGTAAAAAGAAAATAACTGTGATCTATGCTAGAAGCATCGATACTATGCCTCTAACTTTAAAATGCCCATTGGGCTGTGATCAGCGATGTTTGAGTGGGAAAGACAACACATGCATCTATTTATTATAATAGTTAAATATATCAGCGAGTGAATATATGCACATTCCCTTTCCTGGCCCCAATCTCTATTTCTATATCTATTTGTAGCCAGAGCTACTTTTTGCTCTACAGCTCCCAGATTCCCCATGCCAGTATAGTCGCTGTGACATTCTGAAAAGTATTTTCTGAAAGGTAACTTTCCCAAGGTCTGGCCATATCTATATTGTAATATAAAACTTTTATCTGTCTTTCAGAGATGTTTGCTCCTTCTTTATTGTAGGGTTCGCAGGTCAACCTTGGTTGCACTCTGTATGGGGATGATATACTGTAGTGGCTAAGGGTGAGTTATAAAGTTTCTAGGTCATTCTCACCTGGATCATAAACTCACTGAGTTACTGCTGCAGAAAGTATCCATGCAGTTGCTTTTGTTTGCTGTGTAATGGCCACTACCTGCATAGGAGGTTTTTTCACATAGCAAAATCCTCATGGCTATTTGTATGTCAGTTTGCTAGAGGTCACCAGGTGTGCCTGGTTGAAGTGTATTTGGGAAGCTGCATTTGATGAAAGAAAAATACATTTAAGCCTTTCACCTTACACTTTCAGGCAAATCCTACTTATTGGTAGAATGGCTCCTTTCTTGCATCTCTTCTTTGTATAGGAATGTGTCAGTATGTTCTGTGGTATGTTCTTTATTTTTAGAGAATTATATATATATTGGGCCCTACTTAACAAGTTAATCAAGAAAAAGAGCCATTTTTTCTTTGTGGTTTTATAAAGCTTATATACCCATATTTGTTCATATGACTCATAAAATGGAAGCAGTGATTTGTGACCAGCTGCATTTTGTTAACGGACAACTGCTGTTTTCTCTGGAAGTGGAGCAAGCAATTCCCTTCCTTTGCTAGTATTTCTCACCTTTACTGGAGGTTGGAATTTAGGTACTTTGCCATTAACTAAACCTTCAGGAAGGTATGGATTTACATTTGTACTGCTGACTCTCTCGCTCTCTCTCAAAAAACAAAACAAAAAAACCCTTGAAAATATTAGCTAATCCTGTATTTGTCTTGCAAGTGCAGCGTGCTTCTGCTGCAAAAACAATCCAGAATAATTTATTTCTTTTGGAGTACTATTACTGCTTAGGTTAATATTAACAAGTGTCCTGTGAAGAGTGAATTGCTTTAGATTTCAGAGTCCTTTTTTTTCCTTCTTCATGTAAAATCCATCTGATGCTGTTTCTTCCTTATTTGATGACAACTCTCATTACAATACGTTTGTCTTGAGATGTACATTGTTCTCAAAATGGAAGCTGTGTTAGCTCTTGGAGTTATCGTTTTCCTCCACTTTGCCAAATATTAATTGCGAAGATCCAAAGACATATTTTAGGTGCACTTAGGGGCACAAGTGTTTCCAGTGGGAATTTTTCCCTGTGATTTTTTTTAACAAAATCATCCGTGCAATATGAGGAACAGCTTTTGAAAGCCTCCTTAGATTTGAAAGGATTTTGCCATGTCTCATAGGAGGCTGCTGTCTGAGAAACAGCAGGTTAGAAACAAAGCAAAACAAATCTCTGGTTGGATGGAATAAGGTGAGTGTGCTGATCTTTCGGATCCTGATTGAGATAACGAAAGAAAAGGAATACAGTAGTGGCCGTCTGTAGCAGATTTCAAGCAACTGTTCATTTTAAGGCAAGGTGTCATTAAAAATGTATTCTTGCTTGGCTGCACCACCTCTATATAACTATGCAGTTATTTGGCACGTTTTAGTGGTGGAAAATACAACTGAAAATATAGCTGATTATTTAATTAAGCCCTCAGATACCCTCCCCCACCCCCATTTTTGCCACAATTGGATTGCAGTTGGTTACAGTAATAGAGAGCAAAAGTCTTGAGGTCTTTATTAATTTAAGAAGGCTTTAAATATGTCTTATTAAATAGTTAATTACTATTCCTAGTTTTAAATATGACATAGGAAACACATTTCTTGAAATTGGTTCAGGCCTGTTTTTGGGCTGATGTCTTAATACCTGCATACAGAGAAGTTTTCATATTGAACCCAGTGGGGCTTTTGGGAAGATATAGATAGGACTGTGTTCACAGCATCTGATGAGCTTTTTCTTTTTGGAGGACAGTAACATGCAGTCTTTGACTGTGTACCGTACTTTGGCAATTCAATAGGTCATATTATCTAATTGTTATTGAACAGCAAGGACAGAATGCATTAGGGCTGTCGATTTTTCCCATACAAAACATAATAGTAAATTGATCATTCACTGGAGTGTCCTCTGTAAAGGGTGACATTCTGCTGATTGCCATGTTTTTCTGTGTGCATGCGAGTGCAGTATTTGTCATGCTTATCCTGGGCTGTGCATTGGAAGACGTCATCAGAAACTAATCCAGCTTATGCTGATGCATCAAACTTCATTATGGCTGTGCAACCAAGAAATATAGAGATAAAAAACCAGTTTCATTTTTGTTTTTATGGTTTGGTGTGCTTAGTTTTATTCTTAGGATTTTTGTATATTTGTATCCTAGGATGACTGTTAGGTTGGAATTTTAAAAAATTCATTTCTGGTATAATATTTCTGCATTCAGATAGATAGATAGATAATATTGTGTTGAATCCAGATTTAGGTATATGCACCTGTGCTGGTGAAAGTAGAATTCCCCCTTCTTCCCATTCACAGCAACTCATGTAGCTCCCCTGAAAACTCGTTGCAAGAATCCTCTTGAATGGGCTGAGCTGAGAATCTACCCTGACCAAACTGAAGCATTTACAGTAAGTGGTGTTTTTTCAGACACAAAATGCAGATCTTGAATCCTACCCATGACAGAAATATCACTTTTATTTATTTCCAATTTCACAGGGTTCCTGCTTTAATTAAAAAGGCAGAGGGTTGAGTTCAGACTGTGTTAGCTGCCCTTAGGTGCTACAAAAGCAACAGGATAAGTTTGTTCTGATTCAGTGAGGTTTTTTTTTTTTTGCAATTCAGTTTGGATCCAACCTTTGTAATTTTTTTAAAAAAAGTATTTCTGCTAATAAAGAGATTTATTAAGTAAATAAAGCCTAAATAACCCAAAAGCATGAGATCTGATGTTGGAAGCTGGTCATCTCTGGTTAGTACTTGAATAGGAGACAGCTAATGAATGCCAAGTGTTGCAGGCTATAGTTCAGAGGAAGTAATTGGCAAAACCACATCGGAATACTCCTTGCCTAAGAAAACCCTATGGACTTCATGGGGTTACTGAAAGTTGGCAGGCTACACGCACAGAGATAGTGAAGTAAAAAATGGTTAAAACTTCTTTGTTTAACCATCTGTGAGGAAGAGGCACCCACTTCAGAAGGCAGAGTAACATTCTGGCTCCTCTCCTTCCAATTTATTTTAATATCATAATTAATACCTGACAGAGCATTAAATCCCAGAAGAGAGCTTTCAATCATGGCACAAGGCAGTCTTCCTCATCCAGTGATCTCTGTGCTGGCCTAGATCTCCCATTACCTCAACTCATCAGGAAGGCATTGAGCTGGCGATGGTATTTTAGAACATCTAGAGCTTATATGGGTATGATTCTCTTTGCTCAAGGGTTTCAATTTTATTTTGGCCATTGACATTTTGGTAGCATTTTATTCTAGCATCTGATGGTTTCCTATCATGGTAACACAAAGAAAGAAAATGTTCCTCATAATATTTTGGTATGAAATTTAGTTCTCCTGGTAATATCTCATTAATGGTAACTCTTAAATTATAGTACATTCCTACTATACCACCAGGCATGTCTACTCAGCAGTAAATCCAAAATTTTAGCTTGAATACTCAGTTGAATGTGATCTGAAATTTACATGTGTAGTTTGAAGTAAGTCAAAGTTTAATTGCTAATAAAAAGTAAGCTGATTGATGTGAGTTTTTTTCCTAACTACTTTTTAGAAACAGTTACCTTGAGGACTGTTTCAGAGATCAGTTTCCATTACCTTATATTGTTAAGACAAAGAAGCAGGATTTATAGTGATGTGTTTGGATCTTTCTCAGTGCTCCTAAAATGCATGGTAATAAGGAAAAATGTATATCTGGAGGTCGTTTTCTTTTCTTTGTAGATTCCATCAAGCTTCCTGCTATCAGGAAGTGGGGCTTCTAAGAACAGCACCTATGAGGTGCAAAGAACTACTGGCCAAAGGAAATCTTCCTTTCTCATGCATGTATGGACATGCCTTCTGCTATTGAGTTGTTAGGTTGTGGCGATGATGAAGCGTGAAGGCAATGGCAAACTACCTCTGAGTGTTCCTTGCCTAAGTAAGAAAGCTCTACAAAATTAATGGGGTCACTGTAAATCAACAGGTGATCTGAAGGCACATGCACAGGATATATGAAATAACGCTCCTAGCATGTATCTTGTGTGTTTTGTTCAAAAGGCAGCCCTGCCAACAGCCCCCATTATTAGCAAGTCAGATTCAATGAAGATAAAGCTGTGTGTGTATGCGTGTGTGCATGTATATGTAGACATGTTTGTAGTTCTCAGTACTCGTTCGGTTCTGAAGGCTTTCTACTAAAATAATAAAGTTTTTCTGATAACCAAACGTGTGAGGCCGTGTGACCAGCAAGATACCCTTAAGATATTTGGAATTTTAAAAACACTCCATAGTTGGAAGGAGGTTTTAGACATGTGATAGCTGAGGTCTTTTCTGCTGCTCAGTGCTGAACAAGCTGCTCTTTCTAACACTACCTCGGGTGCACTGTGGTGGAGGGTGGGGATAGAGGCTGACAAGCAGCAGCATCATTTCTCCAGTTGCATGATTTGTAGTTAAGCTCACTGATCCAGCCCCATGTGACTAGAAATGTAGGCAGCAGATTCATGCTGAATTGACCTCATGCTTTTCAAATTCTCTGGAAATTAAAAAGGAGGTGGGGGCAGAGCAGGGAGGGAAGGTTCTCTTGAGTTTTCCTGGTACTACTAATTCCTAGCTCCAGCTCATTTGCTTCTATTAAAGGGGCTAGTAGCAGCAGCAGCTGGAAACCAGCAGTTCTGTTACGTAGTTCAGGATACTCAATGAGGTCGAGCTGGATGATAAACAAGCCTGCCATAGAAGCATCATCTGTAAGTTCTGGAGCTACTCCTGATAAGTTCATGCTTGTTTGTTCAGTCTCTCCCTGCACCCCTTTCAAATTGAACTCTTTACTGTACAGAACAGAGGAGATGTATTTTAGAACTGGATTATAGGTTTGAATTCTTATGTACTGTTGATAACTGAGGCAAATGTCCAAAAATACATTCTTCTCTGTGCTGCATGACTGGGGGGAAATTGATGGTGGTTCCTCTTTCAGCCACTACATTGCTATAATAATGTAGAATTGTCTGTATAGGCACTCTTGCAGCTTAATAATTATTCTTCCTATAGGATGGTAAAGCTAGAGAGAACAGTATTTGATGTTTGGCATACAAAGAACGCTTAAGGTAGTGCTGCATTTTAGAAGATATCTTGATTATATGGTTTCTAGAAGTAAATTCCACTCTGTATAAATTCAGTATGCTTATATAATAATGTCAAACAACAAAGATTGTTGATATAATAACTTCATGTGTCGGGCTACTAGGAAACCCTTGAGCTTGATTAAATAGTCTTTTGGAGCAAAATATGAATTCAAATTCCTTGTGAAAGAGAATAATTGTGAAAGATTCCCTTTCTTTTTCCCCTTGTTTGCCTCCTTTCCACACTCAAAGTGACTCTTTTATAGCCACTTTACAGGTACTCCTACTTTTTTTATTCATTTCACAAGATAATTTAATACAATGGAACTATTGCTATGCTTTTATCATATGAAATATAAGTGTAAGAAATTCTTCATGGTGATTAGTTTATACCTGTTCAGTAATATGGCCTCAAGAAATTTAAGTGGTCAGGTTGTAATATTCTCAGGAGCAAGCCCAATCTGTGTACCTCTCAAGATCAAAAAGCTAGGAAACAGAAGAAAAAAAAATCCTGCCTAAATTCCTTTTACATGGTTGCTCTGATAATCAAGCATGAATTCCAAACTTACTAAAAGTTGTCCAGTTATTTTTATGCAAGAGGGTTAAGGTTTCACTGCATCTTGATGAAGTGTTATCTTTGCCCCTTTCGAAAAGAATAAGCACAGGTTTTGGTATCTGAAGTACCACTCCATATGTCTGAAATATGAACAGATGTGCAATGTCTTTAGATTAAAAAAAGCCAAAATAATGACCTTGTTCTGGGCACAGGTGTATTTTTAAAATAGAAAATTAATAATGTATTTTCATTTCCACAGAAAATATTACTTCAGTATCTTAAGTATCAGTTTTCTCTAACATTCTACCCAAGAATATTTTATTGACCAGTTTGTTCAGAAAACAAAGAAACAAGCAAACTTAGCATCAAGTAGCAGAAGTACACATATTTTTGAGTGATGATAATTTCATTTTGGAGGTGTGAGGTTGATTAAGGAAAATGCTTGGACTTACTCTAAGGTTTCTTTATATTGCCTGTCCAAGTTCTCAACACTGAAATCATTATTGTTCATAACCTACTAATTATTATTGTGGTGTGTTAGCAATGAGTGAGTGTTTTAGAAGTAATCTTCCCAGAGCTCTCTAATTAAGCTTATATGAACTTATGCCATATTGTTGTTTATCCAGGTGATCATACTGATTATGTATTCATATTTTTTTAAAGCGTTCATCTCGTGAATTGGTCTTGGTTGAAGATGAGGTGACAGACACTGAAGATAATGAAGAGGATGATTTAGGGGTCAGGGATGATCAGCGTAGCATAATTCTCCATCTTATCTCACAGCTCAAACTTGGAATGGACCTCACAAGGGTATGTGATAGCACCTCCCTTCCCCACAGTGTTTTGTTTAAAAATCACTTGCTGTTGAATTAGCTTCCTCATTTGTCTTTAGTGTCAGTCTCATCCCAGAGTCTGTTGTAATGGTGCTCATTGCTGCTTTCCTAATTTTTGTAACATACATACATACATGATGTAATTCCTAATTTAATGATCTAAACAGGAAAGGTGCTGTTTTCTGCATGAGTACTATCAGTATTAAGAGCCTTCCCTCTGGCTACTCCCAGGCTATGGAGGTCCCTTCTATGGAAGGTCTGGTTGGCCCCCTCCCTGCTCTCTTTCTACCAGCAGGTGAAGACATTTTTATTCAAGCATGCTTTCGGACTCTGAAATTTTAATTATTAAGTTGTGTAAAATGGTGTTCTGTATCTTTTTTATTTTTAAAAACGCATTTTTAATACTATGTTTTAAATATGTTCTACCTGTTTTAATTGTTTTTAAGCATATTTTAATAACTGGATGAATTAATTTCTTTTTAACTTTCGTAAATTAAATGTTTTACCAGTATCTTTTAAGATTATTGTAAGCTAACTTGGATCCCATCTGGGAGAAAGGTAGAGTATAAATTGATTGATTAAATGAATGAATAAATAAATTCTGTAGCAATCGTCAGGTGTAAACTTATACGTTAAGTTTTGCCAGTGTCTCTTACAAGTGACACTTACAAGTGACACTCTTACAAGTGACACCACCACCACCACCTCCTCCTCCTCCTCCTCCACTCTCTTCAGTATTCCTAGCAGTGGTGTTATGCTACCCTGGCTTCTTGCCAGTGAGAGCACTTCAGTTCCAAGACTGAGGAAAATTTGTTGAGAAATACAGATTGGAGTGTAAAAATAAATCCTTCTCTCAAAAAAAATATAGATTTTTTTATCAAAAGTCTGTGGGAAACTGAGGCCAAGTAAGGTTTTTTTTTTAAACCCTTTGATGTCCCAAATTTGAGGATGTTTAACAGCAGCTACAACCACTCTTCACAGACCTTAATGCGCATCTCTAGATCTCTAAGGATTTGGGGAATCTGTCACATGTGAAGCACAACAGAACATTTAAACAGGTAAACAGAGACAGAGAGGTGAAATCTATAGGCAAGTCACTGCAGTTGATTTAAAATAAGGGCTTTTTTAATTAAGAGATGAGATCAGATAGAATTGTAAACAATATTTTGGATTCTATTTTGGGGTTATAGGTATATTTATTTGAGTGACAAGGCTTCAGGAGAGTCAAAATGTATTTCCAGTGGCATGTTCAGGGCTCAGGAAGCAGATGTTAAGCCTCCATGTTTTCAAGCATGAGTGAGTAGCAGTGATGGCTGGAGGTTTCAGTGAGTGTTGAATCTGCTCTGAGTTTTACTCCAGACCTTAAAGGAGCTGTCCAGAGTGCTGAACCTTATCCTTAAAGTAGGTCCAGCATCTTGGATAGCTCCATTAAAGTTTGGAGCAAAACCCAGAATGGATTGACTGCTCAATTGCAGTAGAAACCACTAGTCATATTTGGTTGGCAGAGCAGAAGGATTTAAGAACAAGAATCTACCCCATGCTAACAAGTTTTCCAAAAGGAAGCTTAGTTAAATCTTCATCCCCTGAGAAATTTTGTGTCACCTTTCAATAAAGTAAAAAACAAAACTCTAGGATTAGAGAAATGTTTTAATCCATCACATGTGAGACAAACCAGCTTACATCTTGCGTGAAAGCCAGGTGGGAAAGCTCTTTGAAGGAAAAGCTTCCATTTCTCAGGCTCATTATTGTTGATTTAAATTAAGAATTCTGTAAGTTCTAAACTAGAATTTCTTTTTCTACTTCTGAACTTCCTTCATACCATTGTGCGGGTTCATCAAATCCCAAAGAGGTTCAGAAGATGAAAATGAGAAAGCAAATCAAGGTTCTGTTCTTCTTTATAGCTAGCCACCAAATGCAAGAAATCTGATCTGGGACAGTCTTCCCTTTGAGTCCTTCCTGCATTTCCATCCTAAGAGGGAAAGGGCATGAGGCAAGAGTGATTGTTGGCTGTTTCCTGGCTGAGTTATATTTAGGAATGATTCTTCATATGATAGGTTAGGGGAAAAAAATTCTCTTTGGAATCCATTCTTTTGAGTCTGCTGATCTTGTACTTTCAGGAAATGTGCTTTCTAACTGGCACAGTACCCCAGCCAAGTGGATGGATATATGGATATACTGTGTGTGGAAAAAAATGTTCTTCATGACTGTACAGATATAATGAATAGAAATCAATGGGGCTAGTATTTAGTGTGTGAAACACAGTAGGTGTACTGCAGAGTAGATCTCGTACTGGGCTGTTATTTTGAGCCTGTGTCATTTTCAGCACAAGAAGGTCAGAAAACCATTGATTTTGATTGGTGTAGTAAACTCATACACCAGTGTTTAGAGTGCTTTCCTGAATAATGGATGAAAGAGAAAATGATTTCTAAGCCTGACATTGCAGAGTGAGAGAAATAGAAAGGACCAGTTAAACATTGCTGAAATATGTATTTTACTCCCAAATTAACTGTACTGGTACGGCTGGAATAGAATACCATTAAAATTTTATTTCAATGTTAGACAACATTATGGACAACATTTCAGTCAGAGTGTGTATGTTATTGGAATGAGGCTGCTAGGTTTAAACTTCTTCATACTTTTTTTTTGGTCTGGCTAAGGTAACTTAGAAGTATTTTCTTTTAAAACAGTGGGAAATGGGAATTTATTGTTCGGGTTTTATGCTTGTAAGATCTGAAGCTAAATTGCATATTTTTTATACATCTCCACTTGGATCAGTTTGGATTCGTTTGATGTTTTTCCCTAACCTTTCTACAAGCATTTAGAGATGCAAGGTAAACGATCAAGGACCACTCTTATCCCTGCATTCAGTTGATGCAAACTATAGCGCCTACTACTAGAGATCCCAAATGCTAAAGCCTATAGAGTGCCAACTTTTTTTGTCTAGCTTCTTCCATAAACGGATGTTGGTGGTGCGGAAAATGTCCCTTTCTTTTTCATTTGGTTGATAGTGCAGTAATTTTTGTTCTGACCACTGATTCTCATAGAAGATGAGTAAGCTATTAACTATAATGGATGTATACTCCCTCCATCCAGTGCCAAAAGTGTATGCCAGGTGCTGGAGAGTATGGTTGGTAGACTGCCATTGCATTCATATTCTGCTTCTGGGCTTCCTACTGTTTGACCACAGTGGGTAAACCATACCAGACTAGAGAGGACTGTGGTTTAATCCTGCAAGGGAAGCTTGACTGGGAGAGAAGAATTTGTAACAGAGATCTGCATGGAAATGAGATAAGCTGCAAGAAAGGAAAGCTTTTTGCAAAAAGAATGCCCCCTTAAAACAAGATGTAAACAAATCTGTTCCTTTCCCCTCTCCACATTCAACTCAAGATTCTTTGTTATTCTAGGTTAGATGATCTGTCGATCTGAGTAGTTTCTTTTTCTGTTTGTAAGCCACTAGCCAAGGGAGAAAAACTTCTTTGCTGTAAGGAAGAGAGCAATCTTCTGTTTTTGTTAGATGTGGCTTCCATCTGCTTACCAACCACCATCTCGTACTTTGATTGAAATGTATCCTGAAATTCTAAAGATGGCTTCATGTACTATTGTGCACCCCCACCACAAAGCTTTATAATAGATTCATAGTGCAGATTCTTGCATGTTTACTCAGAAGTAAATCCCTGTGTTGAGCAGGGCTTATCTAGTACATATGTTTAGAATTTGTAATAGTTTGTTTTGATTTTAGAATGAATTGGAGATGGTCAGGTTAGCATTATTCCAATCCATGGCAGTTCCTTTCTTGCATTTGTTACTAAGTCTTTTCTATCCTGTTTCCACATTAATGTGTGATTTTGCGAAAACAAAACAAAACAAAAGAAAAAAACAAAAACAATCCCCCACAAAAAAACCACAAACAAACACACACACAAAACCTTGTATAAAAATTTTTACAAATGTTAACAATAGAATTATTTCATCTTAAAATACATATTTCTAAATGTATTTTTGAGCTAAGAACTGCTCTGCAAAATTGGGAGAAGTGTGAAATTCCAAGGATAGACCTGTTCTGATCCAATAGATTAGGTCAGTTTACATCAAACTGTGCAGAGATTGAATTTCTAAATCATTCTTACCACATTTTCTTTTTTTAACTTTACCTTGCTTTCTTTTTGAGAAAGCAATTACATTTGAAAGATGAAAGTGGTGTCAGTTGTGTTTTTCTGACTTGTTCCTATTTTGCTCATAAAAGTATGAAGTACTGCAAAGTCTACCTTGCTACTACTGTCAGAGATAGAAACATTTGGTTTTTACAGAAGAGGGATCATCTTTATCGTTTGTTGCTTGTATCTGATATCTGTTTTACGAAATCCTGCTGGTTGTACCAGCCTTCTCAGGGCCCTTTTCTTATTATACTTGAAATTGAAACTTGGATACAGAAGTGGTCACAAACACCTCTCTGATAAGTTCTGAAGAAAATTTAGTGTTTTTTTTTCTTGAGGACTTGCTCATTATGTAAGGCCATATGCTGTACCATCTTCACCCTCTGCTCCATCCTGTCTATAAGTGCAGATTTCTTACTGATCTCTTGGTAGTGGCCTTATGTCATAAAGGGGAAAGAATGGCCCTCCAGATGGTGTTGACTTATAACTCCCATCAACCCTAACCAGCATAGCCAGTGGTAAGGAACCGTGGGAGCTGGAGTTCTAAAGTGCCTAGAAGGTGAGGTGTTGCTGGCAGTTTTGCTGTTCCCACTTTGTTAATTAATTAAAATATCTATGTTCTGCCCCATATCCAAGGATCTCTCAGGGCAGCATATAATAAAATCAGTTTGAACAGTTTAAAATAATAAGAATAATTTAAAGGCCAAAAGCATATTGAATCCCTTAAAACTGGACAGGGCACTTAAAACAGGACAGATTAAAAGCAGTGAAACAATTTCAAACTGGTCACATTTGCAAATTTGGATGAGATCATTCATGCCTGAAAAGCTTTAGTGAACAGCCATATTTTTACTTGGCACCGGAGTGGCAGCAGAGATAGTGCCTTTAAGACACAAATATCAATTTACTCAGCTGCTCCCCTCTCCCACAAGCCCTCTGCAGGGTTCAAAGAGGAAGGAGGGAGCCAAAGCTAATAAGTAGCTTGGAGGCCACACAAGAATTGCTGATGGGGGCAGAAGTTGAGAACTTCTGAGACAAAAAAATGAGATTAAAGACTTTTTTGTGATAAATCTAAACAAAGAAGTAAATGTTAGAATGGTATGGGATGCGAGTAAAGCTTATATGAGAGGATACTTCATTTGCATTAGCAGAGAACTTAAAAGTCACATTCTCTCAGCCTCAGAGGAAGACAAAGGCAGACCCACTGTGAACAAATCTTGCCCAAAAAACACCTCTCTGATAAGTTCAGCTTATGGTTGCTATAACTCAGATGTGACTTGAAGGCACACAACAACAAACTGCTGCTGACAGGGGAATTTCCTTTTATCCATAATTTCTCTCCCCTCTGAAAACTGACCTATATGGCAGCCCTAAGGTAAACATATCATGCAAGTTTTTTAGCAAGATTTGTTGCCTTTTCCCTTCTCTGGGGCTGAGAGAATGTGATTTGCCTGAGGTTACCCAGTGGGTTTCCATGGCTGAGTGGGGATTTAGATCCTGGTCTCTAGATCCATACTGCCACCATGTCCCTTTCATCAGGGTTGTGTGTGCGGGATCCAAAACTACTCCCTTGTTTGCAAACAAGAGGCTGGTTTGGGTGCACATGCATGGCTGTCTCTGTGTCCTTTTCATACGCAGCAGAGGGTTTGGGCATAGAGGGACATAGTGGAAGATGTGTGCATGTGCCCCCACTGCTCCCTTGTTTGCAAGTGAGAGAGCAGTTTGGGTGCACACACTTACTTGCTGCCAGGTCTCTTTTGCCTGGAAGTGGGGAGTGTGGGCGCAGAGGGACGTGACAGAAGGCATCTGTGCACATCCCAACTGCTCCCTTGTTTGCAGATGATAGAGCAGTTTGGGTATGCATGCGTGGCTGTCTTTGACTCCCTTTTCTCAGAGATATGGCAGTGGGGGTGCACAGAGGGATACATTGGAAGGCATGTGTGCATGCCCCAACTGTTCCCTCATTTGCAAATGAGAGAGCAGTTTGAGTGTCTGCGCACACCTGCCACTGGATCCCTTTCAGCAGGGACACAGCAGTGGGGGATGGGGGACTGCAGAGGGACATGTTGGAAGGCATATGAGCATGTGCCAGCTGCTCCCTCGTTTGCAAATAAAAAACAGCTTGAGCATACACACACACACACACACACACACCCCTGTTGCTTCCACTGCTGTTGGTATCCAGTAGCAGGGCTTCATAGACCCCAGGTTAAGAACACTGGTTTATGCTATTATACTTCTGGAATGCTAACTAAAATATTTCTGTCTAAGTGCCTTGAATATAATTGGGTAATGCCCATGACACTGGAGAAGGCAAAATTTGCACAGGGGTGAATGGGAGGGGGGAATAACCAGAAAATAATTGGCAGAGAAAGCCTCCAGCCACTTCTGTGCATGGTTTGGGGAGAAATAAGAACTTTACCAATATAGGCGTGTTCTTATGCACAGCTGCAGCACAAATGGAGAGAGATTGAAAATGATTATGATATTCTGTGCTCTCATAACTATTAGAATCAGTTTAAGTGCAGCTATGAGCATGACTTCAGTTACTCTTGTGTTAACATATAGTACTGCTGAGGTCCAGAAGGAGATTTTTGTGCCCCACCCAGCCTGCCAGCTGCCAGAGTTGGCAAACTTCCAACAGAACTAAATTAACTTGAGCCCAAATGATGTGCCACTTTGGTAAACAATGAGTACTGTCAGTGAACAATTGATTCACTTAGTAGATAAGTAGAATAGGACAACGAGAAAACCCAGGCAGCTTGAATAGCAGGAGCTTGTTACTTCCAGGGCTATTGAGAACTCTGGAGAAATAGAGAATGGCTTGTACAATTGACCAAAGCAGTGAGTGTTGACTTCATTCATTATTAACACTTTGTGTCCTGAGAGGCCGATTTCTACAAGCACAAGGGAAAAAAGTTTATTTTTCTTTTTTACTTAACCATTTAAATGTTTCAATACAGCTATTTAAAAATGGCATCTCTCTTTCTTTTCTGTGTTCAAAAAATTGCATTCAATATAGGTGGTCCTTCCAACCTTTATTTTGGAGAAGAGGTCCCTGCTGGAGATGTACGCCAACTTCTTGGCCCATCCAGACCTGCTTCTGTCAGTTTCAGCTGGAACAACTCCGGAGGAGAGAATAATTTCCTTTGTGGAGTATTACTTAACAGCTTTTCATGAAGGCAGAAAAGGAGCTGTTGCCAAGAAGCCCTACAACCCAATTATTGGGGAAACTTTTCATTGCTCTTGGGATGTGCCTAAAGACAAGGTGAAACCGTTGAGAACTTCCAGTGCCTCTCCAGGTCTTAAGGGCCCGACTTCATCTGAATGCTACAAATTGAGATTTGTAGCTGAGCAAGTATCCCATCACCCACCAATATCTTGCTTTTACTGTGAATGTAAGGAGAAGAAGATGTGTGCAAATGTTCACGTGTGGACTAAAAGCAAGTTCATGGGGATGTCAATAGGTGTTTCTATGGTAGGTGAAGGTAAGACATGCCACAAAGATAAGATATTCTGTAGCATGCTTGCTTATCAAAAAGAATTTTAGAAAGTCTTGAAGAAGAGGACCAAAAAAACACCCTCCCCCCGAGAAACTGTACTGCAGTAGCAGTGAAGGGCTTGATGTGCTTTTTCAGCCTCTAGACACTAACACAAGATTGTGAAAATTCTTATTATTATATATAAGAGATTAAAGGAAATCAGTCAAACAAGTAAGCATATGATCAGAAAAAGAGAAATTGTTCTGGCTGCTTAGTTTGCGGTACCTTTGCTCTGCATTCCATAGTTAAGAGGCAGTTTCCTAAATTGATGTTCTGTGCTAATTTTTAGTTGTATTTTAATAAGACCATCTTTGGCATGCATTTGAAATAGCATAAGAAACATAGATACAAACTTTTGCACAAAGCTGTTATATTATTTAAGATAAATATATTTACAGAAGACCTTTTCTTTAAAAATGTGCAAATAATTGAGTTGGCTGTTGTTTTTTAAAGGTTATACAAGAAACCCCCACCCTTCAGCACCCTGTTACTTGGTGACTTGCTGTTTTGATGCTTCCAAGGGCAAGTTCAAGTTAATTCAGTGGGGATTCCACTCTTCAACAGTTCTTCTTACCTGTGGAGGCTCACTTGGGACAGCTTCCACATTTGTGCTGCTTGCAAAGTGAGCTGAGAGGGGCAAAAAGATACTAAACTGGCTGAGAAACTTTGCAAGCAGCATGTGTGCAGTTGGTAACTAGTGAGCCTCTCTGAGTCCTTCATGCTCCTTTTAGTATAGTTTGCTACACGGCTTCTGCTTTTCAACCAATTCTGTTTTCTGGCAGTTCTCTCATCCCTAACTTGTCAGATAAGTTGGGGAAGACTGTACCTTGGCTTTTAATAGATACATTTTGTATTATGCTGAGGAAATACACAGTACAAATCTCCTGCACAATTGAATTGGACACAGGTGAAAATGTAAAGAAGTGAGTGATTAAATGTCTCTTTATATCTGGTGCCCTAAATGAACTTGTGGTGGTGTGCATGTTGATACACATAAGTAGTCAAGCATAACTTGATATGCTGCTAAAATCCATGTCTAGTTTAACTGTGTAGATTTCAAGAAAAAATGTTGATTACTAATTAAATGTATATTCCACCTTTCTGCTAAAAATGGCACCCATAACAGCTAACAATATTACCATTTAAATGAAACAAGAAATATAATTAAAAATAGACTATAAAACACAATTAAAGTTTATCAGAAGAAATAGCAGCACCTGCCCACTAAAAGCCCGAGTTCAGCAGCTGATCTGTTGCCAAAAGTCTGTCTGTCTAAAAGGGTCTTTGCCTGTTGGGTTGGTGGAAAACAGGAAAAGACCAATCTAGCTTACAAAACTTTTCTTTGATGATAGCCCTAGGAAAAGGGCCTCCCCTGAGGCTATTAAAACCCAGATGGCTTTCTGTGGAAGGACATAGCCTTGTCACAGTTTGGTCTGTGACATTGGCCCAGATTTGTAGGTCATAACCAGTACTTTGTATGGTGGCCACAAAAGCTGCCATAACATTTGAGTCACATGATGCTTGTAAGCAGGAATGATATAACATGTGGCTCCCCACATAGGGCCTGGAGCTCTGATAATTTCTTATCATTGGCTACCTGGCTAGAGCTGATGGGAGGTGCAGCCCAACAAGACGTGGAGAGCTGCATGTTCCTGGGCTCTGCTGTAAGTTTCCATTTGAGTTGTTGTTTGGTTCCAGCCGTTTGTGATGTGTCTTATTCTCTCTGTCTGAAAGAGTTAAAGGATGTAGGTAAGGGCTGATATGCAACTGCTGCTTGTCCTATGTGAATATATCTGTTTTGCCCAAAGAAGAGGAGAAATGCTAATTGTATATTACATGAAGCCTAAATTATTACGATTTTTAGTGCATGTATTTTTCAGTCTTGCCTTAGAAGTATGGTTGGCGGATGAAGTAAGGGACAGGTCTCCTTTCAAATGTTGTATAGAAGCAGGAATTTTCCTGAAATTTCCCTTTCTACACAGCCATTAAGGCATGGTAAATCTGTCCATTATATTGCCTGGCAGGCCTACCTATAAGACTTCCCTCAGATGGGAGATGAATTTTATGCTAGGAATAGTGTGTAGCTCTACAGTTTGAAGACATCACTGTTTTCTTCTCTGAGGAGTGTATGAAAGAAGTCCTGATTCTGAAGCAAGGGTAATGTTGCTCTCCATGTCATTTGTCAAGGTGACAACATAGGGGATTGGACTGCCATCAAAGCAGTTTCAGTGTAAAATTTGGAATTACCTTTTACAGTAGGCCCCCCATAATGGTGGGGAATATGTTCTTGGACTTACCGTGGATAGCAAAAAACGTGGATAATATAAATGCTATTTTTTTCAATGAGATGAATGATGTAGCCATTGAGATGAGTATGCAGCTTGGAGAGGAATCTCTGAAACTTGACAAAACTTTAGCAAGCAAAGGTTTGTAGCTATTCTTTGCTGTCCAAAGCCAATGCACAGCTGTGAAAAACATAAGAATTAACAACAATATGTGGTCCAAAAACAAAATGTTTTTGTATGAAGAAGGTCAATAATAGTCTAATGCTAGCATCTTAGTGGCATAGTGTTAGGCTAGCAGTGACCTTCTGATGATAAATCAGAAAGTGGATCATCTTCAGAAGGAAGATTATCAGAAGGCGCTCCTGGACTTTAGCACCAGGATGATCTCGATTTCAGGAGCAGACAGTGTTGATGTTGATCATTAGGGATCTTCCAAGGATTTTTTTACTGGAACCTTTTTGAAGAACATTGTAATTGGAAGTTGTTGTCTCTTTAATTCATCAAAGTGTAGCTGCAGATGTTGAAATCCTCCAGTAATTGTACCAGGTGACTTGAATCCTCTATTCTATCCATGGATTGCATTCTATAATTTTATCCTTTAATGTTTGTGCAGTTTGAAACACTTTGGCAAATTTCTGTAATGTCCACATGGCTGGTTCTATTTCTCCTTCCTCTTTGTCTGGAAACATCTTAGCAAATTCCTCCAATTGTTCATTGAATAACACTTCTTCCTGGCCATCAGTAAGTTCCTCCACTTCCTTATCCAGGAGGTCAGCAAGTCCTTCTCCATCAAATCACCCTGCTGTGTGGATAATTCTCCAAACATCTCCATTGATCCCCAGGGAGGGGGTCTGAAAATCATCCACAACTTCACATTTTTTTCCAGCAGGCATTTACAGTTTCAGGTTTTAATTCATCCATTGCAGCTTTGATGAAGATTATGGCATAAGCAATAATGAAGTATTTCCAGCACTGTGTTACGTCTAGCTTAACTGCTGATAGAATGTGGTTAAATACCAGGCAGGGTATACATGGCCTTGATAAACTCACTTGACAGACTCCAGATGGCCAGGTGCATTGTCCACTATTAACAGGAGTTTAAATTCCAACCCTTCCTACTGCAAATGTTTTTTTAACTTTTGGGATGGTGAAACCATTCTTTAAAGAAGGTGGCTGTCACCCATGCTTTCTTATTATATTGCCAAACCATGGGCAGATAAAGTTTGTTTTTAAGAGCATGTTGATTCTTGGATTTGTTTTGTATACATGTACTATGTGCTATGTACTGTGCCCGGCTTTATCATATGTTCTGTAGAGTTGCCACAGTTAATCTCTCTTTCCATGCTTTATCCTCTGGAGCTACCTTGCAGTTTTATGAACGTAGGTTCTAATGGGCCTTTTTCCCCTCCAGAAGAGCCTGGTTTCATCGCAAATGGACATTTGCTTTGGATGGTAGCCTTTAGCTTCAACCAGCTTCTTAAACTGGTCTGGAAATGTGGCAGGAACTGCTTCCTTGGCAGAAATAGCCTCTCCACTCAGTTTTATATTTTTAAGTCCAAAGCAGTTCCTAAGTCTGTGCAGCCATTCTCTACTTGCAGTAAAGGGCTTGGTGTTGGTCTCATTTGAAGGGATGCCCTGCTGATGTTTTTGTACAGCCTCAATACTTTGTGGTGCAAGATGTGAAAGTTAATGGGGATTTGTTTTCTGTTCTTGTCTTCCAGCCACAAATCTAATGCCTTCTCCATTTAAATTGAGTGCCATAGATCATGCACCATAGATGTAACTTTTGCAGTTTGAGGTACAACAGCAAAACTAGCATGGATTTCTTTTTCTTTCTTCAGAATTTCACAGACGGAAGATTCATTCTTACCTTACATCTTACCAATCTTAGCACATGTTTTGTTTTCTTTCTTGATTAAATCAAGAACTTTCGCCTTCTTACACAAAGGAGGAACTTTACAAGTTATCTTCAGCTTATCCAGATTGCCAGTTTCACCACTCTTGTGCTTTGGGGCCATTGCAAACAACACAAGGACTCAAGCAAAAGGACTTTACTGTGCAAGCATAAGAATTTTGCAGAAGGACACTGTACTGCAATCATATCACAAAGAGTAATGAAGAGGCCTACTGAGAGCTTGGTTACCATTACAGCATGTGTAGAACTGTATACAGCGAGGAAATGTGAGATACCACAAACGAATGGGGTGCCATTTGCTTCAACTTTACATTCCCTGCCATTTTCCCATGTAATACTGTAATACTGTATTTCATTTTATTTAACTTTATTACTTCAGTTTATATTTTATCACTCTTAAATTCAAAGTACTTTTTTCAGACCACATCTCATTGTGGGTAACTGAAATTACATATATAACAATGAAATTATGGGGGACCCACTTTGCTTACTTTTTGTGAGCTGCCTTGGATCTCACTCTGGGAGAAAGGCAGCATACAAATGAAATGAAATTAAGCAAATAAATAAATTAGTATTGCACTGATTAGATAAAACAACAGTACATAAGAATTGGAAATAGGTGGGAAATGCCTTCAAGGAAAGCATGTCGTTGGAGTCATGTTAAAGGATGGCTCTCTGTCGTTTAAACACTGGAGAGTTGTAGCTCCATGCCATTATAAAGTATTGTAGAAGAGAGGAGCATAAATTGATACAATCTTTGGGAATGTGGGTTGCGTGGGATCATGTGGAGTGAGAGAAGGGGTCCACAAACATTTGTTTCATTTTTTTAATAACCTCTCCCTACTCATGGTTTTTGGCACAGGAAAAGTGCTCACCCTCAAGCTGAGGGGCTGCAGTAGGTTTTTATGGGGATGGTGTGCTACCACTGCTCACTCTGTCTCCATTTGAACCTGGAAGTGTCCAGGAGGACAGAAGGGAAATGCTTCGTTTGGTCTGCTGTTGCCAAGAGGAAGCTGGGCACAAAGGATCTACACCACAGTGGATGAATGGTGTGCTCTGAAGCCATTCTATGAAGGTTCTTTTAGCAGTAAGCAAAGAAATGCCAGTGAAAATATTCCTAGTGAGTGCAGTTATGTTTGCATCTTGAAGGATTCTTTTGTTGGATGGTAGAATTTGGAGTGCACACTTTGAAGACTAAAGGGAAAGAAATAGCAGATGTAATTCTTGGCTCCAGTGGCTGAGGGTTTACGTGTGTTGCCTTAATTCTGTGACTATTGTTCCCTGGCAGTGGAAGGGCAGGATTGCACATGCAACCCTTTGTCCTCGGTTAGGTTTATGTATGTGTGAAAGATACCTATGTATTTCACATTCTTCCTAAGGTTCTTATCTTGCATTCTGCTACCTACCATGTCATTACCAGTTTCCTTTTAAGTTAGTGCTGGTGTCTCATCTTAGTGAGGGCTGATTCCAATAATGGATTCAAAACTTGGCATCTCTTTTAGATCTCTAGTAGTGTGCACAATATGTTCTGTGTTCAGGTGTTCATGTAAAGTAGAAGAGCACATTGAATGCTGTCTAGAGTTGCTAATCGTGGGCAATCATGTGAGAACACAATTCTGTCACAAGACTGGGTATATCACTGTGGGTGCTGCTTTCAGTTATTTTTGTTCTGCAGATTAAGGTAGCTGCTGTTTGTTGTAATAACATAACTAAATCTTGGACTAATGGGCACCGTGTGATCTGAATGTGAAATATGCATGTGGATCTCCTTTTGTAGAAAAACACTCAAGAGTTTTGAACACTACAATTCTTGTGATTTGCATCATCTCTACAGAATCAATGGGGAGTGTTAATACCAATTCCTTGGCTTCTAAATCAGACATAATTATATAAGTGTACCATGGCATCTGTGTATTTCAGCAATGTGATCTACAGAGAGAGTGCTACTCAGAGTATGGGTTTGGAGGAAGAAAACAGTGAGAATCAAATATATGATGAACAAGTCCCATCAATGTTAATGAACCATATTTTAGCTTGACCAAGCCAAGATCCAGCTCAGTTTAGCAGTGCAGTCTGTAATGTAATGTAATTAATAATGGGGATCATGTGGCCCTCTGGATATTGTTGGACTGAGCTTTCCGTATGTTGGCTAGGGCAGCTTAAACTTGTAGTTCAGTGTCCATAAGGCCATGTTATTCCCAGTGCTGATACAAGATGTACTGGTGGGAGCTTGTTTCAAATAAGCAGCAACTAACACTTCAGACAGGTAAAAAAGAAAGTGGAACCATCATACACTTGGATCTTATTCATTATCAGAATCACAGGATTCTGTTACTTTAGAATAATCTGCAAGGCTGCATTTTTCAAAAAATCAATTCAGACTGTTAGCTCTGTGTAACTCTAAGGTATATGTAGTTCTATGTAACTCTTAAGGTATAAGAGTCTTTTTATTTGATGACTACTAAACATTGGGCGAAGAAAGCATTGTTTTGTGTATTGACAGTTAACTAACAGTAGCATGAGCTTGGCCTATTGGGCATTGCTTATGCAAGCCAGGTGACATGATACTTTAATTTTATCAAACAACAGGAGAGAAGCAGTTATATCAGTTTCTTTCTATCCATCAGTCCTGTCCTCTTTGAAAAGGAATATAATTGAACTAGTGTCTTGAGCCTTGTGAGGTTACTTTAGAGCAGTGGTTCTCAACCTTCCTAATGCCGCGACCCCTTAATACAGTTCCTCATGTTGTGGTGACCCCCAACCATAAAATCATTTTCGTTATTATTATTTATTTATTTATTTAGTTAGTTAGTTATTTCCAACATCAACTAGATTGGAAACACTGCCCTAAATCACTGCTCTGGATAGACTTCTAATGCCTAAAAACTGGTAACCCTCCCCCTTTTTTTAAGCACAGAAAGCGTCCATCAGTGCAAGAATTAAGGCAGTAGTTCTAGTTCTGAATGTTGGGTTTCCACAGTTCAAAAAGCCTGTCACTTCTAAAGGCAATGCCAAAACAGCCCACATTTTACACGAGGCGCAGGGAGGAAAGGACAGGGAGAGAGGAAAGATGGCGGCGGCAGAAGCAGATGCGTTTTGTTTCACCCCCTCCCTCCCTCCCTTAAAGGGAGTGCGGATGCTGAACATACAAAAAGCGAGGAATGCAAGACAGTCAGGGCGAAGAACACAACACGTGCGTGTGGCAAGCGCCAAGGGTCCACGCACAACAAAAGCGAGAGGAGAAAGTCATCCTGGCTATTTCTGCACTAGACTGTTATAGCACTATGATTCCACTTTCACCATCCTATGGAATCCTGGGGTTTGCAGTTTGAACCCCAGCGCAGGGGTCTCAGAAGCACTGCTCCCATTGACTGTGAGGCCACCTTCTTTTAAAAGTGGGGGCAGGATTGAGGAGCGGCGACCCCTGTGAAATGGTCGTTCGACCCCCAAAGGGGTCCCGACCCCCAGGTTGAGAACCACTGCTTTAGAGTGTCATTTGGAGGTAAGAGGCTGTTTTGATCACTTGACCTGATTAAGGACTTAAGGACTAAGGCTAGATATCCCAGACTATGAGGATCTGGCAAAAAGGATATTTGGAAAATTACATCATGGTAAAGGTCAGACAGCATTTATTACTGTTCTATTAGTCTTTGCATCCCTTATGAAGAAAAGCAAAATAAATATCCTAAAGATTCACAGTGGCTTTCTATTACCATACTATAAAAGGTGGCCTTCCTTCTAGAAAGTTCATTGGTGAATTCTTGGTGCTAAAAGAGCTTTTATGTTTCTACCCCTACTGTCTTCAGGTGTTCTTTATCTCATGGAACATGAAGAGGAGTATGTGTTCACGCTACCATGTGCCTATGCGCGTTCTATACTTACCATTCCTTGGGTGGAACTTGGAGGGAAAGTTAACATTCACTGTGCCAAGACTGGCTACTCAGCTGCTGTCACGTTCCATACCAAACCTTTCTATGGGGGAAGAGTGCACAGGTACCACACTGTTTTACCATCTTTCTGTAGATCGTTCTATTAAACTACAAAAGAGAGCAGCATTAGCTAGCAAAATGCTTACTGTTTGCATTGCTATACAGTAATTGTTCATGATTCAGTACTATGAATATTTTGAAAGCATTGTGTTGTAGGTCCTCATAGTACTTTGTTGGGGGTGTTTGCTAGCTGCAGTTTCAGAGCTGAGGAGCTGAAGCAAGCAATACATGGATTTAATCAGGGCATTCAGTGAATTGAACTGGTCAGGATCCTGAATACATTGTACTGTGTTTTTCATTGGGCACACTGTCTCATGTGCTGCATAAAATTACTAACGTTAGGCATAAAAAACTGGGAAATCATTGCATTGAAGTAAAATGGCACTGTGAAAGTATGGCAGATGGTTGTGTACTGGTAAATAAAAACCTCTTGATAAGTAGTAATAATTATGCCATCCTTTAAAAAACAAATGAACAAAACCACAAATGTATCCTGGGTAATCTGTGACTTGCAGTATTGACACTGTGTGTGCCTGAAGGTTGCTTCTGGTAATATTGATTAAATATTGAGCTTCTGCAAATACAGGCAAAAATTACACAGCTTTAGCTAGACTACACTGAATGCTCTCCACTCCAGAAATGTATCTCCAATATATAACAACAACAGCAGCAACAGGAAATGCTTTCTTGTAAGAAAATAGTTCTTGAAGCTAACTTTCCTTTCTGAGTTTCATTGTGGTGAAAATGTTTAGTGTGCCTGGATGTTAGCCCTTCTTGCAATAATCTGTGTATTAATTTCTATTTTTATCACTTGGATTAGGGTTACAGCAGAGGTGAAACATAACCCAACCAATACCATAGTATGTAAGGCACAAGGAGAGTGGAATGGCACACTGGAATTTACATACAGCAATGGGGAAACCAAAATAATTGACACCACCAAGCTACCCATAATTCGCAAGAAGATCAGACCAATAGCAAAACAAGGCCCATTTGAATCAAGGTGAGACTCTTTTTATGAAACTATCCCATTCAGATACATATAACATTAAGTAATAGCTATTGAGCCAGTATTGGGTCATGAATTCTCATTTTGAGACTGTGGTTGGGGTGTAGAGAGTGTAGCCCAGGAGGCCTCAGTTTACAGCCCTCCTCCAGCTTTTCCAGCTGTTTTTAAACCCCCTTTGCTCAACACTGCTGAAAAATCCAGTGCTTTTGCCCTCCAGTGGCTCTAACCCCCTCATACTTTAATTACCCTCCAAATGGTTAAAATGGTTCCACTGCCTTCACAGTTGTCCACTCTTGTTCTAGGTGTTCAAACACTAGTATGACTAGTTTTGTTTTCTGAGGATGCCAAAGGACTGGCATGCAGAGTCAATGTACCAAATGACCTTAATGTTGATGGGCAAGAATCCACTCTCTATGCTAGCTGCAGCTGCTGTCCAAAGACTCTTGGATAGTTCACAGTTGCTTTCTTGTGGATCTTATTTTTGTTCATTGAGCATTCACTCTTCTAATATGCAATCCAGAATAAGCAAATAGAAAAATATACACAAGCTAAAGTCAAGTTAGTTAATCAAAAAAGAGGTTTTAAAAGCTCATTTCTAGGAATAGTTCTGAAGTAGACATAGAGCAAAAAATCTTAAAACTCTTCTATGCATATGTGCGTTTGACTTATGGCAACCCCATGAATTTCATAGAGTTTCGAGCATAGGAAACTCATTAAAACCATAAAGAAAAACCCCTAGTCTATCTGAATGTATGCATGTATTTGAAATTTCTGTGCCACTCAATATAAATAGTATCTTACTATAATGCATTTAGGCTGGCAACAACTAGAAAATGATTTGTGAAACTGTGGATGTTAAGCATTAAATCCAGTGTAATTTGGAAAGAATGAAGCGTGACAACCGTGTTGTTTTTCTCACTTACACAAGTGAAAAATACATTTTCTTTTTAGGTGGTGAGCACACTGCTTCTTGTGCAACTGGGTAACCAATTGCTTAATTTACAACTTATACAATTTCCCTCTTGCACGTATGGTGGAACTAGCCTAGCAAACACATTACTTTCATTAGTGGATTAATGCAGTTGGCCATAAGAATTTTAGAACAGTGTTGGTTTTAATTTTTTTTTAAAGGTTAATTTTATAAAAAAGGGAAACCCTAGCTGCCACAGAACAGTCATGAACAATCTGAAAGTTTATAAATCTAAACTGGGTTCAAAATATTTTTAGAGCATGTTGCAAAGAATTGAACAGTGTTATCTAAGATATTTGCATACTGGAAAGTATTAATGAGGTAATTAGCAGGATAGTGGTATTTTTAAGTATGTCTTGAAATATGGACTTGATCAAACAGGAGTAGACCATTTATATGAGTAGTAATCTTGCTTTTGAAAGTTTATAGAAGGTCAGCATCTATAATGATAAAGGAAAAAATGGACAAGTAGACAAATTTGATAAAATGAACAAAGTTTATTTGATTTTTGAGTATTATTTGATCGTTGAGTAACAAATATCTTGTTGCAGCTGTTTTCTCTATACTGTGATTCTGTGTATCAGTTCCTGTCACTTTAGTAACATCAACATTTAACCACAGTACCTATCTTGAAATGTTTTTATAAGTTTCACCATTTTTGAAAAATAAAATCTGGAATACTGAGCACAGAGCAGCGACTCAGAAATCTGTTCCTCTAGGTTTTCACTGAATTTAATTTGCAAAACTCATTCTTTTAAAAAATATAGAACTTTGGCTAAAGCAATGTGGTTCTTTGTGCAATCCACTTCATTTCTTTCCAAGAATGTAATTCTCTCTCACATAATTGTATGGTCTGATTTGCTACACAGGCATCTCTGGCAACAAGTCACCAATGCCCTGAAGGAAGGCAACATTAGTTTAGCTACAGACCACAAGTGTTTCCTTGAGGAGAGGCAGCGAGCAGAGGAGAGGCAGCGAGCCACTAGCAATACACCCTGGAAACCAAAATATTTTATCAAAGAGGTAAGGGGAATGATTGGTAAAGAGCAGGTTTGGATTTCCATTTATCATGGCAAACCATAGCACTTAAAACCTTTAGGACAATTCTAGCTTTGGTTTTGATTTTTTTTTTGTTAGATGTAGGCTTATTATTAAAATGGTACAACACTAATGCAACAGATGTATATTTTTACCACTTTGAATAAAATGCAGTATTTAAGGCCACCAGAACTATTGTGTATTTTAATAAGCTTCTTTCAGGTGAACCGCTGATTTAAGTGTCACCACAAAAAAGGGTATTAATGTTTTTTATACAAAGACTTAATGGGATTCTGCAGTTGTCACTTTTCTACTACCAAGTTATATCAATAAATTTGGAATAATCTGTATGTTTCTCTTCAACACTGATGTCATCTGAGTTGAATGGTTTTCTCTGGCAGATCAAACTACTGTTTCAATAGAAAGAGGGTTACTTATCCTAGAATGAAAAGTTGTTTAATACATGCTGTGCAAACTACAGTCATCCCTACACACTCACCAGGCTTAAGGGCACAGGACTCCCCTGAAAGTGGAAAAACCTTGAGTAACTCTAGGCCCTCCCAAACCGTATTTAACATACAAAAATGTATGATCACCATATTCAACCCACCATGGATTCCCTTAAGGCATCGGGGTACCTTCAAAAGGCAGAAGTCGGGGGCTGGTGAGACTTAGTGCCACCTCTACTGCTGCCCTATACTATTCACTTACAAGCCTTGTTCAGTTTCTCAGTCTCATGAGGTTGCTGTCCCTCTTAATAATGGCATAGGGAGGCAACAGAGGTGACAGCATATAATCTGTGAATAATCCAGTCCGTGAAAGTGAAACATGCAAATATGGAGGGCCAACTGTATTCAGATTGAATTACCTTTCTTTGCATTTAGACAGAATATTTAGACCACGGTGGGAATCATGTACCTTGGGCACCACATGCAGTCTTGCAAGACTTTTTATAATGCCCCGAGGCTGTGGGAGAAAGAAGAAACACATTTTCCTGTCCCCCCCCCATGACACTTCTAGAGGTCATGTTTCTCTCTTCTGAAACAGCTCCTCAAACTTGCTAGCAAAACTTGGCATTTTCTAAACTACACCTTTAAACAACTATGAACAGAAATGATCTTTCCTTGATCTCCTGTTTTTTTGAGGGAGTTGCTGGTGTAGTCCCTGAACCTCCACGGCTTGACAGCTTTTGATTTAAAGTAAAGTGAGGAGGGGATGAGCAATGTGGTCCAATGAGATTGCAAACAGAATACAAGTTTAGAAAATGTATTTGATCTAGATTTATTCATATCTTAAAAATACCTGTTGAAATCTGCGTCTCTTAAGAGACATTTCAGCAGGAGAATTTGTTCTGTTACTGATATTCTACAAAGCAGACTGTTGTATTAGCTAGAAACAGGAAGCAGGTGGAACTATGAGTTCAAGCAACAGAGCTGCTTCTTAAGGTGTTCTCTGTGGTAGATCTGCTTCCAATGGCAAAAGAAGTATTTTTGTGTATGCATGGAACTACTTCTACTTTGTTACTTGTTAGCTTAGAATCAGGCTGGTTAAACTTTTAATAAAGTGAGGCTTACTTTTTATTTCTGTGATTCTTTCTTTACAGGGTGATGGGTGGATATACTTTGATCCCCTCTGGAAGACTCGTTGATAAAATTCACCTGGACTCAGAAGAAGCCCATTTTCTAAAGGCATTAAAAAGATGCACTATCTAAATTTCAGGTGTGATTAAATGTTGCTGTAAATTAAAGCTGCTTTTTCCAAATAATGCAGCTCAAAACAGCTGAAATATCCTGTTTATAGAAGATATTTTATGTGCACGTATTAGATATGCACACCTTACTCTGTATTGGTATAATGAAATCTATTATATATAATGTATACAGAAACAGACAATAATTAAGAATCTGATCTTTTGCACTTGAGTCAGTGTGTACCACATTGCTTGCAAGATCAGGCTTCACACTGGTAATGATCACTTTTTTTATTATTATTGTTGAGGTTTTCTATTTTTCACATTGCCAAAAATGTTTTGCACTTAAAATCACTTGACACTGACAGTCATTTAATGGTTGAACTTGTGACTGAAATGACTTGCTTTATCTGACAGAAGAACAATTATTTTCTGTGGCTCTCTCTCTGTGAAGCATGTTTGTCTTTCTAATACATTCAAACACCCTTTTCCTTGTAGGAAGACAGAGATGTCTAAGCCATCTTGTTCATCCGTTCATTACTCTCATCTTTCTAACTGTATGCTTTTTATGCTCAGTTTTGCCCTTTGGGAATTTGGCTCTCTTGGTGAATCACTTGTCAGTGGATTTATCAGAGACTTCTGCAATTCCATGCTTTCCAAGCCATGAACTGTTTTTTCAAACTCTAAGCAGTTCTGTCCTCCTATATATCATTCATTCCATTGATTTCACTACCTTGACAGTGGCCTGTAAATAAAGAACATGGGTCCTACAGCAGAAAATATATTTAACTGCCAAGAGCTAGCCTCTTGGTATATGTAAGGGCTTTGGAAAGTTATGAGAGAATTCCACATTGCTTTTGTAGTGTAAAATGCCTGGAAGTAATAAGTGTCTCTGACATGGGGGCAGAGAACAATTTTACCTACTGTGTAATAACTTTTTGTAGCTATCATAAGGGTCCTAATTTCATTTTCCAAACGATGCTATTAGCTGGGAAGTAAACCCAGCCATGTGATTCTTATAAAATATGTGATATTTAACATTTTAGCTGCTAGACAGGGCTTGGAAATTTTGTACACAGCAACTGCAGCACAGCTTTCCTATCTAAGCAGGAACATGATGAAGCCTAGATGCTTCGACATTAAAACTCCTAGGTAGTAAGAATGCGTGGTTCAAGAGTTCACACTAGCCAAGCAGCATGGTGCTGTGTATTTAACCCATGTTGGACTACTCCTGGAAGGGACCATGATGTATGAGGAACTCTTTTAGGAAATAGACTACAAAATCCATTTCAAAGTTGGAAAAGAGCATGCAAATCTACCATGGAAATGACACTTTATGAAATTAAGATGACTAAAACCATAGTTATGCTTTAAGTTGTAGTAATTTCTGCTCGTACTGCTTACTTGCATATTCAGTTCGTATGCATGTAGAATGTTTTCTGCTTAGCTCTTAAAAATATCTCCACAGTGCCCCATAAACACAATTAGTTATAAACCCTCCATTGTTTTTGTGCCTTGTCTTCTTGAGCTCTCTTCACATTTTGTAAGTTAGTATTTTTTCAGCAGAAATCTAAGATGATAGTCCAAACTATACACATGCATTTATATAAAGGAATATATTACAATGTTAAGAGCATCAGTACTCACCAAGATATCTAGCAATCAAGCCCAGCTCTTGACCTATTTATTGCATCCGTGTCTCAGCAAATGAAAGCCACTGTATTTATAAAAGCAAATTTTCTTAAATATGTTCAAACTCTATTTGAAAAAAATAAATAAAACAGTATACCCTCAGTGTATAAAATCTTGTTTCGAAGAAAGCTTTTTATAGATAAGCCACCTGTTGTCAACTTCTTACAGACTGAATAGTACCAAAATCTGATCAGTACTACTTGTATAAACTTTTATTTTAAAGAAGTTAGTCCAGTTAGGCACCCAGCAAAATGTAATTTAACATGTGGTCATTTGAATGAGGAAGTATCATCTATCAGCACTATATTTTGCTCATTCACCAAAGAACTAGTTACATTCTTACACAACTTTTTCTAGATCTAGGTTTTATTTCCCTTTGATGATTTGATAATGGTTATCAGGGCTACAGGATGTAGCTACATTTGAAATAATACACCACAAATGTGAAGTATTAAGTCTTTTCTATATGGCCATTTCACACTATGTGATTAAAAAAAATACACCGGTCACATTCTGGTAAGCATTTTTCTGAATGTTTTTGCAAAGGAAATACCTGCTGCCATTAATGAAATTTTGCAGGGTCTATTTTCAAAGCCACAGGCACATAATGGGATAACACTAATCGACAAGAGATTCCAAAGAATAAGCCAGGAGACCCTTTCCCTTTCCATCTCATTTAACCATAGCTCCTTATATTTCAGTTATGATATGAATTCTAGGATGTGAAAAAGTAACATGCCTTATTTGTAGGTTATTTCTTGTTTGTCTTGCACCTGCAATTATTTCCTTTCAGTGTAGACAGGTACAGTACACTTTGAATTGTAATGTACATTTTGATATTATTCCAGTAACCTTTGTGCACTGCTGTAGGACCTATGCAAATTTTTCTTAAATGGAACTAACTGTTCATAAACAAATTTATACTTATTTGTTAAGTTCCAGTTTTCTGGCAGTCACTTCTGATTAGCCTTCCTTTCATAATTTGTGAATTAAAATCACAATATGAAAACACTCAATAAATTTTATTTGCATTTATTGGTTGTTAAATGGTTTGTCTAGATCTTTACTGTGCCATTGTCCGCAACTAGTGCATTTTAAATTGTTCAATCTATTTCAGTTAAGTCTTACAGACTTTTTTGGGGGGTGGATGGGGAGGGCTTGTATATATTGAACAGGTAAGTTGTGTGATGTCCTTTCCTCAGGTCAAATCAAGCACTCGTCTTCATCTACAGTCTCCAATACTGGGTTGCAACCTGCCTGCAGCAGCACTACTACCTTCCAGGGTATAAGACAGAAGAGGTGTGCCCACAATGCAAGTTTAGGTCAAAAGTAGGGCCCAGGCCATAGAAGACTGAAGAATACAAGTAAAACCCACTATGCTCACAGCAGTGTATTTTCACCTTTTATCCTGGTTTGTTATTGTATGGCTATTCACCCATAGTGTCCAATTCAGACTTAAGGAACATTTCTAGAAAAAAGTTAACAGGAGATGAGGACAAAGTGAACAGAGCCCTGATCTCTGACTCATCAGATCTGGTCTGTATGCTAATCTCCACAGGAGTGAGGTTTTTGGGGTCCAGACTATAGGTTTACAGAACTAGAGTTCTAGGAGATCTATCCACAGAACTGGTCAGTGATGCAGCTGAGGTCCTTGTCTGTTGCTGAGATTACTCTTTAGTATCCCCGGCCAAGATGCACAAAGTTAGAAGTTTTCTACTTCTAGAAGCTAGAAGGAGGCAATTTAAATCAACCTTAAAGAATATAAAAATATTATCAAAGAAGGTTATCTTAACAGCATTTCCTAAGGGTGGGGGATTCTGCAGAATTCTCTAAGTGTGTCACTTGTTTGCATTTCATAAAGTACATTTAACAGCATGCATTTTGGACTCTGATAGTCTGCTACTCTTAGAAGGATATGATAATACAAAAAATTAAGTAGAGCATTCCCCCCCTCTATAATTTGGTTTAGCTGGATCTAGATTTAATTATGCTGAACTTCAAGTAGGTCCCTTGAGAGGAATGGCACTTGTTAGTCATAAACTGGTCCCGCTGACTTCTATTCTTCTGACTTCTTAACTCTAAGCCACTGCAGTTGGATTCAAAAGAAATCCTTGTGAAATATCCAGTCTGGATCAGAATCTTAAATGGTTGACCAAAGGTTTCCACTGGAGAACCAAAAGCCCATAGATAGATGGATGTATATAAATTGGGATTTATAAATTACAAACCTAATTTTATCAGCCCTATCACAGATGTTAAGAATGTCTAAAGGATTTTTGGTTACAGATCACAAAATCTGTATATGAATTATTACTGCATACTAAGTGATAATTTTCTCTTCATAAAATTATTTCTTCTATAAAGTATGAGAAACGAAAATGTTTATGGAGGAAAAATTGTAAACAAGTCCATATCTAAAATTCACAAAATGCAGTGCTAGTAATTTAACACTGCAATATTTTAAAGAGTTCAGTGAATATAATTCCGGTCCTTAGCAAAGCACCTTTGGAAAGTAATAAAGTAATAAATAAATTAAAAAAAGGAATAGCAGCCGATCACTTAACACAAAACTTGATTTAACTTTATTTTCCCTATAGTCAACAACGGGTTTGCGTTGAGCTTTTAAGCAACAAAGTAATATAATCTCAATGACAAAGGGTCAGAAATCCAGATTGTTATTTTGTGAAAATGTTGCCACTGTATTATTGATTTAATAACCTCTTTACTCAAAAATGAATTTACAAATAAAAATTATACATCTGAGAAGAAAAGTCAGCAGTAACATTCTCACTGAGCAATAGATACTTTTGTTTTGTTTGGAAGGTACATACTATTCTGCTTTATACCAATACATCTGGTATAAGCTGTTTCCTATATCAAAATTATAACCTGTGGCCGTCAAGTGAACCCTACCCCCATATTCTGTGTTTCATTTTATTAAAATAACTAAGTAATGTTCAAGTTTGTAAAGTTTCCTATAGCTGGAAAGTGAACATGGTCAATCTCCATTTGTAATTTAGTGCACTTGAATAACTCTCTTTTATATTTTATTAACGACAAAGCACATATCCAAGTCATAGTTTCATGAACTGAAGCACTAAAGAAAGATATGGAGAAAAGCTAGTCATTTTCATGAACTCAACCTCATGAAAAAGGCAAGCAGGCTTATAAACTCTCCTGCCTTTGTAACAGCCACAGAAAGAGTTTGGATACTTGTCAATTTTTTTCCTTAAAAGGCCCAATTACTGTATATGGTAAGTATGTAGCTAAACAAGCAAGTTCTGAAAACACCAGGTGCTATGGTGCTTAGTAGCATTCATTACTGTCGTGTCAGATTTAAGATACAAATGTAGCCCTTGTATCTATCTAATCTGTGCATGATCTGGCCTGTATATTTATCTTTCAAAAACACACCTGTATAAAGACAGCAAGGCCACCTCTTCCCAAAACAAGTTACATCATCCAATTGTATAATCTGTCCCGTGATTACTGTAATTGCAGCTTGGTTTAAGTCCTGAAAACATACAGCAGTGGGAGAGTACATTTATGAAGTCTTGTAAAATAAATACCTCAAAAGGAGTTGTTCTAGTAGCTGGATATAAAAATCCCCACACTTCTTGACTAAGAATAGTCAATTCATATATTTCACCATTCCAGTTAAGATATTGCTGTTCAGCTGAACTTAAAAAACTGACAAGTATGCATGTGCCAAGGACCAAATTAAAGGGCTCTTTGGTGCAGTCAGTCCAAATTCAATGGATTGGAAGGATAATATGTACCAAATTTTAAAAAAAAAAAATCTGCTGCTAGACCTGGAAAGCAGCTCTGTCTTGCTCCACAATACAAATCTAAAACAGCTGTTCTCAATAAGCCAAAATTTAAGTCAGACATTGCCTGAAAGTTTTGTACAATAATCTGGACCAATGATGGTTCTGTACCCTCATGTTGCTGTGAAACATGACTTGAGCTAAAGGCAAAGACTGGTTATCTCAAGGACAACTGCTTCAATATTAGCAATCAGTACAGTGTATTTAAACTGTCTTCCTGTTGGGTCTCTTGCCTTTCTTTAAAATTAGTTTATTCTTAATGTAGCCACGCTTCCTTTTGGCAGTCTAAAAAGAAAAACAGAATAATGTATTAGTTATTTATAATATTATAGTGCCTACATCATGTTTTTGCATTGCTCCATAATCCTTAAATACTCCATTTATGTCAAGACTGGAAAAATGGCAAGGATCTGCTTGTCTGCACTCTCAAGAATCTCCAACTGTTTTTCCAGTCCTGAGTCATAGTGTGTGTCCAGTAATAATCACCACATATTTCAAAACTAAATGTACTTTATCAGTACAATGTTATGAATGTTTCATCTGACCAAGGTCTAAAATGAGTACATTTAGGGTTGCAGCCTAAATCTGAAACTTTTTTTTTTTAACAGAAAATTAGAACTGAATTTACAATAAATTCACAATAAATTCCAAGTACTTTTTTGTTTCTTGGTAGAACTCAAACTAATATTCTATTGCATTGTTTTTACAATTTGCTAGTAACACAATTTTACTGCAAATACAGTCACTCTCTGTAAATTTCAATTAACAGTATTAATATAGAACTCGACCCAATGCAGTTTTCAAGTTAGTCTTTATAAATATGTTTTACTGAATCTGCTTAGTACTTAAATAATATACATATTAATAAACGACAGATCAAATAAATGACAGCCCATCTGTTTTTTTCCCTCTGTAGCATGTCTTTCATAACTTTTATACTGTTACCTTATTTCAAGATCATTATATAATTATATTATATATATAATTCTGTGTTTATATGCTTAAAAGAACATCAGCTCTTTTATTGTTCATGAACTGAATACTGCCATGTAGTCACACTGGGTGAAAGTCACACCAAAGAACAGCATGGTAAAGCAAGATTTGCTTGCCACAGTTAAGAGAGGACAGAAAAGATGGCAGGGGCTTTTCATTGAATATTGCAACCGTTTCATTATCATAACATACTGCTATTGTGGTATTAAATTCATAAAACTTTAAGAGGCTGCTATTAGCCATTATGTGCGGGTTATGAGAAC
Organism: Ctenosaura bakeri; assembly: GCA_948474755.1. Classification (NCBI taxonomy): domain Eukaryota; kingdom Metazoa; phylum Chordata; class Lepidosauria; order Squamata; family Iguanidae; genus Ctenosaura; species Ctenosaura bakeri. The sequence goes on from CAOLHI010000525.1 coordinate 373,144, forward strand.
AATTTCAAGGAAGCAGAAGATTCTTATTCCAAGGCAAGTTCACACTGGACTCTACTGAACTCAAATTTTCTTTGAAAACCAATACTAATATTAAGCCTTTAGATGAATGGAGCTGTGGCTCTTACTTTCTATATACTCAACTCATTTGACCTTCTATCCATAGCTAAAAATGCAGTTTCTTCAAGATCTTCAGAAGGTGAGACATGATCTCATCCCATAAAAATGTATTACAGCAAACAGAATTCAGTATTGATTTGACAGTTGTCAGTTTCCACCCTCTAACTACCACAAACTGTGTTTACACACCGTGAATATTGCAAGTTGGATCCAGACTCACTGAAATCAACAGACCTTCAGTCATAACTAACTTAAAACAAATTGATTTCATTTGAGAACAACTCCTAGTATGACTAGTTTTGGATCAAATTTTATCTTCAACATATTGTGACAGCATGATGAATATGAATATGAACAGTGGTAACTGTATATGCTTTAGATTGTAAGAATGTGCACAGTATCTTGCTTTCCTAGGCAAAGCAGTACTATGTTTCCAAGTAGATGCTTCTGTACTCCTGCATAAGAAGTATATCAGGAAGCCAGGAGCATCTAACAGCGATTATTCTGAGACAAAGGGAAAGCAAATACAGTCAGCTCTCCACATTTGCTAGGGTTTGAGGTGCAGAGCCTCTACAAAAGTGGAAAAAATCACAAATATCAAAATGTGTGTGTGTGTGTGTGTGTGTGTGAAAGGGGGCAAGGCATGGTGGGAAGAATAGATACCCAGGGTCTAAAAACCAGGTAAGTGAAAAGAGGGAAAGGGAGTGGGTCAGCTTGGTGGTCCTGTACTTCTTCTCTTTTGCCCATCTCTTTCCTGTGGGGAGGTTCAGGAGAGGGTTTGGGGTGCTGAGAAATCGGGCTATAAGCTGTACTTAGCTGGCCAGGCAGTTGCTACTTGTGGAGAATGGCTACTACAGGGGGACTCACAAATAATCAAATCTGTGAAAGTCATCCTGCAAATGTGAGGGGCTGACTGTACCACAAAGATGTGTGCATGTAAATGATATGGAAGCCAAATAACCACCATGAAAGCGAAAGATGGGGATATGCGAATTCAACCTTACCACACAGTCAAAAGAGCTACTAAATGAACTCTTGACTGTGTGGTAAGCTTGAATTTGCATATCCCCAAAATTTAGTTTACTATTCTTAGTTAAAACAGCATGTTTTATTGTTAAGTATTAGTTTAAAACAATTATTTCTGTTTTAAAAGGATTTTATTTTGATGCCAGAACAGACCTTACTGTTCAAATAAAATAGTGTATAGAAGTGAATGTTGTATTTAAGTGAGGAGTAAGGAATCAGACACTCAATATGTCAACAAAAAAATCCAGGTTTAATTATTTTACAAAAAGTCATTCTGAAATTTCTAGGCATCACTTTTCCACTTTTTAGAAAGATACTTCCACATTTTACTGAGTAAGCTGCCATTGTTACTGAAACACTATTTATTATCTTAGATAGTATATTGTGTTACACTTAGCTGGGATTTTTAGGAGACACTCTCCACTTAGCACAATAATACAATGCAGTTGCCCTCACATGCTTGATTAATCCAAGTGGTAACTGTTGGTACCGTAATGCAGGTCTGGCATTAGACAAATTGTCTCTATATATGGACAGTAGAAAGAACTCATCATATCTGGTATATTTATCTAACATTATGAACCTCCTTTGACATACTTCATTAGGAACCCACCTTTTTTGACAAATACTTCTGTTTTGGTAAAATGTTGGTTAGTCTAGGCTTATGATCCAGTGTCTCTCTGTTGTCTAGCTGTTTCACTTTATATATCCTAACAAGCCAGTGCTCTGATGTGAAAGCTTCTTCCAAATGTTTAAACTTAATGTCCTTGTTGCCAATCTCTGCATTGCGTGTGCGATCAAATCCTGGAGGTGTCCGAAAATCCAACTACAAAAAATTAAAGTCGTGTATTAGTTTAAAGGTACAAAATGCAATTCTCTGACTAGGCATATCTATAGATACTGTTTTGTATTGTAGCCTTGAAAACTCTATGCACATATATTTTGATTTGTAACAAACTACAGGGAGTTTAACATCAATCAATACACTACAATATAAAATAACAATAATGCATTATTTTGGCTCTAAAATGTCAGATTACAATGCTACTAGAACATCTTTCTCATAGCACATGCTGCTTGTAACCGCTTCCTTATATACATTAGTATATAATTAAGAAGCTGCTGTAGTGCAACATATGTTTGACCAAGGATTTCAGTAGTAGATACGTGATCTTTTTGTAGAAATAAAACTGAAAGCTAGAAATGGAAGACATGCAAATACTTCTATTTATTTAAATAACTCCATCCTGGCTTACCACATCAAGGCATACCCAAGGCAACATATAATTAGAAATTATTCACTACTAAAACAAGGGAGAGATTCTTTTTCACTTGTGGAATATCCTCCCCATAGAAGTGTGACTGGCACCAACACTAATTGTTTCTGGACCAGCTTGAAACCGTTTTGCTAAGGCATTTAATTTGGCTGTTGTGGTTGATTTTATTTGCTGAAGGGGCAGGGGCTTGCTACCCTTTTTTTGTTTTACTATTCTGGAATTTAATAACAAATCATAAAACATGAATTCAGAAATACAAACCAGCCATCACTACCAGTAACAGATGTTAACACATCACAGGCAGACCTAAGGGGAACACTCACTGAAATAAAACTGGTTATCCTCATAGCAAAAGGTGGGCAGTGAGGCAGCCAAAGACATCTCCTTGGCAAAGCAGTTACACAATCTGCATCTCACATCTGAGAAGACATCCCCCTGTGCCCATTTGCTACACATGAGGTGACATTAGAACGTAAGAGGAGAGCCTGCATAGCAAGATGGATATCTTAAGTTATTTGCAGACAGTGATTTGAATTTATTTTAGCCTTGGGCTATTTAGGGCTTAAATGGTTAAAACTAATCTTGCATCAAAGAAAGAAACAAAATGGAAACCAGGGCAGTTCACAGAGGTTTGGCATAGGTGATACCTGATTTTGCAGCCCTCCCCTGAACTGTAGGGGTGTATTTTGAATCAACACATTACAGGAATCCAACCTGGAAGTGACTAGGGCATGATGGAGACTATAGCTGACTTCTCCTGGTAGGGAATTGGTCTAATGCTCTCTAGTCCAGGATGAATGGTGTATGCACAGGACTGCCAAGGTGTCAACTGGCTGCTTTGGAAGGGAGACTTCATCCAACAGAAGTTCTAAACCTGTGCCAGAACCATCATATTCCTCAGTTAATAGTATCTCAATCTTATCTGGATTACACTTCACTTTGTTTTACTGACATCTGATCCCAAACATCCCCAAGTATTGCTTTGTTGTCATGTGCCTTCATTTCTGACTTATGGTGAGTCAAACCTATCATGGGGTTTTCTTGACAGAATTTCTTCAGAGGGGGTTTGCCCTTGCCTTCTTCTGAGGCTGACAGAGTGGGACTTCCCCAAGGTCACCCAATGCAGAGTGGGGATTTGAACTATGGTCTCCCAGTGTTCAAACCTAGTCCAATGCTCAACTCACTATAAGTGTAAAATTCCCACAAATGCTGAGACCATGGTAAGGGGTGGGTGGAGGTGTGAAACATTTTTTTCCTGGAAAGAAAGGTATTTTCAGAAAAATTGAAAAAAAACAAAATACTAGCATCCTTTACAGATTAAATTCACTTTGTTAGTTCAGAAACATAAAAAAGTGTTATGTATACCTTACTTCTGCAGAAAATTATCATATGTGATATATTAAAAGTACAGTTTATTAAAAAATAATTGCAAACTACATCTATGTTAAATTTTATTTCTCCTTATAAATGGAGCTAAAAGGTCGTGACTTGTACGGAACCTTTTTGGTTTTGCCAGTTCATAAGAATTAAGCAAGAGTAAGAACAGAAGAAATCATCAATACTAGTAAGACAAAATTATTTTGTTTGCTCTAGTCCTCCATAATGTCTAGCAGACATAGAAGTATGCTTTCTCTTGAAACGAATCAAGGAAAGAAAATTAGGACCAGAAATTAAATGATCTTGTTACTGCATGTGAGTGCATTCTAGGCTATCCAATGTGGATATTGGTTGCCAATGACATACAATGCACACTCACCCCAAGGTTTTGGATGGTCTTCAACAACAATTTTATTTTAAATGTAAACTAATATACCACTTTCTTCTTCTAAGAAACCCCAAGGTGCAGAACTGCCACCAAAATCATGATTCAAAGATCAACCTATAGATTCTCAAATTGTTAAGGTGTATAGTGTGAGACTTTCAGTTTCCTTCACAAATATTAATTACTGCAATTATAGAAAGAAATTTCAGATCTTGAATTGTATCTTTTTGTCTGCCCTTTATTTATTTTATAAAAGACTTTGAATTATGAGCCCCTGAGTCAGCTTCTGTTAGTTCTTTACAACATAAGTTGAGTACAGATGTTAACACCTGCCTAAATTTTAACTATGATTAGCAGACTAGAATGTTTATTGTGGGTCTAGATCAGGGCTTTCCAAATGGTGTGTTGTGACACATTAGTGTGTTGTCTGAAGTGTGTAGGTGTGTCACCTCCCCCCTGAGCCTTGGCAATGAATGTTATTATTTATAAATCATATATTTTTAAAAATATAAATGACAGACTTTCATTGGATATGTTGTGTCCTCATACATTTCGTTATTACAATTTATGTATGTGCCCGTATCTCTTAACCTCTTGGTTTGCTAGAAAAACTGAATTAGTGTGTTGTGAACTGATATATATCTAAAAGTGTGTCACCAGCATGAAAAGTTTGGAAAGCTGTGGTCTAGATGCTTCTTCACTACTAGATTATATAAGCTCAGAACACATTATTCCATGTTTCCTCTCTTCTTATCCTTGTAATTTGTTTAGCATGAAAGGTGCTGACATACAATAACATAGCAGTATCTTAAAATGGCAGTTTTGTAATTTGATGCAATAAAAAGTCAGTACTGTAATATGCTGGCAAGGATGTATTAAGAAAAAAGAGGTGAAGGAAAGGCTAGTAGTTGAGATTGTATGTAAACACTTTATTTTGCAAAGGATCAAAAATTTAACTAACCTGCATTTCCCCAAACCTGTAATATGACATTTTATACATGAGACAATTTAGCAGTGTTGGAGAGCCTGCTTTATCTACCCGGAACTCTCCCTGTGGAGTGAAGTAGTCACTTTCCTTTAACAACAAGAAAAGGAAATATTAGTGTTTTTGCAAGTCACTACAATTAAATCAAAGAAAATAGGCCATAACATCAAATTATAAACATGTAATGCTTAAATATAGTGCTGTTTCTACCTGAAAGGAACATACTACCCTTCATCTTAGAGTAGTTCAATTAGACCATCTTCTTTTACATACAGGTTGTAATCCTATTTCTTTAGTGAAGATAATAGCAAAACTGCAGCTTTAAGCATTCATACTTGACTTTGCTTAAGTCAAATGTAACTGATGCTGCACTTCTGAACATCATTCTTGGATTCCAATTTTAAATTTCCCGGTATCACAAGCATTCATGTAACTTACAATCTATTTTCAATTCATCTGCATATTAGTTTTCAATTATAGTATGTTGAGATGCCATGACTGGCAAGTAACAGATTGTTACATATAAAATACTTAGAATTAGATCCAATTTTAAACATTTGTAGAGCAGACCCACAACTTGGAATGTTAAGTTTAAAAATTAATTCAGAAAATGGAAAATTAATTAATTATTGTAAACACTTACAGAAGACTGTTTAATTGGTTATGTTACCGCTGGGGAAAAAATATTTATTATTTAAAACATTAGTGCTGGGTCAGACCATGGGATTTATGGCATGGAGGTTTTTGAGCTCAGTCCCTTTGAAAGAGCATTGCTTGTTCTTTTAAACCTGCCCTCTTCCAACCTAGTTACCCAGCAATCTCTGGTGTGAGAGGGAATTGCAACAGGGGTCCTGCTTCTGCCTGTCACACTAGAGATTGGTCCCAGGAAGGCATGGGAATAGCAGCCAGTTGCTTCTCAAGTGACAGGGGAACAGTCCTGCATCAACTGCAGCGGTTGCTTCCCAGCAAGTAGGGCACTGGGGACGGAGACGTCTGGCTGGGTTTCACTGCATAGCACCATAAGTACAATACTTCATACATAAATCCCATATAGGACTCTGATGTCTGGGTCTGTGCGTGATGTGGAACTGAGAAAAATCAGGTCCCTGGATATTTGGTGCACAAGGCTAGTGCATTTTCCTTTCTTATGCATTCAATTTCACCATATTATGAACACATCATCAGGACCTGTATAACAAAACATTGTCAGATTGAAGCAGCAGAAATACTAGAGATGGACTACTGGTTTTTACTGAAAATCCACTTTTACTTACCCTGATATCTTTAGGATGTTCTCCTTCAGCTATCCTCACCATCCACAAAAACTTATTGATATCATCACCAGAGTAACCAATTACACCTCCAAAATGATTAACACATAATCCACATCCAGACTTTGCATGATCTCATATGCAGCAGTCTCATTTGAAGACATAGCTTTTCCTACCTGAAAAAAAGAATACTCTTAAATTTACACAGGCCCTTGTTAGCAGCATAAGCAGCAAATACTGAAAAAATATCATTCTGTCCTAATCAAGCAGGTCACTCATCTCAGAAAAATCAACTTATATAAAATTTAAATCTAGAACCTAAAAGACATCACTTTTATAATATGGCAATATAACAGAATACATTCTTGTAATCCCTAGACCAATTCAGACTAAACAAATTATGATATATGGTTACTACTGCATGAGAACAATTTAATGACTGCAAGGTGAGAAAATTACAGTTATCTACAACTGGCAGCTCCATACATTTAAAAAATCTGCTCCCCATTCCCTTAAATCAAACCAGAGGCCTGAAAGTACAGAAGAAGCAGTGGCAACAGCCACACTCTTTAGCCAAAGATTGCAAAAGAATCCTTACTGAAAGTTGTTCTCTGATCAAATCTTTATTATCTGGTTTCCTAGTTTTAAATTTGTTGGAAAATCCAATATCTCAAACATCATCATACCTTTTAAACATTAAAAAATGTTTAACATTTGCTTAAAAGGTAGTGTGAGTACAAAAATCTAAAAACTATATTAAAAATACAACATTCCATCTAGCCAGCTATTGCCTGGGACATCACATACAGTCAGTCATGTTTTTATTTACAACAATGCAGACAGCCAAGAGCTTGTGGAGTAGCAGTGTTAAATTGTCAATAAAGGGATTATACACTTACAGAATTGGATAAAGCCTTATATCTGGATTTGTATTTTATTACATTTGCTTAATATACCCAATAGCAAAATAGCAGTCCTTCCCCCAAAAACGCCTCCCTCCTAAATATTTATCTTCACAACAGTTCTGTAGTTGTACTGAAAATCTCTTTAATGGCATTCTACATTAAATAATTTAATATGACATTCCAACTACAAAAGTTTTAAGTACAAGTTTACAAGCAAGTAAATAAAAAATGAAAAAATAAACTAAATAAAAAAGTGTAGTTCTGACATCACAATATATGTGGTTTATTTATTAAAGTACTTGGTGTGGTAACTGGTTTCAGCATCTTTCATTTCATCTATTCTAATCAGGGAAAAAAATAATCTTGTAACTCCAGTGTGAAATGGATTTAATTCATGCATGCACAATTCAAAGCACCATGAATCCAGCTTGCATTACATTCTGAGCTGGTTCACGTATCACAATGAACTATGGTTCACTGTAAAGAAATCAAGCTGCAATAAGTCTCATTCTCAAGCAGGAGTACAGTGGCATTTTGGAGTCTACCCTGCCTTACTTATATGTCAGTGTAGCAGAACTAGGGAGGAGGACTGCTTTCTTTTCAAAATTAGTTACAACCTGTGTGTGTGTGTGTGTGAACTGGACAGACCGTGTTATTCTTAATTATAGTTTGTGTGAAACAAGGCAATTTCATAATGACTTAATGAAGCTAGCTTGTTTTAAACAGATAACAATTAAAATTTACCACACTTTACAGTGTGGATATAATATTAACTTGTGGTTAACTGAAACTGGAAGTTAAAGCTACCAAATTTGTTTGTGTAGAGGATGAAGACAGGGAAGCAGAGAGCTGGAGATGGGGGAAGGCTAGTTTCATTTTGTCACCATAAACCATGGCTTATTGTCATGACTCATCAAGAACAGGGATACCATACCAGCCTAACTGATGATACTTTAATGTGCTGAAACTAGTCACCACCATGTCAAGTACTTTCACAGATCACTGTATCAGCCTAGTACAAAATTAGTGTTGAAGTAGCAAAAATAGTGGATACTGCAAAAAACATATACCAAAAGCAGGATACAGTGGCTTTTTGCCTCTACCTTGTTCCACTTTTATCTCCATGTTAACTGAAAAAAGACTTAGAACCTTACTGTATATTAAATTCTGGCTGTTCTCCTGAAATATTTATGCTTCTCATTCTTGAATTCAGAATTAAGACATGAAAAACAAACAATAGAAAAAAAACCCCTATATATGTAAATTGAATAATGCAATTTTAAGCTAAGTTGGTGCTGCTGCTTTCCATGTTTTAATGGAAAACAGCAGCAATTTAGGACCTCATCCTGGGTAAGCACATTTGACGTGGTTTGTATCACAGAGCCCTGGTTGGATGAGACTTAGGAAGCAAAACTATTAAGCCAGGTACGCTACATACTTTACATTTTACACCACTTGTGAGTATGAAGATGATCTCTGGGGAGGTGGGTCCCACCACATGTGTAGTGGTTCCTTGTCCTTCTTGCTCAAAAAAAAAAATGGATGTAGAAGGGTGGGATGAATGGCAAACAGATAGGGCCAGGGTAAAGACTATGAGACTATGAGATATGACCCTGAGACTAGGTCATATCATGCCTTAAAAAGATGGAGGGCAGGGCCTCTTGCTAAAGTCATTTTTCTCTAAACCCTATTATATTGGACAATTTTTGGCAACTTTCCAATATTCCATTCTTGCACAAGGTGCTGGGGCATGCGGTGTCATCCCAGCTCAATAGGTTATTCAATGAGACCTATTATTTGGATCCATTTCAATTTGACTTCAGCATATCTTATACAACAGAAACTGCTTCAGATAACTTGTCTATCTTTGCTTGGAATTAGGGGGAGCATGTCCTCATTGGTTCTACTGGAAACTTTCAATACAACCACAGAACCCTTCTGAGACAGAAGCAATGGGACTTGGAAGGCACTGTTTTATGTTGACTCAAATACTTCTTGAAAGAATAATTTCAAGTTGGTAATGGGGGATTCCTGTTCAATGTCACAGCTGCTGACATATCACCTGTTTCAGGTTTCTACGTTTTCTCCTGTACTAGCTTGCCAGTATGCTCATTTACATACATAACTCTTTTCCATGTACTTCCAAGGCAGCTGTTCTGGGTCTGAAACATGGCCTGATGATGGTAGTGGACTGAATGAGGCTCGACAATAACCCGGGCAAGGGAGTGATGCTTTTGGTTAGTTGAAAAAACAGAAAAGAGGAACTCAACCTGTGCTAGATGGAGCTGTATCCCACCCCTAGAAGACTCAGCTTTATGGTTCGCATACATACCTGGATTCAGTTCTGAACCCAGCAGCCACATTTAAGTTGTGGACAGGAGTGCATTTCCTCATGTGAGGCTAGCGTGCCAACTGTCACCATTCCTGGAGGTGTGTAATCTGGCCACAATCACACAGGCCTTAGTAACACCCTCTTTGGATGTATTCCACCTGAGGTTCCCTTTGAAAAGTGTTCACAAACTTCAATTAATCTAAAATCCTATTACAGATGGGGGTAGGGGGAAAAGAACCATGTGATTTCTTTGTTACAGAAACTTCCCTGGCTATCAGTCTGTTTGTGGACGCAACTCAAAACAACGGCTATGACCTGGAATGCTTTATGTAACTTAGGATAAGACTATTTAAAAAACTACATTCTACTATACAAGCAGGCCCGAGTTTTACAGTTTTCAGGGGATGCCCTTCTCTTGGTACTACTACCAATGGAGACCCATTTGATGAAGATGTGAGAGAAGGCTCTGTTGGTGGCCATTCCCATTCTCTGGAAATCTGTGATAAGGAAGGCTAGGTTGGTTCCTTCTTTATTGTTTTTCAATCAGCAAGTAAAGAAATCTCTATTCAGGTAGGTCTCTGTAAGTAACCCAGCCTCTTCTTGAAGGAGCTTTACAGCTTTGCTTCTACTTATGTTTTAAACTAATTTGTTATGTCATATTTTCCTCAAAATAATTTGCATTAATTTGCATTTTATTAGTTAGTCAACTTGAGCACCATTTTTTAAACAACAGTACTTATGTATGCATGTATGTGTGTATGTATATATAGATATATGTGTGTTTGTATATGCACATTATAAATAAATAAATAACAAAAGCCAAGTCAAATTTTCTAACAAAATTACCACTGCATACCAGGGCTATGTGGCTGTTATTCCAAGTGTTATTGTCAACCAGAGTGGTTCGATTCGCCATTCCTGCTATTTGATAGCCATAATCCCACCAAGACATTACTCTGGCATGTTCGTCTGTGTTTTGTCTTAGCCAATAGTATGCTTCCCTGAAGTCATCCAAAATGTTCCGAGTACTGCAACACAAATAAGAGTCAACAGAAAATACAAATAAGTAGCACTGTGTGGATTAGATACAACAGGTCACAAACTACCACTAACAGACACAGAACTGTGAGCCTTACCCATCATGATTGTAAGAGGCTAGTACGACACTAGGGCTGGAGTAGGCATTGCTAGTTACCCATGTACAGTGGACAGCAAACATCATCAACAGCATTAGCATTAACATTGTAACAATGCTCTTGATATTGGGCCCAAGCCCTTCTTCAGTTTTTTCCTGTTCAGATATATGTTTCCTCACTTTACCTGCCTGAACAAAGAAAACAATGAAAAATGTTGGCCCTTTCAAGCATAAAACAAATTTCAAAGGTTACAATTCCTATTATCACCAATAAAAGAACTGGCAACTTTGTTTCTAGAAGCCAACCTCACAAACAATCCCCCCAAATTTTAAATTGTCAGATATTTAAAAGTTTATTTATTAGGGGTATGCAAAGTTGTTCTCTAGTGAATGCTGTTTTACAAGCACAATAATAGTGGTTAATATATTCAAGTGAAAGCTATTTCCTAAACAACAGTTAATGAAGGGAAGGTGGTTCAAATCTATCCTAACTTAGTATCTGATCAATACAGCCATGTTTCCCAATACCAAAGTTTGAAGTGTTAAAATACAGACATAATTTAGTGGAGGGAATGAAAAATATTTGTCAGGTTATCTGCAATCTGCAAATCTTAGAAAAATTATCAGATTCTGATATGTATTCATTTAATTCTAACATGTATTCTTTGATCCTTTGATTCTTTGATTTAAAAATCAAAGACAGACACCTTGAAGAACTTCAAGTCTCACCTTATCATAAAGATTCCCCGGATTTCTCTTATCATCCTCATCACTGCTATCTTCTACTGGTGGATTCTCTCTTCATATCATCGCCCAAATAGTGCTCAAAAACATTGGAGAAAGCAATTGCTGACAGCATACAGACTACCGGAGTCAAGGTTAACATCAGACGGACCATTACTCCAGCAAAGTATACAGCGCTGATTGCATACAAAGCCACTGAAAAGAAATAAGTCATTCACTTTTATTATTAGGCATTTGAAAAGAAGAAAGTTTTGCTGTTGAGAGAAAATTAAATAGAACATTCTATCAAGCACAGTAAATTTATAAATATTTGCATCCTAAGTTATTTTCCATAAAGAACTGTCACCTCTACTGAATTACAGTATATCTTTAAATCTCAAGGAAACATAATCTATGTCTTTTAAAAGCTAGATCTAAGCATTTGTAAATGGGCTTACAGAGGAGACTTTCCCACTTACTTGTAATCTCATCAGGTCTTCCAGACTTCAGAAGTGCTAAGCTGTCCTCTACAGTGTCAGGAGACATAGCTGGACGGGAATTTACTGCTAACCTTCCATGAATACAGTCTCTTATGTAGCAAGCTTTATTGGGGGGGGGATCTAAAAAGGACTGCCATGGGAAAGGAATATGCTTTCAGCAGCCCAGCTGCATGCATCTAAATCAGGATCACCCATTTATTTTTAATCATCAGAACTAAGTTAATTTTATCTTATTATAACACACACCTCATCTTAGCATCCCAGATGAACAATTCACAGTATGTAAGAAAAAAAAAATTGAACAGAACATAAGCTACTTTTATGAGGTTTCTGTGAACTCCTGAGACTGACTGATGCTACAACTACAAGGAGAAAAAGTAAACAAGTTTTCAGTACTATTTCTTACTAGTTTGACAGAATAATCTTTAAAAAGCCTTAAGCTTGAGCCAAATTTGGAATACACCCACTATAATCAGCTAGATAAGCGAGTTTTTATTAATTTAAATCCTCCAGTATCTACTCTAAATATGACTACAGTCATCCCTTCACGTTCGCTAGGGTAAGGGGCACAGGACCCCCATTAAAATGGGAAAACCATAAAAAACTCTAGGCCTTCCCAAATCATATTTAACACACTAAAAAGTATGACCACTATATTCAACCCACAATTTATTTTCTTTGAGGCATCAGGGTTCCTTCACAAGGCAGAATTGGGTGGTTGGTGGGACTTACTGCCACCTCCACTGCTGCCCCACACCATTTTTAATATGGACTTACAAGCCTCGTTCGCAGTTTTCCAGTCTCACAAGGCTTGCAGTCTCTATTAGAAATAGAGAGGGACACAGGAGAGGTGACAGCGAATATTCTGTGAATAATCAAACCTGCAAAAGTGAAACCTGCAAATGTGGAGGGCTGACTGTACATTTGGATCCAATCTACTTTCAGGTTAAATTTCAGACCCAAAATAATACAATGGAGAAAGACTATGCAGTTGAAGACAAATATTATTTAAACAACAACTAACTACACTAACATCTGGAGCTATAAGCCAACTGTAATTATACTAACTTTGATGGAAAAAGCATTACAAATCAACAAACTTTCATCACTGGAAACAACAGATGTTCAGTGCAGAGGCATCTAATGGGCACTGAATGGGCACACATTGCCTACAACAGAGCTTTCCAAACTTTTCATGTTGGTGACACACTTTTTAGACATGCATTACTTCACAACACAGTAATTCAGTAGTAATTCAGGAAGCGGAGGCAGCCCCTCCACCCGGACCTGGCTCACCGCCACCACTCTTGGCAGGGTCTTCCTCAGCCCAGGGCTGTGGCGGTGGCAGCAGCAGCAGAGGCAGCCCCTTCACCCAGGCCTGGTCTGCTGTGGCAAGTGGGAGAGGCAGCCCTCCACCCTTTACGTTCATGCAACACTCCTACACACTGCAGCTGACACGCTAATGTGTCACAACACACAGTTTGGAAAGCTCTGGCCCACAACATTCATAGTTTATCTGCAAAGTTTTTTTTATGGCTTAAATGCTTTTTTGCATTTTTATGTGAGACTTTTGATTTTCTGCATCTTGCAGATTTCAGGAGAATTTAGTTCAGGATTTCTCAATCAGGGTTCCCTGGAAACCTAGGGTTCTACCACAAGAGGTTTCTTTCAGCTGCAGATATAGTAAATTTTATGCAGAGGTTTCCCAATATCTAAAAATTATTTCAAGGGTTCTTCCAGGAAAAAAAAAAGGTTGAGAAAGGCTAGCATAGATACTGCAAAGTAAATAAATCAAGTTCTAATAAATCAAGTTATACCAGCCCTTTAGTGACGAAAACCTAATTCGGGGGCAGCAACTTCAGCTTGAGATCCTTTTTCTTTTCTTGGCCACTGGATCATTCTGAGGGCCATGTAGATAACCCAACATGCAATAAAACACAACAAACCTGGAAGTGCATCAAAGTTCACTTCTGGTTTTGAAGATGGGTGGTTCCCAATGTTCATCAGTACAAGAGGTACCTGCAATCTATTTGAAAGGCTTCCAGAATAGGCAATTCACATTTTTTCTCTCCCTGAAAAAGGGTGGTCTGCAAGGAACCAGACTATAGGACCATGTTCTATCTACCTCATCTATATCTTCACCCCTATAAGATTGTCTTCACCAACTGGCTGTCTTCCAGTTGTTTCAGCTTTAATTTCCCTGCTATTAATCATGTTAGCTGTGAGTGATTATTACTGGAGTCCAATCACATGGAGGGGACCAGGCTGGGAAAAACTGAGCAAGGTATTCACAGAATAAGCATTCTATGTAATATATCCCAAGGGAAACTCATATGCCTCAACAAACTGGCATCATGTAAAGCTAATAATATTCTCAGTACCCAGGGGAATATGTCTGACCAAACACTATACAGTGACCCCTCTACTTTTGTGAGGGTCTGGGGTGCAGAACCCTTGCAAAAGTGGAAAAACTGCAAATAGCTCCTCCCATGTTCCCTTCCCATCCCCTTCCAGGAAGCACATTCTCTGCATCAGGCAAAATGCATGGAAATGGGAGGGGGGAGCTCCAGATGGGAAAAGAAGGCTAGTATGAGTCTTCCCCAATTCTCTTTGTGTTTTGCCTTGGTGCATGTTTTCTGCACTGGAGCAAAATCCATGGGTATGGGAGGGGGAAAATGGAGGGGAGGCACAAGCTCCCGTGAATAATCAAATTTGTGAAAGTCAGATCCACAAACATGGAGGGAGGACTATAGTAAATTAATATAACAGAGACATCAGCATTTTGCATCAAGCTAACAATTTAATTTTTAAAAGTTAGTTACTTCTTACCAAAGACTCTTTCATCATTGATGTTTTTGATACAGAACCATAGCCCTGCTGGAAAAGTACACACGAGAATATGTAGATCAAAAAAGAAGGAAACCCATGTTGTAGGCTGATGTTCAGACACTGAGGCAATGATCGGGATGTGAATTTTCGCATACCTTGTTTAAAAAAAATTCAATTCAAATTATTTTGAAGTGATGGAAATACCAAATATGCTACAACTGAGGACTACTGAACATTCTTCAACTGTATATGGCATACTTTGAATAATCAATAGAACAATTAATAAAATTAATAATGAATGCAACACATTTAAAATATATCACAAATATGTAAAATAATATGAACTATTACTGATGTTTTTATGAGTCTTTTCAGACTGTCTACTTTTACCTTCAGGATGCACTTCTTAATATTTAGCTGAAATCTTCCTTAAAATTTGAACTCAATGGTTCATGTCCTATCCTCTGGAGCATCAAAAAACAAAACTGTGCCACCACTTCTATGCCAGCGCTTCAAGCATATGAACATGTCTATACAGCCCCTTTTCAATAATCTCTTTTTCAGGTTAAACATATCCAATACCTTCAAACTTTCTTTGTAAGATTGGTCTTTAGGTTTATCACCAGTTTCCGTTTAACATTAAATCAATTCCCTTTATTCATAGAGTCGGAACAGACCACAAGAGCCATCTAGTCCAACCCTCTGGCATGTAGGAATACACAATCAAATTACTCTTGGCAGATGGCCATGCTGGTTGGAGCAAATGGGAGTTGGAATCCACCAATATCTGGAGCACCAAACATTTTTCCCTTGTACTGTAGCACTATGAAAAGCAGGAGCAAGGCTAGAACTAGCCTTCTGAATTCATTCAGACATAAGCAAGGGTTTACAGCTTCTAGTTGTTATCTGGAACACCCAGAGTTTCCCCCTTCAAGCCCAAATTCAGGAAACTGTGGCTAGGTCACATTACAGTCAATCCTCAAGCCAGAATATTAAACCAACGATTCAAATAACAGTGACTTAAATCAAAAAAGTCATTCATTCCAAATCGCACATGGAAACTTTACATTTACTCCCTTGCACAAAAAAAGGAGTGTGTGTAATCCCAGTGCTGATGCCTGGTCATCCCTACAACACCAAACTATGGATTAGTGTTATGTTTAGAATAAAGCAAACTTTTTGCCCATTCAGCATAGCCTCAAGAATATCTGATCTCACTACTTACAATCCCACTTACCCAGTGTCCCATAGTGAATAAAATCTGCCACTCCATGGTGCAATGTAACCTGAAAATATAAATGATAGTCTTACATAATCTATCAGAAAATACTTCTATGGATTTCTATAAACGTATGTATAAATGTTGACTTTTCAAATGTAACTTCCACCCAACTACAAAAGAATTCATTTCATATTACTTACCTGTATATGTTAAGTAAATGACACTCAGGAATACAACTCCAGCAGCTAACGATATACCCAAGAAGAACAAGGTCTGAAATTCTTGCTTTGTTAGTCTGTCTCTCATATACTGCAAGAAGGCATAGGCCTGCAGCAGTGCAAAAACACCTAGTTAAAGCAAAGAAGACTTTTAAGTTTTCAAACAATACTTCAATCCTTGCTTCAAACTTGCTTTCAATGCTTGCTCTTAATTAACCTGTTTACATCACAGGGGCGCTGAGAGATTGATGATTATAGGTTGTGATAATGGGACTTCCCATTATCTAGACTTAGCTGAAGGGGGATACTTCCCTCTTCAGGTAAACCAAGGGTTAATGGGGTGTTGGGGTTAGGTTACACTTTTTATTGTGGATGAGCCTCACAGGTCACGGGGAGAAAATTGCCCAATCAAGGGGAAAAAGGTGAGCATCTTCGAGATGCATCGATGGAGAAGTTATAAAAATCCTTGAGAGACCATGTGGGAGAGGGACAACAAAGAAGCATCCTGGAGATGAAATCTGTGCCAGTAGTAGGCTGCAGGTCCTAGGCCTCGCTTCCTGGTCTCACTCTTCTCTTAGACCAGTGGTTCTCAACCTTCCTAATGCCGTGACCCTTTAATACAGTTCCTCATGTTGTGGTGACCCCCAACCATAAAATTATTTTCATTGCTACTTCATAACTGTAATTTTGCTACTGTTATGAATCGTAATGTAAATATCTGATATGAAGGATGTATTTTCATTGTTATAAATTGAACATAATTAAAGCATCGATTAATCACAAAAACAATATGTAATTATATATTGTGAAATACTTATTTCTAATTACATCTTGGGGGACTACACAAGCTTCTTGTGTGTGTCTTCAAGTTGTTCCTGACTTATGTTGACCCTAAGGTGGGCCTACCATTGGGTAGGAGGGTAGGTGGGGGGGCAAATGAGAAGAGGGCAAGTAACTGCAATGCAAAATTCAAGCAAGAAGTTTCCAAAAGTAGGCTGGAAAGAGAGAGAGAAGACTGCCCATCTCCTAGGAAAAGGAGGTCTCCCCCTTGTTCTGAAATAAACTCCTCTTACAGGCCTGGCCAGGAATCCCTGGGGTAGCATGACGAGCTCCCCACCTCCACCAAAGGGGCTGAGACCCGTACCGGGCTGCTGCCCAGCCCGTCCACCAAACCTCGTGGAGCGCCGGGCTGCCTGGAAGCTGCTCCAACCCGCAGCTGTCTTTCCTGGCAGATGGACGCTCCCGCCTCGCGCAAGGCCTCCGTCAAAACATCTCCCTCCCTCCTGCAACCCGCCAATCCTGCCCCCTTCCCCACCCAATGCCCATGCGAATGGCACCCGATTGGGGCATTTTTGCAGCTCTCCGCCCCCCCTTCTGAGTCAGTGACACTGGTGACAAAATGGCAGCCCTGGAAGCTGGCAGTCGTGCTTGGTGTGCACGCAGGGACGAGGGCAAGGGAGGGGGCCCGTGGGCCCAGAGCCCTCCCCAACGCCGCCGCCCCCACATGCTCCCGTGATAGCAAACCCAGTGTGAGGGCAGGTGCCACATCTCCTTCTGCCTCTCCTCTGCTAGCCCAAAGCATGGGCAGGAAAGGCAACACAAGCCAACCGCAGCGAACGGTGCCGCGGGCACCGAGAGCCTAGAGGGAGAGAGAGAGGGAGGGAGGGGGTGAGCCCGGCAAGAGGCGGTGCCAACCAGGCTCTCCCCTCTCCGCGCAAAGCGCAATCCCTCCTCCCGTTGTGGGGCGCCCAGAGCTTCCCCGCTCACCCGCGGCCCTGTTCCCGCTACAGGGCCTTGCTCCAGCTGCGGGCTCGGCCGCCCTCCTTTCCTACCCAGCGCTTGCTTGCTTGCCTTGGCAGCTCCATGGGGGGGGAGAGATGGCACCGTGTCCTACTTCAGAGCCCGCCTGCCTGCCCGTGCTCAGCTGCCGCACCGAGGAGCAAGAGGAGGAGGCGGCCCAAGCGAGAAAGGCTGCTGGCGGGGCAGCGGTGAGGAGGAGGGGATGGCGCTCCTCCAACGGTGCAACCCCCCTGCCTGGAGCAACAGCTGCCTCCTCTCCCCTCCTCCCAGCGCGGGGTCACAGAAACAGCCCTCCCATTGGCTGTGAGGCTGCCAAATAACAGCAGGGGCTGGCTTTTGGCGGGAGGATCAGTGACCTTGTTTCAAAAGGGGGCGGGGCAGGATAGAGGAGCGGTGTCTTGGTTCCTAAGACATTTGGAAATATGTGTTTTCCGATGGTCTTAGGCGACCCCTGTGAAAGGGTTGTTCGACCCCCAAAAGGGTCGCGACCCACAGGTTGAGAACCGCTGTCTTAGACCATCTAAGCCTGTGGACCTGAATGTGAGTAGCTAGAATATTAGGTAGGTAGTTGCGTTGGGGCTTTTATTATTTTGGTGGTTGGCTGATCTTAAGAATGTATCTGTTTTTTATAACTACATGTAACTTAAGCGTACCTGAGAGGGGGGAGCCTCTCATGTGTATTGTTCTCCTGTTTACTTGCATGCCTAAAAATAAATGCTATTCTGTAGAACCTCAGTTTCCTCTCCATTCCCACACCATTCTTCGGCACACATTTAGATAGGACTTCTCCCACTCAGAAGGGGGAGGTGAGGGAAGGGAAAGCTTAAGCATAGAGATTGGTAATCCACTGAACAGGGTCCCACTGTACTGTTCAATTAATTCCGAATTCAGTGGGTGGTGGCAGTATGAGAATTAATGAACACTGTGGAATTTCCTGCTCCTTTTCAAGGGTAGAAGTCAGTCTTGGGGGGCTGGAAGTAAACCCAGTATGACACAGGTAGGAAAGGAAATATATAAAACAGCCTCTAAACCGAAGGGCACCAACCCATGAGCACATCTGGAAATTTGAGACAATGTCATGAGATCACAAAATGGCTGCTGGAGGGCTACCCTGCTGAAAATGATTGCTTTGGTGTACGCAGCAAGCGACAAACCACTCACTCCCCAGACAGATAAACTGACAGTTAAAAGAGAAAGTTCCCAAGAACTGGAATACAAAATAGAAACTACTTCTTTTAAGCCATATTTTTCATTCCAAAAGATCACCTATTTCACAGAAAAGAAAGACACATTCCTAAATCACCCCTAAATTTAGGCTAGGCCTTCAAATGGATTCTCCCCAAGAAAGAGGATCCCGTAAAAATTGTACATCAGAACCATACACCACACACTGCAAGTGAACAAGAATCCCCTGTCCTTTGGATCAAACTCCAAAACATATATGCTTCTCTGATCACTACTAAATATTTCTTACAAATATGCACTCCACACTCCTTCATCCATCCAACCATGTGCCACACTCATCCATTACACATCTTTCTCTTCCTCACCTTAAGCCAAGTTTTAAAAGTTTTCAATTTTAAAAAAAGGTGAGGGGATGGGGTGACTTTAGTAAGCAACATAGGAGGTATCCGCAGGTGCCATAATACTTATAGGAACCATACTGGAGATCCCTATTCTAACCACCTATAGTTTTATGTATCACTGATACACTCTGCTCTCTAAATAAAAATCAAACTCAAGTTCAAATTTCTAAAAAGTTGTATAGGAGGTAATTCTGATAAGCTGTATTGGTATTAGAATTAATTGTCCTCTGTTACAGGCTGTCAGAAACGTAGAATTAACATGCAGTATTACTAGCCTAGAGTTCTGGTGATTGTAGGACTGTGATATAGAATTATAAACACTCTCACACTTTTCAATAAAACAGACTGTTTTTCTTACCTGCAGCTGCCATGTGCTCACTTGTTCTAATTGGCTGAAATCCTACAAAGGGTATCTGCATGGATAATATTAAACCCACAATGTAGAAAGTGCTATATGCTGGGAATAAAAACAAAACAAAGGCAAATGACTATTATGCAGAGACGCTAAAAACACATAGAAAAAATGGGTGTACCTATAATTAAAAAGGTAGATGTTACCATGTTAAAAGTAGCACAGTTTCATAGATACATGGGAGAAGTCTGTAAGCCATTTTTTTGATATAATTTTTTTTGTTACAACTTTTTCATAACATGAAGTTTTAAAAATCCCAGCTGGATCTTATGAAAATGGTAAAAACAGAGCTCAAGTAACCTGTTTAACAATCATTATATGCAACTGCCTGCCAATGTTTTTTTCCCCCCTCTTAGACCCATTAAGGCAGGTGTGTATGACACTAAAAAGTTATTGCTGGATAAAATCACATATTTACAGTGAAGGACATTTCTACTGTTATCTCCTTAAACAAGCATGAAATATTCAAAATGAAACCACCAGTACCGACTGATACTTTTAACATCTTTACATATAATTGTGGGAGACATTCATGATATGGTTTCATATCCCCAAGTAATTTTGTTTACTGTAGTCATAATTAAATTTAATGAATTTCTCTCCTAAATATTATAGTAAGACAGAGATCCCTACATATCTCAGCTGCTAGACTCCTGATACCCTGGAAACAACTGATGCATGGAATAACGAACTACATCTATTTTTACATAATTTGTCCCCTTTGCATTTCAGTTTTGGGTCCCCACGGTAATCTAAATCAGGATTATTTACATCCAAATGTCAAGCTTGCTTTTATTTTACAATTCACATAACCACCAACTTACAGCAACACTGCCATCCTCTGGTATTTAACAGCAACTAGTGTCTATTGCTATACTTATTATTTTAGTCTGAATTTTCAAATCTGAAGGAAATACACTCTTCTCCTTTCTTTGGAATTCACAGACATGTCTTTCACAATAATGACTTTGTGAAAATCTTTTCTCCAATTCTTTTGAAACAAGGATTCTCCCTTTTAATGAAATTATGAAACAATGGTGGATGGTTCTTGTGTGATCCCTGTTGCTTCCTCTCTCATTCTCTCTCTCCCCCAAACTTCTTTTTCCTACCAGGACAGGAACATGTCACCCAGAGCCAGCCTAGAAGAAAAGTGATGATGATGGTGGGAGATGAAGCAGCTTCTTATTGTCCTCTATATGCCCTTTGCAAATGAAGTTTTAAATCTATAAGACTCCTATCACAGATACTATGATAAAATTTGCTTTGGACACTTCAAGAAAAAAAGACAGCAGGCTAGTCTTAGGAGTGTACAACGAGACAACATTAATAGTTGACGAATGTAAGAAGGATGCTGAATCTCCTTTTCCCAGACTTCATAGCGGAATCAATTAATAGTAGTTAACAGCTCAAGAGAAAGGCCTTGGGATACTTCAGCAGCAGAACACCATTTGCTGGCTCACATGCTTCAGTTAAAAACTATTAGCAACAGAAATTTTTGCTTTAATCCTTGAAATGAAGAGGTTCCCAATCCTGGGTCCCCAGAATGGGCTGCAACTCCCACAATCCCTTTCCAATGGTGTGTTGGGTAGAAATGATGGAAATTGTAGTCTATCATCATCATCATCATCATCATCATCATCATCATCATCATCTGGAGACTTAACTTTGAGAACTAGTGCTTAGTAGTCCTATTTGAATTTCAGCACCCTGAGATAATGCAACAAATACAGCATTGCTATTTTTCTCTTAGTATGGACAGCATCTTTTTTTTTTTACCACTTAGTTCAGGACACCCTCTCTAGAATATAGTTTCAGAAAAGTTAAAGTGAGGAGAGATGCTACATGGTTTTTTTTTTCAATAAAAAATTACCTATGAGAGTTGTAACAATATCCCTCTGTCAAAATGTTTCTCACTGATAGACCTATTCTAAGCCTGTCTAGCACCCGATGTCCTAATTATATATACGCTGATATCTGCAATCCCAGACTTAAAGAACTAGTATCAAATTAGATATGCTAGCAGAAGAAATACAAACCTATCTTGCAGGACCTTTGAGACTCACTTGGAGAAAGAAATTTATAGTATAAGCTTTCACAGATTATCAGATGTATCAGTTGAAATGGATTTAAAGTAGACTGAGTCTACACTTATGTTGCAAACTTCTTTGCATCAGTTAGTCTCAAAGGTGCTACAAGATTCCTTTCTATGCTGGTACAGAGTAACATGGTTGTGTTTTTGAATGCTAGCAAAGCACAAAATACACAAATACTACATATTACCTTCCATTTTTATATGAGTGGCAAACTCTCTTTCTTAGCAACTGGCAAAACCACCACAGTTATGAATACATTTTTGTGCCATTGCTTTTGAAAAAAATCCACATGCCTATTACGAACACTACACAAAAAAGTAGACTTTATATGTGACCTAACAGAATCCAATTATTCTTGATGCAAACAAACTCCCACTGTGTCATTCAAAACAGAATTTGCTTTGTTGTACACACAACATGAAACAGAAAATTCAATGCAGGCACGGGCCAAGCAGGACTTGGAGGACAAGGACAGCATCCAATATAAATCATAGATCTTCAACTGTGGATCTTTAAATGATCATCTCTGAACTCATACGTAGGGATTGTCCTGTATGTGTGCAGACACAGTTGGAAACTTCTACAGCATTTTGCCTAAAGGCCCACCCCTACTCCATTGCACATGTTCTTCTGCAGATTCTGCTCCTTCCTCAGTTCCTCATATACCAAGCTCCAGGTGTTTAAGAAAAAACATAGAACAAGTATTTTCTCAGAGGAGAACAGAGTGAGTTTTTCTGAATCCACAAAGGACCTGTTGAAAACCACATTTACACATAAGCAACTCACTATTCTTTGTGGTCTCTATGACAAATCAGCAAAGACTTACTCAAGGCGAGTCAGAAAACATCAAGATGCAAAATAAAGAACAGCTCTCCCAAGCCTGCCTTGGTTGTGTCACTGATGATAAGACTACAATGGTGGATTAAGATTACGGTGATCAGGTCAATGGCGGCTTTGAAGGTATCATGCAGGTGAATATTCTTAAGGGATTTATGTATGTATGCAGGTATGTCCTTGTAGTATATTTTTGAATCACACCTGGCAACTGTTTCCTCACAACTTCATAAGCCAAGTATAAAATCAGAGCCATCCACTTCAACAACCTCTAGGAGAAAGTACGACTCCTTTTTGCTCATCACAGAGAAAAAATAAACAACTAAAGTCTTTTGTTCTGTTATAGAAGACCAATGCCATGTCCATCCCCAACGAATCCGAATCACCTATTCTGATGAGGAACAATTAGAGCAAAAACTGGCAACACAGTTTTTTGGGGTGAAACTACATTAGTTGAAATCATAATGCCTATCTATCCTTAGAAAGACTTTAACCTGAGGATGCTGAAAACAGGATCTTCTGCTGAGACAGCAAGAATGAGTAACAATCACAGTCAAATGCACCTTGAAAGTGGACAGGTCAAGACTTTTTAACCTAACTGGGCCAGAAAATCAAAAACGTACTTCAAGTGGAAAGTGGAAGAGCAACCACTGTGGTCCTCTATGAAAAGAAAGAATTTCTTCCATTTAGATAAATATGATCTTGTAGTACAGTGACCCTTCCACATTTGTGACAATTCAGAGCACAGAATGCTTGCAGAAATGGAAAAAAATGTGAACAACTCCCCTCTCCCGCAATCCCCCTCCCATTCACTTGTCTCTGTCCCTAGCATTGAGAATTCAAGACAAGGCAAAAAGCAGAAGAACATGAAGGAGAAACCCATCCTTTCCAAACCAAAAAGAAAAAGGAGGATGAGGATTAAAGCTCAAAAAGCTACAGGCTCGCTGTCTAAGGAGTGAGAAAATGTGCCCTCAGAGGCAATTTCTGATCAAGAGGACATGGACAGGTCCACCAGTGATCAGGCTGGCAGTGCTAATTCAGTGCTGAGAAAGATTTTTCTGGTATCCACTGAAAGCGAAACTGAGGGAAGATCCCCTCTATTACAACCAGACAGTCAGCCGACAATGGTAAGACTGAATGCAGGGCTGAATAATAAAATTAAGAAAGATCAGTGGGTGGGGAGACAAGGGCTGACTGATACTTTCTCCTCAGATTGGGAACAGTGGAGTTCTGAGTTCTGGTGTTCTAGATACTTCCAGTTGCCATCTTAACAAAAAAGGAAGAAGTAGGAGCAAAGAGAGCACCTAAACAATCAGCAGCCATTACACAGTTGAATGTGCAGCCATGTGGCAGAAAGGACACACCTCCAGTAGTTTGGGGAGGGCTTTGCTCACCCAAAAAGAAAAAAGAATCCATTTAAAACACAAGCCTTGCAAGCCTTGAGCCAGGAATGCAAGGGGATGTGGCAATGTTAGTGGTCTAGAGGGAGGCTCAGCCCAGAGTGTCACATCAAGAGCAGAGCATGTTTGAGTTAAGCAAAGTGATAAAGAGCTGATTAAGAAGGAACTGGAGGCTAAATTTCAGGGTAGTACCCACCAAAATATGATTAACTCAATGAATGTATCTGATTATCTTAATGAATTTGATGAAACAAGCTAATATGTCAGCTATGAATTTATGTACTTTGCATAATTTAATCAATTAATTTATTAGATTTACTAACAGGAAGGACAGAGGAAGAAGCAGAGAGGAGAAGGAAAGAACACACGTTCCCCCCATTTCCTTGCCTTTTGCTCAGGCATGCTTTCCTTCTTTCTCCACACCAGGCAAAACATAAGGGAATGAGAGGAGGAGAATGGGGGGTGGGGAATACAAAGTTCCTCACAAATAATCAAATTCACAAAGGTCAAAACCATGAACGCAGAGGGAGGACTGTAGATGGTTTACATGCCACGATTATAACGTCCACTATTATAACCTCTGAGGATAAATCCTCCATGCTGTGAGCCAAATGGTATGAGTATCTAGATGCTCAACCAACACTTCTGGTGAACTAGGGAATCAGGCTGAAAAGGAATTCTTCAATGAATCACCCAGGCAAGATATAAAATGACAGCAAACCATGGTTGCCTTCACCACCAGGGGATGATCTAGATCCTAGTCTCTATGCTAGTAGTCCAATGCTCAATCCACTACACTACACTGGCTCTGATTCTGGACCAACTAATATTTTACATAGTACAAAGCAATGTTGTCTGGCTCACCATTCATTTGCACTAATGACTGAGCCGCAAGTCACTATGGTTGGAACTGATCAACAACTAATCAGGAGTTCTTGTTCTTATTAATAAAGCAAAATTTCTGACATATTTATTTGCAGCTGACACTGCTATCTCCACTTTGAATCCTTCTAGGAAAATCCTGAACTTTGAGTTTTCTGTACCAATTTGCACAGATTTCAACTCTTACCACAAATAAAGATGAATGTAGCCTAAATATGTCAGATGAGAAACAGCCTTCTTTACCCCAACTTAATGGGAATTGTGGCAAGCTCTTTCTCTCTTAAATACCACAGTATTATGGTCCTGAAATAAAAGTTGAATTGCTTTCTTCTCCTTTCAGTGATTAAGAGAGAAACTCAGAGAGCAGAGTAGACTTGGTTTAACTTTAGTTGGGGAGAATTATCTCTATAAAAATATCTTGTACTCCCCCAAAGTAAGCTACTTATTTCAAATATTTTATCTCTCAAAAGAGACTATATAAGTTGCAGAGTTTGCTGAACAATTTGATAAATGAGCAAATGAGATCAAGAATATCCAAGTCTGTGTTCTACAGATCTTCTGAAAAAGCAAGACTGGAAATTCAAAATTTGCAAGTTTATTACGAAACGTTTCAAAATTAGTCAGCTGTTAAGACTTAGGGTAAGTGACAAGTTGAAGTTTTAACTCACAGAATTTGGTGCAGTTCCATTAGACTAGGTTATAGGTTTACCCCTTTCAGGAATCTACCATAAACATCTGAATAGATTTGAGAAGCTTTTCCCCTAAGCACCTTAAAAATATGGTCTCACTTACAAAAATAGTTTGCTATCTTTCCCTTCAGCAGTGCTACTTTTCTTATGCCACCCAGGGCTATGAACATTGATACGTTTGCCTCATTCAAGGGCCTGGAAGAGAAGAACCTACATAGTTTACAACATATTTATTGTAACACTGCTGCCAAAACAAGTGAGCAGCTGAACACAGCTTAGGCTGCTTAATGTGCTATGGCTACAAAGTCACCAAATCAGTGACTTTATATACACCCCTCAGTAAAAGCAATGAAGTCCCTAACAGACCTTAGAGAATTACTACTATTAGCAGTAAGCTGTAGAAAAGATTTAACCTCTAAATTTTACTTTTTATTTATTGACATGTTGTATAAAAACCTAAACAGTGCTAAGCACACATGGAAAGTGATTTAGGAGTGGAGAAGTGAAGATGCACATTATGGTCTCAAACCTCCCTTCAGTCTACTTCCTCTAAAACCTGAGAACATTCATTAAAAGTTATCCACAGATGAAACCTTATTCCAGTTCATCTGAAACACATGAATTAAAAATTTAAGCTGTCAGTGCTGAAGAAGGTACAAAGCTTCTGCCATCTATGTTCATTTGTGGTACTCATGTCCAGTTTCTCAGGCTTTTTAGACACTTTCACCAAAAACAGTGCAGTCCCTAATCAAATTGTTCCTTGTGACCCACAGATCAGCCTATTATTATTCTGTGATGCCAAGAGGTCCTTGCAACAAGACCACCATACTACAGTTATATGTATTGCAGCTTCCGTTGGTGGTGAACTGGAAAATCATGAAAGCTTATCTTAAAAAAAGTGGTGAATCCATATACGAGATCTCACACCCATGGAGAAGTTGACCTCTAAATGGAGACTATTGAGAAATGTAGGCACAGTGTTTATAGTATGTGGCTACCTTTTATTAAATGTATCAATAGTAAAATAGATGCTACGAGCCCCCTGTGATCCCAAGAAAATCTGTGGAATTATGTTCTCTTTGTCATTTAAAATTATCCCTACTGCATTTTTTTGCCTTACAATTGTCTTTGATACTGGTACGTGTTTGAAATGTTGCTCTTTCTTTTTGTGTTCACTATATTTTGTAACATGAAGGTAAAAAAGAAAGAGGAGAGTAAAAGGTCAAGTACAAATACCCAGAGAAGACAGGACTGAAAGAGAACTTACATTACCAGAGATGTTCATTTCGTAAAGCCTATTTTTTAAGGCTTGTCTGGTAAAGTTCTGATAACAACTGCACTTTTCAACAATGTGCTCATTGCCCAAGCAGAGAAGATAGACCGTAATGTATCATTAGCATGGTCAACATTATTTTTTGAAAAAGGCCTTAGAAACTGTAAACAGGAGGCTTTTGTGCATGAGATCAAGGGCCCACACTTCAAGGGAGGCATAGATAGATAGATAGATAGACAGAGAGAGAGAGAGAGACAAACGATTTGAGAAAGACAAAGACAATAATGAAAGAATGGTGTGGAAGGAAAAGCAGTGTAAAATGTCAAACAAAAATCAAGAAGCTCAGCAGCTCCAACAAAATGTTCAGCTTATCTCTAGAAGTTCCTAAGTACCTCTGTGCAGATGCATGAAACACAGACACTTTGAAAACATGCTACTTACAATGCAAAGCAGCTATCCTTAAAAGGTGCAAAACAAAGCCCAAGTCCAACCCACTACTGACCCATGAGTTGGCCTTGGCTTCATTTTGAGATCTCTTCCAATTTAGTGGATTGGCTCTACAACAACTTTGCTAAATGGATGGCTATCGCATCTCCAGTTGAAAATTCCTAATAAAGAAGACTGACAACATCTTTGGAGGCATTATGTTCCACAACTTGTACCATCAACAAGCTCTTGTCCTGTAATTTGAGTCTTATCTTCTAGAACAACGCACTTTGCTTAATCAACAATGAGACAGCTCTTCAAATACACGAAGATGGGTATTTATGCTTAGAAAGCAGGTGTCAATGATGTGATATTTAACCAATGGTAGAAAAACTTATCAAAAATTATATAGCAAGGGAAGAAACTAAGACTCAAACATAAAATTTTACAAGATACAAAGCAAAGAGGGGGACGCAAACTACTGTATTTGAAAGTTTTTTTTGTACGCTGTTTGGTTTGGTTGAAAGATTGGACTGTGTTGACCAATAAAGAGACTATTAGATTTAGAAAGGCATGACCTGAAGTTTGGACAGTTTTCAATGGTTCTTACAGTCAAATATTTGGAAGATTTAAAACAAGAAAATGTATGGCTTTGAAAAAAATCAAAATTTGATGTGCAGTTAAATTAAGTACAGATTATGAACATTTGATTGGTAAATGCATAAATCTGTTAATAATTGAGTTGAAAGAGGAACAAGATAAACATTGTACGATAAAGTGGGCTCAGAACTTAAGATATAATATACAGAGGGAACAATGGAAAAATGTAGTCAAAGGTGGTCAAATTATGATCTTAACAGAGTATCATTGGTATCTGACTCCAGAAAAATTGGCTGGAATGCATAAAGAGGTTTCTAATGTATGTTGGAAATATGAGCATTCAGTGACATTTTATTGTATGTGGTAGACTTGTGAGAAGGCTATGTTTTTTGTTGTTGTTCAAAATTCTCTAGTCTAAATCAGAAGATTTTTGAAAGTTAATATTCAACTGAATATTAACTTGGGACTAATATTCAACTGAATATTAAATTGGGACTGAAGGATGACCAAATGCAGAAGAGATACAGAAGATTATTATGATATTATTCTGATCATTATTATTATGATATATGACCATGGCTGCAAGATTAACATATGCACAGAAATGAAAAAATTTGATTCTAATGAACAAAGACTGGTTGCTGAACTAGTTGAAATGGACAAACTATCAACACTGATAAGAGAAAAATCACTGACAACATTTTTGAAAGACTGGGAACCTCTGATTGTCTTTAGCAGTGAAGTGAGAATAAAATGTTAACTTTAGGTTTTGATAATTAATAGCTTTGGTTAAATTGAAGAAGTGAATGAACAGCAGTATGTTGTTGGAAAAATTACCTTAAATAGTAAAACGTATAACCATCATTTGGTTCTCAGAAGTCAATGCTAATCTTTTTTCTTTCTCTTTGTCTGTTATTTCTCTCTTTTTCTTTTGTTTGTATTGAAAAGTTTTTTGCTCACACACACACACGGAGAGCAGGTGCACTCTTTGACCCAAAAATAAAACAAACAAATGATAGTTTTTCTTTCAATGAGTCAACATTTGCTCAGGTACAGGCTTGCAAGGTTTTAAACTCCTGTGGTGGTGTCTGTGTATCAGAATGTTTAAAAAAAATTGAAGCACAGTGGACTTGCTTAATCAAGTCAAATCAGATTAACTTTCCCCATTTTGAAGTTCATGTATTTCTTAAACTTTCATGTGTGCTAACTGCTGGCTATAAAAGGAGTTTGCAGCTGGATACAAAATCTAATTTGATAACAGGTTTCTGTCTGGATCTTCATGGATAATAAGCCAGAAGCTGAAATTCTATGCACGTTGGAAGTTCCATGGAACAAAGTCAAATTTACTTTCTTTTTGAAATCAACAAGATCACGTGGGCTTAGAACCCCCCACAAGCAAGGACTGGTAGGTACAGCACAAAATAGCATGTGTCAGCAAGATGAAAATAAAGCACCCATACTGTTTTTAGGTAGAGTAATAAGTGTCAACAAACTAGAAAGTGAACTATTACAAAGGTCTTGCATGACAAATATATATATATATATATATATATATATATATATATAATAAAAAGAATGTTCATATAAGTGTCAATAGGCGATCTGAGTGAGTTACAGAATAGCACCTCATAGTGCTAGGTTCCATGAGATTTCATTTAACTGCCTGAACTTGACCAGGACGCCAAGAACGACAGATTGCTCAACAATTATGCCTTTTGATATACTCATCATATTGTTCAATTTACTAAACAAAATTACTTAATTACTAGCTGATAAAACAGAACATGGGGAGTCTATCAAATGCTTTTGAATAGCAATGAAAGTTTACTTAAAATTATATTTTCATTAATTCAAGTAAGGTTCTGAAACAAAATGTTTCAGTGTACAATGTTTATCTTCAGTATTCCAGCTACTCTGAATTTTTACTCAGGTTTGGATTTCTTTCCTTGGATATGTGGTGGACTTGCACATGTTCAAACCCAGTTATAATAAACTCCTGAATTTCCCAATGTACATCTTACTCTATTTCATGGAGACATTTTAAAATAGTTTCTCAATGAGAATGACAAAACACTCATCTAAAAAGAAACCATCTGGCCTACTTTTAAAAATCACTATGTATTTCTTCCTTATACAGCCATCCCATTTCTCCTCTCACATGGCTTTTTATTTTCCTTTCAGCAACTCTGTATCATTACACCCTCATTCAGTTGCCTTGCACTATTCTTCCTTTAGTCTGTCAACAAAGAACCCCAATGAGTTGTCCTTGGGCTCCTCTTTCCAACCAGCCTGGTCCCTTAGGACTGCAGTGGTATGAACAAACATAGTAGTTACTTGGAGTCTACTGATGCCTCTCCTCTTGCATATTGAAGAAATTCTGGCTGTATTTGCACGAACAAATCTGAATCATTATTAGTACAAATGACTGGTTAAAGGAACCAACTTAAGCAAAACCCACTGTCCTGCTCAGCTAAAAAAAGAATGTTTGAAAAACAGTACAAATTCCACTTTCACTAATCAAGAGGCCTATTATAAATTAAGTTGAAAATAAAGTTTTAACTGAATCTTCAAAGTCTTTTCAATCCCCAAGTTACTCAAAACTAGACTTATAGGTTCCAAATGAAAACAAGTACATGCCCAGTAAATGTTTTGATTTTTTCAGTTAAATAGTGATCCAAAAGGGATCACAACATACAACTTATTCAGTTTCACATACAACTTACGCATTTGCGTTAGGATCTTATGCAATACTCCTAAAGTGATTCAAAAGTACTCATACTGATGTCAACATCAATAACTTTGCATCAAATATGCATGAGTAGTCAGCAGGAGTTTAGTCAGCATTGCAGATATGATGCCAAGTGGGTCAAAAAACATGGCCTGCTTACGTCCATTTGCCAGAATAATAAAATATGCCAATTTGCTTCAAAAATGCATTCTCAAAAAGTTCAGTGAATTACAAATGAAGCTACTGAGGCTGTCATCTCAATTAAAGCACCTTAATAATTTTTATGGCAGTAGGCCTTTAAAATCAATAAATGCCTGTTTGCCTTTGCTTCCTTCATTATCCTATCTAAAGTGGTGGAACCAATACATTAATTCTAATTCTGAAGACTTCTATCAACAACAACTAAAGGCCTATCACTCCATTAAAAATCTCCATCCATTCTTCCTTGTCCTCATCAAAGTATGAAATTTCCTTCTTGAAAATCTACATGATGCTTTCCCCCCTTCTTCACATTCCTCTTCAAAACCATCTTTTTTGTAAGATTTTATTCTTTTAATCTTCATTTCCAATTGTAACCAAGCTATGTATATGCTTATAACTAGACTTGTCACATTCATGTATTCTTATTTTGCACAAGTGTACATAGTACTGTCTATACTTAATAATCCCAAACAGATCCATGGAGCCTCCTGTTTTCCTGTTCTCCTTTTTAAATCTTGCTAACCTTACCAATAGTAAGAGCTCTCTCTCACACCCCTTTTTAAACCTCTGAAACTTTTTGACAACCTTTTTCTTTCCAAACCTCTTCCTGGCTCGGGAATCTCTGCAGCAGTGCTTCAGAAAGCCAGGTCCTTTTTTTTTTTCATCCTTTCCGAATGAGTTATGAAACCCTCTCCTTTTGTTTCGTGGAAACCGTCTCTTTAAGATTTCAGCCTGAAACTGATCACTGCCCCATAGACAACAACAAAAACACTATCAAATTTTGTGTTTATACACTTGCAGTGAGTTTTGCAGGCTCCCATTTTTCTGCTTCTAGAATGCTATCCTCCTTCATGCTTAACACTGTGGCTTGAAATTGGGCACCACAACTTAGACAACAACCAAAAATACAGTAAAATGTTGAAGGATCTAACAAAACGTTCTCATGAGTTATGGCTGCAACAGACAGGGAAACATTATCTTTTATTAGTATACATTTATATCCTGGTTTACATCACAAGATCCCAGGGCACAGGCAAGAATATAAAACAAATTAAACAATTCATAACAATTTAAAATCATTTAAGATACAGTCCAAAATTCAACTGCTAGTCCTAACCAAAGTAGACTAATTGAAACCAAATTCTGTCAAAATTGCAGGCATGTAACATAATGCCCTCAAGAGATACAGCAGCTACAAACACACAGACATTCTCTTTTATAATTATAGAGTACAATCTCCTTGGGAGTAAGGGTTTTTCTTTTTCATGCAAATTATAATTTTAGGTGCCATGTATGCTCACAAGTCCACAGACCTTTCCAAAGAAATGACTATTCTAACACACCAAATACAAGGAATGCAGTGTACAAGGTCTGTACATGCAAATTTAGAATGAACAGTGAAGATGTCACCTTCTGTAACTATAGAATGCCTTTGATTTCCTTCCTAGGAAAGAAATAATTCTGTTATCTCAAAGTCTGAGTGAGGTACTGAAAAGAACAACCTTGAGAGATGCTTTTCTACTCCTGATATTTTTCTACTCCTGATCTCGTCTCCTTCCCTGTGAAACTCATGTGCTGAAGTTGAAGGATGACCTACATCTATCACTTTAAAGTTTCTTTTGAATCATACCTTCTATTTTTGTGGATTTGAAACACAAATAAAGCCTTTGTAAGAAGCTAATTACACAATAAGAAATAAAAACAATCATGGAGTAAAATCTTCTTTCCTGTGCAAGCATTATCTACTTCCAAACTACCACTAATAAAACCTACAAACTGCATTTTTTGACAGACAATGATGGAGAAATAATTACCTCCTATGTAATTACCACTGCCCACTTCAAACTAGAGATGCATAGGTTGATCAGGCCCTTTTTAATTGCTCTTTCTCACACTGGGAACAGTAAGAAAATTCCATCAATTTCTGAATAAGCCCATTTTAAACCAAATTAAATTTAAACTGTCATTTAAGATTCCACTTTGCACTAATTTTATTAGATTGTTTTATTCTTAAATTTTATAATTCTTGTCTTTGAGACATTGGTGAAAAGTATATGAAAATTCGTAAGAAAAAAACAAAACAAACCCCCCCCACAAATAAGTGATTCTGCCTAATACAAAAGCAGAGATAATGGAATAATAGAAAACAAGGGAAATCAAGTCACTCACTAAAAATGTAATTATTCTAAAGCAATCACCTGGTTTCATAGTGACTTAAACAGAGAAAATGAGTAATTTCAGAATGAAAGAAAAATCGCTTTCCCCCTTATTTCAGCAAGTGTAAACACTCACCTATGTAGACCCTCCTGCTGTATCTCTGCATCAATAGCAGCACAAATACATGCAGTGGAATAAGGTTGATGATGAAAACATAACCGCCCCATGCAGAAACCTGTGTGAAATAAATACAGCACAGTACAATGTTACTTTGTAAGTAGTTAAAACATTTAGGCTGATCAACAAGAACTACCAGATGTGTCCCAAACCAAAATGAAAAATCCACAGAACAGCAGTCAGGAAGAATAGGTAGCATGCAAAATACTTCTGTATGAAAGTGTGAATATTATATAAACACGATACATTTCCAACCTGCTATCTTCTGAACAAAATATAAGTCATTTTATTGTGCCAAGTTTATAGTACTTTACGGATTTACTCCTCCAATCCTCAGTCTCTGAGCTATTATCAGTTATCTTGAAGGAAAAAAAATGGAAGGCAGTGGGAATATCAGGTGTTTAAATTAGGGAAAGGGGAGACAGAAACGTATTCTACTAGTTTAACTGCCATTTGAGCTCCTCCACTCCCTCAATTGTCTTCAATCCAGCTATTCACTATGAGAATAACTATGTAATGGTAAGAACTGATGCCTGGAGTTTGCTTCCTTCCCTGCCTCCTTTTCCTTCTGTGGCTTGAAGATAACAAACCTGTAGGCAAGAACTGTCTTATTTTTTAAAAAATCTTTGTATAGTACCTAGGAAAAAAACCATACACTGCATAAACTTAATTCAGTTTACTTGACTGGATAAAGGACCTGTCTTCCATGGCTGAAAAATCTGCACACAGCCAGCTCTTTGTCACTATGTGTTGTATTTTAGGGGCTAGAGGAACTCCCATGGGAAGGAGAGGATAGGGAAATCTGCTTCCAGTCCTGCTGTATGCACCTAAATTTAGATCAAACTCATTACAATTAAGTGGATGCAATGTATTAAATAATTTATTAAAATTCTATGCATTCTCAGCTTTCCTCTCAAATAAAAAAAATATTTCTGACAATCTTAGGCTGAAAGAACTCAGGAAAGTTATCTCTATAGCAAATACACCAAGAATGAACAGCTTTGCAGAGAAGTAACCACCACACTAAACATATCAGTGACTTTGTCACATGTGGCAACTGAGATAAGCCTATCTTCCAGATAAAGCAACTTTAAGTTCAACAAAGAAACATTTTCAACTTGATCACTTACCACCCTCTCAAAGTGCTTGTGAAAAGACTGAAAACTATTTCTTCGGGATAAAAAGGTAGTTAACGTTCCTTTCAGAAACACTGCTGGGAAGAAGGTCTGGAACTTCCTAACACTGAGCCTTTCACTTTAGTGAATCAATAAAATCTAATCATCAAATCAACCAAAGTCTAGAAACACCAAAACAAATGTACACTCACTATCAAGCAGTAATGGTTTTAAGCATCTCTGAAACTGATCAGAAAATCTCCAGCCGTTCCAGGAAAGGAGTGCTCTTTGCAGAAATTCAATACCCCACTTAAAGACACTTCGGAAATTTATCATTTCTCTCAAATTGCAGAGATTTGGTTTCAAAATCCTCAGCTGATATTAGATCCCAAGAAGGGAAACGAAGGTCTACATTTATTTAGATAAGGTACATGTTCTTCATTCACATTACCTACGTTATGTGCTCAGTACGTTTAGTGAAGAAGAATACACAAACTCAAAACAACAATCACAGAAGCCTGATACAAATGCCTATCAACTCTCTAAACTGAAGACATTTTTCATCAAGACTAGGCCTGGACAATCTGGAGTGCTCAGCCTAATTTCAACAGCCCTGTGTAGGAGGTAAGTTCAAACACCTGGCAAAAGTAATCTGCGCATTCCAGGCAGTCTGTTGTGTAGGGGGAAAGATGAGGAGAGAAAGAGGATGAATCCATCTACTTTTGGCTTCCTGGCCCTGACCACTGCCAAGAAATGCAACTCCCAGCAAAAAATGGTTCCACAACCCCACAACAAACAAGTCTTTGAAGCCTAACACAGAAAACAATTTCAAGCCACAAGGGTTCACAGCAGAAGATACATGAAGTCGCATTTTCAAACAAGTGCAAACATACTTGTTTCAATTTTGCTCCAATATAAAATATGCTACGAATAAAAGCAACCGCAATACTAAAACATCAGTGACTTCATTGCATATGGTAACAAAGATAAACAATGATTCAATGAAGAACAAGATTTAGCACATCAAATGGGCATTTCCAAAACAGAATTATGTAGCTCTGAGGTATTACTTACCATATAGAAATAGGACAAGCAGCAGCATATGGTCCAGAAGACTGATCCAGTTTTCACAGACTTCACCTAAAAGAGTTATTTGAGTTTTATCAACAGTAATAAAAAAACAAATACGTATTAAAATAGTAACACACTACTACCAAGAGCAAAAGCCAAACTCTATAATACCCACTGCTTTTCACTGTGGCATTCACTTCTTAGATTACTCACACAGACTTCCAAAAAACAAACACAGCCATACTGACCATATGAAAAATTAAAATTCTACATTAATGTAATGCTTTTATTCGGTCAACCTCAAAAGCACAAAAGTGTATATGCTTGTAAGACCTGCAGAAGTCTACATAGGCAAGATGTTAACAAAAAAGAAATTTGGAAGGAACAGAGAAGGCTGCTGCAGTCAGAATCTTAATATGAAACAGGTGAGGAGGGAGGCTGTACATATTCAAAGTGAGCTCTACCAGCTTTCTACTGTTTAGGTGTGCCTAGAACTGCTGAGAACAAGTAAGCAACAAATTGGTCTATCTCCTTTTTTTTTTAAATACAAGCGCTTCACATTTTCATTCGGTTCATGCTATTCCCGTATGTAGGAAATGCTAAGTTTATATCTAGCAGAAGGCTGTGGGATTCTTTACTGACAGAGAGCCATTTCCCCATGTGACAATTCAATTTTTTATTTGGAAAGGCAAAGTAATTAGCTGTACCACCAAGAATACCAATCACTTGAATTAGTTCTACAGAAGTTGACTTTTAGAGAAGAAGTAAGTATCTAAAGGCATCTAGAGACTGAAATCAAATTCATGGAAAATCTCAAGCATATCTAAAATAGCAAAGGCAGTACTTGAAAAGTATTAAACTACTTACCCACAAGTAGTATGTGAACTGCAGTGCAAAAATAGCTATCCCTTCATTGTCAAAAGATCCTGCAACTGATCGTGATATGTAACCTGGTACTATAGCAATAAAACAGGCAGCTAGAAGCCCTGCTCCTTGGTTCCACAGTTCTCTGGTAAGCAGGAAAGTAGAAATTGATGTAAGGCCGCTAAAAACTGGTGCAAGAAACACACATACATCTCTTATGTGGACAGTAATGTTAAGCATATTTAAAATCCAATGTATAAGGCCTGCTGTCACCATCAGCCCTGGGTATACCTAAGAAAGATAGGGAAAAATATTTCATTACATGGCAGATGAAAATTGTGATTTTTATCTATCTTAAATCAACGTTAAAAAAAAGTATATTGAAGCAGTAACCTATTCAGAAGAAACTGTTATTTCTACAGACCATCTAAAATCAAACTATTAACACCACCAGACATCCTGTTCAGTGCCTGAAGCACAATATTTTTCATATCATAAAACAAGAACTGTATCATATCTGTATCTGCAAGAACTGAATCATATCATAAAGCAAGAACTTAAAGGAACTGTATACCCTCTGGATTTCAATGAAGGCTCGAGTATCACCTTAGTCAATCCAGACTGAAACACAGAAGAAGTTTTATAAATAAGCAAGCAGATTCTCTTCTGTGTGAAGACTGTCACACACCTTTCCCCATGTCTGCACAGGTCCACTTGCATTTAAAAATGCAACTGGACATAAAGCTGATGTAGAAAGGTGTTGGCAAAATCATACAAGCCACTAGTCTGAACATCTGGGATGGTGAACTCAAGCTGGCTAAGTGGAAGCAGTATGAAGAAAAGATGGAGCAAAATTAAAGAGAGTGGCAACAGAAGAAACAGACACTGCCTTGGAAGAGTAAAATGACCTGCTCTGTGGGAAGGGATAATTAATGTAACACTTAAAACCGCATAACTTGAGGGTAGATTCCTACTACTAATGCTTTATACATATACTTTCATTCACATCTTCTTCCAGACAAGATAACCAAAACAGTGATATCTCTGAAACCCAACTTTAAATGTTTTAAAAATTTGAAAGGCTGTCAAAATATGTATTATTCATTTCTTTACTACATTTCATTTTCTGAAACCAAGCAGCAATATTAAATTGATGGTTATACATGCTCAAAGTGCTACTAATGGCAAAAGGTTACTGTGCAGCTTAATATATGGAAAATACGACTCTAAGTACAGACTGATAGCAGGTTCTACCAAAAGTCCCAAAATTACTAAGTGAAATGATATCACACAGTACTGCTGCTGTTCCTGAAATTGGTAGAGCTGGTAACTGATCATACAGTAGTTCAAATTAAAACAGCAAAATTTTCCTCTTTTTACAAAGAGGAAATTATTGACTCCATTAAGTGCTTTATTAATAAAATATGTAAGAATATATTTTATTGACTTGTAGCTTGTAAATTCACTCCAAAAACTTGTCTTACATTCAAAGCAATTAACCAGCTTCAAGGGACATCTACAGGCATTCCAGAGGGCTCACACCAGTTTCCACATTACAATAACCATACTTATATGCTGCTACAAATGTTATCATAGGAAACAAAGTTTTTTTTCTCCAAAGAACATCTTATTTGTGTGTACAAAAGCTTTTAAACTACACAGAAATTTAACAGTTAATTTTGTCATCATAACCCACTCTGAAAAGCACTATCTTTTGTTTTTAAAAGTGGTTTCCAGTTCTGAAATTCATCTGTTTATTCTGAACTGTACCGTTTCTCCTTAATTTTTTCTCACAAGTGGAATGAATCAATCAATTCATTGCTACCTTACCTACTTTTTCCCTATTCCCCTATATCTAATATCAAATAAACACGCTAACAGACATCCCCTGTTTTTCCGAACAGGGGACTTTTTTTCCACTTCAGATATTTATATTTTATTTAAGAACTTCTAACCCACTTTATAAAGTGAAATATCAGAATGGTATATGGTCAGTTAAATCACCTTAAAACAATGTAGAACACTGAAAATTCAAATACCTTAAAATAACTCAAAACAAAACCTACACAGTGACAGACCAAAAACCAAACCAAGATTACACTGAAGTACAAATCCTATCAAACTCATTTGAAAACCGATTCACTATGTATAGTCACAGGTGACTGAGCATTCAAAGTAAATGCAGGATTACTTGCATTAGGCATTTCATTCTTTCAAAGAGAAAAGTAGAGAGGTTAATTAAAAAAAAGAGTAGGGAGACTATTACATTATACCTTACAACTGCCCCAGACCTACAGTATTAAAGACTTCTTAAAGCAGGGGCCATTACTATGCAAACATTCATCACTTCATCTGCTTTTACTTTTACTGCTTTTAATAGTGAAAAGTGCTCTAGATACCAAAGCTGAAATGTGGTATCACATTTCTCTGTACTGAGAGGTCCCTAGGTAGTGAAATGTAGTTTTTTATATCTCGGTTGTCTGTACCAAGAAACCAAGGATGGTAGTAAAACTCTTGATAATTAAAAGTCTGGGCTTGGAGGGATTCCTTATACCAAGGCTTGACCCTGTTACCATGGTATTCTGTGCCAAGGAGTTCTTCAGGTACTGAAGCTAGATTTTGGCACTGAGATTTTATATGCCAAAAGGTAGCTCAGAATACCTTGGCTGGAGCTTGATATTGAATCTTAATGGAAGTCTCATGGTTTTGGCCTCAATCAGTATCACTACACGAACTGATCATCTGTAAATCCAGCAAAGAGCTGGACTCCCAGAGCAGTATGGCCTAACAGCCAAAGCTCACACCTTCAGTCCTTTGAAATGGATGACAATTATTCCATGTTTAAGGTTAGAGAAGCAACTGTGGTAGGTAAGTCACATCTCACACTTGAGGGTCTGGAACAGCATCCAAGGAAGCTATATGCATCTGAGGCCATATTTTCATAGGCTTGAACAACACCAAGGTAAGAAAAGAAAATCTCTCTCTTTTAAATTCTTGCTAAAGCACTGGGGTTAGCACTGAAGTTCTTAGTGCTGTGGAATGAAATGAGGGAAGATTGGGACTGCATCCCTTAATATGTGCCCACTGAAGGTGGGACTTGGGCTCCTTCCAGCTAACTATTATGCATACACAGAACAAATATGAACACAGAAAGAATAAAAAAACACAGTTCTGTTTCCTCCACTTTAGAGGAGACTGGCACTGCCTCCTCTACAGAAGTCAGAAATACTCTGAGCTCTACATGCTCTACGTTCAAATAATGTAACAAACAAGACAAAACAAAAAAGTGGCCACTTTGCTCTTCCTCAATACTGCCTCAGAACTCCTCCTTCGTTTAGCTTTGTTCCAAAGCCTCTCCTATCTAGACTTCAGACAGTGCTTCAGACAGAGGGAACATACCTGATCTACCTGTTTGCCATATTGAAGAGACTCTCCCAAGACACCTTACTGATATAACAAATTATATATAACACAAAACTTGGCATGCATGCTGCATATACTATACATAGGGGGTTATTCAAACAGCTCTGCAGTCAGGAGTGATACTATTCTGCAATACTTCATAAGAATTTACTGTTCTCATTGCTCAGTCTTCACTCTGACTGCAAACGACTTCAACTGTAGAAATCATGTAATTGGTGGGAAATTGGTTAGTTTGCACGATATAAGCCACCTTCTTAAATAGTCTAAATAATTTACAGCTCATATTGTGCCAGCTTTTTCCTTTGTGTACCCTTCCCTGCTACATTTACAAACTGGTCATAATTCTATATTGAGATTAAAGTCCATATCTTCACACATTTTTCAAGTGTAATTTTAAGTCAATTCATTTTTTCAGAGACAATTGTTATGTCAGAAGTGTAAATAAAGGCCTGATTGAAACAAAAAATGTTAACAGTTCCAGTCAAATTGAAGCATACTGAATGGAAGCAGGCTACTTTAATAGTGTTCATTTAGGTTTTTTTAAATACATAAATGAGTGTTTCCGGTACTTACAGTTCCACCTACTATTCTTCCAAGTGGATACCATGCTCTTTCATCAAACCAGTTTAAGAATTCATAAAATCCATGTGATGCAAGATGATGTGTTGATCTATAATTAAACCTGCAAAAATATATCAGCTTTAATAGGTCCTCTTTAAGTAATTAAAATTTACTTAACTTCAAATAAACACAAGTCATTTGTCAAACAGCTTTTCCAATATAGAGATAATGTCTATCTGGAATGTTAGAAAGCCTGAAATCTCTAAATTGAAATTGTAAAAAAAAATACATGTTTGCATGACTGATTTGAAACCTAATAAAATTTCAAATTCAAATTGGGTCCTTCAAACTATTACCTACCAATACAAAAGAAGAAGAGGTAATGTAACGACAATATCAAACAATTTGGGTAAGAGAAGCAATCCTCTCTCTTTTCAAGATTTAGTAATTTGGGTCTGACAGTCACTGAACAGTTTATCTGGTCAGTGACATATAATATTCTCTTCAGATACATTCAGATTTGTAGCAATTCTTATTTTTTACTGCTGAGTTTTGGGAAAGACAGCAATCTTGTCATGTCTTAGCAACTTTTTTACCTCTGCAACAAATGTGGGATGCTGTGTGACACTCTGCAGTAATCCAAACAAAGCAAGATTCAAAAAACACATGAGCCACTATGTTTTAATTGTGTGTATATGAGAAACTTATTTTTCAAATACCAGCTTAATTTCTTGTGTTAAGTGTGGCTGCTGTTATTGTGTAACAACTTTCAAATGTAGAACATTTTTGAACAAACTAGATATGTATTTTTAATATTTTCTGTACTTAATCAAATCTACATAAAAACAGTATGAAGCTTGGGGCTACTGGTCAGTTTTTAAAGTAAGTGTAAAGGAGATCTACTATCAAAACCCCATTTACAATAGACTTCAGCTGATGTAGGATTAAGACTAAAGTTACAGGTTACAGAGGCTGTGGTCTCCAAAGAAAATTCTGTGCAGGCTTCAAACGGGGAATACAAATACTACCACAAATTGCACAAATAAATATTATGTATCACTTGCAGAATCGACGATATCACTCATAGAAAGGGAGGACGCAGCTCTGCATGTGGAGAAGCTGTGCATGTGCCTCCACCCCATTCTCCCTTTCCTATTCATGTGCCTTATGCCCAGGAATGTGGAGGAAGGCTGGCATGGACACCTGGGCAAAAGACAAGGGAATGGAGAGGAGAACTGGGAGGAAAGGCAAAGCAAGCATATTGCAAACAATGAAATTTGGTCAAAGGTCAAACCCACAAGTATGGAGAGAGGACTGCAATTAAAAAACAACATCAAAAATTATCCTCATTTTGAAATTCTGGCCTACTTCTACCTCAGATGTTGTTACAGACTTTACAGTGAATTTTAAAACACCACAGAGGAAATAATGAAACAGTAGAGTTAAACAACACAACTCTTTCATCAAGAAAATGAGGCATATTCTGAAAGTCAAATTAAATAACAGCAGGCAAAAGTTCAAAATAGCACTGTCAGTTTGCTAAAACTGTCTGTCTGTCTGTCTGTCTTTCTTTCTTAAAG
The DNA here is from genome assembly GCA_948474755.1 of Ctenosaura bakeri. NCBI lineage: Eukaryota > Metazoa > Chordata > Lepidosauria > Squamata > Iguanidae > Ctenosaura > Ctenosaura bakeri. Next base: position 415,318 of record CAOLHI010000525.1, read on the forward strand.
TGATATCTTTCTTTGCATTGACACCTACACCAACGGAATGTGGCGTATTTCTGACACAATGATCTATGTAATAGGGTTGTCTGTATTCTGTGGAATTTAGTCTTCCTATATATCGAAGTTTATAACCACCAATTTAGTGTAATTGAGGCTTGGCTGTTACAGTTTAATGTTCTTGAAGAAATATAATATTGCAAGATGGCTAAAAAAGAATTGAAAAGAATTGTAATAAATAATTGTCTTTTCTTTAGAGTTGTAATTCAATCCTCATGTCTGGCCCAGAGGACAACTTTTTCCAGGTTTATGGTTGAAAAATATTCCCATAGAATAGACTGCTGTCATTGTCCTTTTGCTAGCTACAAAATTTGAAGGGTGGCTATCCGGCAGTTTTTGTCAACTGCATCTAAGCCTACAATAACACATCTAGGAAGCCCATGAATGTAGGGCATGAATAATTATTCAAGTTCCTAAAAAGCAACAACACAAACTAACTGCAATGAGGACTCCGAGAAAAATGGCAATGTGTTGTCTGGTTACACGAACTGATGGAAAGTATCAAATCAGCATAGTGAAACATATAAAATGGAAAAAGAATATAGATGTGTCTTGGGTCATTCACACTATACAGGAGTGATGTAATACAGTCACCTTCCCCTGAAAAATACCCATTCATTTAAAATGATATAATTTCATTTTATGTTTCAATAATTTATTGTTTGTGGTAGATACACAGAAATTTAAACTGTGAAAGATGTTGCTCTAAGTCTTTCCCTCAATTGTTCTAGAAAACATCTGCATGCAACCACAATGAATCCCACTTTTCATATCATCAGCGTCTTTGAGGTGACCCCATTTATCTCCTTTTATTATGTTCCAGTTCACTCAGAACCCTTGTGAAAGTTGAAAAATCACAAATAACTCCCCCCTGCAATCCCATTCCCTTCTGGATTCCCCCCTCCCATTCTCTCTTGCCTTTTGTCCTGGCATGTCAGCCTTCCTTCTCTGCACCAGGGCCAAAGGCAAGGGAATGGGGGGGCTACAGAGAAGAGAAGGAAGGTGCATAAATTCCTCCCTCCCATTCCCCTGCCTCAACATGTGTTCTCAGCGCTGGGGCCAAAGGCAAAGGAATGGGAGGGAGGGTCTGGAGGGGAGAAAGAAGGCACACATGTGCCTCCTTCCCTTGCTTTGCCTTTTACCTGGGTGTGCTTGACTTCTTTCTTCACATTTGGCAAAATGCAAGGGAAAGGGAGCAAGAGAAGGGGGAAGGGATGTGTGCACCTTGCAAATAATCAAATTCAATATTTTCCACATAATGTCTAAGAACTTCAGCAAGAAATGAAAGAGTTTTGAATAAAAGAATAAGATACCAGAGAAAGTGTGTTCTCCCCTAGATCAACAATTTAAACTTTAAAGGAAACTTGCTTCCATGCACATAGAAGTCAGATCAAAATGGGGATATTCATCCACAAGAGTGACACATATATTGATCTATCATGCAAAAATGTTCCCCACTGCTAACAAGCTTCACATGAAGAATCAAAGGAAACCACAGTGCATGAAGCAGAAGAGCAAAGGTTGCTTTTTCACTCACAACCACATCAGCTGCATTGTTTCTCCTCTGAACCTGACCGTTTTAAACATACTGCTGTATTTAGACCATGTTTTACCACATTCAAGCTTTCTGCCATCCACCTCAGAAACCAACTGCTTCCAGTTTCAGATAATCATGGGTTACTGTTACATTTAAATCTTAAGCTGTTACTCTTAACTATGATTCAGCAAAATAAGCTAGTCTCAAACAGTAGTTTATGAAGTTGGTTTATTTTAAGCAAGCCATTATTAACTAACCACTGTTGTGCTTGGAAGTCCTGAGAAACTCCAGTTAGCACAAATGGAAACAAAAGCTTCTGAATTCTTCCTTGTGTCTATCCAAGAAAGGGAGCCTCCAACCTAAGGACATGTATGCTGTGCTCACCCCATCACATCCAAACACACAACAATGATAAATTATGGTATATCATCACATCCAAACACACAAGAATATCTTTAATATGACAACAAAGAACTATTTATTATAAAACATACACATGTATATTAGGTAAGTTGACTGACATTCATTCACTTCCCTTTACAAATAAAGGAAAAAAAAGAAGAGAAACTAAATTTCAACTAGGTAGCAGCTAACACGTGGGGGTGGGGGCAGGAGAGGAATGAGAAATCCACAAAGGCACCTGTGAGCAGTTGAGACATACCAGCTTCACTGAGCAATAATAATTACAGTTATAAACATAAACTATCAGTCATGAGTGGGAAAAGGTTAACATTTTACCATCTCTACACTGGAAGTATTTATCCACTTATATCATACCCTGGGGCATACAAGCAAGTTATCCCTGTCCAGGAAAGGTTGAAAGTGACCCCAAACTGAAACAGAGCCACAGAGTCAAACTAGACTTTCAGTGACCATAACATAAACATAATATGAACACAAGAATAATTCAAAGGTACACACCTGCTCCTATGGGGAGAAACATCCCATATAGTACATGAAACTTCCCAATTCTCAAACCTGAGAACTCCCAATCCACTATCTTACTGGGATTCAGCAACTGTACAGTCCCAGCTGATTCTGTCAGCAAGGAGAAACAGCACCCACACCAAAAGTACTAATGATCTTGCCCTTGGCTTCATGTAGATATTAAACTGTATGGAAAATAGGATCAAGTCTTATGGAACCCCAGAGCTTAATAACCATGACTTGTAACGGATGTCTATCAATGCCACCCTCTTGAACCAGCCTCTCAGATAAGAACAGAAACACTGAAACACAGTCTTTCCTACTTACATCCCATGACTGATGGTGCCAAAAGCTACCATGTGATCCAGCAAGATTAACCAGGTAGCACTTCCCTGTCTTTGGTCAGAACAACTAGGGCTGTTTCTGCATCACACCCAAGGCTGAAACCACTGAAATGGTTTCAAGCTAATCTGTTCCTTCTTGGAACATGCTTGAGCAGATGCACCCAAAGACAATATTAGCAACAGACTGGCAATTCTCACATACCTTTGGGTCCAGGGTCACGCTCTTCAGGAAGGGTCACGCTCTTCAGGAAGGGGCACTACAGTCTCCTCAAGGGTAGCAGGACTTTCCCCTCACAGGCTGAGATATTTACCACCCCTGGACCCAATCAACTAACCAATCCTACTCTACTAGACCTTATCTGCCAAGATGAGCGAGGGTCAGGTTTATGTGGCCAGACAGACTGATTTGAGAGTTTTGCCCATATCACTAAGCTTCAGCACGTGAAACTGATCCTCCCCAAAACTGACTAGACAATCCACTGGACACTTCCACAAGCTTTGTTGTAAGTCTAGTGTCACGTTCTGAGGTCTTATGTGCCTGGCAAATTTTTCACAACAATCCTAATCCCAAGAGGATACTCAACACTTGGGACAACTTCACCAGGCAACAATTTGAAAATATACCAGGAGCATAAGATTTTGTAAACCAACCTCACTAATGCATAACAGGCACAAAATTACTACATTTCCTCTAGCATAATGAACACAAGATAAAAAAATGACTTTCATTTACTGAGATAATATATAGATGCTTATAAAGATGCTGATCTGACATTAACTTTTTTTTTAACGGCCAACTCAAAATTCTATTCATCATCAACAAAGGGGTCGTCCTGATATGAGAGAGGGAGAGAAGGAATGCAAAGTATTAGTAAGATTATGGAACTGATTAAAACAATTGTGTTAACAAGGTAAAGCTAAATTCCATTCACACACATGGTAAGGATGTAATTCTTCACTAATTTCCCTCTTGAAGGAAGTAACCAGTGATTTTAGCAATTTCCTGCCCACTGCCAAGAAAGTCTTCAGAAACTACACAGTTTTTGAAGACTATGCATATGTCAAGACTTTTCTGTTCAAAATTTGCACAGAAAATAGCCCTTTATGTGTGGGAAAATTACTTCTGCATAGAAAAGGCTATTTTCTGTGCAAAACCACAAAGCATGGATTTTTGCAGAATAATTGCTGAACTGCAAAGATTCTTGCCAGTCCAGGATTTGTCTTGTCAGGGTTTAATACTCAAGAAACATGTTTTTGGACCATTTTTCAGTCTTCACATTGTTTTCTCTCTCTTTCTCTCTCACACACAAATCAATTATAAGGCTTAAAGTACCTTATCATAAGGGTAAAGAAACCTGGCTTAAAAAGCAAAGGTGGCTGCTCTTTTGTTTTCATTCTGCAAATGACTTTTGGCCATACTTTTTCAGATTGCTGTTGTGTGCCTTCAAGTCATTTCCGATTTATGGCAACCCTACCACAGGGTTTTCTTGGCAAGATTTGCTCAGAGGGGGTCTGCCTTTGCCTTCCTTTGAGGCTAAGAGAATGTGCCTAGCTCAAAGTCACTCAGTAGCTTTCCATGGCTGAGTAGGATTCAAACCCTGGTCTCCAGGGTTGTAGTCCAATGCCAACTGAAAACCTCTGGGCACGCTCAGGTGTCAATATTTAACTGTGCATAACCTAAACGAACTTGGGAGATGTCCTATGATAGACTAAAAGCCCAAGAGTTGCTTTGTAACTGTTTAAGTACACATACAGAAACAATTGTAATGCTTCATGTACCGGTACATATTTTCACTGTACTTGAGAAACAGACCTATGCAAATTATATATGTTCTAGTATATACCTGCACTTTTTTAAAAAAGCAGGAATTAATACAGACTTTTTTAACCAGAACTGAACTGAAGGAGAGGCAGAGAGAAAGGGAGAGAGAGAGAGAAAGAAAGAGAGAGAAACTACCAGAAATTCGAAATTCCAAAAGGTTTTCCTTATCAAGGGTCTACAATCCTATGCTTGACTTCCTAGGAGTAAACATCTAACAAAACAAAGTACTTACACTTGCATAAACACAATGATTATTCAGCTTTTTTTTTTTTTTAAAGTGCTTTCCCTTGCTAAAATTTGTACAGATTAACTCCAGTCCACTGGTAAGGCAAACTCTCCCATACAATTACCTTTCCTGCCAGTAACTACAACCTCTAAGCACAGGTCTGGGGGAGGGGTGAGGAAAAAGATACACTGCAGATATCCCACTAATCTCAAGGTGACTGAAGAGCAATGCATGAAAATTAACCACACATATCACTGCAGACCCCAGAACCTTACAGGGAATGGTCACTGAGCCAGGAGCATACCCCCAGCAAAGTAAAAAGAACACATCCTCAGATAGGATTGTTATTATCACAAAGTTAGCACCTACTTGCTTCTCTTAACTCATCTGATAGCAGATAAGACAATTTCTTTTAAAACTTATTTTTTCACTATTGTATCTGTGTAAAATTTCATGGACTGAGAGTCATTAGCAAGTGTACAAGAGCAATTACATTTACACAGAATTTTGGCTGCTGCTAAATGAGTATTTGACTCAGTGATTACCTCAACAACCTGTTATCAGATAGGAAAACTGGTCACAAATTGCAAAAAATGCCATCAACAGCATGACCTTTGATAAAAGTAATCCATGTGGATAAAAAAAATTAATGAAACTAAGGCAAATTAATGCCTGAAAGTAGTTTCACTCTCTCTGAAACAGACTCAATGTCAGTGTCTAGTCACAACAGTAAACCAGAATTCCAGAGAATCCTGTTTACTGTAAATGAGCTACCTGCCCCTAAAGAGCTCAAAACAACCAAGGACAAATGCTAGTTTGTTTGGAACAAGTGAGGAATCCCAGTATATACAATACAATATGCAATGTCACTTAATGAGTGAACTGTTATTCTAAGAGGATGACCATGTAATTAATATTTGTTCTGAAATCCTAACCCACAAAGTGCCCAAATAGTAAGTATCAATAGTTGGGTAGCCCTTCTCCATAACAGGACTTTAAAGTATAAAAAAAAAAACAAATTCTAGAATCCTAAAGTGATTACAGAAATGTTTGTCTACATCACTAAAGGGATGTAAAAAAACAAAACAAACAACTTCTATTAGTGCAGAATGGTAGTGACAGAATTTTGACCAGTAACAAGTTTTGAAGAGGTTACTCCTCTGCCACCAGCTACATTGTTTGCTGGCCAATTTCCAGGGACAATTCAACATATTGATCACCACCTTTTTATTCTTAAAATGCTTAGAACTACACATAAAAGATAATTTCCCCCTCCACCAATGAAGATACCAGTCTCTGAAATTACACAGATGAGGTCATTCTGAGGTATAGTTCCTTTTCTATTATGCTTCTTAGTATGACACAATTCCTGCTTTGAGAAGTCAGGCTGTCCCCCAATCCTCAAATTAAGCCTGTATTTTTTCCCAGTAGAACTTTAATTTCACTGCTGTATAAGAGCTGTTTTTTATTTAGCTCTTGATCTTTCAAGTTCTAAATTATTAGTGTCACCACTGTTTCTTTCGTAACCAATATTGCTTTATCGGTCATTCTAAGCATGTTTTCCATTGAACTTGAGGCTTTTTAACCTGTTTTGTTGTTGTGTGCCTTCAAGTCATTTTCAATTTATGGCAACGCTAAGGCAAACCTATCAAGGGGTTTTCTGGGGGCTAAGAGTATGTCACATGCCCAAGGTCACCTAGTGGGTTTCCATCACTGGGGTGGGGGGAGCTGAGCCCTGTTCTCCAGAGTCTCAATCCAATACTCAAACTGCTACACCATGTCAGTTTCCTTTTTAAACCTGCATTCAGACGATATAGCGGTTTTTATCTGGACCACAATTTATCCCAGCAAAAGTAAGTGGCAAAGCTAGTATTTCAGTACTGCTTTAAGCAGGTGATACAGTGTTGGGATCTCATATTCAAACAGATCTCAGATTATTTATTTCAAACAAAAATTTACTCAAGGTGAATGATAAGAAAACCAAACTCATGGTTTTCAGCAAGTCTCAGCTGCAGGAAGCCTATGAACAACTGTCCCATTTGTTACCTGGGAACTATAATTTGATGGATTGGTAAATTACAAATAAATTTCTTGTCTCCTACTCTTTTAACACCATCAGCCTGTAAAAAATGAAATGACAAACCAGTTATCTCCTTCTTAGTTTTTTATTAGATATTTAATTATTAATTCTTGCTCATATTTATAATGTGCTACTACTGTCATTGTTTTAATACAGTATATTGTTTCAGTACATTGCACAGGTATATAGATATGATACTTTTTAATGCTGAAGCATCAGAGGTACCCCAACTAACTGTAAATGCTGTGCTGGTTAAAAAGGAATAGGGGGTGGGGGGCAAGGTATGAATCATGCTGGACACGCGCACTGCAGGGAGGACGGGGCCACCACTAAAGTACTGTAGAGCTGTAGAAGGTTCTGAACAGCTGCTGGACAGGCAGAAAAATAACACCTTTCTATGAGCCACAGAGACCACAAAAAAGAAAAAAAAAGAAAAAAGAAAGAAAAAAAAGTACTACAGTTGCCATAACAATCATCACAACGAAAAATTCTATAATGGCAGTTAAGAATTATCTTTACATTGTGAACATTCAAAAAAATCATAACGCTTACTAAAAGCCTTATGAAAAGACTTATCAAAAGTTAACTTAAAATACATAACTACTAAGACTCATGTTCTAGCAACCACATTTACTAAAACAGGGAGGGAAAACAGACCAATACAATATAAGAAGTGTTCACTACCAGAATAATCATTTTCTGTGGAAAAGTATAATTATAACTGAGTAGTCTATAGATACAAATGGAAAATTCTGAAATTCTCTGGGCTTATTATTAGGATGTCCCACAGACTTGAGAAAGACTGGGTGATGCTATAGAATGAATGTAAGAAGCTCTATATCATCAAAGTTTATGACATGCAAACAAGGAAGGACTCTCTGACGATAGGCAAACATTAAAAGTGAAAGGCAAATTTAAAAGCCCTTCTTAGAGGCTATGTAATCTTAAAATTAGTAACATTAAACCACTATTAAATATACTGAACTGGGTGGTAGGAGGCTGAAGGTACTTGAAACAGTTTTGATATTCACCAGAAACTCACAGTTATGTAAGGTGTCCAACCCATTTTAACTGAGCTAGAAAAAGGTTGTAAAAAATTAAGACTGGATGCCTAAGAAGGATTTTTGTACCTAATAAACTAAAGAACTTTATAAATAATAAAAAGACATAAGGACGTACAATTGTATTTGTACATAGCATGCAGGCCAGCTCACAATGCCAGTTGTATAATAATTCACTTGTAGTTGTTCATTCAGCCCACATGTGGTCACAGAATTCAAAGAAAAATGCAACATGCCCTATGATACATCTAAAGAACACTGAGATTAACATGGTTATATTTGGTAAACTGCATCTTTTCCAAAAGTAAAGAACAAAAAGTAAAAACCCAAACTCCCCAGTATGTCTTTGAGAGAGATGCTCAGTGTAAAAACACTGGAATACCAAAGCTTTCCTTTTGCAGTTCTGATTCTGATACCAAATCTGACCTTCAAGTGGTCTTTTCATCTCACCTATGTAGAGCAGACTGCACAGGCACATACTAAGCACATATACTGCATTGTGACTACTGGAATCAGAGGAGAACCCCAAGCTTACAATATTTCTTAATACTTGGGGACTCAAAAATATCTACAAAAATAAACAACCTTGGCATTCTAAGCAACCATAAAATTTCATGAACATTTAACAATTTATTTAGAAAGAGATGCTAAAAAAGAGACTAATATCTCATTGGCATGCTTAAAAGCTGTAAGCACCATTTACATACCCATATGAAGAACTAGTTTTGAAACACGGTGGAACTAGTGGCACAATTCCTTGAATCTCAAAAATTAGTTTGATTTTTCTGTATTCAATATAATTCTGTATTAGCTACCTGCAACAATGACTGTATATGGAAAGAAATGGACTCTGCACTGTATTCCTTAATACCACTGCTACTATATCAATTTTACAAGAGTATTTTGGACACTGCATTTTTTTCAGAGTTGAAAGTCTTCTTTTTGTTGCTTACATGCCTAAATTTTCTAGTCCTGCTTACTGCTTTCACACTTAAAACCACCTAAGGCAAAAAGTGGGCTGGTGATGTGTATGAAGAAATATTAATATTTTGACATGCTGTTGTTTCAACCTATTTTGTCCTATTTCTCACCGTACAATCCCAATCAATAACAAAAAGAACAGGATAATATCATCATCACATTACAGATCTCACAGTGTAATTATGTCACCTGAAGACAACTAGCAGAGAAATCAGATGAGCCACCTCTTCCTGTCTTCCTATACTAAATTGGAGTTTTCACTGCTTGTCAGTATTGTACAGCCAGGTGTGGCTTCAGCCATGCATCTTTATACACAACTAGCTGCAACTGACTGGTGATGTTTATCCAAATGTGCAGCACATTCAGCCATAACTACAGTTAGCCCTCCACACCTGTGGATTTAACATTTATGGATTTGATTATTCATGAGTTTCTTAAACCCCTGACCCCCGCCCCCAACCTCAAGTGCCTCTTTTCCAGGAGAACCAACCCTCTTGGTGGCTCCAATCAGGCTGTGCAGCCCTTTAAAAAACTGCTTCTCATCCTCATCCTCCACCAACCACTTACTGACCAGCTAAGGCCAGCCTGTACCCCAATTTGTATGCACTATGAATCTTCCTCTGATTTTCCCATATACACCCAAGGAAGGAGACAGATGAGACGTATAGGGCCACCATGCCAACCCACCCTCCTTCCCTGACCTGGGTTGGATCCTGGGTGTCTGCTCTCCCCTCCATGCCTTGGCCCCCCTCCCCACTTTTTATAGGCACACACACATTGATATTTGCAGTTTTGCCAGTTTGACATCAGTCCTGAGCCCTAACCCTGACAAATGAAGAGGATCAACTGTATTTAATTATGCTCAGCTGAGTGAGAGACATTTCTACATCCCCCAACCCTTTGGTATCACTTCCGCATCTTCTCAGAAATAGAATAAAAAATTAACAAGGTGTATGTTTTGTGTAGGACGAAAAGTGTCTATGGAAAACAGCACAATCCCTGTTTTGGCTCAGCAGTACTTCTTTACAGGTGCCAAGTTGACAAATAAGCAATCTGTCATTTGAAGAAAGAAATGTGTTTTTTTATGTCACTTGCATATCAAAGCAATCTGTTTTCATATAATTGTAAGCTCTGTTCAAGCAGTTACCTATGTGTGGGAGCTGCAAGTTTACAGAGCAAGTGTGAGGAAAATGTGGCCTTCTATATGATATATCTCTGTGTGTGTGTGTGTGTGTGTGTGTGTGTGTGTTGTTGCCTTCAAGTTGCCTGTCTACATATGGCAACCCATAAATTTCATAGGGTTTTCTTAAGCAAGGAACACTAAGAGGTGGTTTTGCCAGTTCCTTCCTCTGAAATATTGCCTACAGCAGATATTCATTGGCCATCTCCCATCCAAGCACTAAACAGGGCTGACCCAACTTAGCTTCCCAACACGATCTGGTGCCTTTAGAGAATTGAAGCCCTTCTTCTATTTCTTCACTGGCTGTTTTAGCTAGGGCTGACAGGAGTTGCAGGCCAACACTTGGAGACCCACACTCTGGCCACCTTGGTGCAAAGGGCTGGAAACATGCATGTGGCCACTGTCCCAAATTCATCACAGACAGAGCCTTATCCCTGCCCTTGCTATATTGAGCAGCAATTAGCTCTGAAGTGATGTTCTGCCTGCAAGGAGAATTGGCCTTAAAACTTGTGTCAGGACTGAGACGGCACATTCTGCAATGCAGGGAGGACAGAACTAGTGTGCAAGACCCCTTCACCCTAAACAGTTGTAGTGTTTACATATTCAGACAAATGCCTGAATAGGACTATAGTAACCAACAAGTCTGGCACAAAGCACAAATATAGCCCCTCCTGGATTATGCTTTGTTTACTTTGTTCCATGTTTTTTAATAGAAACCACTGCAAATTAAACCCACCCCTTATTGTACAGCCCCATCATGTCATGTGTCATCAAGCATCTACCCAAATGCTTTAAATCAGAATTAAGAACCACCTTGTTCAATGATACTACAACCTTATTTATTGCTGTGGTGCCTTGGAAACTGACTTGTAGATACACCAATAACTCTTAATACCCTTTACTTTCAGTATCAATGAAAGACTAATCTACACTCTATCATTCAGTAGGCTTAAGCCTAAAACCATTTGTTTTTTAAAATCAAATTCTTTAACATATTATAATGTACATATTAATAGAAGTTGTATTTATTACATCTATGTTTATATAGCATATAAATTTCCACAGACAAACAGTTTAATTTGTGTTAAGATGGACCTATATTCAATATATTAAATACTGAGGTGGACACATCCAAATACCTTATTAAAATGCTTACAAAATCTATCAGAGACAACAAAGTCTTTTAAATGCCCTTGAATAACTTCCTCTCGTACACTAAAATAACTATCACACTGTTAATGCATTTTTCATTAAGTTTATAAATAAGATCCAAAATTGTAACTCTCTAGTACAGATGCTTTTGGTGAAAGCAGCAGCACAAAAGGCTGTAAGAACAAACTGACACTAAGTGTCTGAAAGCAACCTGGCACACTCCCCAAGAAGCATGGTGCTGTGCCATCCAAATGCCAAACTAAACATGATGCTGGGAAAGCAAATACTGGGTGTCCTGCTCCTTCCTTCCACACCACAAAATAAGAACAAAGACAGTAAGATGGGAAATTAACCCATGTGCCACATATTTTCTCTGATGAAAACTGTCTTCCTCTAGAGCTGCCATTTGTCCATCAGAAGAACATGGACAGCACCATGCATAATTATACAGAAGAAACTGTCATATTCCCAATTTAAATTGAATCACATTTTAGGATGGCCCACATGGAGAATCATCTGTTGCTCACCACTCAGTTGGGAGACCGGAGAAATAATGCAAGAGGAAAGCTTAAACTCTTTCTTCCCACTGCCCTTTCCAGTAGCTGACTTCTATCTTTGGAAAACAGAAAATCTGATGAAGAATCTTTTGCACTTGATGTAGCTTAGCTCCTCAGACCTTTCTCATCCAACAGTCCAGTACATAAACGTGCACATTTCTACATACCTATGCACTATTTCTAAAAAACTGTCCTTCTCCACAAAAGAAATGTGAAGGACCTTATCTGATTTGGAACTGAACAAAGTTCTTACACAGATCTATTTACTACAAACCATTTTAATATTTAGTGTATATCCACCACTGTCTGTAACGTATACCCACAAAAATGAATTTATCACATTTGTCCTCCATTCACAAGGAGTTCTTGATGTTGTTTCAGGACTTCTCCTCCTCCATTTTATCCTCGCAGAAAATGTGTGAAATAGTTTAAATTGAGAGCTATGCAACAATTGCCCAGGATTGCTCAAGATCATTCAGCAAACTGACAAACTGAGCTTAGAAGGTTCTCTTTACCAACAGTCAGTATACATTGATGAAGGACGTGAAGTGGTTCTCCAGATATGTTCCGATGGGTTTTCATGTAGCCCTTGTTTGGAATTCACCAACTTAGCATATTCCATCCTCATGTGAACACAGGCTGAACATAATCATGAGAAAGAATATCCAATCCACCACAGGGGCAAGACACAAATCTCCATGCTGCTGGGTGGAGGAAAACATCTGGTTGCACAATTAATGTGCACGATCAGAAGCACTGGAAGCTTCAATTCAGAAATAACCTAACAAGGATGCACTTATTGGTACATCAAAAAAATGACTGCTATCCCAAGGCAAAAACTCTCAATTAAAGCCAGATGATGCACCATGGGACAATACAGTGTATTAGAACGCAAGATCCTTCAGAAAGCATTACTCGTTTGAGGCATGGTATATAATTAACTAATACCTTTTTTCTAGCACGACATAATCATACCATACAATACTATGTCATGAAATGGAAAAACCCAGACACTCTGTACTAACAAAGATGTGTAAATAAATCACAACCAGTCTTTCAACCTGCTAGACTGTAGCTACAGCACCACTAGCAGCAACACCTCTTTGCTGTCCTTGCAACTTTCCAATCACCTCTTTGCCCCAAATCACAAATCTGCAGACACTCCCCTGAGATTTTGCGCAGCACCTTTCTCAACGTATTCGCTGGGGAAGCTAAAAAAACGAGAGCAAACTGCTAGCTTCCTGCTGGATTTGCTTTTCAGGACTGCAGGGGTATCTCCGCTGCCACAACGTGGACTCCATGCGTCCTAAACCTAGCCGAGAGCACGACCCACCTGTAATACGATACGCACTTGCTCCTCTCAGGGGCTTCTGTTCTAACGTCCTGTCAAGAGCAGAGCCCCCTCCTTCCGCGCCCCAGTCTTTCAGGCTCCCTCCCTCCATTCCTCTTTCCTACAGGCACACACGCGGACGCCCGCACGCCGCCTATGCCGCAACGGCGACGGTAGCGGGTGCTGCACAAGTTTTGCTCAAGGAGTAAATCGAAGAAGACTTCGGGCCTGCCCGTCCGCCTTCGCGAGGTAGCATCTCCGAGTCGTAGCGTCTTCTCTTCCGCGAAGAAGAGGAGGGGCAGCAGCAGCGGCGCTCGGGCACCGCCGGCACCAGAGGAAGAGCGGAGCTCCGAGCGAAACGGGCAGCCGATCTCGCCGCAGCGCCTGTTGGCCCTCCCACCCTTAACCCACAAAGGCAACTCCAGACCGCGTCCTCAGCAAGCCGCCCCCGCTCCTCTCCCCCGCGCTCGCGCGGCTTCGCATCCCGCGCCAACGGACTCCCCCAGACCTCGGTCACTCGCTTCGCCGGAGCCCCCTCTCTCGCGCCGGGAGCCCCGCTTCAAGGAGCTGCTCCTTCCTCCCCAAACCTGCCCGCTCCGCCAAACCCCGACGGAGGAGCGACCTTCGCCCCCTCCGGGGCTTCCGCCTCAGCCCTCCGGGGCGGGCAAGGGCAGCATCCCCCTGGCGGGCCGCCCCCGAACTCCTCTTACCAAGGGTCGAACTCGTGGATGATGCTCTCGAAGCGGATGACGGCGAAGAGCCTGGAGCTGAAGCCGGCCAGCCAGGCCAGGAAGAGGATAGTGAAGGAGAGCAGCGACTGCCAGCCCGCCGGCTGCGACAGGCCCCCCGACAGGCCGCCCCCGCCCGCCGGGGGCCCGGCACCGGTCGCCGTCGCCGAGGAGCTTCTGCTGTTGGCCAGCGCCTGGGGGCCGGCGGCGGCGGAGTTCGAGGAGGACGACGACGAGGCGGCGGCACCGGGCTTGTGCTTCTGGTCGGGGGCTGAGTGTTCCGCCATGTTGCTCCCCGGGCTCCTCGCTGTCTCTCCGCCTAGCGCGCGGCGAAGGAGGAGGAGCAGAGCCCGCCCCGTTCCCTCAGCGCGCTCGGCGAAGAGGAGGAGGAGGAGGGCGGGGGAGAAGGGGGAAGTCGCCCTGCCTTTCCGCGCCCCTCTCACTGGCGGCGGCGGCGCTCGGCTCCCGCCGCTGCCTCCCTTCTGGCGACCCACGAACTGCCGCCTGCCGTTGCCGCCGCTAACATCCCAGTGCCGCGCGAGGCAGAGGGAGAGAACGGGCGCGAGACCCGAGCGGCGCGCGCGCGCCCGCGCGAGATGCGCCGTGTAAGAGAAGCGAGAAGGAAAAAAAAAAAAAAGAGGAGTGGCTGGGAGAATATAAGACGGGCAATAGCTCGAAAGGGGGCGGGGCCACCCGGAGAGGGAGGGGGGAGGCTGACTTGGCACAGCGTTAGAGCACCAAGCCGGAGAGAGAGGGGAATCAAAGCGCGTGATCGCAAGAGGGCCGTTGAGCGGCGCTTGAAGCCGGGAGTGTATGTAGAGTAACTGCTGACACTCTCACTAGGTAGGCGGAGCATTCAGTGATACTCCCTCCCACCCCTCCCCACTCCCTTCGTCAGGAACTCTCCGCTAACCTGTCAGAGAGCGACAGGTACTTCAAAAGGGCAGACCGGCAGCCAATCAGCACCGAGATCTATAGGGCGCGGATAAAGGGAGGCGGTGGTTTTATCGCTCTCGGCCAATGAGAAAGGGCTGTGCTAAGTGGAAGGACATGATTCGTGAAGGCGGTCACCAGTGACAGACGGGGGAGGTGAATTTGCTTCTTTGTCACGTGAGCTGAATAGGAGCGCTGAGTTTTCGAGCAGGGCGGGGGGCTGCGGTGCTACGGTGGAGGGAATGGTAGCGTGCGAAACTTTGGGAAGTACAGCCACCGGCCGCGTTGCATTCTGGGGCTAGTACGTTCCCAGCCGCTCTGCCTTGCCTCTGTCAGAGCCTGCCGCCTCCTTTCGTTCGTTGGCCTGGCAGGGTCGGAGGACACGCGAGTCGCTATCCTAATCCCGTCCCTTGCCGCCAATGGCTTTGTAAAAGCAGCCTTGTAGAGTGGATTGGCCAAACGAATACAGACAGCGGCCATTTCCGCACTAGCCTGTTATAGCGCGATGATTCCGCTTTCAACCTCGTCTGGAATCCTGGGGTTTGCAGTTTCGGGAGGGGCCGGCCGGCCCCTCCCGAAACTGCAAACCCCAGGATTCCAGACGAGGTTGAAAGCGGAATCATCGCGCTATAACAGGCTAGTGCGGAAATGTTCGCAGCGTTTGTGAAATCTTGAGAGCATGGTCTTGCTCAACTTAAAAAGACGCTCTGAAGCACTTACTTACCCGAGAATAAGTGGAATCCCGAAGTAATCGCCCGGAAGCAGGGATGGGCTGCTCGATAAAGGGAATTAAAATGAAACTCTTTCTGAATAAACTGAACTTGGTTGTTGTTGTTTTTTTAAACATCTGATTTATGTCATGCTCCAAATAGCTGAGTGGCGAACAACATTGCTCTACTATAACACAATAAATTAAAATAAACTGGATGAGTGCCTTTCAGGAATGCTTTAGTTGTATATTCCTCCAGGGAAGGAGGTTAGACTAGATGACCCTCGTGGTCCCTTCTGGCTCTAAGGCCATTTCCGCACTAGACTGTTATAGTGCTGTTATTCCATTTTCAACATCCTATGGAATGTTGGGGTTTGCAGTTTAGGGAAGGGCAAACTGCAAAGCCGAGGATTCCACAAGATGTTGAAAGTGGAATAATAGCGCTATAACAGTCTAGTGCGGAAATGGCCTAAGATTCAATGATTCCAGGACATGAATACCAAGTGTGAAAACAATGGTAAGAACTATGTTGAATGATGATGGCCTGTTTTGTGAAGGAACTGGTGCACATTCTATTCTATTTTATTTTATTTGCTTATGAACTGAAAGCAGCACACGTGGAATTTCAGAGTTGGAAGAGACCACAAGGGCCATCAAGTCCAAACCCCGTCATGCAGGAATACCTCATCAAAGCATTCCTGACAGATGGCCATCCAACTTCTGTTTAAAAACCTCCAAAGAAAGAGATTCCACCACACCCCCAGGCAGCACGTTCCACTGTTGAACTGCGCTTATGGTCTGGAAGTCCTTCCTAATGTTTAGCTGGAATGTCTTTTCCTGAAGTTTGAAACCACAGCAGAAAACAGGCTTGATCCGTCCTCCATATGACATCACTTCAAATATTTAAACATAACTATTGTGTTGCCTCTTAACTTTCTTCTCTCCAGGCTAAACATATCCAGCTTCTCCTCATAGGCATGGTTTACAGGCCCTTGACCATTTTGGTTGTCTTCTTCTGGCCACATTCTAGCTTGTCAATATCTTTCCTGAACTGTGGTGCCTAGAACTGGATACAATATTCCCAGTAGGGTCCAACCAAAGCAAAATAGAGTGGTACTATCACTTCCCTTGACCTAGACACTCCTGTTGATGGAGACCAGAATCACTTTGACTTTCTCAGTTGCTGCATCACACACTCTTCTCAAACCCACATGTCCCTCACAATAACCCTATGAGGTAGGTCTGGTTGTGCGAAACTGACTAGCCCATAGCTCAGTGGGAAAATATACTTTTGTATTCCAGGTCTTAGTCCAACACTACAACCACGACACCAAACTGATCCCATGGTTGATAATATCAAAAGCAGCTGAGAAGTCCAAGAGGAGGAAGAAATTGCACTGCTCTGTCCTCCCAGCATAGGTCCAGAGCCAGGCCTGAAGTCAAATTGAAACAAATCCAGTTACAAAGGTGGGCAACATTTGGACTTCCAGATGTTGGACTGCAAATCCCCCCCTCTCTCACTGTTGATTTGTGCCAGCTAGGGCTATTGGCAGGAGCAGTCAAGTACCATCTGAAAGACATAGGTCATCCACTCCTGCAAGTCAATGGTATCAGCCAACATGGATTGGAATTTCCTGGCAGCTGCCTTCTCAAGGTCTTTCCCATTCATAACCCATGCCTATGAAGCTGGTGTGGGAGCCAGCATGGTATAGTGGTTTGAGTGCCTGACTAGGAGTCTGGGAGATCAGAGTTAGTATCACTGCTCAGCCATGGTAATCCACTGGGTGATCTTAGGCAAGTCACACTCAAAGGCAATGGCAAATCTCTGAATAAATCGTGCCAACAAAACCCCACGACAGGATTACCATAAGTTGGAGTCGATGTGAAGGTGCATAACAGGAACTAAGAATAGGAATCGCACAATTCTTCAGATGTTGCCGGATTGCAAGTTCCAGCAGCCCTAACCAGCATAGCCAAAGGTGAGGAACTGCAGTCCAACAATGGCTGAAGAACCTTATGATTCCCATTCATGCTACAAAGTGTTTTACATGAGACTATCTTTAAACATCATTTAACATTCTGATTCTAATTGAGACCATTTGCACACTACACTGTTATAGTGCTATTATTCCACTTTCAACATCCTGTGGAATTCTGGGGTTTGCAGTTTAGGGAGGGGCATTTAGAATTCTCAGCCAGAGAGTTCTTTGACCTTAGTAAACTACAAATCCCAGAATTCCACAGGATGTTGAAAGTGGAATAATAGCACTATAAACAGTGTAGTGAGGAAATGGCCTTAACATGGCAATGGACAAAATACACTTAAGTATATTTCTTCACTGTGATGGCTGGTCACTGGAATTCTCTTTCAAGGGAAGTCTGCCAGACCAATTGCCCCCCAGTCTTTAGAAAACTTGACAACAAACCTCCTCTCTGTGAAACTCTTCAGAAGTCTATTTTGCCAATGGCTACTGTTTTTATTTTTATTTTTATTTGTCTCTGTTAGCCATCTGCAGTGCTATCTTCTTGTTAAGTTTTTAATGTGGTTTTATGGGTTTATTGTATTCTGTTCTGCTTATTTTAAACTACAGTTGCTTCAAACTGTAACTGGCTTTGAGGACCTAATATTAAAACTAATCAAGGAGCATATAAAAATAAAATAAGTCCCACTGGAGTCAGTTACTCTCTTCTCCTCCAAATAAACATATATAAGATCATGTTAAAGACTATAGGTTTTTTAAAAATCTGCTTTCTAAATTAATTGGAATCAGTTGACTTGAGTTTTAGTAGTGGATATGGTACTCTTTACAATATTGAATGAGAGGTTTTTTGTGTCCCCCCACAAGCAGGATATGATCCAAAGACACAAGGGAGACAGCTGAGGAGGGAGAAGAAGGTGTAGTTGGGGAAAGAGAGGGGTTATACACTATTACTTCATTTATACCTATTTACGCTTAGTTAAAGGGCACTGAGAAGGAGAAATTGGGGACTATTTGTACCCCCCAGATGCCTTCTGAGATGCAGGTCTGGACAAAAAGGACAGCTGGAAGGAAAGGGAAGGGTCATTTGGGGGAGTAGAAGTCATTTGGAAAGCTGAAGGTAGTGATGAAGCTGGAGGGCAGAGGCAGAAATGTGTTCAAAAAATTGCTTTCTGGATTATGGCTCCTACAATTTCAGTGGCCATGGTAGTTTGAGGATTGCCATAGTCCAAAAAGTAACTTTCTAGGCTCTGACAGGAGTAGAGAAATGGAGGCAAAAGCACAGAGGGTTTGAGATCTGAAAATGAGAAGTTTTTGAAGCAGAGTTGCCAGTTCAGGAACATCTTAAGCCCTGAGATTTCATGGTCAAAACCTGAGACCTG
Organism: Ctenosaura bakeri; assembly: GCA_948474755.1. NCBI lineage: Eukaryota > Metazoa > Chordata > Lepidosauria > Squamata > Iguanidae > Ctenosaura > Ctenosaura bakeri. The sequence continues at coordinate 434,297 of CAOLHI010000525.1, forward strand.
AAGAGGTGATATCACAGGAGGCAACCCCTGGGGAAATTACAAGGGTGATCTTAGATGGAACAGCCCTTGGTGATATCATTAAGCATGATATCTAAGCACCAACTACAGAAGCATAGAATACACCATTCAAACAATGAACATCAAATGAGAAAAATATATATTCTCAACACATTCTCATCCTGAGATTCTTCCTCTTTGGCCTGAAACTGGAGAAAGGGTAGACCATGGGACCTAGCACCTCTGTGCACAGTCTGGGATACAGGAAGCCAGTGTGTGTGCTTTCAGGAAGGGCATCAAATAGTCAGGCAGATGAGAAATATAAATAACTTTGGCAGCAGCACTTTGGATTCAGGTGAGGGAACCAAGACCGGACCACAGAAGTCTGGAGAGGAGATAATTGCAGCAATCAGGGTGAAAGATGACCAGTATATGGACTAGAAAGTATTTATTTAGAGAACACAAAAGACAGGATTTTTTTATACTTATACATATAATGAAATCAATGGAGAACTGATATGATTTGGAAATGGATTGAATGCAGGAAAAAGAGAGAAAGGAATAAAGGAAAGGAATACAAGAAAAATCTAAGACAGTGTCTTTGTTCATTGGGGAAGGGGTGAGGAATTAAGTCCTTTAATGCTGAGAAAGCAGCCACAATAAGACCTGTAAGAAATATATCATAGGGGCCAGAACCTTTCACTTGATTGTCCTGGATATTTGTATTGTTTCCCTCTTTTCACGGGCTTACATAAGCCCTGGACTACATCTGTGAACAATGTTCTTTCTCCAAGCTCTGCAGCAGGTACATATTTCTGCATTTAAGCCTTGTCCCACAAACACAGATGTTGCATGGTTCGTTTATGGAAGTTCACCTTAGGTTTCCATAGATATTATTTTAAACCAAATCAATCCAATATTTAACTTGCCTTTTGTTTTTCTTTGCATTGTCATCTGTCAATGCTAGAAATGACATAATTATGAATAATGACAAATCCTTTTTTTCCTTTTGTACAAGAGATGCAATAGCTTTAGGGCACACTGTCAATTTATTCTTTGATTTATAACATTGTTGTTCCACCTTTCCAATGACAACACATCACCCACATTTTAACTGAGTGATTGAGTGAAAAATATTTTTTTTAAAGTATGCTGTAAGGCCCCGCTTTGGGGGTCCCCAATATCAGTATGGCTTGGATGGGCACCATACCTAATTGGCATCATATGTAATTGGCAACACATTTTATTGGCTCTGATATCAAATCCAAGCCTGAGAGGTGACAGAGAGGTCAAACTGAGCGAGGGAAAGAATTTGACTGTAAATGTGAGAAGTATAGGTCAACTCCAAAATTCCTCCAGGTAAGACTGAGTCACTTGTCAGGCAAATACACATCATTCCTGTGGATAATAGGCTTAAATAGAAGCTGGACTTTTCCAAGGAATCCAACTGTGAGGAGCCCACCAGGACACTGATTGACAGACATTCATCCCTTGTACACCTGGATTCTTTTGTCTATGCTCACAGCACCACAATAGACAGCTATTACAACACTCATCATGTCTTTGTCAATCAAAGCACTACGCCCATCAACAGGACACCTCAATGTGCTCCAAATAATGGGGAATGGGAATTAGCCAGAGCACAAGGTGTAGCATATTGAAATTGAACATTTAATATTTAAGTTCAGCACTTGACTGGAAGCTACAGGCTTGAGATTTCAAGGACAGCTGAAACATTCCTTTGCATAGCTCACTTGCAAAGCTCTTTCAGAAACAATTCTGGGGTTTCCAGTTTTACAAGGTGTCACAGCCTTCTCTGTCAAAGTGTGCTGGTGCATCATCAAACTACAAACCCCAGGATGCGAAGGAGCTATGCAAAGAAAAACCAGTTTTGATCTGGATTATCTCTGTACTGTAGTGGTCCTGTTTACACAGGCAGGAAAATGTGGGGTTAATCCACATTTTCCTGCCTGTGTACATAGGGCCTTCATGACATTTTCAATCTGCGGAGATCCTGAGGCAAAACTATGACAATTGTACTGGCCAGATTTCTTCAGAGGGAGGTTTGCCTTTGCCTAGGCTTTTGCTAAGGCTGAGACAGTGTGTCTTGCCCAAGATTATCCTTCTTTCCCTTGCTTTTAAAACCCTTTAAAAAAAAAAAAAGGATTTGAAAGATTCGAGATTCATGAGATTTGTGGATTCCCAGAATCTTCCAGGGATCCAGATCTGGATCCGGATTCAGAAAATTCTGGATTCGTCCCATCCCTATTCTAATCCTTTGGCCTGCAGATGCTTTGGGCTTCAGCTCCCAGAATCTGTCGTCATTGGCTATGCTATCTGAGGTTTCTGTGAGTTGGAGTTCAAAGCAGTTGAAGGATCAAAGGTTGAGAACCCCTGCTCTAGGGAAACTGATATTTTTCTATCTCTTTGTTGAGCAGTGCCTTTCCTGGCAGCAAAGTTAGGCTTATTCATTTCTTTTTTATGAGACATGATCTTTGGCACAGGTGGCTAATGGTAATACAGTGCTGGCAATGTGCAGATCTTGGAGATAACTAGATCTTTCTTTCTTCTCCTTCCCTCTTTCTCTTTTATCTAGTTACTTGTAATTCTTTCATGTTTCCAGGAACAAAGGTTTAACAAAGTTACATTATGATTATGAGGGATAATATCAGTACTTTTGTAAAGTTACAGGACTACAGCCTCATTAAATGTTGGAGAAGGAATATTGTATGGTTCAACTGCTGCTGCTTTATGTTCTGATGATGATGTGATGATGATGGTGAGAATGATGATGATGAGGTAGACAGGAGAGAGTGCTTTGTACCACAGGCCCAGGACTTGTAGTATTCAAATTTTTAAAAAGTAACTTCAGAGATAAGTTTTCATTTATTTTAAGAAATGAAAAATTGCAGAGTTACTGTTTAAAATTGTAACTATAATGGGAACTAGCTATTGGGCAGCCCCTTTGGAATTATAACTATAAATGTAATTAATCAGTCTACCTGAACTATTCCTGCCACATGCAAAAGCCATAGGAAAGAATGTGTACTATTGTTATCAGAAAAGACTGCCATTTTCCCCCTTATTTTTGCCATTTAATTCTTATAATCTGTAGTATTGGAAGGACTGAATCATCTGGCAGCTGTGGAACAATCCAGAATAGAAGGGACACTTGTCACATATTTTTGGGGATAAAATATTACTGATTTTTTTTCTTGTGTACTTGAATATATTTTAAAGAAAGACACGGTTTCTTTGTTTTTATTTCTGTTGAGAAAAAACAATATAGTAATACTGTAGGAATTCATAGTTGCTGCATATCAGTTAGTTTGACATATGATGATATATAGAAGGAAAATAACTATCCTACACATATCAGCATTCTTATGACCTCAATACATTAATATGAGGAAGAGAGAGACAAATAAGATCTAAAGAGAGAGATAAATTCTAGATATCATAAATCAGTTCAAGTTTATTTGTTTTGGCCGTAGCAAGACATAAACACTAGAAATTAAAAAAATAAAATCAATTGGACAATATACAATATAATATTGTCAATTAGACAGTATACAGAGGAATCCCATAGTACCAGCACTATGGTGTCAACAGAGATTCAGCAACAGAGATGATTGTAAGGTATGTGTAAGTCACTACTGCATCAGCAAGGAGAAGCTCTTGTTTTTTACTAGTTAAACTCATGCCGCAAAAGGTATTGTAGCAGTTTATTCCAAGCATTCTTATAAACAAAATGAAATCTAGTAAGGAATATCTTCCACTGTCCTTGCTTCATGCATACAATAATGCAATACAGTACTGCAGCTAAAATAACAACAACAACAACAACATAGATTAAAAGATGCTTTTCAATACTGTCTATTTATAAGGCTGAGGGCTTTTGCTAGAATCTTTTGCTTGAATTTTGACTCATTCATTAAACAGAGCAGAATAATCTCTTATCTCAACATGAGAATATTCCTGCCTTTATGTTCCAAAATTTAGGAGTAAGATGAAAATTGTAGTGTTTCTTTGCATAGGTGGTGAATTTGAGTAAAGAAGGAAAGCTATATTTCGATTTATTTCTTCTCTTGCGATATATGGATATTTTAATTAACTGAAGAAAAAGGCCTAAATTGAATTGCTAGTCTAGACCCATAAAATCAATTGCTGAATGGTAAACTTAACACTTAGGTAAATCTCATTAATTTAGTATGTCTGCTCTAGTTGGGACTATCAGTTGGATTTAGACCATAATATTCCTTTGTACTGAGCCAGCGTGGTGTAGTAGTTTGAATGTTAGACTACAATCCTGGTGACCTTGGTTGTGTCACACACTCTTAGCCCCAGAAAACCATGTGATAAGTTTGCCTTAAGGTTGCCATAAGTTGGAAACAACATAAAGGCGCACGTAACAGCAGCAGCAACTCCTCCTTGGTAGAAAGAAGAATGTGCACATGTTCATATTTGTTTTTTCAGTGCTGCAGCTTGTTCATTGATGCTGTTTCTGAACACCTTCCTTTTTTGTTCTTTCAGTGAAACATCTCAGCTACACCCTTCTGTCAAATTTGTAATCTGTGGTGCTGGTGCTTCCTATCAGTGATCCAAGTGTGTCAGTTTTCCAGGTTGGAACAAAAGTACATAGAGAAGAATGTGTGTGCATGTGTGTGTGTGTGGTCCCTTCCACATCTGTGTTACACTATTTTCCAGCTGAATGAAATTTCAGGGAGAAATTTGCAGGCATCAGTTATCTAGATCTGTAATTTTTAAACAATAGGATTATAGGAAACCTACTGATTTTTTGGAAGCCTGTAGGGCTTGTCAAAAACCAGAGTAACCTGCTTGTCATTGTCTAGGATAACAGACATTATTGCCAGTTCTAAATTGTTCAGCAGTAAGTCTTTCGAATCTGTCAGCAGTTGGACAAAAATGTTAATTGGTACTTAAAGCTACATCTCTGTTAAAAGCTCACAATTGTCCACCAGCCTTATCCATAAAACCAGTTAACAGGCAAGATTTGGCTTTAACTGGTTGAGGGCAGGTGTCTGTAAACAGTCATTGCTGAATCAGTCCTTTAGAGATAAACTTGCTGTGGTCTTTATGCTGTTCAAATTGCGTTATGACATTAGGCATATTAGATTTCAGAATGCAATTGATCACGTTCTATGTCTGGAGCCTAGCATTTCTCTTGGACCTAAGTAGTTAAAACCGAAAAAAATACTGATGGGGTCATTGACTGCATTCTTTGGCTACTGGAATATAAATCTTCCTCTGGCATATTTGACTTGATAGATGGATCTGCTGTTCATCTGAGAATGAGCTTTAATAAAAAGCTCTAGACCTGTGGAATCCTGGTATATTTCTATTGACCTCTTCCCAGCTGTTTTTAAATACTGAGGCATATATTTGGGGAAGGTTTGCTTTTTTGTTCTTAGTTTACATCACTACATATTTGTGGACCAAGAGTCTCTTTTGTTTTACTGTCATAATTTTCAAAATAAATCTTTGCAACGTTATGGATTTCAGAAGGCATATGCAGTCTACTTAATTGTCTGGTAATTAATTTACCAATAAACCAATAATACAGTGGAGTTGAAGTTAAGTACTGTTCTGCAGATTTAAAGAAGAGAAATTTAAAGATATGTTTAACTCTTCTGCAAAGCCCTGGCTCAGGCAATTTTGCTGCCTGAAGTGAAGGTCAGGATGCTACTGCCTGGCCCTGGTTCCATACACAGAAGCTGGCCAGACTGGTACTTGCATCTTATTTCAATTCTCAGTTGTTTGGAGCAGAGCATTTAGTGTGGTGGCACCTGCTATGTGAAATACTCTTCCACTGGCTGTTCAATGTGTTCTCACTATTCTTAGATACATGTTAGAAACATATTTTTATGCAAGTCGTCCCTGTTTAATCCAAGCTAAGATCTATTTTGTGGACCACATAAAAAAAGGAGATGATAATTTGTGTATTGTGTTTATTTTATATCTTGTTAGTGTACACTGCTTTGCCTTTTTAAATTTAAGAATTATATAAAAACATGTAAATTCTAAAGGTCCACATTGGTGACAGGACAGGACGGGACACAATACCCAAGGGCTGCACGCTAGCTTAGAAGGGCAGAGTGGGCCGTATGATACACAGCTCCATCCTCCAACAAGTCTCTTTCCTGTCTCCTGGGCCGTTTCTGCACTAGACTGTTATAGTGCTATTATTCCACTTTCAACATCCTACGGAATCCTGGGGTTTGCAGTTGCAAACTGCAAGCCCCAGGATTCCATAGGATGTTGAAAGTGGAATAATAGCACTATAACAGTCTAGTGTGGAAATGGCCTTGGTGTCTGTTGCCTGAGGCAGCATTTCCTTTTGCCTACTGACAGAGTCGACCGTGATTCCAGAGACATCCTGAGGCTGGAATTAAAAGAGTCCACTTTTGACTGGATTGTGCCCTAATTTTGTATATGAATCCAGGCATCTTTTCAAATAGCCAGACTTGCTCTGATTCCTCTCTTACTGCTAGGCTTTTTTAAAATTTTATTCTTCTGTCCCAGAAGGGATGTCCCTGAGTCTGCTAGGCCTCTCCCCTCCATGCCTGTATAGTAGAGCACTACTACTACTACTATTATTATTATTATTATTATTATTATTAGTAGTAGTAGTAGTAGTAGTATTATCCTTTATTTATATAGCGCCATTCATGTACATGGCGTTTTGCAAAATTTAAAATACAACAGTTGCCCTAAATAAATACATAATAAAATGAAGATAGACAAAACGAAAAAGATCCAGAGTTTATGGAATTACAGTCAGTACAACATAACATTACTATAATGCCAATAAACATTACTGTAATGCCAATAAAATACAATATCTAAATAACAATAGAAACTAGTCCAATGTTCCAAAGATTCTCACTGCCTCACTGGATGTTTCTGTGCATACCATAACCAGTCTAGCCTGGGGATCCCTCTGGGCTGTTCTAGGCTTGCCTCATATACATTTTCTTCTTTCTTTCAGTTCTTGGTATCAACTGCCAACTAAGACAGTACCTGCATGATTATGAGATGTTTTTGTCCTGTTTTTGCCCCTGCTTTTAGGTGTTAATGCCAGCTGGCTAATGAAATAAAGCCAACATGATCTGGTTTCTATATCTACTGAGTTAAATAAAACTTATTAGTTCTGCTCTAGCTTGGTATTATAATTTACAAAATACTGGGGTTGCCCAGTTTCTTGTGGAAGGTTTTGAATCTTGATACATTTTTAATAGATATAGAATACAGAGGCCCTTTTCACATTTTTTTTTTTTGCACGAGCGCTCCTTGAGCGTCGCGTGAGTGGGAGCGGAGCTCCGTATGATGCACTCCCCCTCGCGCGATGCTCACGTGGCTAAAGTGGGGCACGTGCGCATGTTTTGATTTTCGGCTTTAAGCCAAAAATGCCCCGCGCTCGCGCAATGCTCGCAGCGCCCTCGCGCACTTACCTGTGTGCGGTGTGTTGGCAAGGCGGCCCGGTCGCACTTCCTTCCCCCCGCGCAGCCTACAACTCCCGGACTGCGCTGCAGAAGAAAGGGGCAGGGCGCTCGTGCGACGGTTGCGCTAGAAGGAAGGCATGCGGGAGGAAAAAAGGGCCGTCATGAGCAGCTCGCGCGAGTGGCTGCTTGCACGAGCGCTGCTCCCCGCTGCCGTGACGAGGTGAGGTGCGAAAAGGGCCAGAGTGATGATGTTCGTGTATTGTAAGCTGTTCACTCAATAAAGGCCTCTTTATATCTTAACATAATAAACTTCCCTGGCTGATTTGGGGGGGAAAAGTGGTTTTATTTGTTTGTTATACCTCTTTCACAATCAAATGTAATACGGAGGAAAACAAATGCCTTACAACAAATAAGGCATTTCAAGCATCTGGTCTGCTTGAAAAACAGTTTTGTGATATGCTTGATAAAGGGAAAAGGAAAGCTTGTGAACTTGGTTGCAGTTTAAGAGACAGGACTGGCTGTAGGGTGGCCATTTACAAATAATGAACAAAGGAAAGGAAAGGAAAAGAAAAAAGAAAACAAAAGAAGAGAAGAAAGAGGTTTGCATAAAATTTGCAGCTGTAAACACTGCATTTCACCAAAGTGGCAAAAAGCCATAGGTGACTATCTGCTGGATACTCACTCTGCAGTTCAGGTGTAATTGGCGATGGGTAGCTTCAAGGCTATCCTCTTTATTTTTTCAGTTTTTGTCTATAAATCAGACTTGGGCTGCATAGGCTTCAAACAGGAGACTTCTTTACAAAATAAGACATGTGGCCATCCTAGTGGAAAGATGGGGTGTTTTTTTTTAACACAAATAGCAGCAGCTAAAGCAGAAGTGAATCTGTAAGACCATTTCCACCCTACACTGTTATAGTGCTATTATTTCACTTTCAACATCCTGTAGAATTCTGGGGTTTGTAGTTTACTGAGGCCAAAGAGCTCTCTGGCTAAGAACTCTCAATACCCCTCCCTAAACTGCAAACCCCAGGTTTCCATAGGATGTTGAAAGTGGAATAATAGTGCTATAAGAGTGTCCTGTGGATATGACCTAATACAGATCATCCACTGGACAGCCCTTCAAACAGAAGACATTTTCAAACAGAGGACTATTTTTCTCCATAAAGTATAACCTATGACTACCCTATCTGCTTTTTCTATAGTTCAGTCTTATCCTAATTTAACTAGAGACTGAGATACACAAAGGTCTTTGTATTCGTGAATGTGCTGAGGTGGGATTTGGGGACTGGTATGAGTGGCATTATGTTATACTTAGGGTTTGACTTGTGGACACACAATGGGCAAAAATGATTAGCAATGCAACAATCTTACAATATGTTTCCATTGCAAAAAAATTATTATATCCTCTTTTGTAGTATTTGAACTTGGGAGTCATCTATTAAAGCTGAGTGGTGGAAGATTTAAGACTATCTATCAATCCATCATCTTCCCTACATGGGACACAAAACAACTTACAAGAAATCTAAAACTAGATAAAGTTAAAAACTGGATGATACAATTAAAGACTGGATAAAAGGAAATACTTTTTCACAAAGGACATCATTAAATCTTGGTATTTTCTGGCTACCAAAATGGATTGGATAAATAATCTTGTAAAATGGATTATGTACATTCCTAGAGGGTAGCCCTATCAGTGGTTACCAGTTAAAATAGGTTCAATGTCAGAGTAGGATGGCTCTCTATATCGTTTGGAAAAAACGTGAGAAATAGGGTGCAGTTGTATTCATGGCTGGCCTCTATGAAAAGAACATTGGATTAGAAAGGTCTTTGTCTGATCCAACATATTCAGTGTTTTCGAATCTACACAGTTTCTCAGAACATAGTTAATGGTCTTGGTTTTGACTCAGAAACACCCAAATTGGGCTGCAAAACATATAACCTTCCAGATGTTGCTAGAAACAAATGCCATTTGCCCAGGCAGCATAGTCAATGGTCAGAGCTGAGGAGAACTGTAGTCTAACCAGATCTGGGAGGCCACAGGCTCATCTTTTTCATATAAACAGATGGTCTGAGATTCCTGAAAATACAGCCAAATGAACACTAGGAGAAATTTCCATTGACTGAGTTGGACATTTCCAAGTGAACATTAATAGGACTGCACTGCGTAAGACTGCCTCTTCCCCTGTGTTTCATGATCTCTAAGCTGGTGAACTATAAGTGCTTTTTTGAGTATGCATTATTGTGCTGAGTTAGGACAGCAAGAGCTTTAAGAGAGGTGTTCTCTTTGGGGACCCTGCACTCGAAGTAGGCACTTCTTTCTTTTGGAGTCTTGTCAAGGTGGCTGTGAAGAAGATGCTCCTTTACAGATGATTACACATAATCAGAAAAAGGAAAAAGCATGAGTGAGTCACCATTCTCTTCTATTGACGTATCCACAAGTGAGACTTTGAGTGCCTACTTCACGTACAACTCCAGAAATGGGGTTACTTCTAAAAGATGTCTCTCATTTGTCAAAATAGAATCACTGCCCATTCCAATTTGGCTTGGTTAATAAATTTTAGCAGATTGGCTCAGAAGAGTTTACTTTCCTAATAAGACTATATTTAATGCATTATGTAATTCAGTCAGAAAAAAAAATCAGAGTATCATGTATAGTTAATGTCAGCAAAGAATTCTTCACACTTGAAAAATTACCTTGTCAAGCTTTCTTCAGCTCTTTCCATTATGAGCTTTGTAGCCTAAATGTTTCTAGCCTACAGGGACAAGAGGTTATTGTACCCAATATTATTTTTAATACATTATAGTTACTCATAATTTGGAGTCATATTGCCCATCTTGGGATTTTTTAAGATGCCCTTTGACACTCAGCTAACAAACTCTACTGTGTTAATAAGTGTGTCAAGATTGTAAGAAAAATCTCTTGCGTAAAAAAATGATTCAACAGAATACAAACTTGAAGGTTATGTGCATGCAAAGGAAGTATAATTTTAATCTGCAATAAATCTATCAGGGGATGACCCAAAATGTCTGAGAATAAAATTCAGCAGTGACTTAAGCTGAATATTGGATTTGCATTTTCTAATGCAGGCATTGCACAGACGTCAAGTAAAGCTATAAAGATTCTGTTATGCCCAAGAACTGAATCACATCACAAAAATTAATAACCTCCAACCAAAAATTTCATACTGCAAGGGGGACTAGCTAGGTTGTCTGGCCGTATAAAAATATTCCATAATGCTTATCTGTCATTTCTCATTCCACTTAGAAAAGAAAATGTCGTTCCCAGACCAAATCTGCCTCTATCTTACACAAAGTGGTAAAGACGGTGTTACAACTTACTAGTAAATACAACTTGCATTCTGCAAGAAGAGATATTTTCCTGGCTGCTACTGTGAACTACATTTATTCCTTTTTCCCATAGGATAGCTAAAGTGTGTGTTGGGGACCCCCACATATATAGTTCATGCTGTCAGACTTATGAGAGCCAGCATGGTGTAGTGGTTTGAGCATTGGAACTATGACCCTGGAGACCAGGGTTTGATTCTCTGCTTGGCCATGGAAATCCACAGAGTGACCTTGGGCAAATCACACACTGTCAGCCCCAGAAAAACCTATGATAGGTTCACTTTAGGGTTCCCAAAAGTTGGAAATGATTTGAAGGCACACAACAACAGTCAGACTTATGTTACTGGCTGGCATTTCAAAGTCCAGTCCTGTTCCACTCTCCAGTTCAAAAACTGTTAGAAGTACAATATTAATATACTTCTTAGAAATAAGATTTAAAAGTATGTTTACAAGAAAATAAAAGAAAAAGAGGAAAGGAAATACATGGGATATGAAAAAAAAATTGAACAAGGTCTAGGCATAGCCTGACCATATTTCTGACCATATTTCCAGAAATACAGTTCCTTTAAATTGACATCTATGAAATTTATGTTCTTGCATTGGTAAAGCAGTAAGCTCTTCTGACCCTCAAGCAATGGATACCAAAGGTTTATCCTCCAACCCTGCAGTATAATTCTTTTTGTAACAGTAAAAGCACTCAGGATCCAACAACATTGTTCCTCAGTTAAATTTCACATCATAGGAATGTAATTTAAGAAGAACAACATCTACAAATACTTGATATGAAGAAATCTGTCCTACATAGTCTTATGATCCTTTTAGAACAGTGGAGGCAATTTTATCTCAGGCAGGTTACTTGCCTTTGTCACAAAGGGCTCTGAATATTACTTGCCAAAAAGTACTGTTACACATTCCCTGATTCCTTAAATTACAGAGGCAGCATCACAGGCATATTGACCTCCTTTGGAAAGAAGAATACTGAAGTTTTGTATTATTTGATCTAAATACAAATAGACAAGTAGAGCATAGGTGAAGGGAAGCAGAACTCCTGTCCTGGGGCAATTTCAGCACCCAGAGAACAACTTGCTCCAGCAGTGTTGGGGCATTGGCTGTAATGTGAAGCCTTTTGTGCCTATGAGGCTACATTCCTTTCTTGAGAAGTGCAAAAGGAGGGACTTTTCAATTAGAGCAGCGGTTCTCAACCTGTGGGTCGCGACCCCTTTGGGAGTCGAATGACCCTTTCACAGGGGTTGCTGCTCCTCTATCCCGCCCTGCCCCCTTTCGAAACAAGGTCACTGAGCTCCACACCCTCCTCCTCACTGTCGCCCCACCAACAGCCTTTCTCACTTGGGCGGCCTCCTCCTCTTACTCGGTGCCATCTTTTCCTCCCCCCGTGGAGCTGCCAAGGTGAGCGAGCGAGCGAGGCACTGGGTAGGAAAGGAGAGACGGGGCGGCGAGCCTCCTGCTGAATCAGGGACATTGACATGAAGAAAAAGATCCACTTAGAGCTGCGGAACAGGACGCCCTCTGATGTAAGCCCGAGCGAGGGCCTGGGGGGCCTGGGTGGGGCAGGGGAAGGGGCACCATGGGGGGCAATGGCAGCGGGGGGTGATTGCTGCTGGCGGGCGGGCGGGAGGCGGGCAGGGGAGAAGGGGGCGAGTGGATGCTGCCGCCATCTGTGCCAGCTGTCGTCGCGGGTGCCGCTTCTGCGGCCGCCGCCCTTGAGGTGTCCACGACGTGCGTGTGACTGCGTGTGGCTGCATGTGCTGCGTGTCTCTCTCTAGGTATGTGTGTTTGCGTGTGTGCGTGTGCGCGCATGTTGGTGGGTGCGCGAGCCCCTCTTTGGGGCCGGGGCGAGGGTGCCCTGGAGCCCCCGCGTCCGCACCTGGGCAGGGGTTGGAAGGAGTGTGGGGAGGTCTGGCAGGAGAACTGCCCTCTGCTCTGTTTCCAGGGGAGAGCCCCTCTCGGTCTCTCTCTCTCTGCCAGTTGCCCAGCGGGTGGGCGACGGGCAGGAGAAGAAGGAATGCCCTGCGTCGTGCAGCCACTGCCACGGCGGCACAGGAATGGCTCGTTGTCATCATCGAGTTGGCCATGGCGAGGCTGCCCTGCTGCCCTGCGCTGCGCTCTGGCAGGGCTGGGAGGACCGAGTGGGCTGGGGCTGGCGGCGGAGGGGGGGTGTCCAGAGGAGAGGCAGGCAAATAGAGTGGGGTGTGTGGGGGCCAGTTGCCGTGGCTTCTCCCCCGTGGATCAGGCGAGGGTGACTGGGGAGCCATATTTGCAACTTTGTAGTCCTCATGAATGCGCCCTTTCTCTCTTACTCTTATCCCCTCCCTGCGCGGAGAGCAGGGTCCGGCAGAGTTGTTTTTATGGGGGGGGCGGGAAAGAAAGCAATGTGCATTCAGTCAAAGGTCCAGAGGGTCTTAAGCCGTTTCTGCCCGATGGGGACAGGAGCCTGGTGGCCAAAGCAGCCCCGATGGGGCCCCCTCCCTCAGCGGGCGTTGGCACTCACAGGTGAGCGGGAGGCGCAGAGGCTCAGGGTGGGGGTCCCTCTTCTCCCTGACCCCCCACACTCCTTTTCTGGCAGTGCTCCGCTCGGGGCTGGGCTTGGGAGGCGGTTCAGCACTGCTGCCTCCAAATGAAGCCGAAACTTTGTCCGGGCGGGCGACGACGGAGTGACTTGAGCGGTGGCGCCTCCTTGCGCGGGGCTCCCTCCCTCCCTCGCCTTCCCCGTTCGCCCGCCACTTGCTGTGTGCCCCCCACCTTTGGTGCCTGTTTGGCTTCCTTGGGAGTGCCTGTGCCTGGCTGGGGGGCTCCGAGCCGCTGCATCCCTTCCGCCAAGGAGAAATTAAGGTTGCCCATGTGGGCGGGTGGGCGGACTCTGAAGTAGGACACAGCGCCATCTTTTCCTCCCCCCGTGGAGCTGCCAAGGTGAGCGAGCAAGGTGCTGGGTAGGAAAGGAGGGCAGCTGAGCCCGCGCTCCCCTTTTCCTCTACCAGGAGAACTTCCCATCTGATGGGCCAACTAGGGGGGGCGGCAGCACAGGGGCAGGCCCCCTCCTCGCCACGGCCCCTGCCCCACTCGCCAAGGAGGGGGGCGCTGTGGAAGGGCTGGAGTGCCGCAAAGTGGCACTTTTCTGGGGGGGTGAGCTGCGCCCGGCGCAAAAGACAAAGACGCTGGGATTCCTTCCCCCCCGGCCAGGGTCAACACTCTGGAAACTTTTCCCACACTGCCCCCCCAGCGGAAACGAGAGCGAAGCAGAAGCAGAGCCCGGGGTGGGTTCTTGGAGTTTTTTCCCGGGGGAGACGCACGGCTCGTCTTTCCTTCTCTGCCCGCCCCCCTGTTCCTGGCCGGCGAGGCAGCCTTTGTTGGGGGGGGAGGCATTGTAAATAATAAATAAATAAATAATTTTATGGTTGGGGGTCACCACAACATGAGGAACTGTATTAAAGGGTCGCGGCATTAGGAAGGTTGAGAACCACTGAATTAGAGCTTGGTACTTCTGGTTGTGGTTATTGCTGGCATTGATGCATTGATAGTGGGGGTCTCTCTCATTTGGAAGAGCTAAGTTTCTTCTGGGTTTGAATAGTCTTAAAAGGAGATTGATTCATGGGAGATAAGGCTAGCAATGGTTACTAGTTGTGGAGGACAAATATTCAGTTCATTAGTAGAGCTGGTTTGTTTCTAGACATAAATTGTGGGGGAACATAATCGGGAGAATACTGTTATTCTCTTAACCTTCTTGTGTGCTTCCTGTATGCAACACTGGGTGGACAAACTGTGGGATTTGATTGGTCTTTGGTCTGATCTAACATGGTCCTTCTTATAGTGCCTATGTTTTCAAAAGTTTCTATTTATCTATATGCACTCAGATTATTGCTATTGTTGTGTGCCTTCAAATTGTTTCCAACTTGTAGTGACCCTAAGGTGAACTGATCACAGAATATTCTGGAGCTGAGAGTGTGTGATGTTCCCAAGGTCACTCAGTGGGTTTCCATGGCTGAGTAGGGAACTAAACCTGGTCTCCCGGCTCATAGTCCAAAGCTCAAATCACTACACCACACTGGCTCAGCTTATATTCCTGCCCTGTTCTACGCTAGGGCTGCATGTTCCAAGAGACTCTGGCCTCTTAATCTTGGGGCCTTGCATACTATTTTTAAGGATGCAGTACTGTTTTCAAATATTTCCTAACCATTAGCTCCGACTGAAGAAAAGATGAAACCATTTATTTATTTCATTTCTATCATGCTTCTCTCTCAACATAGGAGTCAGAGTGGCTAATGAAGAGACATTTGTTGCCATTCACCAAAAAACTGCATCCAAAAAAGAGATGGCCAGTTGTAATGATCTGTAAAAATAAAATAAAACAAATACTTAAAAACAGACATACAATCATACAATCAAAGAGAGAAAGCATGATGAACATATACAATAAAACAAACATACTGATCAATACTCCTAACTCTCCAGAAGTAGAAAAGTTTGTGTACGATTTCTTTAATATAATTTTAAAAGATATGGAGAATGACCTTCTAACAAGCCTAGCTAAGAAGACTATGTCCATACAGTAATCGATAAAACTGCAATTTTTTTTTTACCTCTGATAGACAGTCAGTGTCTTCATTGATTAAGGTTTGAGCATGTGGTCCAAGACTCCTATTGATGATTTTGATTCATAGGGAAGGGTCATAACTAGAGCTGGGAAAAGTTATATTTTAGACTACAGTTCCCAGAATCCTCAGCAGTCGTCCTCATAACTGCATAATTTGTAAATCTAAACTATCAACCTTCATTCAAGAAGTACAAATACAAAAATGTCAATGTGTACTGAGGCATGTTTATTGCTCAAAATGCCTTGAAGGTTGCTTCAACACATGAGAAATTTCTTCCACAAAGATAATATCTCTGTAGAAAAATACTGTCACTTGGAAAATGAATTGCAAGTATTGATCTTTTTGCCCATACCCAAGTCAGTATAAGCTGTTGAACATTTCACAATCAGTGATAGACATGCTTCCTTCATATATAATATTTCAGTATTGTGGAAGTGTACAAAGTAAGTAGGTTCTGGAGATCTTTTATGATCTTAAATCATAAAAATTCTCTGAAAGGGATCTTACGTATAGATGCCTTTGGGATTTTATTTTTATTTATTTTTAATTGTTTTTTGTCCAGGATATCTATCAGTAGTGTGAGGGTTTTATAACTTTGCCAAGAAAAAGCTTGTACAGAACAAGCCCTCAAGCTATGTAAGAAATAAGACTCAGAATGTATTTAGAGAGTGTCATAGTGAGCAAAATGAAGTCACTGCAGCCTGACCTTTCTCTTCACTCAATTTTGTTTGGAGCAAAATTCTGCTTCTGTGCATCTAATATGATAGCACAGTAGAACACACTCTACAGCAGTTCTCAGTACTTACAGACACACACACACACACACATGCAAAAAAGTGTCAAATAGTGACATTCACAAGTTATCCGTTAAGGCGCCACACTTCCATTTTGATATATTTTTTGTCTCTGCTTAGTAGAAGTGTTTCATGTTGGAAAGTATGTAACACCATATTTGAAGAGAAAGGCCAACTAGTTTCAGTCTCTGAGAGTTTTTCAGTCAACCTAGATGTGTGTTGGGATTTCACTAATCCTTTTTTTAATGCAAGACTTACAGAGTGAGTCTGTCCTGAGAGTATAACTTCCAGATGAAGTAGATTTACTCATAAACCTACTTGTGACAGTGGAATATGGTATACTGGGGGCAAAACAAATAAAATTACTAAAACATAGTAATACCCTGTGGTAGAAGAGTCCAACCATCAAAAATATATTTTCCAGGACTGTCACTGGAAATTTTGACACTTGAGGTAGAGCAGTAAATGGTACACACCCACCAGGTCAAGGCATATAGTACCCACAGTTGCTGAGGCTGGCCAAATACCAGGACACATTTGTTCTCACAACACAGGCCCTTTCCACGTGGAGTTAAAAAACGGTGTAGAGCAACCTCCACAGAGGTCGTCTACACCGTTACGCGAATTGGGGTGGATTACTCTTGAGTAATTCCACACCGCAATCCACGGTTGAGCGCCCGCAAGTGGCGCCGCCGCGTGCTTTTGAAAAACCAGCCCCGTGCAGCCCCGTCACAGCACCCGTATGGATTTACGGACGCGCGAAAGGGCGTCCCTGCAGATCGGGCAGGGGGCGGGATTTCCGGCTGGCGAGCTTCTCTGATTGGTGGAGAGGCTCCGCTAGTCAAAATCCACCATTTTGGGCGCTGCTGGGCGCCGAGGATGCTGCGGGATGCTGCTGCATGTAGAGCAGCGAAATGCGCTGCTCCGCGCGGCGATGGAACAAGGTAAGCCCACGTTTTAGAGTGGCTTTCCCCATTCCCCCGCCCGCGTGTGGAAAGGGCCACAGAAGTCAGGACACTCAGAATGGGCCATACACTCACCAGAGACAGAGTTAAAAGGCAACGCCTTCCAGTGGATGGACACTTTATAGTGAGTGTTCATCCTCTTTCTTGTCACCACGGTTCCTTTGGCTGGGAGAGACCCTGGCCTTCTCTCTTTCTACAGCAAAGCCTGAACAAGACAACCTAGTTACTTTTCAGGAAAGAACGCTAGCCTCGTCTGGGCTTCTATTTTCCTTAAAGTAGTACCGGGATCCTCTTTCACCCCCAAGGACTGAATTAGTTCTAGGCAAGTGGATTGGGCATATGCCAACAGCAGAGAGAACCATGCCCTAAAGCAGATGGGTCCACACCAATGCTGGTTTATAGCCCCCAAAGTGATTGCCTAGACTCCATTCTGCCTCTCTCATCCCACATATACCCTTCACATACTGCAAGCTTTTACAAAGCCTTCATTTATATGAATGAGGCTGTGGTTCTTAAGCAGAGAGGCTTCCATGTCGTTGGATTAGCTCCCAAAATCCCACGCTGGTTGGTTGTTCTGGGAGCTGAGGTCCAACACCATCCTCCATGAGACCCACTGTCATATAGTATTTCTAAACACCTCAGTGCAGTGCTTCATATATGATGTGGGGGGGGGCACAAGAGCAACACCCCAAAATGTACTGTCTCACACCTCAGTTGGGCATCTTTCAATCTGTGTTGGGACAAATTAGAGATAAGGACAGCAGAAAAACTTCTGGGGTGGGTGGGAGACCCTGTAGGACAAAACTGGCCTGGAGACAGAAAGTTTCCCATCTTGGTGTGATTTCTGTCAGATACTGCACAATGTTGGTGGCTACCTACTATACTTCCAGAGGCGCCACTATCTTCATGGAAACAACAACAATATCTATATAGCACTCATGGGGAGCTTGCAGCCCACAAAGGTAGCTTCCCTATTGGAACAGTGGTGAGACTGGTGGCTTTCATGTCAGTGGGTTAATGAATCCAGTTGGGGGTTTTGGGGTCTGAACTTAGAAGGAGCTATCCTCAAGGCCTGTGATATTGTGCCCTTGCCTTTCAGCCCCTGTTCTTGTCCAGCAACTGCCAATGGTCCACCTCTGTCACAAAGGTGCAGTGCTATTGAGGGTGAAATGGCTGAAGATGTCTTAGCTGGGCTTAGAAGAGGAACAGTGATAGTTCCAAAAAGGGACATGTTGCAGTCCCTTTTGAAAAGCATTTGTTCCAGTTCATTCATGTTTTCCATTGCTGGTTTCCTTTGCTTCAAATACTTCACAGAAAGATCAAACATCTCTTCCTAATCTTAAAGAGCTTTGCATCTGAAACATGCAATATTCAAGGTTAATTGTGTCTTTTTAGACTTTTCAATTTGTTCACATTAGTTGTAAATACAGGATTCAGTAGGTTAACAAATGTCTTTTGCTTTTGAAAATACTTTGACAGCCTCAGTGTTAATGGTTCCAAACAATTGGTTAATGGTACTAACAAAGGCATTAGCAACTTTACCATCAATCTTTGTTTGCTGAATTCATTCTGTTTGTCTTTTCTTGTAGACGTCTGTTTTAAGAGGACTTATTAACTATTAACTGTCTTCACCTACGCTGCATTCCCTTCCACAACTGATAGGTACCACTGAGCATATTCCTTTCATATAATATTTGTTAAATTAACAAATATCTATCTAAGCTTATTGACCAAGATTGACAAAGAGCTGAAGATGATTGTTCATATCTAGTGGTGTACTGCTGTATCTAGTGTCAGTAGAGATGATATTTCTTCTCCATCTCCTCCTATAGCAGCCCCCTATGGTGGCAAAAATGTGCTTCTGGAAGAGTCTTTTTTGGGTGCACAAGGGTACAGGTAGGAGAATAGATTGCCAAATGTAGTGAGGTCCAGCAGAAGTACACCACTGGAACCTAGTCATGGTATTAAAACTTTCCTGAGACAGACAGACAGACAGACAGACAGACAGACAGACAGACATTCCTATAGGAATTCATTTCTAGGATCATAAGTAGCTGTCTTACACAGAATCAAACTACAGTTTCATCTAACATAGTATTGTTGACACTGGGATCATTTCCTCTACAGAATTATAGCAATATGTTTCCGCTTTAATTGCTATGGTTCTGTCCTCTGGAGTTTAGGGAGAGGTCTTTGTTGCTTATTTCTTAACCTGTCTGGAGAAGCTTGGGACTGAATCCAGGCATGTTTAGATACATGTACCTTTTTACTGAATTAAATTACATTCCTCTAATTTCAGAAATAGTTCCACAGATTCATCCTCTCAGCTGTCTGATGTAAAACTGCACAACTTGTGTCATTTCTTTGATTAGACATGTCATACCCTTAAGGAGTAAAATACGGAAGATTTCTAATCTCATGCTCTCCAGATGGACTATATTCAGCAATTGGTCATCTGGAAAAGACCCACTGAAATCAATGACACTTAGTTGTTTCTAATAGGTCCCATTCATTTCAACAGTTCTGTCTAGTAAGACTGATAATAGGAATGAGAGCAGTGGTTATAATTACTTAAGACTTCACAACAACAGTATCATGCCAGAAACGTAGGTATGATCTTAAAAATCTAATCCTGATTCAGCGTTATTTCTACCATCCAATACATTGTTTCATGCACTTGGATATAGCCTGTTTGGCTGCACCTCCATTCTCCACTAAAACCGTTTGTCTATTGCATATAGCATTTTTAAGAAATTGCATATTTTAGAAGGGTTATTTAACTTTTGCTGTCATGGTCTATCTGTAATGTGCCTTATACCAAGCCTCCCCTGAAGAGATATAAATTAAAAACTGATGAATTGATAGGTGAATTTTCCTTTCATGTTACCTAGAAAAGTTTTATCTAAAGATTCTTATAGGACTCCCTTTTAAGATCCATATCTATGACTATGTGAAAACAGTTCTCCCTTATTGGATTCTTACCAGTAACTCTTCACAAGGCACTAAACTTCTCAACTAGGCAATTTTCAGTTCCTATGCTTATAAATGCCTAACTTGCAGACTGGCACACTGTCTTTGTACCAGTCCCTTCGCAAGTACTGCAATGAGCTAAGTCCCATAAAGTGCATATGTAAAACTAAAATGCTATCCAGGGAGAAAGACCTCTTAGACTATTTCCTTGTCCAAGTTTCTGCTTCAGCTAAATATACTGAAATAGGTCATGGCATATATATATTTTAATTTCATGTTTGTGAGTCCTTTTTTATTTTATATAGAGGATATTTCTCAAACTCAGAAGGGATGTAGTTGACTTGATGTAGGAGGATATGCGTTACAGTCCTTTCTTGCAACTTACTACAGTTGAATGTGTTGGGATTGCCACATTAACGTCCGTTTTCATATGGAAAAATTACCTATTCTTAAAGAATAAGCAAAGTTGGTGGTGTGCTTTCAGAAAAGAGGATGTCTATATGCTCTCTGAGCTGGTATGCATATAAATCCATGTGAAGTGCAGGCTGCATCTTATGCTTTTGTATCCGTATAAATCAGTTCCTTCCCTGTCCATAGGTTATACTAGCTCATGCTAAAATGGGACCTTTCTGTGCACCCCTCCCCATTGTCTTTTCCCCAAGAAAGACTAATACAGCTTTACAACTAATAAAGTGACTAATCAGTCACTTTAGCCTGCATTGGTCTTATACTAGTGCCACCAATAATGTAAACCAGCTAAAGCCCAATGAAGAATGAAAACACATCTCCCATGTAGACTGAAAGTACTTGATCTCATAAGAACCACTTTACTTTATCAAATAAGCAGAACTGGGGTATTTTTCACCTTCTAGATGTTTTAGTTTTCGGCCATTTCTGCACTAGGCTGTTATAGTAAGGAATTATGTGAGTTGTCCAAAACGCATATAAAGTCATAGGTTCTCCATCCATGCCACAAATTAACAGCCAAGCTAGCCTAAATTTCTGGACATGCAGACCCCGACCTCAGAAAAAGCTAACAGTTTCAAACTGGGGAAAGTACACAATTCCCTTCCTTTTTCTAGGACTTGTAGCTTAAAGGTTAACTACTGCAGGCCTGAATTCTCAGATAGAGGCTCACCTAATGCATTTTCTTCTAATGCAACAGGGAGAAATTGTTATTAAACCAGTCACAGATGAACAGTGAGCACTTCAAGCAATTGCTAGTGGTCATCACAGCCAGCGTACCATAAAAGCTGAATACCAAGTGCTGAGAAGGAGATGCTGCTGCATGTGTCTTTCACATAATGCCTATTTTATTTTATTTTATTTTAGTTGAGACAGAAAGTACGTTACAGAAGATCAGCCAGATCCTCCAGAGTATTATAAGCACTTGTTGCCAGCATAATACAATTACATTCCAGAGTACTAGAGGGAGTCTTAAAAATTCTAAAAGACAAGGTCAAATCCTGAGAGCTTCCAGGTAGGCAGAGCAGAATCCCATTAATTTATGATTGCTGAATTTACCCTCTTTCCTCGTCCATCCTCACTCATCTGACTTTCTTTATCAGTTACCATTAAGGATAGTCTTAGGGACCATATTTCTTATTAAAATTGAAGGATTTCAATATCTTATTTCCTCATCTATCTCATTCCCTAATTATACTTTCGTAGGGAGGAATAAGTGGGATAACATCTAATTTTTCCTGGACAGAGGAGACAACTCTGTTACTGCAGGTCTCAAGGTCAAGAGTGATATTGTCAGTGGTGATGAAACAGCACTGCCCATCCCTCCCTCCCTCCCTTTATTTGTGCCCTACCTTTCTCCCAGGCTGGGGTTCAAGGTGACTTACAAGATGTCAGAGTACACAGTAAAGCTTCTCTATTTCTATAGTTAGAGAAATGTACAAAATTAAGATTAAAACAGTATTTAATAACTGAATCAAGCTTGCTACCTTTTCAGGATACATATTTGGTGCCTATTTGAGTTTCTGACTATTACCTCTGTTTACAGCCTTTGGGATTCTTACTCCCTCTTGTCCCACCTTGCCACATTTTAGTAAATTAGCCATACTTATGCTCCATTTCACTGAGGCACTGTTATGCAAATCACGCTTATGCATTGCTTAATTGGGAGATGGAATGTGAGAGGGAGCTTTGCAATATTACAAACAATGAATATTTAAATCAGGCTGAAATGCATCTTGTGGCGCTTATGTGCCTATTAAAAATGTCAGATTTGAATCGCTTGTTTGCTTCAAGTTGAGTAATGTGTATACTCAGGTATGGCTTCTTCCTCAGACTATTGAAAACCTCTTGAGTTGTGAATGGCATTCTATCAACATGGCTTCACGTTGGTTGTGTACATTCCCTACAAAATAGCTTCTAACCAAAACATGCAATGTGTCTGTGCATATTTAAAAACACAGTTCATAGACCTCACCAATGCTCTCTATTTGAAGGCATGTAGTGTTTTTATACATGACACCAAATAGCCCCCAAAGCTACTCCTGCAGGAGTTGCATGCACCTGTGAGTATGAATGATGTTAGTGGGACAGAGGAACAAAGAGACGTTTTTGAAAGGGCATATGTTTTAGCTATTGTACCTTTTCTGATTAGCATTATAAATGAGAGGGTGACAAAAGGCGTTTTTTAATATTAAGGTTGAAAACACTCATAAAGCTTCCCTGCAATGCTGGTAGATTGGCTGTGATCTTACTCAAGTTAATCAACAGAGGATGTAAAATAACTACAACTGAGCCCAAAGTGTGGGTGGGAGTGATTGAGGATTTTTGAACCCCTTGAAAACAATCCTGCTTGAGGTTGTTATCTATTTAAATGTAAAATAGCTGCTTATATTACAAAGGCAAGTTGGCTTCTCCACTTCTTGCTGATAATGAACAAGTCTAGACATAACTAGGTATGCATAATTACCTGTAAGTAATTCCCTTTTTATGAAAGAATTACATTACAGCTTCCTAAAGAATAACTTCACTCCTTTAACTGAATAGTGGAAGAGGAACATCTTAATATTGTGCCTTGTACTACTTCTCTAGTCATAATGAGGGAGATAGGAGGAGAGAGTACAGTCCAGAGCCTAGTACAGTCAGCACTGGACATCTGCAGGTTTCACTTTTGCAGATTTGATTATTTATGGATTATTTGCTGTCAGCTCTGCTGCTACCCTAATAGGGAGTGCAAATCTTGTGAGACTGAGAAACTGCAAATGAAGTCAGTAAGTTCTTATTAAAAATGGTGTGAGGCAACAATGGAGGTGACAGGAAGCTCTACCAGCCACCCACTTCTGCCTTGTGAAGGAACCCTGATGCCTCAAAGGAATCCAGAGTGGCTTGAATATGGTGATCATATTTTTGTGTGTTAAGTATGGTTTGGGAGGGCCTAGAGTTATTCACATTTTTTTTCACTTTCATGGGGGTCCTGTGCCCCTAACCCTAGCAAATATGGAGGGATGACTGCACTATTCAGATTTTTTTTTAAAAAGTAATTTAAACATTATTTACTTTTGAGAAATAGAAAGTAAAATAATTACAAATTATAATTGTACTGGCAAGAGCCAGCATTGTATAGTGATTTGAGTGTTGGATTAGAACTCTGGAAGACCAGGGTTCAAATCCCCTCTTGGCCATGGAAACCCACTCGGTTACCTTGGGCAAGTCACACTTCTTGGCCATGGAGGAAGACAACAGCAAACACTTTTCTAAGCAAATCTTGCCAGGAAAACCCTATAAAAGGGTTACCATAAGTCTGAAATGACTTGAAGGCACACAGCAACAACAATGACAATACTGGTTATAATTATAATTTGCTCCTCTATTAGGAACCTTGGAAGTACAACCAATATACTTTTAGAAAATAAATGTGCCAAGCTCTGGAAATCCCAGTAAACCACTACCACCACTTGATCTAAGTAAAGAAATTTGGAGTGCTGCAGGAAGCTTTTATGCATCCTTCACTGTAGCAGGAGCTTAAAACATATGAACATTGAAATGCTGATCACTTACACTTCTCTGTTCACTTACAAATCATCACTTATTTTGTTCTTGCAAGCAAGAAGAAAGAATTTCACATTTCATCCTTTTGATCATTGAACTATGTGAGTGTTTGCACATTTTTTTAAAAAATAACACTTTTTTTTTGGATGTTGGGATTTTGTTTTGCAGCCCTTCAGTTTCTTGCACAGGAAGGTATATTTTGTTTTTGTCCTGTATACTATTTCCTGCACAAAAAATAAAATAAAATATTTAAAAAATATTGTTTGGTCCCAAAACCAAGCTTTTGCACAAAAGTTAGTTTTGCATAAATGTTTTTTTTCACAGAAAGGTCCAAAAATATGAAATGAAAAACAACAATCACAAACCTACCAAAATCTTACCATAGTGTTTTAGTGTGTCAAAGCACTTTTTCTTGTCAAAGATGAGAACAGTTGTTCTCATCATCTGGATTATGATGATGCACATCCAGATGCTGGAATATGAGGTGGACAGAACTATCTTATTATCTTTCCTTTAGTGAAAGTAGAATTCTTCTCCTGAGGTTAGATAAACCTGATTCAATCACACAGCGGCCCTTGAGAATTAAGTACTTTGAAAAGGAAAATTAGACAACAACAAGAGGAATTTCCTTGAGTTTGATTGCAGAGTATAATGAACAAATGTCCCTAACCACCCATATAATGGCTCTTAAATGTTCTCTTCAAATGTATTTTTGTACTTTCATCTAGGTAATTTTGCAAACCAGTGTAGTGTAAAGTGAGTTGTACGGGACTGAACAAAATCTCTAAATCGGGTTCCTGCCTAGTCGTGACATTCTCTAGGTGTTCAGTGTGGTGTACTCGATAATCAGGCAATATGTAACATGGAACATCTGTTTGGATTACTGTGACATGCTCTATGTGGGGCTGCCTTTGAAGACTATTTAGAAACTTCAGCTGGCCCCAAAAGCTGTGAACAGATTATCAACTAGGGCTGGCTACAGGAAGTATACAACTCCCTTGTTATAACAGCTCTGCAGGCTGCCTGTCTCTTTCTTGCCCAAGTCGAAGTACTAGTGATGATCTTTAAAGCCCTACATGGTCCAGGTTAGTTGAACAACTGTTTTCTCCTTTATTAACCTGCTTGTGTTTTGAGATCTTATGAGAAGGCCATTCTCTCTGTCCCACCTTCCTCAAAGGTATATTTGGTGGGAACATGGGAGAGGGCCTTCTCAGTTGCTGTCCCTTGAAACTCCCTACCCAGAAAGGCAAGACTGGTACCGTCCTTACTGTCTTTCCACGAGCAGGTAAAACCCATTGCATTCAAGCAGGCTTTTGCTTATTGATTTATTTATTTTTTTTAGAAGCAACAGCCCTTGTATAATGTCCTGGATTTTCATTTGCTTCTGTTGTTCTTGTTTAATGTTTTATGTTTGTAACTGGTTTTAATTTTATAATAGTTTAATTGCTTTTTAACTTTATGTCCTGTGTTTTTTTAGACTAAACTACCTTGAATATTGGGAAAAAGGTAGGGTGATGATGATACTGATACTGAGCCTTTCGAATCCAGAGTAGTGCTATGTTTATTTCATATGCACTTTGTTTAGATGGCCCTCTTAGCTAGATCTGTTACTCAGATCTCACAACAGTAATTGCTTTTTTTCTGTATTATATTATATTATTATACATTTTCAGACTTTGCTTCTGTAGGTTCAACATAAATGATGTCTCTCAATTATCATTCTTGGGGAGAGTGCAGATGTATGCATGTGGGCGCACACACACACAAGCTCCAAATCCCTTGTAAAAATGACTTGCACAAAGAATATGCGGATATATACATGTGAAAATGGCATTTAGATCAGGAGCATTCATTTGTTTTACATTTAGGAGAATTAGCTAGCAAGTCAAATTATTCAGCCTTATCACTACCTACTGTAGAAAATCTAAGAGTTTTTAAAAGATTCTATTGTAATAAATGTTTGTTTTATTGTTAGAAATAATAAAAATAATTTCATTTCTATTATGTACTATATGAATCATAGAAATTAGAGAGGGAAGAACCATATTGGGTCTTTTATCTTATTTCTATGGCAGAATAATTCCCAATAGCATATTTTCCACACTTTTATCCAATCTAATTTAAAGATATCTGATATAATAGTGTTTCCACTATATCCTGTGGGAAATTATTGAATGTATTGGACAGTGTCACAGCAATTACATTTAAACTTTTTTTCTATGCTACTTTACATTTTTTTTTTATTATTATAAGGAGCTGATCAATTCAAAATGCAAAATCAAAAACTGTTGACACATTCTAAATGCTATACTTTTCTAAGTTCTTTTTGTACTTTTGGGGAATTTATAGTTTGCTTTATTTTTTTAAAATAGAAAAAGAACCCTTTTTCTCTTCCCTCATTTATTTTTTTCATTTTATACAAATAATAATTAAAAAAAAAAGAAGAACTAAAAAAGAAATGAAAGTGAACAAACTGAAAAGAATAAATATGTGTCTCTGTTGACTGATAGGAATTTTCTCATTCTGATAGGAATGGAGGATGGTCTCTATTTGGATATATCAAACGGAACAGGCTATTCTTTCTACCTAGTTTTATGCTTTTTTCTTCAGTATTATATCTTAACACAACCCATGGAGCTAACACCCGGGTAAGTATGGAAAGGACTGCAACCTTATGCTTTTGGTTTTTTTTTTTAAAAGCCAGGAGTAAATATACACCACACTTTTATTCTTGATAATGTCTAAATTCTATACAGCTTTTAATGGATAACGTTTCTTCTTGTCCCTTTTAGGCGGATATTTAGAAATGGGATAAGCGAGAGGAGGGAAACCGGCACGTCCAAGGCCATTCAATTACTTCATAGCTGGGTGATGCTGGAAGGAATTTGAAGTTTCCTGGTGCCAATGCTTACTGTTGGCCAGGCCATCCTGACATTTGTTTTTCTTGCAATGTCAGTGTTAGTTCATGCATCAGACAGCTGCTGTGTATATTGGAAGCAACCTCGTTTATATATTTAGAGTAGGGGAACCATTTGTTCGTATTCTATACATTAAGATATATATGCTATTACCTCTGTTAGGAAATTATCATGTACCAATAGGCAACTCTCAATGAGAAATCTAGGGATGGGTAACAATGAAAAGGACCCCTGGTATTATCCTTCCTTGCCATTCCTTCTTTGCTTCATGGTGCTAGCATGCTTATACATGCTAGTTTCTCTAGTTCAGGGGTGGGAAACTGTGGAAAGCTGGGGGGCTACATTTCCCCCCTGGAGATCTTGAAGGGCTGTAGCCCCTCACTGTACCTGCTTCTGTAAAAAGGAAAAAACCCTCCCTCCTCCAAATGTTTTCTAGCAAGCAAGGGAGCACTTTCACCAGGGTTGTGGGCAGTGGCGGAGCTTGGAGCATGTGGGGGGGGCAGGGCTATGGTATGAGGGGCATGGCCACTGTGTGGGGGTGTGGCTGCGGTGTGTGGGGGCATGGCCAGGGCACACAGGGGCATGGCTATGGGCTGGGACACCCCAGAAACATTGCCTCCCAGGGCGAATCGCCTTTCCCACCCCCATGTTCCTATGCCACTGGTTGTGGGCCCAGAAGAAGCCTTTTTATAACAGTAAGATGTGAATGGAAGTCACTTCCTGTTTCAAAAAAAGGGGCAGTCCTCTGGGTCTAAAATGGCCCGACGGGCTTTAATATGATGGAAACACCCCCCATTCCCCAGAGGCATTTGGAGGTACATTTTTTTTCTGAAAAATTTTGCCATTTCTTACTCTGAGGGGGCTCGGGGACCTCCAACCATGGTGAAAATGCCCTCCACACACTCCCTATAGGGTATTTTGGAGCAAAAAACTTTTTAAAAGATTTTTTTCTTTTGCATTTTTAGACAGATGGGGGGCTCTAGGGGTCACAAAAACGGCCATGGGGCCACAAGCGGCCCAAGGACCACACTTTATCCAACCCTTGTTCTATTTGAAAAGATGACTACAAGGAAAGAAGTGGGTAGCGCATTGTGTGCGTGTGTGTGCGCGCGCCTTTGAGTCAACTGTTAATTTACAGTGACACTATGCATTTCATAGGGTTTTCTTAGGCAAGGAATATTCAGCGGTGGTTTTGCCAGTTTGTTCCTTTGAAATATAGCCTACAGCACCTGCTATTCATTGGCAATCTCCACACCAAGTACTACCAGAGCTGACCTTGCTTAGCTTCGAAGATTAGACAGGATTTGGTGCCTTTCAAGCAGTACAAACACCAGTATTTTTGCAAATCACCTGGAATGAAGAATGAGGAGGTGAGTCAGCAAATTGCTGTGGTTAGAGTGTTATTGTAGGATTAGGGAAACCCAGGTTAAAACCTCCGATGAGCCATAAAGCTCCCACTGAGTGACCTTGGGCCAGTTGCTGTATATTTTCACCTAACCTAGTTCACAAGGTTCTTGTTCGGACAAAGGGGAGAAGGGGAAGGAGTTCGTATTATCTGGAGCTAAGATAGAATACGAGTTTAAATACAAGTTTATTTTCTAGCTACTAGCAGTGTAGAATGTGTCATCCTACCAAATTTAGCTCAAAGACCTCAAGTTGCTCAACTCTAGTGCACAGCTTGGAAAAGTAATGTCTGGAACTATAACTTCTGAAACCCTGAGCCCACATGGCTCCTTTTCTGAGTAACAGAGCTCAGCTTAAGCATCTCTAAATCCTTCTAAGGGCAATTATTAATAGGGTCTTTCTAAAAAAAGGAACAACATGTACCATTTGGACTCAGAGGTTAGGTTATATTTCCATCAGCCACAGATGATATTTTAATTTTACTCCCTATGTGAAAATGTCCAGAAAAATGTTGAGTTGAGCTGAGGATATTTTTTCTGCCCAAGACAAATGGTGCCCCTGCCCCAAGTCAAGGTATATAGTGCCAAGTCAGACAACATATCGTGGTGTACATGACCCCAAATCCTACAAGTGCCTCTCCCACTTGCTGATGGTAAAGCTACAACAGTAACAGATGAAAAAAAATCTGCTGCCAGAGATGGCCCTTACTCAGTGCATTAAGATAAGGTCGGTCCTGAGAAACTCCAGCTATCCTGATTTGGCAGGGACAGTCCTGATTAATCCCCTGTTATCCCATTTTTCAGGTGATTTTAAAGTATCCCAGCTTTTTCCCCTCTTCCCATCTTTCTCCTTTGTCCACAGCTCTCTTCAGTTGCTGCAAACTGAGGGCCTTTCCACACTACACTGATATAGTGCTATTATTCCACTTTCAGCATCCTATGGACTCCTGAGGTTTGCAGTTTAGGGACAGGCCTTTAGAATTCTCAGCCAGAGAGCTCTTTGGCCTCAGTAAACTACAATTCTGCAGAATTCCACAGGATGTTGAAAGTGGAATAATAGCACTATAACAGTGTATGACGGAAATCGCCTCATCAGGGGTGAGAGGAGAGGAGAGGAGGGGTGTGGAATCTTCTACTTCCTAGTAAACTCAGGCAAAAGCAAACTTCTGCAGCCTTTCTTAGCCTGTTGTTCTTCCTCATTAATAACATTTGCCTTCTTGACCACACTCTGATGTTGCTTGGCCACATGTTCCAGTTTTCATGTGTGAAATGTTGGTCCTGGGTTCATTAATATTTAGAAAGGAGAAAGGAAACATTTAGGAAGCAGAGAGTATAGCTTTCCCGAACTACTTTCAGTTTCCTCCTAGGTCTGTTTTTGGGATTCATATTGCTCTATCTTTGTATCTTGCTGCAAGATAATCTTTCTAAATTTAGAATATCATCACAAGTATCTCATATCCAGCCAACCTTGCTCTTTCACCTAAGATTTACACTTTGGAGCTCTCCAGTAGCACCTTTCCCCCACATAATGTTTTTGAGGGTTAAAAGCAAGCCAGTCCTAAACTATTAATTCTTTCTAGATTGCTGCTTGTCAAAATGTACAGTGGAATGTATGTTTACCGATGTATTTTAAACATTTATCTCCCTCTTTCTCCCTGGACCCCAAGGAGATGTACAACAAACTTGTTGTCATGTGCTCTCAAATTGGCTTCAACTTATGGCAACCCTATGAATGCGAGACTTCCAAGAGACCCTATTAATAATTCTGCTCAGATCTTGCAAACTCAGGTCTTCCTTGACTGAGTTAATCCACTAATCTTGTGATTTTTATTTTTTCCTACTGCCTTCAACTTTACTGAGCATTATCTGCACAACAAATAAAAATAAAAGGTATGTATGAAAAAGATATTTAAATAAAATAAAACATTTACAAATAGACCAAAAGAACTTCTTAAAATTGTTAAATGAGCAATAGGAAGGACCCTTGGTTTTAGGGAATGAAGGCCATACGAAAAAACAGCACTTTAGTTGCTCACTGAACTGCCCTTGTGATGAAGTCACATAGTTAGTAGTATAGTGAAAGCCCTGTGATATGTAATATACCCTCACCATCCTAGCCTCCCAGCCTCCCAAAGAAAGAGTGAATCCCACTGAAATCACAGCACTAGATGAAAAGTGATTGTGTTTGTGGGCACAAGTACTCGTTGAACTACATTTTGATTTGCTTCTGAGTTTGCAGTTGCTTTTCTTGGAGAAATGGATTATGGAAAATTCTGTCAAGCTTATGTTTAGAGAATTATGGAGTACAGGTAGTTATACTGTTATTTTAGCCATGGCACCCTCGGTGAGGACCCCCAGATATTGAAAGAGTTAAATTCAGAGAAGTACTGCATGAGTAGAAAAATAAGTGAATTGGACAGCAGATGTCCCTGCCTTATCTCGGTTTGAAAGTATGATTGGCCTTGTAACACTATGCTTAGGTGCCTGGGAAGTAAAAGGGAGTCAAGCATACACTTTCGCCTCATCTTTGTGTTATTTGGTGACTGAGGCCTTTGTTCCCTTGTTTTGGGGGTGGTATTAAGCTCCAAATGTAATGGCTGACGTAGACTAGAAATGTGATTGATTGCTGACGCTGTTGACCAAAGGTATAAGAACTAAGTGTTTTAATCAATCGGGGCCGGCAGTTTTGGACATTGTATATCCGCTGCTTGCCCTGCGCAGTAAATAAATGGTTTGGAAAATAAAGCTTTCTGTTTTGGAACAACCTGAAGGTCTTCATCATTTCCTTGCCACTACAATATCTTTTGATATCATTTAATTTGGCCTTAGCTGGACTGGCTAGTGATTACCTCATTTCACGTGTTTGCAAAGTTCTCCGGATAAGCACGGACAAAGAAGTGGCCGTTAATGGTTTGCATTCCATTTCTCTTTGTAGCCAGCAACCCAAAACTCGCCTGAAGCTTTAGGGAACTTCCCGCCACAGACTCCTCAATAGCCACACGGCTTTTAGTCAAATTACTCTTATTAGTTGGGCCATCAACGTCTCGGCCAAAGGTATTGTTTCTACACGCAAATCCCATCACACGAAGCCTGACCTCACCAAATCCTTTTGTCCAGCACCGAAACCTCTTTTGTTCTCCTTTGGGACCACCATAGCCGAAAGGCACGATCCTCCCTATAAAAACCCCTCACTTTTAAGCGATCCTCAGATCACCTTTGACTGCCATCCCACCCTGCTGTTGGTGTGTTTAAAGGACTCCCCTCAGCGCCCCCACGCTGAGCTTTCTTCCCCGAATCTCCAACCTCTCCCCAGGACTACGGAACAGGCCTCTCCCTATAATTCTCTGTCTTTTCTAAGTTAGTTAGTTTATGTTCGTCTTCTGTGTTTTATTCTTAATAAAGAATTGTTTATTGTTTGGAACCACCTTGTCTAACCACTCTCTAACCCGATGCTGTAGACATAGGGTGAAAGATCTCACTTTGTTACCCTGCCTCTCGCTAGCAAAACCAGTGCTCTGAGTTCTAATTTCCCCATCTTTGGTATTTTTAATTGGCAAAGCCGGGTGCCTCGCGGGACCCCCAGTTTTCAGGGTAACAATACATTTTATTGGCATTCTTTAACTTTACATTTTTACAACTGTGACAAAAGGCAGTGATACTTTCGTATGATGTCATTGTAGCCCCACCCTTCTCATGGCTGTGATCATGGGGTATATCATTGACAGAAAAACTCAGTTAATAGCCCCTGGTAGTGCAAGCCTTCCATTGCTGCCTGCAATGCAGAAGGGCCAGAAGCGCAATTACTCACTTCATTCCCTATTGCAACATGGAAAGAAGGCTGGCCACAGTGCGGAAGGAAGGAGCATTGGGGACATGCTTCCATTCTGGCAGAGAGACTGATGGGACTGTGATGAGATGACACACAAAAGCATAGTCCTGTGGCAAGAGTCTTACTGGTAGATGAATGCGTACAGGATTGTAGCCTGAGACATTCTTTTTTTTTTTTAATTAAAATTTTATTAAACAAACACAAAACAACAACACTACAAAACTCTACTACAAAAATATACTATAAAACAACATTCTAAAAGGTAATTGAAATGCATGAATTTCTTTATGACAATCGTGGTTTTCCCAAGTATATCTTCTTTAACTAATTACATTCTATTTATCTCCTGGAGTTAAAAGTATTGCACATTATTTAATTCTGAGCAGATCTGATAAAGATATTTTGATTTAGATGAACATGTTATATAATATTATAATGGTTGTTGATCATGCTATGTACGCACATATAGAGAGTGTCTTTCATGCTTTTTTCTAAACTTACTATGTAAATCGTAGTGTTTCTTTGCTTCAAACAGTGTTTTGCATGTTCTTATTAATATCTTTTGACTTTTCATAGTTTGGTTGCACTCTTTTGACCACACTCTGATGTTGCTTGGAGAGATGTGTCCCCATTTTCATCTGTGAACTGTTGGAGGGTACAGATAGCCAAAAGTTCTATTGTCATTCTTTTTCTTTCTAAAATTCTAACAAAATAAAAACATTTAGCCTTTGCCTCGAAATGTTTTGCATAGTACAGTAGGGAACAGCCACTGTTATCTCTCCTGTGTTTGTTGTGTGCCTTCAAGTCATTTCCTACTTATGAAGACGCTAAGGTAACCCCACCAGGGGGTATTCTGGGGCTGAGTGTATGATCACCCAAGGTCACCCAGTGGATTTCTGTGACTGAGTGGGAACATTAAACACTGGTCTCCAGTATTGTAGTCCAACGTTCAAACTGCTACACCAGGGCTTTCCAAATGGTATGCTGCGACACATTAGTGTGTCGCCTGAAGTGTGTAGGTGTGTCGCCTACAATCTTGGAAATATATGTTATTGTTTATAAATCATATATTTTTAAAAATATATGAAAGGTTTTCATGAGATATGTTGTGTCTCTATACATTTTGTTATTTCAATTCATGTATGTGTCTGTATCTCTTATAAGGGGTTAGTTTAAACTCTGGTTTGCTAGTAAAACTGAATTACGGTGTCATGAAATGATGCATGTCTAAAAAAGCGTGTCACCAACATGAAAAGTTTGGAAAGCTATACCATACTGGCTCTCTGTTTCTCTTATACACACACCTAAAGTGAGTAATTATAAGCTGCAAATGTAGCGTGGATGTTCTCAGCTCTGGCTGACACTCCTTCAAGAAATTTCTCTGTCAAGACTTGAAAAGCCGTTGAGGAAATGTCTCCTTGAGAAGACTGTGTAGAATTAACTGGAAAAACTGAGTTTGGCTCTCACCAGGAATTGTAGGGGGTTTGGATTAGCTCACCACTGGGAGGTTATGAGCCAGGATTTGTGAAAAAAGGAGATTCAAAAGACATGCACAGGCCTCCGAATTGATTCTAGCACCAGAAGAAGAAGAAAGATTCCCAAATATTTACGGATTAAGCAGTATATGTGGGAAAGTCTTGGGCAAAATAAGTAAAGGCTTAGTCAGATGATCAATTTATATGTGCTGCAATTGCATTCTACCTGCAGCATAATCATTTGCCAGGTGAAGTATTGCTAGGCTGCAGGATGATTTATTTTGGCTGCTCCTTTCATTTATTTTTATATATTTATTTTGTTTATAGAAAAAGGGTACTGTTGCTAAAAACAAATGAAGTTTAAAAAATTAGTTTGGTGGAAGAAGAGGGGTGTTTTTTTGGTTTTCAATTTTTATATTTAATTTTTTACCATGGTTTTGCGACAGCTTACCTTTAGTGAAGTACCTTTGTGAGGGAGGGGACTGTAATGAAAGACAGGCTTGTTCACTACACTAATCTTCTTCTTGAGCATGGAGGGTAGAGGAGCTGTTGTGGGCCTTTTAGGGCTCACACTCATTACACATGGTTTATGGTAGCTACAGAAGCTGCATTGAAATGGCTGTGTGGGTGAAGACAGAGGTAAACTTTGGTCATTTCTGTACTACACTATTATAATGCTACCATTCCACTTTCAGCATCCTATGGAATCCTGAGGTTTGCAGTTTAGGGAGGGGCCTTTAGAATTCTGAGCCAGAGAGCTCTTTGGCCTCAGGAAACTACAAACCCTAGAATTTCACAGGTTGTTGGAAGTAGAATAATAGTGCTATAATACTGTAATGCGGAAATGGTTCTAGTGAAAAAACAAAAGAGGGCTTTCTTAGGCCATTTCTACACTAGACTGTTATAATGCTATCATTCTACTTTCAACATCCTATGGAATTCTGGGGTTTGCAGTTTAGAGAGGGGCCTCTTTGAGGCCCCAGTGTGGAAATGGGCTCAGTGGCTCCTCCCAGTCTTTGGAACTCCTTCCTGGCAGGAAGTTCAGGTGTCCCCCTCTGGTGTTTGTTTTTCTATTAAACTTATATGTGTTTTACTTTTGTGTTTTAAAAGAATCATCTGTTTAATTGTTTTTAAAGAACGTTTCCATAATAGGGATTTCTCTTGTATTTTGTTTTAACTATTATAAATAAATAAACAACAATAAATAAATTAGACTGACATTTCCTCTGACAAAATGTGTGTGTGTGTGTCTTTGCGTGCATGTATTTTATACGCAAAGTTATGGGAAATCACATATTCCCAAATTAGGGTACAACTGCTAATGAAAATGGAGTTTAAATAGCAAATGTGTACTGCATACTATTGTACATATAACTGGCCTCATTGCAGTTTCTTGTTAGAGACAACGCAGCTTTGTGCCTGCTCATGTAGGATTATACCTTGCTATCTGAACTCTTTCACAGGACACAGTGATAACATTTTGATACCATTAACTGCCATGGTACCATCCTACAGATTCCTGGGAATGGTAGTTTCATGAGGTATTCAGAATTCTCTTCCATAGACCTCTAGTGCACCAAACATCAAATCCCAGCATTCTGTAGTTCAGAGCTTTCCAAACTTTTCATGTTGGTGATGCACATTTTAGATGTACATCATTTTATGACACAGTAATTCAACAAGTAATTCAATAAGTGGAGGCAGCCCTTCCACCTGAGGCTGGCCCACCGCTGCCCTTGCCGGGGTTTTCCTTGTCCCAGGACGGCAGTGGGAAAGATAGCCTCTCCACTTAGACCTGGCCCACTGCTTTCACTCTCACTGGGGTCTTCCTCGGCCCTGGGCAGCAGTGGTGGCAGAGGCAGCCGCTCCACCTGTTATGCTTGTACGACACACCTACACACTACAGCTGACACACTAACATGTCACGACACACAGTTTGGAAAGCTCTGCTGTAGGATACAACCATGGCAATTAAAGTGGTATGAAAGTGCTATTATTCTATGCAAAAGAGGACTTGCTCCATCTCCTATTGGAAATCTTGGGAGCTGAGTTAGTCATGATTAACTTCAGGGGAAGTTAGTCATGACTATCTTTGGTTGGATTGAGTCTGAGAACTAGAAATGCCATAAGTCAAGGCTGAACAAGAGGTCAGTCTCGTGCTGTCTCTTCCAGGTATTTGTACATTTCTCTTCCTCAGGTTTTTTGTCAGTGCTGAAGTATTTACCAGTGCCCCAAACCCATTGATTCTGCAATGAAATATTGTCCAGCAGAATAATATGGTCTTCTCTCACTCATCTATGCATCAAGTTCCCCACATATAGTTCCTGTTGCTGACACAGGTTGATTCTTCTGGGAAACAGGAGATACCTTTCCAACATTCCCTGTTTCCTGAAAGAATCACTGCCATTTGGATGGGTTTTGGGCAGCAGGAATGCATAGGCTCTGGATGGTTCTGCATGGGGCAATGTAGCTGCCAGTCCCCAAAAGTTGCCCATCTGTGCCTTGAGGTACAACAGAAATGTTAGTTCACTAGGTTGGCAATGGCTGGAGTCCCCCCCCCCGAGGTGATTCATAAATGAGGATTGCCATAGCAGAAGAATTGGGCAAATCAAACTTAATGGGAAGCCGTCTGGCTGTTGGGAAATCAGTCCAAATCTTCACTCCATTTAACATGAAAGCAATCAAGACATACGTGCTTCAATTTTTCACAAGATGCCCACCAGCCTGACACTGGAGAGAGATTTATTTTCAAGAATATCAGCTTTTAACTTACTTAGCATCTCTCCAAGGATTGCGCAAACATCCAGAAACCATCTTCTGTGAACTAGCAAAAATGAAGCTTCATTTCAAGAGAGAGGATGCAGCAAATAAAGATATTATTTAAAACTCTTCCTTCCTGAGCAGTGTGAAATTGAAGGCTGCCTTGATAAGGTAAATTTCTTGTGATGGAAGAACTGCTTCACAAAGGTAAAGTGGGGAGCAATACAGGGTTTTAAAAACCAGTGCAGGAAATGGTTATACCAACTGGATGAGAAGATTGTTTTCAAAACTTTATTTGCTTTGCAGTTCAACTATACCAATCTCTACCTGGGAAACAATCTCACAGAAATCAGTGAGATAGAAAGACAAATCCTCTACTTAGATTATTGCAAAACTTGACATATGCTGCAGCTACACAGGTGCAACTAGTGCTCACTCCAGGGGCCAATCAGTGGTAGTGGCTCAGAGCTTAGAAGAAATGAGTTATCAGTAACAAGTTACTTGCAATTAATTCAGTTTCCTAACAGTAAATGTGTCAATAGATTACATTACAATTGTAACTTAATAAAGGATAATGTCATTCCTTTTGTGACAAAATCTGTAACTTTCTATTTTTTTTTCTAGTTAGGCAATATGACCTTGCAAAATGGTGGAGGAAGAATATCTCATTATTCCAGAATTTGCTGGTGCAAATAAAATAGATAAAGTGGACTGGAAGAGAGGATTTTACTTTTTTTACCATAGGCCAATGGCTTGTAGCATTCAGGCTTTTTTTTTGGAGGGGAGGTAGACCATAAAACTATAGCTGCAAATAGTTACCTTTTAAAAGTAATTTTCCTCATCAACCTGAGAATTGACAAGTGGGCTGCCCCCAAGTTCTATCCTGGGTTGGTATTCTTATCATAGAATCATAGAGTTGGAAGAGACCTCAGAGGCCATCGAGTCCAACCCCCTGCTATGCAGGAACACTCATCAAAGCATTCTCAACAGATGGCCACCCAGCCTCTGCTTAAAAACCTCCAAAGAAGGAGACTCCACTGCACTCCAAGGCAGGGTATTCCACTGCTGGACAGCTCTGACCATCAGGAAGTTCTTCCTGAGGTTCAGGTGGAATCTCCCTTCCTGCAGCTTGAATTCATTGCTCCTTGTTCTAGTCTCTGGAGCAGCGGAAAACAAGCCTGCTCCCTCCTCAACATGACATCCCTTCAAATATTTAAACATGGCTATCATGTCCCCTCTTAACCTTCTCTTCTGCAGACTAAACATACCCAGCTCTCTAAGCCGTTCCTCATAGATCATGGCTTCTAGACCCTTCACCATTTTGGTTGCCTCCTCTGGACACGGTTTTAACCATCTTTATAAATGATGAGGAAAGAGTAGAGGCGGATGCTCATCAGTCTGCAGGTAACATGAAAGAAGAGGTAGCTTCTATCTCAGAAGACAGAATCAGGAGTTAAGATGAGCTTAACAAACTCAAGAACCGGGCTACAAGAGCCAAAATGAATATCAGAAGAAATCAACATAAAATCCTGGATTTAGAAAGAAAAAAGAAGATGCACAAATACAGGATGGGAAGTAGTGACAAAGGAAAAAAAAGTGAATGCAGTTCTAGGCTGCATCATCAGAACTACAGTCATCCCTCCACGTTCGCTAGTGTTAGGGGAACAGGATCCCTATGAAAGTGGAAAAACCATGAATAACTCTAGGCCTTCCCAAGCCATATTTAACACACAAAAAAGTATGACCACCATATTCAACCCACAATGGATTCCTTTCAGGCATCAGGGTTCTTTCACGAGGCATAAGTGGCTGGCTGGTGGGGCTTACTTCCACTTCCACTGCTGCCCACACCATTTTTAATAGGGACTAACAAGCCTTGTTTGCAGTTTCTCAGTCTCGGGAGGCTTTCAGTCCCTATTAAAAATGGGATAGGGAGGCAAGAGAAGTGACAGCAAATAATCTGTGAATAATCAAATCTGCAAAAGTGAAATCCGTAAATGTGGAGGGCTGACTGTATGGCATTCAGATAATGATAATACCACTCTGTTGTTTTTGGCCAGACCTCACCTAGAATACTGAATGGCACATTTAAGGGATATTGACAAGCTGTAACATGTCCAGAAGAGAGCCTCTGAAATGGTAAAGTTTCTCTAAAGAGAGGACTCTGAGGAATGGTTGATGGAACTGAGCTGGATACCGTTAGCTTGAGGAAGAGGTGCCAAGAGTTGACATGATAGTTATCTTTAAATATCTGAAGGGCTGTCGTGTAGAAAATGGAGCAAGCTTGTTTTCTGCTCCTCCAAAGACTAGGATGTGAACAATGGATGCAAAGTACAAGAAAAGAGGTCCTACCTGAACATTAAGAAGAGCATCTTTACTGTAAGACATTGTTGGACAATGGAATGGAGAGCCTGGGAAAGGAACGGCGTCTTTTTTGGAGGTTTTTAAACATAGTTTGGATGGGCATCTTTCAGGAGTGGTATAATAACAGTCTTCCAAGTATCTGAAAGGCAGCAAATGAGGCCATCTTGTTTTCTGCTTCTCCAGGGTAATGAATGGATTGGAATGATAAGAAAAGGTATTCTAACAAAGCTTTAGGAAGAACTGCCTGATAGTAAGAGCTATTTGACTGCGGAATGGACTATTTTGGAAAGTGCACCCTCATTTTCATTGGAGGTTTTTACGCAGAGGTTGGATGAGTATCTGTGGGGGATGCTTTAAGTCTGGGTTCTTGTATTGTCATAGGGGGTTGGATGAAATGACAATTGAACTGTGTTCGTGGTTGTCTGAACATGTTGTCATCCTTCCCAAGGTAACCAAAGGAGGTCTTTGAAGTGTTCTGAACTGATTAAGCATGAGCATATATACTCAGAAAATCAGTGGTTCAAATCCACAGAGGTTTTTTTTAGCCATCTTCATCATATGCGCAC
This sequence comes from Ctenosaura bakeri, assembly GCA_948474755.1. NCBI lineage: Eukaryota > Metazoa > Chordata > Lepidosauria > Squamata > Iguanidae > Ctenosaura > Ctenosaura bakeri. The sequence continues at coordinate 473,767 of CAOLHI010000525.1, forward strand.
CTTGCAAGGTGGATTATAAAACCCCACAAAAGCCAGTTTAGTTGAAGAAACTCACGAATGGATCCCTGATACTCCTAAAGTCACTGGCCCAAATAATTCTATGTATAAATTATTTTACACATGATGCTGACATAGATTTAAACACAACTACAACAGGTAGACAATAGAAAGAACAATTAAGCAGAAGTAGTCCTTCCAAGGGAAAATACCTTTCACCACAGAATAGGAATCACATGAAAGAAATCATTTTATACACATGTCAGAATGTTAAATCAACTTTGCTTGTGGGAACAATAGAACCTCCACTGACTCCTAAAGCTGCTTAACCAACATATCTTCAGTACAAGTATACCTCAGTTAACAAGGCTGATGTGTTCCTGGATGTTAATTCTTTAACAGAAAGTTTGATACCAGAGACAGAAATAACATGGGAAGAATAGAGATCGATTCCTACACCATGAAAAAGAAGAGCAGCCCAACACGTTTCAGTAAATATTTTATTCAGAATTTTTAAAAAATGAACGTGTGAAAGGTCAGGTAAGCCTTGGATAAGTCAGCAAAAACATTTGAAAACTTTAAAATACATCCAGAGATGATTGTTTTTTCTTTCACCAGCCTCCAGTTTCCTTATGATTTTCATTTTGATGACCAAGCTTATAGATGCATTTTTTAAAGATGCTGGATGTGGCTACTGAGGAAGGCTGCTCTCTCCCTTTCCCTCTGTTTTGTTAATCATGCATGCTCAGTAGGGGATTCTGGAGGCAGCTGCTGTATACCTTGTCTGTTTTAGGGACGAACACACAACTAAAACAGGATCACCTAGAACAGAATCCATTCCTTCCCTACTCAAGTTTTGTGGCTTTGTTTGCTGCAGACGTGCTGCTGCAACCTGACATTGAAAGTGTATGTATTTTTCAACTGCATACACTATCCTCCCAATGCCAGTGCAGCTAAAAAAGTTCCAGCTAAGTAGAGGATGAGAAGGATTAAAAAGGCATTAAAAAGACTTGGTAGAAAGGAGCTTCCTTGTCAGAAGTTTTGTTAACTAAGGTATGCCTGTATAGGATTGTGCCCTTATTTGGAAACAAGTGAACATGGGATTGAATAATTAGGACCTGTTTTGAATAAGGATACAAAACAAGAAACTTTTTTTCTTTTTTTTGGCAAAGAAAAGCTTGCTTGTGTATGTGGAAAATTTCTGTCATATATGGCTGAACAATTATGAGTAATAATTTTCTCACTCCTGAGGTTATTAACTTAGGAGGTGAAGTGCCACTGTTTTCAATCTTTGATTTTCTATGGAAACTATTCCCTTTAAACTTATTGCTGAGCAACTTAGTGATTTAGGTAACATTTTTAAAATCAAAAGGAAAGAATTCTCTGCATTTAAGATTTCTTTTATACTGTTCTTTCCCTACTGTGTTAATTATCTAGATCCAATCAAGTTTTCTATTTATAAAATGTTATGACTTACTTAAATTGAGCAAAGGACATTTTTTTTCTACACTAAAATTCAGTGTAGCCAGAAAGAAAAAGAAATCCAGTGTATGTGAAGCTCTGCAGGGACAGAAAAATCTTTAAAGCTGTGGCTGTTAATAGCATGAAACACAGAGGAAGCAGTTGTACCATGAGCATTCTTAAAGAAAATGGCAATAATCACATAGGTCAGAACCTCATTTTTCATTGTCATCCCAGCTGCAGGCCATTTGGAACTCTGTAAAGTTTTCTACTTAAAATGTAGCAAGTTTAATGTTTTCTTAGAAATGGGGCATTTTCATAAGGCAGGGATGAGGCACCTTTGGCTCTCCAAATGTTTTGGCCTACAGCTCCCATCAGCCAACACTCAGCATGGCCAATGATTGATAAGGGATTATGGGAACTATAGTCCCAAGCATCTGATGTCCCCATCCCTGCCTCAAGTCCCCGTCCCTGCCTCAAGATATTTTTAAAATGTCCAAGAAGTGTTCAGAACACATGCATTAATGCCCATTAAAACACATTCAGTAAGGGCATAAGGAAATGTTCATCACTGGGGATATATATGCCATTGTTACAGTATTTAACCATGCTCTAACATGCATGTATTTCCCCCTGCTAAATTTCCCGTGAAATGCTAGACTCCACATGCATCTTGGTATAGTGGTTTTTCAAAACTAGTGAAGTCACAGGAGAATTAATACCTGCTTTTCTTCCTTTCTGTCTCTCACTGACTTTTTTTTAAGCAATAAAACAAACCACAGATTTACATCCAGCAAGCCAAATAGTCAAGAAAAAGAAAACTACACAGCTGGGTCAAGAACTGTCAACAACAAGGAATTCCATAATTTCACATGCTAGCCCTAGTTTGACTTTATGTGTACATATTGCCAGCTGGAAAAAATCATATTCCCAGTGGGGAGAAAGGGAGGAAGCCCAGCTAATGCTGTTGCGGAAGTGGGCAGCATTTGGCTCTCTAGATTTTATGGGACTGCAGCTCCCACTATCCCATGTCAGTATGGCTAGTGGTGAGAGCTAGTGAGCATTGCAGTCCAATATCTACAAGGCTGTTGTTACAGCTCTCTATAAGTGTCTCAGCATTATCATAGTTTCTTTTTATGGGCAGTCTAAGCATTCTATGAGATGCTGCACTGAGGAAGGAACAACGCAGGTATGGCCCCCAGCTGGATTGTAGTATCTGAGAACTTATTACAGTATTTCTAATAAGGCCTGAGGGAAAATCAAACCCACACCACAAACCTAGCCAATAAAGCAGAATCCGTAGGAGATAACAAATCATAGAAGAAGCATCAACATTTGCGGGCTACAAATTCTTAGTCAAGTTTGATCCATTGGAAATCACAAAACAACTAGTCTTCATCAGGAGTAAAATAGTACCTATTTATCACATGAAAAAGGCAAGAAATGTGAACATTTTCAGGTGTGGAAAATAAGAAAAACTGCCACTCTGAGCATACTGAAAACCTCTGACAATTAAACTGGTTGGCTATGGATGGGACTCTTAACTGGGAGGCTGCAGTTTTTTTCTTTTATTAGAATATATAATTGCAAGTTAATCTATTTTATGTTTTAATTAAAACTATGTCATGTTTTAAGTGTATTTTTAAAAATTATTACAAAACCCAAATTCCACAAAACACTGATACCTTTCTTGAGCCAACTAAAAAGCACAAAATACATCATACAAGCTTTTAAAGCTTCACTGGCTTCTTTATCTGGCAGAAATGTTAAAATCATACAGGAGAAGAAATGTGACCATGTCAGAGTCACAGACCTACAATTTTGTCTCAAATGTTAATTCTGTTGTCAGCTAAGGTGGTCTAGAGGGATGTCAATGCAGGCGATGGATGCTCCCCTTCTTGGCCATGTGGGGGCTGGGGCAAAAGGGCAGTAAAAGACCAGGCAATAACATTTCAACTCCATTAGCACCAGCAAAGTGACTTCCATTGAGAACCACGCTATCTCTGTGGGAGGCTGACTGTTCCTTTCTTAGGTGCAGAATGTCAAATTTCTCAAGAAGTCTCGGTACGGTTAAATCTGGAAAATTTTTTGGGTACTATATAAAGTGGTTTGAGTGTAGGACTTTGGCCCTTTCTGCTCCACTCTCCTAACCTGCTATACGGACGGGAGAAGGACAGGACCACGACAACGTTTGTGCATGCCGTCATTGTGGCCCCATCCTTCTGCTGTCCCCAGGCAGTGCGATTGTGCCCAAATCGTGGATGTGTTTTTCCTGTCAATGACTGGTAATTGCATCACCATTGCAGATTTAGCTTGTCTGCGGAGGCCCTGGAAGTGTTTCCTGGAACATGGAGGCAGCTGGTGTGGAGGGGAGCACTGCTGTCATTCTCCCTTCCCTGCAGAGCCAATGCTGGGACCCACACTGGAGGTCTCCACAACCAGGTAAGGTGTGGGAAGGGCCTAAGACCCCGAAAACCCGGTCTGACACCCTGCTTGGCCATGGAAACCCACTGGGTGACCTTGGGCACATCACATACACTCAGCCCCAGAAAATCCCATGATAAATTTGCCTTAGAGTTGCCAGAAATGAAGGTGCACAACAACAAACAGGTAAAACATGCCAATTGTAACCCAAATGAAGGAGTTTTACCCTTGATAGAGATAGAAAGCTCAAAGAGATGTCTCAACCCATGCGTTCCCTTTTGTTAAAGGCTTCCCTATTGTAGCTAAATTCAGTATCTTCAAATCTAAATGAAGATACCAAATTTAGCTGCAACATTGATAACCATTAATATTTAGCCTGTATTTGTTACCACAGTTGCTAGCCTGGATTTGTGGGATATTAGATATCACTTTGATATCAGTAATTCGGCCTTCTTTACCTATTCCTCTCCACGTGCTGCGAGGTCCCCCAGACAAGCTCGCAGACAGGCACGGCCGCTAATCGCTGTAATATTCCAAACAAATACAGACAGGCCAGAAATAGCCATCCCGCCGCTTCAGGAGACCTCAAGGCAAGTATCCTATTATGTATGCACGCTATTTACAAAGAACTCCCTGCTCCGAGCAAGCAGCTTGATTAGATGAATCCTCATCTGTCAAGCACTCTGCGTTTGCATACTGGCTTCTCTATTGATAATTCGGACTTAACTCAATCATGCTAAATTCTGACCTTTCGGAGGCTTTGTCTCCAGCCTGAAACTCATTGTTTTCCCCAAGTACGGACTAGCCTACGGCCACATTTTCCCCTATAAAAACGCCTGACTTTGAGAGCTTCATCGGATCATTCCCAACTTCCATCCCGCCTTGCTGCTGCTTCGCTTGGCGAGCCTTCCCCTCAGTCCCACGTACTCTGACAACTCCCTATCTATGAACTTCTGCTGCAGACTTTCCGGGCTTCAGGATAGGTGTAGTATTACCCAAACCAACTCCTCTAAAAATCCCTTTATCCCACTCCAACCTTTATTTCTATAGTTATCTGAGTGAGTGTGCTGTTTGATTGTATTTTAATAAAAACCATAATTATTATTTCACTTCTGTTTGTTCCTTGACTCGGCCTGACCCCGTACACATTGGGTAAAAGATCTCGCTCCATTGCCCTGCCTCTCGTATTGCTAGCTTGTGCTCTTTGGCTAATTTCCCCAACTTGTGTAATTTGGAGCACACTTCGGTGTCCCTCATGGGACCCCCAGAAATCAGGGTAACATATTGATATCGCTCTAGACCACCTTAACTGACAACAGAAGAAACATCTGAGACAAACTGTATGCGTCTAACATTGTCACTTTTCTTCTGTATGATTTTAACATCTTTGCCTGATGAAGAAACCAGTGAAGCTTTGAAAGCTTCTATTTTGTGGTTTTAGTCATCCCAATAAAAGTATCACTGTTTTGTGGATTTTGGATTTTGTTGTATTTTGCTGCATGGCCAACACAACTATCCCTGAATTGTTTGATCATTAAATGATTAACATTAGTAAAATGTAATAATTTTAAAATTATTGTCAGCTCTCTTGAGTGCCATTTTTTTGTGGGGGGGGGAAGCTGGGGCATAAGTCTACAAAAATAAATAAATAACTGGATACAAATGATTCGGGACTTTAATTATTTCTGCGTATTGTCCAAAATAAATTGTAGAAATACATTCATTAAACTGCATCAATTCAAAATTGAAAGAATTAAGATGAGTTTTCTGGTCTGTTTCCTCACCTGACAGCACATCAAAAATCTGAGTGTGCTACCCTGTGAAATGCTGAGATTTGTAGCATCTCGCAACAATTTAGGGAGGGGGAGATGCTTCCTTAATTTAAAATGTAGATTGCACAATTTTACAAATATTTTAAAAAGCCAAGGTTAAACCCAATCCCTCTTGATCTAAGCCCTGCTGTGCCTTCTTTACTTTTACCTCTCTGCTTTAATACCCCAATGTCTTCAAACCTTTTCAGTAATGGATTGTGTAACCTCGCTGGTATAAAAATAGCACTTTTTGTTATTTTGGGGAATCAGTTTGATCTCTGTTATCAAGGAGACAAGGTGACGTTTCTTTCTGGTGAGAATATTAATAGTCTAATGGGCAAAACTTCAGGGATGATTAATCAAAATGCTGGAGTTTTAATTCCCTAATGGAAAAAAAGATAGTGGACCAAGCTAATCCCTTCCATAACTTCATTGTGATTTTACTGTTCTTTTATTCCCTTAATAATTATACCAGTGTAAGTGTTGTTAGAGAAACCTTGATTACTGCCACTAATGAGACCTCATTATTATTCTCTGATGCAAAGCTCCACTTCCTTTGACTTTATTAAAGTGCGGGTTTGGCAAAGACGAAGCAAAATGATTAATCTTCATCTTCTTCAGTTTTGCTACATAAAACCTCAATGTTTTACAAACTTGCATGCTGTATATTCACCTTTATATGTGAAATTATTAGCAACATCTCTGGATATAAATATGGAAAGAGAGAGAGAGAGAGAGAGAATGCAAAGCTGTTAAGAATGCAGATTGAATAGTCAGTATAAGCAATGCTTGGTTCACAGATTGTATCTAGCTAAGATTTGCTCTAATGACTCCTCTTCAGTCTTCCTTCTCCACATCTTTTATAGTGAAGAAATGGGTGGAGCAAACTATGCTATAAAAAGGGGGAAGAGGGGGAATAAAAAAGAAATGTGGCAGCCTCTTTAAGACTAACTGGGTTCAAAACTCTCTGAGAAGATTCCTTTCATTATATGTGTAGTAGCAAGGACTCTTGTATTAATACAGATGGTGTCCCATGTCCCATGAAACCATTGTCTTTATTCATACCTTGGCTAAGGGACTAGAACTTGTGAATATAATTCAATCTTTTGGTAAGCAGATGTATTGTTTTTTGCACATCAACTGTAATTCACCACTGTAAAGATCTGAAAGATCTGTATTGCCTCACCCAGCACTTTGAAAATTTAGGGCAAAAGACATGATTTGCATCTTTCTGGATCCTATTACATTCTATCCCACAACTGTATAAATAATATTTTGTCCTTGAGGCTTTAATACCACTTGGTACTGCATCTGAAGAAGTGGGTTTATGTCCAAGAAAGCTGATGATAAAATAAAAACCAGTTAGTTTTAAAGATGTGGCCATATTCATTTGATTCTCTCTCCCCCTTTCTCCTTTTTATGTTGTGGAAGCCTAACAGGGCTACTTGTTTATAAACTGTGCTATGAAAGCCAGAGCCATATATTTCTGTCTGTATAGCCGAACATTTTCCAAAAGTAGATTGATTATTCAGTCCTTCTCCAATATGCACATCCCTCTATAATGTTTGTTACCTGATGTTTGAGATGATGTTACAGTACCGGAGGCAATCACTAAAGAAAAAAACGAGCTGGATTTGGCTGACTGAAAACACTGACTTGAAATTCAAGGGTGATCAGACTTCAGGCATGTGAAGTCTTTTGCCTAATGCACTGAATTTAAAAATTAAGAATTCTGGTGAGAGTACAGAAACTGAACAGATGTCATGGTCTTTTTACAAAAAACAAAAACAAAATGAAAAAACAGTCCTGGTTTATGCCCCCCTCTGTAACAGTGCAATTTAGGATGTGGAAAAGTCATTTCATTGCTGCTTTCATTAAGAAAATGGGAAGATATCTATCATACAAGGCTGATGCATGTTTCACTCATTTCTGCTGTAAATCAACAAATCTCTGTATATGCAGTTACATTCTCTCAGCCTCAGAAGAAGGCAAGGCAAACTCCGTTTGAACAAATCTTGCCAAGAAAACCCTTTGATAGATTTGCCTTAGGCTCACCATAAATCAGAAATGACTTTGAGGCACACAGCAACAAATGCATACATACTAATTTTAGAAATAAATTGGAAATAATTCTCTAAATTATTTTCAGTTATTTAATTTTCTAAATTATTATCTTGGTCCATTATTTACAGTTCAGGAAAAAAATTGGAGTAAAAGGCCCTGAATCTTCCAGCCACCTTGGCTAGAGGCCATGAAGGCAGGGGAATTCTGGGATCTGTTGGCCTCAGAAATAACTTTTCCAGCTTTTCACCGTGACTTATTGAAGTTTACATGGCAAGGGAAAAAACCTAGAGTCAAATATAAAATTTCACAAAATGCCAAAAAGACAAGGATAGGGATTACCAGATTTGTAATTGGTTGAAGGATTGGATTATGCTAACAAATAAGAGATTGTTGGATTTAGAAGGGCATGAATAGAGGTTTGGTTGGAACAGTTGTTTATGGCATGATAAAGCCAAAGTGAATGCAGATTTTAACAATCATTATGTGGGAAGTGCTATGTTAAGAGTGTGGAACAGATTTCATCCAAGGATATATCTTAAGATACCTTTGTGAGTGTCATTGTAAGAGGCTTTTTATAGGAAGGAGGCAACAGTAAAGAAAAAATGGGCTACCTATCAAAATCTGTTGCAGTTTGAGCAAGAACACTATAGAATTAAATCAACTGAAAATGCCAGAAGATCACAGTTTTCAATGGTTTTCTTACAAGCAGATAGTAGAAAGATCCAAAATGGATCAAAATTTTATGATTTTGAGTTGGTCAAATCAGATTTGGAGAAATGTCATGCTCAGATGATGAACATTTGATTGGTAAGACGTATACACTTTTGTTAAAACCAGAGAAGGAAGAAGACAGAGTTAAGGATTGGTTAAGTATGTATGATAAAAGTATGCACAAAATTTTGGTCATAAAATATAGATTTGGAGAAAATATGGTCAAAAGGAATTAAACTTACCTTATGTTATGACGTTAAAGAGAACTTTATAAGATGATGTGTCATTGGTATTTGACATCAGAAAAATTGTCCAAAATACCTAAAGAAGTTTCTAATAGATTTTGGAAATGTGAGCAACAAGTGAGATCTTTTTATCATATGTGGTGGACTTGTGAAAAGGTCAAAAAATTCTGGAATCAAATATATTCTATGGTGTATAAAATTTTGAAAGTTAATGTTCAATTGAAGTGAGAATTGTTGGGTTTAGTAAAAGATTAACTGGAGAAGAAGTATGGGAAGATACTATAATATATGTCCACTACAGCATGACTACTACATGTATAAAAGTGGAAGAATACAGATATTCTGGTGAAAGAGGACTGGCTAATAAAACTGTTGGGCTTAGCTGAAATGAATAAACTGATGGTACTGATGAGAGAAAAATGATGATGATGGCACAAGAGTGGGAACCTTTAATAGACTTTTTGGAAGAAAAAAAATACAATGTGCCAACTGTTGTTTTGACAGTTAGTTAATTTGGAAAAGTATCTTTTGAAGCATTTAAATGGTATTTGTAATTATAGAAGTTATTTTTATAAATTTATCCATAATCCAGTCATGTATTTAAGTCTTTTATTCCAAGTCCCAAGTCAAGTCTCAAATCTCTACCTTCAAGTCTCAAGTTAAGTCTCAAATCTGGAAGCCAACTTTATACCCCAACCAAAACTGCAGAATTGTTTGATAGAGTGAAATATATTCAGTTTTAACAATTTAAGCAGAGTTGGCTCTCCACATTTGCATTTTTGCCATCTACAGCTTCAGAAGTGGAGAATAGGATCCTATCTTACTCCCCATTACTGAAGATTCAAAAGATTTAGAAGAAAGGATCCTTCTTCCTCAAGCCTGTAGCCTAAAACATTTGCTGTTCCTCTCTGAGAAATACACCTTGCACTCTGGGGGCCAGTCTTGTCTTTTGCTCTTAGGAAATGTTTTAGAAGGCTCCTTTGATATGCAGCAGGGACAGGCTGCTGAGCAGACCTCAACCCTGCCACAAGCCCTTTGCCTAACCTGTTTGCTGCTCCCCTCTGAGAAATGCACCCACACTTTGGGCTTGAGGGAGATTGTCATGTGACCAGTAGGCAAAAAGAGATGGAGGTATTGTTCAGAGTTGTAAAGTTTCTGGATGAATGTGTTATGTTCCTGAACCAAGGGCATCAAGTCAGTCATTAAAAATATACAAGTCTTGAGTCAAGTCAGTGCATAATTTATGGCCGAATCGAGTCTGAGTCGAGTCACTGAAATGACTTAAGTCCAACTTGAGTCCAAGTCTATCGACTTGAGTCTACATCACTGCCATAATCTGTGATAGGAAAACTGGAAACCGATGTATATTTCTTTTCTCTTAGTACTTTTGTTGTCTTAGTCATCTTTAGTAGTTAGTATTTAGTGTCTTCTTTCTCTTTATTTTACTTTTTCTTTGTTTTTTCTTGTGTACTTGTTGTTGCAATTTGTTGTTTCTTTTGTGTTTTGTTTGTATGTTTCTTGAAAACCTTTAATAAAATTTACTTTAAATAAAAAAAAAAAATCCAAGCTCAGAGCCAGATTGAGGGCAAATACCTTTCTGGCTTTTGAAATCACTCTCTGCTTGGCTGCTATTGACACGTGAATAGCATTGTGAGGCAGAAAGCAACAAGGGTAAAACAATTTGCTGCAGAAGATCCCTGATCCAGGTTGGGAGCACATTGGTTTTGTTCATCCTTGAAAACGTAGTTATTTTAACACTGAGTACTTGATTTGAACAGGTGAGTAGCATGTTTACTCCTAAAAGTGATAAGCTGACTTCAGTTGCACCACTATATTTTAGGCACTGACTAATCCTAGTATGGAATCAATCAATCATTCTGTACATGAGTGAATCAAACAGGCAGATTATCTTTATAGCACAAATTTAAATAATTTGCCTCATCATCCAGAAGTAGATTGTTCAAGATATAAAAATGATGAAAAGTAAGTACACCATGCTATGAAAACACACTGATAATCTTATGAAAATCTTGTTATTTCTTCAATGGCCTTCAGATATACTTTTGTTGTTTTATTCAGGTAACAGATTTTTGCTAAGAGTAAACTTAAGTTGTGGCCAGTATTATGAATAAAATGTTCAATATGATTTCTAAAATAAAAGGTTAAGTATTCTTGGACACGTTACACATTCTCAGCTCCGAGGAAACCTCGTGATAGATTCACCTTAAGGTCACCATAAGTAGAAAACAACTTGAAGACATATAACAACAACAAATATAAGGTTATCAAAACTAATACAAATTGTAAATATGTTTCTCTTGTGCTATAAACAGATTAAAAAAGCGTTTATGTATACTAAAAGTAATAAGATAGTCTCATTAGTACTGTTGTAAAAGTAGTAACAGTATCAATAATACCATTTATGCTGCTGTTAATTAGAAAGGGATTCAAAATTCAGTGAGAATGGGAGAGAAATTATATGCCTATCTGTCTGGTCCTCTGTAGAAACCAGTATGCTGATAACCCTTAAATCCTCCAGGAGCAGTATAGTAAATGAGCTCTGTGTTTTGGTACTCTTTAGCTATTTGCGGGTATGTAGCTCATCTCAAAGGTCTGCTGCAATGTAAGCATAACAAAGGATAGTGCAGTTCTGTGCTTTTTAGAAGGCAAGATATTTTAGCTCCCCAGAAGTCATTCTGTCTACATCACAAAGAAAGCAAGGAAATGTTTCTAGGGAGCAAACATTTACTTCTCACAGGTTGCAAATGAAATCCCCATGCAATTGCCAGTTGTCATAAGATGTACCACTGCAAAATTTTAATCCTATGTACGGATAGAAAACTGGAGGCTGGATGCCAGGAGGAATATCTTGTATTACAAATCCCAGAAACCTCCAACCAGGAGTTTCAGGACCTGTGACATTAAAAAAACCAAAACCAAAACAACAACAAACAACAACAACAACAAAACCCAAAAGATAAACTTTTCTGAATTGTGTATAAAGTGCAATTCTACAGGAACCAACCTTTACCCTATCCAGTCCTTATCATCCATGCCCTGAAGGGATATATCAGTAAGCATGAGGCATCATCGAACTTATTTCCAGAATTATTGTTTAAAAAATCTTTAGAAAATCCTGTGGGTAGGAAGTTTTGCAAAATATCCCAGTGGGTATAAATATATATACAGTGGGCATGGAATGCTAACTTTCAAGAGGTCGGGGGGGGAGATTTACAAAATTTAGGGTTGTTGAAAGGAATAGCTGACTACAGCTATTGACCTTGGCTGACTACAAGGCTTGGGGGTTAGAACTACTAGCAAAATTACTCTATACTATAAAAGTTCCTTGCAGGTTCTACTTGTGGCATTTGTAACATTAACTGGGACAAACATTCTCAGGTGAGTTCTTGTGCTTTCCAGATTAATCTTTGTCATACAGCAGTGATGATTCAAAGACATTCCTGGCCCTGGTGAGGAGTGGTCAGGATTGATTCCACCATGTATTTTATACAACAGGCTGCCACTGGTAACTGTGGTCAAGGTACAGCCTCAGAGCAAAGACTGAACTGTGGCTGGCTATCAAGGTTTAAATCTGGACCTTGATAGTGTGTTCTCCAGCTGAGGGTCCTCGATACCAGTGGCTTGAACTGGATCACTGGAAAGCCAGATCACCAAGCTAACAATACTGGTGTGTAAAGTCACAATCTCTAGTTCACTTTGTATTAGAACTTGGCAAACTGGACTTTCTTCTCCAGACAAGGAAACAGTTTTGTTTATTCCAAACTTATGCCCTGCACCTTACCTGCATCCCGTGGCATCCCAGCAGTGTCTTTACTGGGATGGGAGCATGTCCCAAATGCTTGCCTCCACACCTGGCTGGCTGCCAGCAAATCGTAGCGCTCACATGCTCCTTACTTCCACAGTGCAGCTGGCCTCTTCCTGTGCTGCACTGAGGAAGGAAGCATCTTGATAGCACTTCCGTACTTTGTGCACAGCCCCAGCTGATGCGATTGTGGTTGAAAGGGACCTGTTAACCAGATTTTTTTTCCTGGTAATAGTACCATGCATGATCATGATGACTGCGGAAGCAAGAGGAGTGGGACCGTGATAATGTCATACTGTAGCACATGTCATGGACAGGTTTCAATGCATCCTCATGGTGGGCTGGGGCCGTAATGCGGAAATGGCCTTTGTTCTAAGTTAAATGAGAACTCAGATAACACCAGGATAGCATTTTATTCTTTCACAATCCCTGTTATGATAAAGTGCATGCAATGATACGGTGATAAACAAATAGTTAAGATTTGTAGGAGGGGCCTACATATGCATGGGCAGCATTGGGAAGAAGAGCCCTTGGTGAAATGGCTGGTTGTAATTAGAGGTTCTAGCCTTCATTTGTTTTTCATACTCAGATAGAATACTAGGGAGTCCCTGGATAAAATTAAGTAAATTTGTCTTTTTGTTTGAAGAGGTGCTCCCTCAAGAAGTGCAAAATTTCGGTTATACTTCTGATTTTCAATACTAGCATTTAGCATACTTTGTTTTGTGTCTAGGTCACTGGAAGGTAAGCACGGGCTTAACTGCAGGTTTTACCACTGAGATGTATATCTCTCAGGAAATCCCATTATGGGTAGAATGACAAGTTATTTGTAGGGAATAAGTGTTCTCCTTACTGTCTGCTTTGATTCTGAGTTTCAACATCTATGCACCTCCTACATACTTCTTCCTAGTAACCTGATAGCTGCTCTGATGGTAGTAGCAAATGTTGTTGCTCAACAACAGCAGCAACAACATAAAAATCTAGTAGAAATCAGTGAGAAAAAGGCAGCAGAGTCACAGATCTATCATTAAAGTCTTAGTAAAATTAAAAGGTCTTAATTTGTCATTTAAAAATTAACAGTCCCCAATCTCCACCTTTGAAGGTGTGTTTGTCACCTCCCCCCCAGTGGTAATGCCTCAAGTGTTTTTTTTATAAAATGTCTGTCATGTGATTTTCCTCACCTACATATCTTGCATTTAGCATGCTTTGTTTTATAATTGGTCATTGGAAAATAAACATGGGCTTAATTTGTATTCTTTTTGTTGATAGTTGTCTCTTTGGAAGTCTCATTATGGAAGATAAGATGGATTAATTGTAGGGGGCAGGGCCAACCCAAGATAGTTCACTATTTGTGGCAAAAATCAAGATAGCAACTTATCTGCCATTCCATATACAGAACTGAATTGGGCCCTTTCCGCATGTTACCTTTTTTCGGCGCTGGGGTGTGGGGATCACGCGAGCAGCCTCCAGCGAGAGGCTCTCGCATCCCCACTGCTTCAGCTCTGCACGAGCTGCCTGCTCCTGAGCAGGTAGCGCAAGAGCCGCACCTCTTCCTTCTGCAGTGCAGCCTGGGAGTTCCCTAGGCTGCGCTGGGGCAGGAAACACAACTGCCACGGCTCCGGAGGCTCCACATGCATGGCAAGTGTGCATGGGGCCCTGGAGCAATGCGTGGTTGTGCACCATTTTCAGCTGAAAGCTGAAAATGAAAAAGTGTGTGAGTGGCGCCTGCCCTACCTTGGAGTGTTGCGTGATTGTGAGTGCGTTGTGCAGATCACTCCTCACAATCGTGCGACACTCCAGGTGCCCTTTTGCATGGCAAATGCTGTGCGAAAAGGGCCTTGGTCTGGCAATTGAATTTTAGATCAAATCTGGATAAGGAAGATAGCATGAGACTTGATGTGGGAAAGGTTGAGGGCAGGATAGTCTGTACGAAATGTACAATTCTGTCCTCCAAAAGAGTAAAGCAGCCCAGCAGCTCAGAAAAATGGATCAAGGTGCTGCCACTGATACTTTGTCTCTGCTGCCTGAGGGAGTTCCTTCACCTTGTTTGATGGTAGAGCTGGACTCACAGAGGAGGGACTTTCACAGTGAAACCTAAAAACAAAGCAGATGCTTGCATCTTTGGAGACAACTGCCCTTGAATCAGAATCTGTCAATTGAATGTGTCTATATACACCAATGGCCTCATACTTCCCATTTCATAATCACCAGCACAGATAATGCTCACAGCAGAAAATGAAAGAGGGGCAATGAAGTAGCATGCTCCAGGCCAAACTACCATCCTTTCAAAGTTCTCCATGATTCATGGTGGGGAATGGAATCAAGGAAATACAGTGATGTAGGAATTATGTCAATGATATCTCACTCTAATCCACAATCAATATTCTTGATATGATCTCAGCCAGTCATGGTGGCTTCCACATCAGTGAGACTGAGATTTTAATCTGTATTTTAAAATAAATCCACCATTTAAAGTTAGATGAAAACCCAGAATGGATTCATTTGTCTTACTGACATAAAAGCCGCCATTCACCAACGATCTCATCATAAATGTGAGAGAATGCTCCTAACTCCCAGGCCCACACAACATCCCACATCATTAGGCATGCTTAAATATTTGGAAAGATGCCATATCGATGAGGGTACAGGATTGTCTTCAGCTGCTCCAGAGACTAGGACAAGGAGCAATGGATTCAAATTACAGGAAAAGAGATTCCATGTAAATCTCAGGAAGAAATTCCTGACAGTCATTGCTATTTGGTAGTGGAATATGCTGCCTTGGAATGTGGTGGAGGTTTTTAAACAGGGTGTCATGCCCTTCCTTGGAGATCCTGACGGTGAGGAGGAGGATTCTAAATATGAAGCAGAAGTTATCCCAGAAGCTTGCTCAGTAGAAGATAACAACCAACAGCAGTAGCCTGAGCAGGGGGAACAAGTATCAGAAGATGAAACAAAACAGACTCTTACCGTGTGGAAGAGATGATGCCAGAAAGAGGGGCTCAACCGTTCAGCATGTTTAAATAACAAATGAGCTTTAATAAGGAAACCTCTATGGCAACATCATTAGCAGATAAAAGGCAGACAGCTGGTCTATCCTTCTCAGGGTCAACAACTGATCTTCCTGGTGGTTGAAGCCCTGTGCTGTGTTCTCCTGAAATTCTCCCTCGGACCTCTGCTTGTTTGATGCCAATTCAGACTTGCCTTGTGGATTTGTTTGCTTTGGAACTTGAACTTTTTTTGGAAAACCCCCGCTCGTGTCTTTGTTGGTAAGCTCTGCTCTGCCACCTTGCTAATTGACTGCTTGGTCTGCCTGGGACACAACACAGAGGCTGGATAGCCACCTGTGGGGAGTACTTTGATGTGTATTCCTGCATGGCAGGGGTTGGACTGGATGGCTCCTGTGGTCTCTTCCAACTCTGATTCTAAGAGTCTATGATTCTATGATTATAAGCCTAATAGGTGTGCCCAGTACAGACCACTTGCAGTCTGCCAAGCCATTTCAATGGACCTGGAAGTTTTCAATGAGATGAGTTTGCTCTAAGGTGTTTCATCTGGAAAACTGAAGTACTAAGAAAGAGCTTAATGAAAGAAGAAGGAGGAAGAAAGAATGCCAGCATTCACCCTCTTCAGAATTGCTGTGTTCATTAGCTTGATTGAAAGCAACATTTCACTAAATTTAGAACTGCAGTGATGCTCAACACAGTGAAATTAATGAATGCTGTGGTCAGTGAAGCCAAAACTATTTTGAAGTAATTTTCTTCGATGGTAGATCCAGCTCTCCTGTAAGTCTTGATAATAAAGAACTCTCTCTCTCTCTCTCTCACACACACACACTCATGCTCTTTTATCATATATAAATGGTTGTTTTTGTCAGCTCCAACCAAGCTTACATCATGATGAGGGGAGACTGATGATTTCCATTTGCATTGTTCTAGAAAAGAACAATCAATCTTGAGAAAAAGATTATAAATCTACCCACAACATGGTTAAGTTCCATGAGAATGGTACTTGGATCAATGTCAATAAAAAAAATAAATAATCCTAGCTCTAAGCATGATATAGGTGTTTATAGAATTAGATGGACCAAAGCAAACAGAATTCAAGTACAAGTAGCAGAAGAAAACATTCTCTAGGGAAAAAAAAGTCTTATTATTAATAGCTTTTCTCTATTCAAGAAATGGTGGTGCTTTGTTATCCAATTTTACAGTGATATGGAAGAGAAAGAAAGTAGCACTTTCAACATTTGAGGTGTTAGTGTTCAGGTTCTTCCTCACTCTAAATGCTGTGTAAAAAAATAATCTGCATTTAGATATAGCTGGCTAATAATATTTCATTGCTCAGACTGGGTGTGACATTAATTATTACTTTACAGGCAAGGCTCATTTTTAAGAAAATGCTTCAGGAAAATGTCCTCAAGAATAAACCTGTGGAATTTTTAAAAATAATGTTTTGGATTACAGGTTGCAGACTTCTCTTTGCCTTTTGTTTTCACTGAGGAAAAGCAATGGATAGTCTAAGAAGTTTATTTTTAAGCAATCAATCAATCAATCAATCAAAACAAAATTAACTATTTACCTGAACAGTTAAAACCCACCCTCCATCCTTGTTGTGACCTAAGGCTCATTTATATTAGGGCAATTGTTCCACTTTAATTTCCATAGTTCCATCCTATGGAATCTTGGAGTTGGTAACTTGGGGAAGCGCTAGAGCACTCCAGCTGAGAATTCCAAGTAGCCCTCCCTACACCGCTCAACCCAGGATTCCATAAGATGGAACCATGCAGTTAAAGTGGAATCATAATGTTATAATTCTTTAGTGTGAATTGGTCCCAGAGCTGTGTATAAAAATAAGACTAAAATCACACAGCATACAAACATGAACACAACATATTCATAATCAAACAAAAAGGGAGCAAATACAACAAGAGAGAAAGATATATCAGCAAATTGAAACTGGATAAAATGTATAAATTAAACACAATAAGAAATAGATTTGCAGTTTTAAAAGCCCTCCTACTTATTGCTCAGAGTCTGAATTCCCTAAAGGCAACAGATACTGTTCCATCTTGGAAGCTAAACAGGATCCTCCCTGGTTAGTATTTGGATGGGACACCACCAATTAATAATATGTGCTGTAGGCTATTATTTCAGAGGAAGAAATTGGCAAAACCATCTTTCAATATTCCTTGCCTAAGAAAATCCTACAAAATTCATGGGGTCATCATAAGTCGACAGGCAACTTGAAGGAATGTACACTTACTTTTCCTCATTTTTATTAGCCTTTATTAGTTACAATTTGAGCTGATTTTCCTCCAATGAGCTTAAGACGGCACGTGTTTCTTCTTCTGTCTCTTTTTCTTCAGAACAAACTGTTAACATTTGTTGCTTCAAACTTATTGATGCCACTGAATTTCAGTAATAAATTGAAAGAATGAGTAACTGGCCCGAGGTCACCAAACTGAGTTTCATGGGTCAGTGGGGTCTTGAACCTGGATTTCCCATGTCTCGGTCCAACACTCCCCAATGGACCACACTGGCTTATATTTTCCTTCATACTTTGTTTTGTTTGGTTTATTTCATTTTTTGGGGGGGGGCTTTCAGTATTAAGAATCTCATTCTAGAATCTTCTGACTCTCTGATCTTTCAGAGAAGGAAGCCAAATTTATTGCTGTATGGTGAAGGGAACTGTAGTTAGCCCTTTTCATCCCTGGATCTTTGGAGGCCAAGCATAGGAAGGACTAGGAAGCAGATGGTCAGTGTAGCCAGAAACAATTTGGCTGGAAGCTTCCACCATGTCACAACTGTAGGGGAGAATGGGAACTGAAAGGTGGCTCCTTTGTTATCCTCCTCTTTCCCTGCTGTCGGTTTTCTTTCTTCCCTTTTACAAGGTGTGTTTGGCAACAGTGAAGGCGGCAGGCAGCTGGTGCTGAGGTAAGCTCATTGTCAGCCAAGCTGAACTGGAGATAAGCTTACCTAATAATTATGTGCATTTCCAAACTGAGGAGATTCATTTCTGAGCCACTGTTCTCCTAATTCCAACGTGCAGCGCCATTCCTAAAGCAAAAGCCTAGCAGACTAAAAAAGAGGCAGACAAGCAGGCAGGCAGATAGGTGGTGCAGAAAACAGAAAAAGAACAGCTACACAGTCAAGGCCAACCTCAGGTTGTTGCCCAGGCAACATGTCCCATGTTTGACCAGCAAGCAGAATCATAGAATCATAGAAATGTAGAGTTGGAAGAGACCACACGGGCCATCTAGTCCAACCCCCTGCCATGCAGGAACACCCTCAAAGCACTCCCGACAGATGGCCATCCAGCCTCTGCTTAAAAACTTCCAAAGAAGGAGACTCCACTACACTCCGAGGCAGCATGTTCCACTGCTGGACAGCCCTGACCATCAGGAAGTTCTTCCTGAGGTTCAGGTGGAATCTCCTTTGCTGCAGCTTGAATCCATTGCTCCTTGTCCTGCAGCCTTTTCACACCTTACCTTTTCACGGAGGTGAGGGGTGGCACTCGCGCAAGAAGCCTCAGCAGGAATGCTGCCACTTCCCTGCTGCTTCAGTTCTGCAGCAGCTTCCTGGTCGTGCGAGTGCCGTGTGAACGCCCCGCCCTTTCCTACCGCAGCACAACCTGGAAACTGCAGGTTAGTGCTGAGGCAGGAAGCATGACTGGCCTGGCTCCCGATGCACTGCACGCCAGGTAAGTGCGCGCGGGCTCTGGGAGCATTACGCGACCATGCACCATTTTTGGCTTTAAGCCAAAAATGAAAAGGTGTGTGTGCGGTCTGCGTCAGGCCCTTGAGCGTCACGAAAATGGGCATGTGTCATGCAGACCGCTCCTCTCATTCACGCAGCACTCAAGGGGCCCTCTCACTTTAGAAACGCTGTGCGAAAAGGGCCCTGGTCTCTGGAGCAGCAGAAAACAAGCCCAGTCCCTCCTCTACATGGCATCCCTTCAAATATTTGAACATGGCTATCATGTCCCCTCTTAACCTTCTCTTCTGCAGACTAAACATACCCAGCTCTCTAAGTCTACCCTCATAGGGCATGGCTTCCAGGCCCCTCACCATTTTGGTCACCCTCCTCTGGACTTGCTCCAGCTTGACCATGTCCTTCTTGAATTGGGATGCCCAAAACTGGACACAGTATTCAAGATGAGGTCTAACCAAAGCAGAGTAGAGTAGTACCAGTACCTCCCTCAATCTAGACACCATATTCCTATTGATGCAATCGAGAATTGCATTGGCTTTCTTGGCTGTTGCATCACACTGCTGACTCATGTTCAGCTTGTGGTCTATTAAGACTCCTAGATCCTTTTCACACATACTGCTATCCAGCCACGTGTCCCCCATCCTATATTTCTGTATTCCATTTTTTCTACCTAAGTGTAGGACCTAACATTTCTCTCTGTTGAATTTCATTTTGTTAGCCTTGGCCCAGCTCTCCAATCTGTCCAGGTCATTTTGAATTTTGATCCTGCCCTCTAGTGTATTAGCAACTCCTCTCAATTTGGTGTCATCTGCAAATTTGATGAGCATGTCCTCTATTCCTTCATCCAAGTCGTTGATGAAGATATTGAACAGCACTGGGCCCAGGACAGAACCCTGTGGCACCCCGCTAGTCACTTCTCTCCAGGATGAAGAGCAGCCATTGGTGAGCAGCCTTTGGGAATGGTCAGCCAGTTACAGATCCATCTGACAGTAGCCCTGTCCAGCCCACATTTTACTAGCTTCTTTGCAAGAATGTCATGGGGAACTTGGTCAAAGGCCTTACTGAAATCGAGATATGCTACATCCACAGCATTCCCTTCATCTATCAACAAACGAGCTTTGATAGTAACTCTATCATAAAAAGAGATAAGATTAGTCTGCCATGACTTATTTTTGAGACATCCATGTTGACTTCTCGTGATTACCGCATTGCTTTCTAAGCGATTAGAAACTGACTGCTTAATGATCTGCTCCAGGATTTTTCCGGGTACTGATGCCAGGCTGACTGGGCGATAATTATTTGGGTCCTCTTTTTTCCCTTCTTGAAGATGGGGACAACATTTGCTCTCTTCCAGTCTGCTGGAACTTCTCCTGTCCTCCAAGATTTCTCAAAGATTATAGCAAGTGGTTCCAAAATGACCTCTGCCAGTTCTTTTAATATCCTAGGATGCAATTCATCTGGCCCTGAATTCATCCAGTGTGGCCAAGTATTCCTGTACTACCTCTCTACCTATTATGTGCCGCATTCCCCCTGCTTCCTCACCTGCTTCCCAACCACCAGGTTGAGTGCTTGTATTCTTCGGGGAAAAAACTGAGGCAAAGAAGGTGTTAAATAGTTCTGCCTTTTCTCTTCCCCCTGTTAGTAATTCGCCATCTTCTCTGCACAGCAACCCTGTTGTCTCCTTCTTTTTTCTTTTGCTGCGGACATATTTAAAAAAGCCCTTTTTATTGTTTTTAATGTCTCTGGCCAACCTAAGTTCGTTCTGTGCTTTAGCCTTTCTGACTTCCTTCCTACATCTCCTGGCTACTTGCTTAAATTCTTCTTTGGTGGTTTCCCCTTCTTCCATTTCCTGTACGTGTTTCTATTAACACTTAGCTCAGCTGAGAGTTCTTTAGTCAACCATTCTGGTTTCTTCAGATGCCTTCCATTTTTCCTCCTTATTGGCACAGTTTTAGGCTGTGCCTTCGTATATCCCTTTTAAGGAACTCCCATGCTTCCTGAACTCCTTTCTCTTTCACTATTCTTGACCAAGGAATTTCAGCCAGCAGCTCCTTAAGTCCACTTTTTTAAAATCTAAGATGAGTGTCTGGCTACACTTATCTTCTTCTTCCCACTGAATGCCAAATTCCAATAGGGCATGTTCACTCCCCCCTAAAGATCCAACCACTTCTCCCTCATTAACAAGGTCATCCCTGTTGGTCAGGATCAGATCTAGAATATTTGATCCCCTTGTGGCCTCTTCCACCTTCTGGACCATGAAGTTGTCTGCAAGACAAGCAAGAAACTTGCTGGACCTTGCTGTCTTGGCAGAGTTTGACTGCCAATATATATCCGGGTAATTGAAATCTCCCATTATTATTGTATCTCTCTTTTTTGAATGTGCAGTCATTTTGTTGAGGAAGGCGTCATCAAAATCCTCAGTCTGGGTTGGAGGTCTGTAGTAAACCCCCACCAAAATATCCCTACTGTTTCTCACTCCCTTAATTCTTACCCAGCTGCTCTCGACCTGGCTTTCTGGGTTGAAGTCATGGATCTCTTCACAGATGAAAACATCCTTCAAATACAAGGCTACTCTCCTCCTTTCTTGTTTGGTCTATTTCTACAAAATAGGCTGTACCCCTCTATTCCTACATTCAGTCATAAGACTCATCCCACCAGGTCTCAGTGATGCCTATCAAATCGTATTTATTTTGTTGTACTAGGAGTTCAAGTTCATCTTGCTTGTTTCCCTTACTCTGTGAATTAGTGTAGAGACACTTAAGTCCCTGGGTCCTTCCTCCAAGTACTGTACTATAGTTTCTACTCCTCCCACCATTGGACGCTTGTACTACTTGTCCAATATCATTTGGACCTTTTCCCCCTGCTCTCGCCAAGTCCTTCTCCCTCCCCAGCGGAACTTAGTTTAAAGACCTCTTAATCCTTCTTGTGAGACTGTTTGCAAAAACATTCCTGACAAGTTTCGTGAGGTGCAGCCCATCCCTTGCAACAGGCCCACGTTCATGGTAATTCAGGCCGTGATCCAAAAACCCAAACCATTGCTGGCAGCACCATGTGCGGAGCCAGTTGTTGACCTCTGCTATTGCCCTTTCCCTTTGTGCGCCATGTCCTTGAACAGGGAGGAGAGGCGAAATTTCCACCTGTGCGCCAAGGTCCTTAAGCTTTGTCCCCATAAACTCGTAGTCCTCTGTGATATGGTGGAAGCTGCGCCTCGCAGTGTCATTGGTTCCGACATGAACCAAAATGAGAGGCTTATGGTCAGTGGGTTTGCTTTCTCCATTATGTGGTTGATCTTCGCCCCAGGAAGACAGCAGACCTCTTGATTGAGCTTGTCCAGTTTGCAAATTGCTGGTTTGGTTCCTCTGAGCAAGGATTCCCCAACAACCAGAACTCGCCTCCTCTGAGGCTTGTCCGGGGCTTCTCGACGAGCAGGTTCTTCTAGGACTGCCTGGGCATTCTGTTGAGGCTGGGAGTGTTGATCTTGTTCCTGTTGCAGAAGTTGGATTGCTTTTTGTTGACATTCTGTTCCCTCCTCCTGGTGCTCCTCATCGGTCATAAGGCCAAGAACTTTGAAGCGATTCTGTTGGTTGAGAGTCTCTGTTTCCTTCCTGGTCCTTCTACTCTTCCATGTGACATTCCTCCAAGCATCCGTTTCCTGGCACAGTGTGCTGACTTCCTCATCTGGCAGCTCCTCCGCGCATTCGGTCTTCAGGAAGGTCTTCTCTGCCCTATCCAAATACTCCTCAACTTCCCTAATAAGATGAAGATTAGAAACTTGTGCCTCCAGCTGCCGAACATTCTCCTCCAAGAAGGTCACCAGCTCGCACTTGCTGCAGGTGTACCCAACAACATCTTGTGGCAAGAAAAGGAACATACCACAAGTGCTACAGGTGACCAAGCAGCTCCCTCACCTTCCATACTTGATACTACAGAGAGTAGTACAGGGAGTAGGTCTAGAAAGAATAACCGGACAGAAGAAACAGACAGAAGAACAGAAGAAACCTGCTGGAGCAGAACAAAAATCTAACTAGTCCAAGGCTGGGTCTTTTGTGGCCCTCTAGGTATTTATGGACTGCAACTCCCACAAAGCCCCAGTCAGCACAGCCAATGATGGAAGAACATGGGGCTGTACAGTCAAACAGTGTCTGATAGACTACAGGTTGTCCACAGGAAACATCCTGTTCCTAGTGGTGGCCATTCCAATGCCTCTGGGATGTTTCCTGGAAGACAACAGCACTACAGCCTAACCATTGAGCAGAGGGGGAAAGTTACCTCAGGGGGCAAATATTGAGGGACATGGAACAGCAACAAAATGCTGGAGACCTGAGTCATATGTGCTATGCCCTGCACCCCGTAACCTAGGCATAGGCAACATTCATCCCATCCGTCACTCATGGCCCCAACAAAGCCATTTTTGTTGCCTCAAACTTAGTCATGCCACTGAATTTCACTAAAAAACTAGGAAAACCAAACAGAAAATGTTAAAAAGGCAGAAAGTGTTCATTTTAAAGAGGTGTTCATGCGTTCCTGTTAACTGTCAACAGACCAGCTGTCAATGAATTTGTCCTTGCTCTTCTTGGAACATCACACAACTTATGCATAAATGTTCTTGGTCTGCTGAATAGGAAGCACCTTGCTTAAGCAAAACATTAATTCAGGGCTGCATTCAGTTTATTTATCACCTTCCACACTTTATTTTATCAATGAAAGGAACTGGAGTTGCTAACAGAAAGCTATCAGCTTTAATGGGCATTAAATTTTAAGTGCAGTGGTCTTTCTTGCATCCAGTTACCTATTCTGCTTGTTGGTTAATACAATATCTCCTTTTGAACAGTGGCACTTTCCCTTATTATGCTCCACACTGCAGTCTGTCTATTACTCACCATGGGAATGCTGTAATGTTATGGCAATACCATTACGCTGTTGTCTTTTTGCAGGTGCTTCATGTCTGAAGCATTACAAGGTGTGTGGATGATGAGGCTTAATATAGAATGACTGAAGGATTTAAACAGAAAGGCTTACAAAAATTTCCTTTATGTTCTTCTGCAGCTTCTCCTCTCTAAGGAGCACAGTACCAGAGAACACAGAAAAATACAAGAGGCAGTGCTTAAATATTTATAAAGTGAAAACCATTAAGTCCTAAGCTTTTATGTGTAGGCATCACTTTCTAATGTTAAATGCATGGGGGAGACACTCTGCATATGTTCAGGGGCATTCTCCTCAGTATTCCTGTTGTCATTATTGAAACCATTAGTGAATCATTGTGATGAAGTGATTGGACTGTTAGACAGGAACCGTGGAGATTCAGGTTCAAATTGCTCCTTGGACATGAATCTCAGGTCTTTTCCACACAGGGTTTTTGAAATGGTGCAGTCTGTCCTGCAAGGAGGAGATCTGCACCTCGGACCAGACTGGGTCAGACCTATTTAAGGTAGATCCGCACCTCAGTCTGTTTCGGAATGACCCCACGTGGTCCTCCAGCATGCTTTTGAAAGACCTGAGTTTTCCAGTCTTTCAAAAGCACGCAGCGTGCCACTGCGAGCCTGCTCCTTTATGCAGATTCACAGGCTTGCACCAATGTGAGCCTGTGATCTGCCCAGGGGTGGGCTTTAGGCTGGTGAGCTTCAGCGGTTGGTCAAGACCCTCGACCAACTGGCAGCCACCATTTGGGATGCTGGAGCTGTGCGTATTGACGAGCACGCACTGCTCCGGAGTGCCATGGACTGGACCGGGGAGCTGAAAGGTCTGGTGAGTAGTGGCACGGGACGATTCCCTCGCCTGGTGTGGAAAAGGCCTCACTGTGTGATGTTGGACCAGTCACTACGTCTCAAGATGGATGTGAAGATGAAAATGGGAAGGAACACCATCTATACCTGTTACACTTCTTGGGGAAAGGTGTCATATAAATATAAATCATTGTTACCATCACCATCATCCCAAAATGGTGATGGTACTATGTTTAGAAAGGTATAGAATATTCCACGATGTGGGAGAAAATATCAGAACGTACACAATGACACAAAAAAATCATGTCTGGACTCAAGTCCAAATAGATTTTAAGAGTAGTTCTCTTCCATGGAATAACATAAACTGTGATTTTGAGAGCAGAGTATACACACAGTAGTCACCAAATTGTTGCTTCCTGGACAGGGAAACCACGACATAAAACTGATATGGGCTTGTAGGATAGATAAGTCCAAAGACCAAACAGAAAACAAAACAAGGTCAAGAATATTCGGCAATGCAGTTCTTATGGTGTGACACCTCAAGTTTATTAATACATACTATTCTTTCAAGATTACCAGGAAACTCTCTAAGAAAATATCTTATTTCTTCTTAACGTCACTGAAGGTCCTTTCACACTGCACAATTGCAGCATCATGGGTCATTTCTGCACTAGACTGTTATAGTGCTATTACTTCACTTTCAACATCCCCCTCCCTAAAGCCCTTCCTAAACTGCAAACCCCAGGATTCCATAGGATGTTGAAATTGGAATAATAGCACTATAACAGTCTAGTGCAGAATGGCCATGATTCCACTTTAACTACCATGGCTACATTCTGTGGAATCCTGGGATTTCTAGTATGGGCAGGCACTTGAGTTCTTAAGCCAAAAATTCTAATACCACTCTCTGAATTCCAGGATTCCATAGGATGTTGCCAGGGCTATTAAAGTAGAATCATATTGCTAGTGTGGAAGGCTCCCCGCACCACCCTGGTTTAACTATATTGGTAACTTGAAAGCAGTGGCTTCTGTTATAAACCTAACTTGTGCAATAACTAAAGTTCTGACACAACAGTGGATGCAGAAGCAATTAGGCCAGAAGGATCAGAGATACTGAACCCTGACTCATAACACTATGCCTGTCAGGTCTGGCCCAACATATTTTGCTAAGCCACTAACATTAAGATGTAATGCTAAGCCTGACAGGCCTGGCTCAAGATATTTTGCTACCTGAGGTGAAGCACAAGATGGTCCCCTCTCCTTGATCATAGTAGCTGACTAGATCAGCAATTGGATTTTACTCCACCATTGGCAATGGAATAGGATAATCCAAGTTTGGAGGCTAGTTAAGGATGTTCAGGCAGGGTGGTCCCCACAGCTGTGTCCTCCAACTGAGAAGTCCTGCTAGGGAGTTTAGGAGGTATAGTTGGGTATCTCTTACTGCCATTATTGCTTGCTTCCTTTGCCACCTGAGGCTTTCTAACCTTGCTCTGCCTAAAGGAATGAATCCTGGTGCCTGTGCAATGAATGCACTGAGAAAGCGATAAACAGATGCTGTTCTCCCTAACAGAGGAATATCAAGTTCCCCATTACTTACAAAAAAGATGGAACCTGGGAAAGATAGTAGGTCCCAAGAGTAATTAAAACCCCTCCTTTGGGTTGCTGATCTTAGAACAGGGGTGGGAACTAGCAACTTCCCTGTTATCGTTGAACTGCAACTCCCAGCAGCTCTAGTTTGCATAGTCAATGGTGAAGAATGCTGGGAGTTGAAGTTCAACAACATCTGATGGGCTGCACAAGTCTAACCCCTCTCTTAGGCCTTTTTCGCACTGGGTTTTTAAAATGGTGCAGAGCGTCCTCCAGAGAGGACGTTTACACCTGGGAGCAGACTGGGTCCAGGCTACTATGTGTAGTTCTGGACCTCAGCCCACTCCAGAGTGACCCAAAGTGGTTGTTCAGCGTGCTTTTGAAAGACTGCTTAAAACAAGTCTTTCAAAAGCATGGAGCTCGCCACTCCTGGCCGTGTTCCGGTGCAGATTTTCAGGCTCGCACCAGTGTAAACCTGCAGATCTGCCAGGGGCGGGTTTTAGGCTGGCGAGCTTCACTGATTGGTGGAGAGTTTCGACCAACTGGAAGCCGCCATTTTTGTCCCCGGAGCAGTGCGGAGTGGCAGCCACACACTGCTCCGGACCAGCCTGGACCCTCACATGGAGCACACAGGTCCGGTGAGTACCAGCACGGGGCGATTCTCTCGCCCAGTGCAGAAAAGGCCTTAGAGGAAGCAATTTCTGTGGAGTCATCCCATGTCCAATAACTCCATCCTGGCTCTTATGACCGAACCACCTCTGTTGTACCTTGTGGGTTCTAAAGAATTATAATGAACAACTGCTGCTGCTGTAATCCAAATTGGTTGGCGTTAATGAGCTGACCACTTTAAATTTCTTTGCATAAGAAGAGAGTAATTCAGTGAGGAAACAAGAAATGCCTTATAATATAGAGACAGAATTATGGTAAGGGAAAGGGAATAAAATAACCATTGCAAGATTAAGAGTTAAAGTGTTGCTTGTTACCCTGATTTCTAGGGTCCCTTGGGGGACACCTCAGTGTGCTCCACATGATGGGGAATGGAAACTAGCCAGAACATGAGCAATAGCAATGCGAGAGGCAGGGTAACCTAGTGGGGTCTTTTTACCCAGTTTTTATGGGGTCAGGCCAAGCCAAAAACCAAACGAAAATGTCCAATAATTGATTTTATTGAATGAAAGTCTCATGCAGCAACACAATCACTCACACACTCACTCAAGACCTATTAAGAAGTAAAAGAGAGGAAACTGGATAGGGGAATATTGAAGGGGTTGTAGCTGGGGTAATACTGCACCTTTTCCTGAAGTCCTTGGTCCGGGAAGAACAGTGGAGAAGTGGGGCTCAGCACGGAGAGGGCTGAGGGGATTACTCAATGGACAGAGAAATGGTCTGCTGGGATGACCAGGAGTGATCCAAAGAACCGCTCAAAAACTGGGACTATTTGTAGGGTAGAAGCCAAGTGTCAAACTTAGGTTGTCTCATGATATCATGAGATGATGTAACTCTTTGGAAAAGATGATAATACTTAGTAACATGGAAGACAGTATGAAAAGAAGACCGCATTGCAGGTGAATTGATTCAATGAAGGAAACCATGGCTCTCAGTCTGCAGGAGCTGAGCAAGGCTGTTGATGACCAGGGCTCTTGGATGTCTCTCTTGGACAGAGTTGCCATAAATTGAAGATGACTTGATTGCAAATAACAACAGTTAGAGAGTCTACTTCTTAAACAAGATGAGGGGAGACGATATGAGAAAGATTAGTAAAAGACCCTTTGCACAATGGGTAGAGCCAGTCCCCAGATGTTTTTCTCTGTGGGGTGGACAAAATGCTACCTCTCTCTCCAGATTCCACATACAGAAACCAACTAAGCTGATAGCTGGATCTTTCACTAGGAAGAACAGCACAATTCACTGACAGCATTCTCTACATACCAAAAGGTAGTGGACTGGTTTATGGGATGGAAGGCAAGCCATGTGGCACACAAAGTGCTGTCCCCAAATACTTCACCTGCAGCACCTGCTGCCTGAGACACCTGCTTGACTTTGCTGAATGGGAGGTCCAGACCTGAAAATAGGTGTGCACTTTCCAAGATCAGCTTTTCTAGCCAATTGAAAACTTATTTTTAACTAAAACCTAAAGAGTTGTAATTATATTCTCGTATGCTACATGCTGCTGAATTTATGGAGGTGTCTCTCACCTTGCGCTTTGTGCAATATGAGTGGGTTTTGAAAAGGGCTTTAGATTAGAATTTCAGCTGTGAAAATTGCTTATCTTGCTGGTCTGTGCTGTGCGTAAAAGCATATCCCGTAGATGATTGTTATTTAGGCAGAATGAAAGGCGAGCTCTTTCTTAGAGACTTAAAGCATTTTTATTCACTGTTTTTAAATGGCACTTCAAAACTTAAATCTCCCAGATTTCTCTTTCACTATTTAGACAGCTTATTTGGTTGCTTGCCACTGGGTTTCTCCAGCTGACATTTATCTACATTCCTGGAATGCACAAGTATTTTTTTTTTTAGAAAAATGACTCTGTAAACCAGACAAAAGTAAGACTGCTAAATGCTTGGAAAGCAACACTGCAGGCGGGCGGGTGGGGGGAACGAGGGAGGAGAGGGAGGTCTTTAGGCAATACTGTTAGTTTTTTTTCAGTTAGTGTTTCAGGACTGGAATGAACTACTTAGACTTTTTAAAGTCTGCATTTGCATCGGTAATCAACTTTATAATATATTTAATTTTATATTTGAATATCTTCATCAATACAAATGCATGTGCATGCACATGAACACACACCTTTGCTTATTGTAGCCAAATGAGAAGATGACTGGTCAAAATCAAATGTCATTAAATATTTCTTCCCCTAGCAAACATTGGCCAAGATGCAAATAGCTATTTTGGCAACAACTTGTACATTTTTTTTTTTTTTTTTTAAATCCTATTCTCCTTCCTTTTACCCTGCCAATGATATATGTTTTTTTTAAAAAACTTTTTTAGGTCAAACTGCACAGAAAAGCTGCCTTGTGAAAAATGAAGCCCTATAGGTATGTAGATATATTACATAGCCTTTTTAGGGTTGGGGGGATGACAGCCAATATCAAAAGAAATGGAAGAATTCTGCACTACTTGAGGGTTTTGTGTTTGTAGCTGGATATCAGGAGACATAGCTTTCATAAAACTGAAAGCACAGTTCAATCTGCTATTAGCTCTAGGCATTGTGGGCAAAGTTGGCAAGCAATGCCCCTTTTTCATCTGCATTTTCTGTAACACGAACCATTTAAAAACTAATTAGCACCATTAAAAGTGGCATTGGGATTGACCCAATGAAACTAATTTGCATTGCGTTCAGGACAAATAGGAAGAAATATTTCATGCAATAAATGATTAGTCAAAGATTTATTAAAATATTTCAACAAATAGAAAAAACCCACACTCAAACACTGAAAGATAACAATCATGCATACTGGAAAAAAAAATAAAAAATGATTATTTAAGGCTGAAATCCTGTACATACTTGTCTGAATTTAAGTCTCATTAAGATCAATAGGGCTTACATTTAGAGAGACATGCACAGAATTGCACAGTCAACTTACTTTGCTGATATGTATAATCTAGAAAACCAAACCAAACATGCCCTAAATACCATCAAAATTATAATAAAGCACTAATATAGGTCTAAACCAAAGAAGATCCATTGCATATACATTAGCTTGCTAATGTGTTATTTGTATCAGTGGATAAAAGGTTGACCCAATCTTTATAGAATCCAGGAATATTTTAAAGCTTTGAATTAGAGTGGTTAATTTATCCATGCTGGCCTAAATACCGGAAAAGCACCAGATCCTATCTGATCTTGGAAGCTAAGCAGGGTCAGCTTTTGTAAGTATTTGGATGAGAGACCAGCAATGAATATCAGGTGCTGCAGGCTATATTTCAGAGGAATAAATGGGCAAAACTGCCTCTGAGTAATCCTTGCCTAAGAAAATCCTATGAAATTCGTGGTGTTACCATAGGTCAACAGGTGACTAGAAGGCATGTGTGCACGCACTGGCACAATTTGTCCATAATGCTCACATACCAAATTTCTCTACGCTGTTTCTCTGTTGTTAGAATTAGAGAGCTCTTCCAATTCTTTGTCAAAAACATTTCAGCAGTGCCCAATAAACTGCTAATCACTTTATACACAACACTTAAGACAATTAAAAAAGAACTCTTGTGGAATCTGACCTCTTTTATCTCTTGCTATGGTAACAGTTCCACCATATGTGTGCAAAATCTGCCTTTTACCTTTTAAACTCGTAAATCTCTGTGGTAATAGTATTATACATATGCTGTATTTTTGCTGGATGTATTACTGCACAAAGGAGTATTTTGTGATGATTCCTGATAACCACATACATAGAGATGGCAAGCTAAATTCAGAGTTAGCCACACCTAGAAATGAAGGGGCTTGCAACCTTACTTTTTTTCTTATTATTTTAACCTATATACACCCATGCTCAGAGTCATTTTCATTATAGTAGTATCTAGTTTGTTTTTTTTGTTTTTTTATTTTTATTGATTATACAGAAAAAAAAGCAAAACAAAAAAGTAAAACACCATGTGATATACATAATAGTGAAACAAAGAAATTTCATCAAAAACAAGCTTACATTATTATTTCTCTCTAATACCATTACAATCATAAACTTATTCAGCTTATTCTATATCATACTACTTGTATACTTTTGTTACCTATCTCTAAATCTCATTCTCATTATACTCATTATTATTATTATAATTTCATTCTTAATTCTATATTTTTCCCTTACATTTAATCTATTGCTATTACTAAATATAATCTTATTACTTAACACATCAAACTATCTCTAAAGGTAAACCCACTCCCCAAAGCCGATTATATTTCAACTTACTTTTTTTGTTGTTTTACAAAAAAATTAAACAACACAAATCCAATATAAACAATATCCCACATAATTAACAAAAAAAGTGAGTGAATAAACCCACCCCCCCGAGCCAACATTTTATTTAATCCAGTTTCCAAAACTGCCATTCTTCTTGTGAAAGGGTAGCTTTACCATCTCTTATCAAAGCTTTTTCCAAAAATTTTTTCCAAATTTCTTCAAAATCATTCCCTTTTAGTAGTATCTAGTTTGGAGAGAAGCAAATAGCACATAACCAGTATATGGAATTCATTGCCAAATAATGTAAATGATGATGGCTGCTATCCAAAAACTACAAGACATCACTGGTGGCTAGAGTTGACAGACTAAAAACTGAAAGGGCTCATGTACATGGAAAGGTGTGAGAGATACGTGGCCTTTGCACCAGATAAGTCCAATATGACCAACCCTACCCACCTGGTTGTGAGAGAAGCAACACCTGTTAAAATTTCCTCATCTACACAACCATTAGAAGTACAGGATCTCTCTCCAGTTTTCACTCTGGCAACTCTATTGGTAGTGTTAGAAAAACATATGTCTCGTGGATAGATATCTGAAAGAGAAATAATAAATATGTCTCAGGAAAATTCCTGTCTTAAACATATGTTTTCAGAAATGTCCCACTGATTATTTCCCTTTTCCCTCTTTGACAGAAATAACTGTCAAAAATTGAAGCCTTTCAATGTGTGCTTCAGTCATAAATTCTACTGTGGGTCTAGCAATCTGGGTGGTGATGGTAATAAATGACTTATCTGGTGTGTGTGTGTGAGAGAGAGAGAGAGAGAGAGAGTGGAGAACCTTTCATGTTCTCCTAAGGTGGAAGCACCAGGTCTGTCAATTGCTGTTAGAATAACTGAATGAAGCCTCCATGATCTTGATGCCTCCCCCACCCCTGCAGATGTTGTTAAGCTGTTATTTCTGTTAGCCTTAGCTGGACCAGGCCCAGGAGAGACAGTGGGAAAGGTAATCAACGTCAGGAGGACAAAAGTTCCCCTGTCCACGGTCTTGATGTTAGAGGACTAATAACACTGAGAAAGCAGTGCCTTTGTATCATTGTAGACAAAATCTTGCACTAGAGGACTCTCAGGGGTCTACCCATATTATGAGTATTAAAAAACCAATCATTAAAGGCAATCAAGCCATGTTGAAAAGGATGTTGGGGAAAGGATTTCCTAGCAGCTTCTTACCTATAAACTGAATTTTATGCAAAATATTTTTTTTTAAAAAAGAATTGGATGAGTTGTCCTCTACTTAATTTTCTTTTTCCCCATGTGTGTAAGTAATTCAGCACATACAGCATATGTAATGAGATGAATGAGAGTCTACCCAGGAAGCCAGTGTTCCATCAGTCAAACAGTGCTGGAAACTTTTTTTAAAAAATTAATCAGCTATATTGAATTAAATGATGACGCTTAAGTTACTGAAATTTCCTCTTGAAATATCAGCCCCGATATAGTATGTGAACACCCATCTGCTGTGCGAGGAGAACAGATGTGATGTCTTCAACTGTGAGTGAAGAAAAAGAAGCATATTGTGTCTTCCTACTCAAGAGTGGGTTGGGAGAATTGGAAGTTCAATTTAGAGGAGTGCAAGGAGTTTCCATTTTAAAAGAAGTGGAGAAAGGTTTTGTTAGAGGGAGTGGATCTTTTACTTCACTGCAATTTGTTTTCACAAAGATAGATATTGGCTTCTTGTACAAGTTCAATGGTGCAAAATGGAAGTGTGGGAAGAGCATTAGCATTATCTATTGGAAAGGCTTCCAAGCTACCTTTCAAGGCAAAACTTCCACAGTGTGGTTCACAAAGTAAAAATGAAACAAAAGAAGTCAAATATAATTAATTAAAGCAACACAAAATATCTAATATATAAAAGTCAAAGTTCGTCTGTGTCAGGCGAAGACCTCATATGAGATACTATGGAATCCTGGGGTTTGCGGTTTAGGGAGGGGCCTTTAGAATTCTCAGCCAGAGAGCTCTTGGGCCTCAGTCAATTGTGTCTGTCTTCAATGGGCTGGTTGCTATGGCCTAGCAGCAAGGAAGAGGGCAGTGTATTCCCTCAAGAACCTAACCTCTGTATGTTAATAACTCTGAATACAGGGAATATTTGGAAAAGTTACAGGTACTGGACAAGACAGTTTGGGGAATTAGGGACACAGGATCTCAAATCTTTCTAGCAAGTATTACCTATGAGAAAATAAAATCCCGGGCAATGCCGGGTATATATGCCAGTTTAAAATAGATGTAAGAAAAAAAATCCAGATTATAAAATATGGCCTTTCATTTCATTAAAAGCAGCCTGGAACAAGCTGGCCTTTAAGCACAGGGAGGGAGGTGTGTATAGAATTCATGATGAGCTGTTCCAGAAGGTGGGAGCTACCATAGAAAAGGAGATTTGTCAAGCTGGCCTCCTGGTATGACAATGAATTTGGTTACAGCAAATTCATTTTGTGTGTGGTAGATTTGATAATGATGAGCACTGTTTTGTCAACTCGGCTCTGTATCACTTGCAGTTAGAGGCTCCTTTTGTTCCATCTGCCTCTGAGGAAGTGGAGAGGCTGGAAGAAACTTGTGTTTCAGTAACACCTTCCTTCTCAATAAAAGTCATCACTGTTTCATGAAAAAAAAAAAAAGGAGATCCTGGGAATTAATAGTCAAAACAGTTAAAGTTGCAAAAACATTCTAGTCCCAAAAAGGTGATGTTTATAAGTAATGAAAAGGCCTTTCGCTTATGCGTCCTAAGCAGAGTTTGTTATTATCGTTATCTATTGCAATGGTGAAAAGACAGCTTGTTACCATACTTATTATGCCTTTTGTTACTTTCTGTTCCTTTTTAATAGAGAAAACAGCAACATGCATAAAAGCTTGCAAAATTCCTATCAAAATGCTTCCCAGAAATACCAGAAACAAGTCTATTCAAGTATGAAACAAGTATGTTGCTCAGCTGAATGGGTCTTATTCACAGTCTCTCTCTGCCCTCTGAGACCAAGGGATATTGTTGTTTGTTGTTGTTGTTGTTGCTTGTTGTTGTTGCTTGCCTTCAAGTCATTTCTGATTTATAGTGACCCTATGGCAAACCTATCATAGGGTTTTCCAAGGCTGAGAGTGTGTGATGCACCCAAGATCACACAGTGGGTTTCCATGACTGGGAGGGGAATTGAATCCTGTTCTTAGTCCAATGCTCACTACACTAAACCATGCTGGTTTGCAAGGGCTGTTTAGCACAATGGAATTCACTTCTCTGAGCAAAGATTGAACTGTTACACAGGCCATTTCTGTACAAGACTGTTATAGCGCTACAATTCCACTTGCAACATCCTATAGAATCCTGGGGTTTGCAGTTTCAGGAGGGGCCAGGTGGTTTCCAGGATTCCATAGGATGTTGCAAGTGGAATCGTAGCGCTATAACAGTCTCATGCGGAAATGGCCACAGCTTTACACATTCACTCTCTTCACCCTTAATTTTACATCATTTATATCACATCACCCTGTATTTCCTTCAAAATGACCCAACCCACTAGCAGACTAGGCAATATTATTTTATAGGACAATGCTGTCATATATTACTTTTCCTCTTCCACCAGTACCAACAAGAGACTATGTGGTAGGGCTGGGCTAAACCATGATCAGCCATGGTACCTCCAATCCCACATACAGTATACAGGGTATAACATAGGTACATGAGTTGTTTCTCATAACATGATTGGACAGAATTGTTAATGAATATTTGTGTTGTATCTTGGGTTGAAGATTCATGTGCAGATGAATCTTGTGCACCTCCTCTCCGTGAACTCACTATGGCCATTATAGTGGAACAAGATACCATTGCAAGACTTGCCCAGCTATTCATTGGCACCTCTGTAAATATCTGAAACCAATCTGATTTATGAAAAATATATTTATTGGCACAAATATCTAGTTTTATTCCAAACTAGATATTACATGCAGTGTTCCTTTTCCTAATCAGTTTTTAAAATAAAGCTTTGTTAGCTAGCAATTTCCGTCAGAGAAAGAATAGATGGAGGAACATGATTTAATGTTTTCAGTTGCTGTCATTCCTTTACTCAAAATGACTCCCCCATACTGCTTCCCCCAACTTGACATTGTGTGAATATGAGGAGTCTTGTTTGTAGGAATCTCATTTTATTTATTTGTGATTTATTTAATGAATGTGTAAGCCACCCTTCAGTGTGAACCTGTTAAGGTCCCCTCAAAATAGCAGGAGCTATTTTTCAAACGGCATCCACCTTCTGCACTCTGTTGCAGTCTCTACGCTGCTTTTCAGTTTAAAATATATCAATTATTGGAGGAAACAAGGAATCTCATATCACATCTGTTGGGAAAGGAAGCACAATGCTTCAGCTGCCCAGGTAGTGGATCCAGGTAGACTATTTGACTGCTAATGATCTCTTCATCTCTTTCATTGCCACCAGCTGCATCTCTTCAGCACAGGTGGGAGATTTTACTTACCGGTATTTGGATTATAACTCCCAGAGTCATGCTGAATGTGGCTGGGTATTCTGGGAGTTGCAGTCCAAAAAAAGTAATTTTGCTCACCGGCTGGGTATGCAGTCTTTTCTAATTCTCCATTAGTCATTTTTGAAACACATACTTTACTTTCTGTTACCCCTGGTGGTGCTTGGATATGAGAAGCTAGCAAGATATTATACTACTTTTTTTTTTTTGCTTAAGAAGAAGCAAATATGCAAAACCCACTTAAAAGCTGCTTAAGAAATATGAAATGTGGGTTTCAGGTACTTAGTTAAAATATTGTTCAACACTGAGTGTATCCACATTGCACATTTTTAGTAGTTTGATAGCACTTTAAGTGCCGTGGCTGTGCCCTATGGAATCAGGAATTTATAGTTTTAAGAGTGTCTTAGAATTTTCTGCTATAGAGAGGCGCAAAACAATTCTAACTCCCTCCCAAATAACTGATCCCAGGAATACATGGGATGGAGCCATGATACTTAAACTGGGATTAAACTGCTATAAATATGAGTGTGGATTCCCCTATTCTTTGTTAACATGGCAGATTTTGTCACTGTCATATTGATCTCTGTTTTGGTACAGCTGCTGGTTTTACAGGGATTTTAATACCATCCTGTTGATTTGTATTTTGTGGAACTCTTACCTTAATTTGTATGTTATGCTAATACCTTTGGTTATTGGATCATCAATAAATGGATGGATAAATAAATAAATAAGTATGTAAGCAGTTCTATAACCACACACAACTTTTTCATACACATACAATGCCAACCTGCAGCTGATTTTGTCACAGAATCTAGCTTAGTTCCCAGGGAAACAACAGCTCAGCTAGTGGAAAGCAGCTTGTCATGTTGTGCTACATAACTTTTTGAGAAGTGTTTCTCAATGAAGATATGCCTCAAGAGGCAGCAATTCAAACTGATGTGGCATATGTATAGAAACTAGAGAGGAAGCCTGAAGGTGTCCTTAATGCATGTTGTTAATTGTGCCAGCTAAAAATGCTAATTAGATTCAGCCATCCAGCTCATGATGTCTCTCAGGTAGGTTTCAGTGTTCCTCCTGGTTGTTTATCTTCTTGTCCTTCAAGGTGACATGCAGCAGATGCTCTGGCTATTCAAGGCTAGGCTATTGCATCAGTTTTGGTAAGAAGATGTCATAATAATCTGTGTAACAGAACCCCTGAACATATTTACACCTATGCAAACCTCGTGGAGACTGATGGCTCCAACATCAGTGGGATAATCCAATATCCACTCCAAGGTTTAATCCAAGCCTTAAGTGACCTCTCCAAGGTGCTAGCCCCTAAATAGATTCAGCATCTGGAATAATGTCTTCAAAGATTGGATTAAAACCTAGAGCAGATTCATCACTCCACCTAACTACCAGCCACCATACAGTAACAGAATCATAGAATTGGAAAAGGCCTCATGAGCCATCAAATCTAGCTTCCTGCTCAATGCAGGCTCTCCAGCTAAAGCAGCCCCGGCCACTTTCTGAAGATGTCCAGAAAAGGTGACTCCACCATCCCTCGAGGCAATTGGTTCCATTGTTGAAGCAATCTTACTGTTGAGAAGTCCTTCTAATGTTCAGTCAAAATCTCCTCTCCTCTAACTTCATACCATTAGACCAGGTCCTTCTCTTTGTATCAAGTCATTGATAAAAATGCTGAAGAGCAATGGCCCTAGGCTAGAATCCTTTAGCACTCTACATGAGATTTCCTTACAGTTTTAAGTGTGGCCATTGATAGTAGGTCTTTGGCCATGGTTTTCCAACCAATTATGGATCCATCTGACAGTGTTCCCATCTATTCCACACTTAATCAGTTTTCTAATCAAAATATTATGGGGGATCTAATCAGATACGTTGCTGAAATCCAGATAAATGACATCCACGGCATTCCCATCATCTATTGAACTAGTGACCTGAGTAAAGAAGATATTAGATTACTTTTGCAGGATATGTTTTTGACAAACCCATGCTGGCTCCCACTGATTACTGATCAAGATACTTGAATATACTCCTGTATAATGTGTTCTAACATTTTTTCTGG
The DNA here is from genome assembly GCA_948474755.1 of Ctenosaura bakeri. Lineage (NCBI taxonomy): Eukaryota > Metazoa > Chordata > Lepidosauria > Squamata > Iguanidae > Ctenosaura > Ctenosaura bakeri. The sequence goes on from CAOLHI010000525.1 coordinate 511,788, forward strand.
TATTGAGGTCAGGGAAACTGATCTGTTGTTTCCTGGATCTTCTTTTTTGCCTTTTTTGAAGAGACAGGCAATATTTACCCTTCTCCAGTCCTTTGATGCCTCACTTGTTCTCTCCAGATTTCTCAGAAATGATGGCGCATGGTTTAGAGAATACATCAGCAAGTTTCTTCAGTACTCTGGGACACAGTTCATCTGTTCTGGCAGATCTGAACTCAGTCTTGATTTGCAATGTGGATTCCTTATCAATTTTTCTGGAAACTGAAGCACAATAGAAAACTCACAAAGAAATTAGGCATAGGATCAAATGAATCACATTTATTATAAGTTCTCCTTCTGCAGAAGAGGGTGCTCATAAAAGAGGACCCCCCCAATGTTGAATACCTTACATTTTATTCTCTATCCCGACGCAAATTTTGCCTCCCCTGGGATCCAATTGGACAGGACCCCAAAGGTTACAACCCTATCAGAATCGCCTAAGAAGTTACATTCCCCCTTCCCCATATTTACAGTATGAGTGATCACGCACTTAACCATGCATTTCCCTCATGCTTCCTTAATTCTCATTAGCAATTTCAAAATGCCCCTCAACAGTTTCTAACCGCCCCTTTGCTAAACAATGCCAACTTTCTGCTTTGTATGTCTTATCAACTTAGTTTACTCCTTACGGCCTTGTTGACCTTCAGACTTGTCTGCAGAAGTGGGTGCCTCCCAAGAGAGAAGGACACCCCCCACTATTGAATACCTCATCTTTATCTGTCTGGTTCTCTACACCTGACAATTCAAGGTCTTGGGTGGCCCTCCTTCGCTCAGCTGCCAGCTCTAAAAATATGCTTTCTTAGACTTTATTGTATTACAGAAGCTCAAATACAAAATATACTAAAATATATGTGTAACTATGTCTAAAATGTGTTATACTTTATAAGCTAACACGTATATGTGAGTAATACATGTTAATAATATTTGCAAAAACTAAAATGTATTTTATTTCTCTCAGTATTGATCAGTTCTGCTTTTTGGTTGTGATCTGTTAGCATTTTACCATGCTTTTTGAACAGTGGTCCAACCATTTCTTTGGTCATTCTCTTGCTTTGAACGTATTTGAAAGACTGCTTCTTGTTCTTTCCTGCTTCCTGTTGCTCTAGTTACTACATTGCTCTCTTGATTACGTCCTAAAAATGATGCTTTCCCAGTTTAAATGAATCCAGCAGTATCAGAAATGAAATATGTCAGTTACTTACCTTGTGTGTTTTTACTGTCTTGAACCCAGTAAAGATGGGTGTCAACTAAACATAGCTTTTCTTAACAGGATGCAGATTCAATAGATATCAAGTGAGGGAAATAAGAAAGTTAGCAATAAAGTAAAATGATCCTGCTGCTTAACTAGTGTAATATTGCTAAAGCAGTTTAGCACTTGGACTATAACTCCTGATTTTTTTTAAAGGGTGTATGGAAACCGGTGAAATCCATTTCTGAAATGTTGAGTGAGACTGTATGTGACACATGATCAGTGGAATGGGGAAAGGGGAAGAAAACAAGCAAGGGACAGAAGTAGCAATGTCATTCAGTCACTTCACCAGTTCACCATAACTGAGTGTTAAAATTGTTAAAAGACATGGAGGCTTAAAAGGGCAGCCAGAAATAGGTTGCTCAGAAATAGGTTGCTAATTATTTTGAATGACACTACTGGACGGAGGGAGGAAAGCCCAGCATATTTCAAGAGAAGACTTTATGCACACCTGTGAATATTCAGATACAGTCAAAACAAAAAGAATCAGAAACTCTCAATACTTTGAGGCAGTCTCGTTGAGACCAGAAAAACAGAGAGACAAAGAAAAAATGGCTTAAGGTTGAATTTCATGACTCAGTGGGAATTAGAACCAGTATTTCTTAATCACAGTCAAACACTCGACTACACCATACTGGCTCTCATATCCCATGCAAGCTGGGTTGTAGCGTAATGTTATGACATTTGTTCATCAAAAGTATACAGTTGTTTCATTTGCTTTTAAGTATCTGCCTCCAAATGAGCAGCCACTCTATCTCCACTTCCCTCTTTCTCCTATCTGAACACCAAGGGTCTTTCCACACTAAACTGGTATAGTGCTATTCTTCCACTTTCAACATCCTGTGAAATTCTGGGTATGTAGTTTACTGAGGCCAAAGCGCCCTCTGGCTGAGAATTCTAAAGGCCCCTCCCTAAATTGAAAACCCCAGGATTCCATAGGATGTTGAAAATGGAATAATAGCACTATAACAGTGTAGTGCAGAAAGGCCCAAAGATTTAAAGATGTTAAAAATGGGACATGATTGCAACTTTCCCTTTGTATTATACTAAACTTTATGCTCCTCTCTTTCATTAAAGACAGGGAACAGGTCCCTATCCTGCTTGCCATATGCTCTGCGTTCATTTATCCTGTAGAAACATTTGCTGATTTAATGATCAGAGGAAGACCTGGTGATTTTGGTTGTATGTTTTGCTGGAAAGAAGCAAGTGTCCTAAATTATATTAACCAGTTTAACAGCAAAAACAACGGACAGTTATTCGTCCCACGCCGCCCAAGCATCGCGGGTGGCGGGGGGAGGGCCTTTGCCACCCTCTTGCGATGCGAGATCGCATCGCAGGGGCCAGCGGGGGGAGGCGGGGCTGGGCTTGGATTCTAGAGCCCGCCCCGCCTCTCCATTGGCCATTCGCGTCAGTTCCAGGCGACCCACCCTCCCCCCCGATGGTTTCAGTGTAAGATAGCTGGTTGCTTTGGGACCGGGTAGGAATTTTTTCCTTCCCTATATGGGGTTTTTTTCCGCCTACCCTACACTGTGCCTAGGGCAGGGTAATTGGCTTCACAGGGTGGTGTCTTAATTTGATATTAATTAGGTTGCCACTGCTTACATATAATCATGAAGGCCGGAGGGGGGAGCTTAAGATTCGGCGTGTACCTATGGCACCCCCTTTTTGGGGTGGAGGATAAATCCTATCCTTGGAGAGGGCTCTGGGATCACCCCACTTGCTGCGCAGCGGGGGGTGGGCCTTGGGGCTCACCTTCCAGACAAGGGCTGGCCAAAAGTCATCATGCAACTTCAGCGGTTGGCTTTGGGGCCCGGTATCTCGCTCAACGGGCTAGGGGAGATGGTCGGGAGCTGCCTCTTGACCCTAGTCCGAAGATGCTGTAGATCCCCCCTTTTCTCCTCAGTCATAAAACGCAAGTTCAAGTTCATGTTCAAGTTTAAGTTCAAGTTTAAGTTCACCCCTTGTTAATTAGGCATATCAATAAATTGCCCTAGTTCAACCCAAGCTCTGTCTGTGATCTCATTATTTCGTGGGTAGGGCGGCAATTCCAGCAGCTTGCAGCAGAAGTAGATGAAGTAGAAGGCAAGGGGCATTCCAGTAGCTTTGCTGGAAAACTGCTTTCTCTTTTTCGTCATTATGCTCCATCCCCCCATGCTCCAGTTCTTTGTGTGTCCTGTCTTTTTTAAAGATTGCAAACCTGAAGGTAAAAGCCAGTTTGATGCAGTGGTATGAGTGTTCTGGAAATACTCTTTGAGTTCATATCTCTGCTCAACCATGGAAACTCACTGGGTGGTCAAGGCACCCTCTCTTTGCTTTAGAGGAATAAAGTAGCAAATCACCTCTGAACAAATCTTTCCAAGAAAACCCTCTGACAGCTTGCTATAAGTCAGACTTTACTGGAAGGCACATAACAACAACAAAGCCTGCAGGTGGGGGATATCCTTTTAATTGATAGCAAGTACAGCTGCTCCAGAAACCTTGTTTTGACTGAGGAGTGAGATGATAATGTTTTTTAAAAATGAATGAATTAAAAAATAAATACACTTCAGCAGTTGCAGTTCTGAAGCAGACTGTATACCCGATATCCCGTTCATGTGTATCCATCTGCAGGAAAGTGCGCTGGAGACGAGATCAATCTCCCTATCCAAATAGATACATAGCTAGGGACTCTGGGAACTGATATCTGAAGAATGTAAACACTAACAAGTTGTGCAAATTAAAAATGAACAAGATGTCTCTTTGTAAAAATAAGACCAAATAAGGATGGTGACCATAAACTGCTTACTGAGTAGAATATCAACAGCTTAGTCGTGTTTAGAATAAACCATAGTAATCAGTCCAACAATTAAGACATGACTAACCTAGATATGTGACTGGGTGGAGGATTCCAGAGGATGTTGATGAGAACTTGTCTTCAGTGCTTTCACTGATTTCCCAAATGCAATGGCAAATATACTGGAGTAAGACAATCCTCTGAGAAATCGGAAAGAAAGAAAGGGAAAAAAGAAAAAGCCACATTTATTTTTAAAAGAAGGAGGAATCTTAATCTTAACGTCTTAATGTTTTAATGTTCTCCAGCTTCCACTTTGCTCATATCTCAACTTACTCCCTCGGACACAATCCTCTGAGAAATTGGAAAGGAGCATATTATAACAACAAGTAAGACAAGTTATATTTGTTATCAAAAGGAATTCGCTAATTATTTTGCTGCAAAGGCTGAAAGTAGTTAACAGTTGAGCCAGACCTGTTAAAGGGACAGTACGATTTTTAATTCTAAGTCTTCCGAAAAATAAAATTACAGCTAGGAGAAAGGGAAGGGTCTAAATTATCCAACGTAAGAAGCTGCTTTCTCTGACCTTTAAATCCAGAAGTTACAATGGTGGTTTTGACTAGAAAGGGTTATAAAAATCTTGGTTATACTCCTCTAAACCCTAATGAATCAAACCTTCTCTCTTGTAAAAAAACGTAAACAAACTAAAATCACTACTTATTTTCCTGTAGCTGTAGAATCAAACGAACAAACAAAAGATATGGACCAGATATCACTCTTGGATTCAATTGCCGACTGGACATTAAGCAATAAACAGCTTCTATGTGTTTCTCCAGATAATTGTGGAATAAACCTGGCAGCTGAAATTGTTACTGCTGAGAAGTCTGAGAGCAAGGGCGTAATGCAACAACATGGAATACTACAAAAGGAAATTTCTGCGTATGTTTCACCAATTGTAGTGATAAAAGATAGAGACCCAGAACTGTCTTCTAATTCTGTTGTTGATTGGTCCTTGGATCACAGGCAAATTCTTTTTGACCCTCATGATGTGGGTCATATAAGCCCAGTGATTGATACAGCTTTTGATAAAAAGACTGAGAACTCTAATCACTTAATAATATGGAGAAAAGGAACTATCTCAGAGATTTTGAAGAGTAATAAAACTGAGGGCGGCATGCAGCAAGGTAGATCACTTCAGGAGGAATGGCAAGAGGAAAAATTCTCAAACCTCACCAAACAGGTTACCAATATTAATAAGGATTTACAATCAATTAAGTCCTTCCTTTCTGAATGCAATGCTTTACTAACAGTTATTGCTGAATCCTTGGTACAGCTAAATTCTGATTTTGAAACCAAGTTGCCAATCTTAGATATGAACTCACCGTTCCCCAGTAAAAGGGAATTTCCCATTAGGGAACAAACGTCGTGTCAAAAGAAGTTAAAGTATGATGAAAGAAACTCCACAAAAACGACCAACTTGATAAATAACGAAGATAAGAAATCTGCTAAATTTCAGGTATTGAGTGATAAAGTGGTTACTCATTCTGATCATAAACAGCTGTCTACTGAAAATCCAAGGGTTTCATCACAATCTCCGTGTTGTGGCATTGGAGACTTAGATCCCCAGGACCCCTGGGACAAAGTTCTGCAGAAGGGCCTGTGGCATTCTGAGAAGAAACCTTCTCCAAGGATAGATCCTTTAACATCTTTGGACATTTTTAACAATAATAATAATTGGAATATAGTACTAATGAAGTGTAAACTGGTTATTAGCAACTATCCTAAGCCAGTTGGTATGGTACCCCAGAAAGTGCGCAAGGACCATCTTTTATATATTTTAGGACATAATGGTTGTAAGGTTCTCATTCCCAACGACATTGTTCATGTGGAATACTTATTCTATAACTACAAACATGCGAGAGCTGTGGTGACCTTTTCGAATGAACACACAGCCAGAAAAGTATTCCTCCTAAGGGACCATTTATTAAACAGAGGTCTTCTGATTTCTCGATTTTTCTGGAACAAAGCTCCACCAATGCCCTTATTCAAATATACTGCCCCCAGATTAACTCCTTATAGTAACATAAACGATAATATGAAAGATAATCTTATCGATCTAGGAGATACAGTATCCAGTTCAAATTACCCCTGGCATGAGAAGCAAATCGGTTGCACATCTTTTGAATCAAAAGGTCAGCCATCTCCTTTTAACGATCCAATCACTGCTGAAGAGAAGTCTCTCATGATTACTTTTCAATCGTTGCCCCCAGTAGCTCAGTCTGATATTATTGATAGGTTAACTTCCTTGAGAGCGATTTTAATTCGTCTCCAGGGGAAGAATGAACAAAGACTGCCAAATTCTCCCATCTTGAGAACTAGAACAGCATTACCTAAGAACAAGAATTATAAGATCACTGGCATCATTGACGCAGCAACAAGAGATCAAGAGACATCTGGGAGAGACATCCAGGGTAGTGAGCGTATTCTGGATAAAGGGGCCGTTTTTGATAATGAACAGGGACAATGGAAACAGCGACAAAGAACAGATTGACAATACAAGAATCAGGGTGTAACACCTAAAAGTGTGCAGTCTTTTGGCTCTGAGGCGGACGCCCTAATCCTTAATATGGCAAAAGCTTCTTCACCTATAAAATCCCTACTTAAGTGTATATCCTGGAATATAGCTGGGTGGAATTCTAAGAGGAACGATTCTGATGTGATAGATTACATCAACAAGTTTGACGTGATCTTTCTTCAAGAGACATGGTGTACATCTGGAATAGATTGTAATGGATACACTGTATTTGACTTACCAGCTATTCCACCCTCTACTAAAGGAAGACCAAGTGCAGGACTAGCAATTCTGATTTCTACAGCGTTTAAAGCCGCTATCAAGTGTCTGCCACACTGTGAATCAATTGCAATGGCCTGTTTAATTGATTTTGGCACTCTGTGTTTACTGATGATAAATGTATATATTCCGCCAAAGCTCAGTAGGGATCGTAGCAAAAAGGTGTGGGAAACATTAGAAAATTATATTGTCAAACTAGAGGGACAATTCCCCTCAGCTCTTTTAGTCCTGATGGGGGATTTCAACGCCCGAATTGGTCATAATAATGAGGCTCTTTTCTCTTCCCACGCCTGGTGTTTAGAAGAGATGGAGGAATGTATCTTGAATATTGATAGACATTCTAAAGATCGGGGGATCAATTTTGCTGGCATATGCTTTGTTCAGATGGTTGAGCGTTTTGCTTTAAGACTGCTCAATGGGAATTCTTTATTTGACCCAGGCGGCGAGTACACATATATATCAGCAAAAGGTAGTAGCACTATCGATTATGTACTAGTTTCTGATGCCCTTGTTGACCGTATAGTTAGTTTTTCCGTAGGTACATGGCTTGATAGTGATCATCTTCCTCTTTCTCTCTCCCTTAAGATCTTCTCTAATATTTACTCCCAGATACAACCCTATTTTAACGATTCAGCTATGGTGCTTAGACAGAAGAGGCTATGGTGGACAGAAAATCTCCATGGAGAGATTTCAGCACTTCTTAACTCACCACGGTGTGTGGGGCTTAAGAACCAGATTATTGAGTCACAAGGAGTGCAAGGTGCTTTACAAAATTACTCTCAGCTCCTTATGATATTGGCAACATCGCTGAGGTCCACAGAGAGGAGGCCTAGAAACTTTAAGCACAAAAGATCGGCTCCTTGGTTTGACCAAGCCTGCGCTCAAGCCAGAGTCCATCTAAGGGATATGTATATTCAATATAGGAGAGATAATCTGCAGTTATTGCCTCAATCCTATTACATCGCTAGAAGACATTATAAATCACTCTTGGCAAGGAAAAAGAGGGAGGCAATTCAAAGGCAATGGACATCATTAATAAACTTTTCTTTACAAAAAAATACTAAGCTTTTTTGGGCCACAGTTACAGGGATGATAGGAAATATCGGTGGCTCCCCCCCGTAACATCCCTATAAATGTGTGGGAGGACTACTTTTCCACACTGTATAGTGATAGTGAAGACCAGGTTCCTGTTATCCCTAACGAGTTCAACTCATTCTCTTTAGATTGTTTGGATTTTCCCCAGTGGCCTCCTGTATCCCAAGAAGAATTAAAAACATTAATTACCCAGCTTAAACCTGGAAAAGCTCCAGGGCCTGATTTAATCTTACCCGAGCTTTTGAAAGCGAATATCTCATGGTGGGCTCCTTTACTTGCCTCCCTCTTCACTTTCATTAATCAGACAGCCAGATTACCTATTAGCTGGTCAAAAGCAATCATAGTCCCTATTTATAAGAGGGGAACTAGGAATGACCCTTCCAACTATCGTCCTATAAGCTTACTTTCAGTTGTGGGTAAACTATACAGTCGATTTCTTAATAAGCGTCTTTCTGAATGGATAGAGAATGAGAACATTATTGGTAATGAACAAATTGGCTTTAGAAAGGGTAAGTCAATTTACGATCATTGCCTGGTTTTGAATCATTTGGTTGAGAAATATTCTAACTCCCAAAGTAAGGGTTTATATGCTGCATTTATCGATCTGAAGTCAGCTTTTGATTTAATTCCAAGAGGGAGACTATGGATCAAACTTCTCGCCTCCTCTATTGATAGGAGATTATTATGGCTGATTATGAACCTGTACAGAAATACGACTATACAAGTGAGATGTGGCATCCAGGGTAATCTTACAAAATCTATTCCTGTTGATAAAGGTGTGCGTCAAGGCTGCATTTTGGCACCCTTATTATTTAATTTATACCTTAACGATCTTTCAGCCTTTATCACATCAGAAGCCCGTCATCCACCCAAATTGGGCTTGGTTAGTATTCCGTTATTGCTGTATGCAGACGATGCAGTTCTTCTCTCATTTTCCAAAATAGGTTTGAAACAAATGCTGAGAGCTTTTGGGGTCTATTGCGAAGAAAACCGCTTAATTATCAATTATACTAAAACTAAAATTGTGGTCTTTTCCAAGACCCAAAGTCGGTCCAACTGGGTCATGAATGGACATAAGCTAGAGCAAGCCAAACACTTCAAGTACTTAGGAGTAATATTTCAATCCACATGTGGCTGGGTATCCCAGCGGTCTGCTGCTATTCAGTCAGCCAATAACAGTACTAAGGCATTAGTTCGTTTTTTTTACACTAAAGGTGGCCAATTTCTGCCGGCCGCACTTAGGGTGTTCCAGGCCAAGGTCTTGCCACAACTGTTATTTGGGATCCCTATTTGGATCCAAGGTTTTTCGGCAGCATTAGAACAAATTCTTTCTACCTACCTTCGAAAATTATTTGGAGTGCCCAACTGCGTACAATCAGCCGTTTTACGGCTTGAAGCAGGCTGTCATTCAGTTGAATGTACGGCCTGGATGTGGGCCCTAAAGTATTGGCTTAAACTTTTTTATGCTGGCCCCAAGTCAGGTTATTCGTATCTTGTGATGAGAGATAATTATACCACCTTTTGGTCTAAAAATATCAAAGAAAAATTGCAGAGGCTGGGTTTTTCAAATAACTTTCTCATTACATATGATCTGCCCAGGGCGCAGCAGATCTTGGTACATCGGGTAAAAGATATTGACATACAATACTCTTTATCTTTTGCCCGTACCACTTGCTCCCCAATTAGTTTGGGGTTGCAGTTCAATTTCGAGAGGGAGGCACATTATTTACAAAATCTGACCTTTCCAAAATACCGAGCTGTATTTACTAAAGCAAGATTTAATGTTATCCCCTCTGCCCTGCTAGAAGGTCGTTTTAAGGGAATTCCCTACTTCGAACGGGTGTGCCCGTGTGGCGAAGGTTCTGTTGAGTCTCTAGAGCACGTTCTATTTTATTGCATTTTTTATAAGAATGAGAGGCTAAGATTAATTCTACCCCTACTGCTTAAGTTTCCAGATAGGCCTATTAATTGGTACCTGGTGTATCTGTTAAATGATTCTGAGAAAAGCAAAACAGAAGCAGTGGCAAAGTTCCTCCTCTCTGCGGTTAAAACTCGTAGGATTATGATTCAAGTAAAATAAACAGTCCTGCTTATTATTCCTTAAATATTTACATAAATATTTACTTTGTTTTAGTGCCATATGGCTTAGTATTTCTCAATGTATTTGCGAGTGGCTCACATGTTTTATATATAACCTGTTACCTAATGGTCTGTTGGCTGAAATAAAGGTATGATTGATTGATTGATTGACTAACCTAATTTTCACCTATTTTCATGGATCTGCTCTTAGCATGAATGAATCTGGATCCAAACCGTTACTGCCAGGGGGACAGTTTATTTATTTACTTTAAATTCCAACCCATACTTCATACTGATAATATTCCAGGGCAGCATGCAATAATAAAAGTACAATATAATAAAAACAACATTCACGTCTACCTTTGTACAACTGTAAAACTGAAAGGCAACAAAACCAGAAGATTACCATGTAGAACAGAGAAAATAAAACCAATTTAAAATCCCTGGGCATATAAAATTGACTTGATGTGGTATTGGAAATATTGTATTGTCACAATCAGTTTAACTTCTTTAGGGAGAGCATTCCAAAACTGAGGCCATTTCCACACTGGACTGTTATAGTGCTATTACTCCACTTTAAATATCCTATGGAATCCTGAGGTTTGCAGTTTAGGGAGGGGCCTTTGAGGCCCCTCCCTAAACTGCAAACCCCAGGATCCATAGGATGCTGAAAGTGGAATAATAGCACTATAACAGTCTAGTGAGGAAATGGCCTGAGTGTATGAATCTCTCCTTTACTCTCCATCAATATTTTACCCCTCACCCAACTAGGTTGCTGGTGATATGTAGCTGTTTTCTCCTGGGAATGACTGGCAGTGTTTAGCAGCAGCAGTCTGGAGCCAAGGGGCCAGTTTATGTGGATGCCAGTCTCCAGTTCTGAGCTGCCAACCTATGCTGAAATGTAGTAAGTTAGAGTTTGGAAATTTACTTTTTTGGTCTGTGGCTATGTTGACTGGAGGATTCTGGGACTTGTAGTGCAAAACATTTTTCTAAAATGCTCCATGGATGAGTGATCTACCAACCAATGGGTGTGTCAAGGTGCCAATCTGGAATTAAATGCAAACAGTGAGTGACTTATCACCAGTGCAGTGCCACCATCCATGTAGGATCTCAGCTTTAATATCCTGGATGTAAGAGTTCATCCTCCTTTCACAATGTATGATAGACAAATTGCTGTATCTCAAATGTTTTGTTTCCTGAGGTAGAACAGTCAAATGTGTCTTCCCTCCCCAAATCAAGGTGCATAACACTCAAAGCCGGTCAGTTAAGTTTGGCAACTGAGGCAGAAAATAGCAGAATGCCTCTGGAACTAGAAATACAATAATAGGAACATCTTTCAATAAAACTAACATTTTACTGCCATTCCTTGACACCACAAACCAGTTGCCTCATATGTCTGCCTCCCTCTTGTAGGGCAAGGCCTTGGTCGACCAGTAACATGGCAAGCTACATTCCTGTGGGTAAACACTGGAAGAAGTACAAGTCTGTGGCCCACTTCATTCTTACTCTGGTAAATCCAGTTCTCATGGGGGTGGGATGAGTGCTTCTCTAGCAGGTGTTCCATATGGAGGCCCATACTGGTGTAAACTTAATCTATATGATTTCCCCCCAGCATGTGTGAGTTGCAATAATCATACAGTTGTGACTCTTTGTGTGGTTGATCCTTTGTAAATTGCCTGCATCTAAGACTGGCTGTACCATTAGGTAGCTTTTGATGGCATGAAAAGAGAGCAAACAGCATTAACTTTAGGATGGCCTAAGAAGGTAGCAAAATTTTACTTTGTTGTTGTTGTTGTTACTGTTATCTGCCTTCACGTTGACTCCATCTTATGGCAAATCTTTCACAGTGTTTTCTTTGCAAGATTTATTTAGAAAAATATTACCATTGCTTTGTTTTCATGACTGAATGGGGATTTGAACCTAGGGCCCTTTTTGCATTGAGGCTTCTGGCGTGAGCGGGGGAGGGCGGCTCGCATGAGAAGCCTTCTCCGGGAGGCTGCCGTTCCCCCTCCTTCCTTCCGCAGGCGAAGGAACGAGTGGGGAAGCGACAGCCTCCTGGAGGAGGTGGCGGCTTGCATGTCCGCCCCCCCTCGTGAAGGAGGAGGCTGTCGCGTCCGCCCCCCTCGTGAAGCAGGAGGCTGTTGCATCCGTTGCGCTAGCTCCCCGTCCCGCCCCTTCCTTCCGCAGGGACGAAGGGAAGGAAGCACGACCCAGCCGCCTCCCCGACGCTCCGCACAGGAGGTAAGTGCGTGTGGGTGCTGGGAGCGCTGTGCGAGTGCGTGTGATTTTTGCTTTGAGGCGAAAATCAAAAAATACGCGTGCGCGCAGCGTCAACCCCATGAGAGCAGCGGAAGTAGGAGTGCGTCGTGCAGAGCGACGCTCCCACTCCCACGAGGCTCAGGGGCTCAGGCGCGACAGAAAGCCCGTGCGAAAAGGGGCCATGGCCATTTCTGCACTACACTTTTATATTGCTATTACTCCACTTTCAACATTCTATGGAATCCTGGAATCCTAGGCATATACCATAGTCAACAAAGCCTCTGACAATGAAATTCTATTTTGCTATTGTTTTTGCGTCCCTTCAAGTCACTCTTGATTTATGGTGATCCTAAAGCAACTCTATCATGGTGTTTTCCTGGCAAGATTTGTTCAGAGGGGTTTGATATTGCCTTTCTCTGAGGCAATGACAATGTGACTTGTCCAGGGGGGTTCTATGAGTGAGTGGGGATTCAAGCTCTGGTCTCTCAGAGATCTAGTCTAAGGGCCTCTCCACACAACACTGTTATAGAGCTATTATTCCACTTTCAACATCCTATGGAATCCTGGGGTTTGCAGTTTAGGGAGGGCCATTCAGAATTTCAGTCAGAGAGCTCCTTGGCTTCAGGCAACTACGAACCCCAGAATTCCGCAGGATGTTGAAAGTGGAATAATAGCACTGTAACAATGTAGTGCAGAAATGGCCCTAGTCTGGCACTGATGCCAGTATAGTACACTGGTTTTCCTATAGCTTGCTTTGTTGTATTTTATTTTATTATTTTATTTGATGCTGCTGAGGAAGAGGAGAGGTATTTGTGGGATTTTCTCTCTCATGTACTCAAACAACTTGGCTGATCACCACCAATGAACACCACCCAGACTCTGGAGGTCCCTCTACAGGGAACAATACGATAGATTGCTAATGTACGTAATGCACTGTTATGCATATCCCCTGACTAACAACACACCCTGGGAGATATCCCATTTAACAATAGGCCATCACACAGGCCAACTGTAACACTTGCAAATTGCTCCCTCCCACCTGGGGACTACACAAGTATATATACACTATCTCACTTCCATGTCACCAGATCCTCTGAAGATGCCAGCCACAGATGCGGACAAAATGTCAGGAGAAAATACTAATAGAAAACGGCCTCAAAGCCTGGAAAACCCACAACAACCTATGGATTCCAGCTGTGAAAGCCTTCAACTTTACAAGTTGGCTGATCAGCTTTTGGTATTGTACATCTTGATCTGGCTGAATGTAAAGGCACCATTTGCTGTTCTTACGTAGGGAGTGCAATGTCTTGATCCAGGCCATTTCCACATTAGACTGTTATAGTGCTATTATTCCACTTGCAACATCCTATGGAATCCTGGAGTTTGCAGTTTCGGGAGGGACCGGAGGGCCCTAGTCTGACTGCATTATATGTTACCTGGCTATGTGATAAAGCAGAAGCAGGCAAATTCTGGTGTTCTGGGGATCCTTTTCCTACTCTTAGAGCACACTGTGAGTTGCACCAGGCCTAAAAATACCCCAAAAGGTATAAACTCAAAATGGGTGGACATCCCAGTTTCATGGGGAGGTGGCTAAGATGCTGACAGGCTGTGCATTTTGTTATAGTGAGAAGATGCCAGTCCTGGTGTCTTCGAGCAGTAACATTTGAAAACATTGGGGAGGCATTTTGCAGGGCAAAATTCACAAAAAGGCCTTGGGCAGCAGACCCACTATACTATCACCCACCTATGGTAAATGGTGGAGATGCACACCTGCTTTTTTCACCAGAGTAGTTGGATCACTATCTGATATGCATATCAACTGAGCCACAGTTAAGGTGTATTCAGAATAACTTAGAGCATTAAAGTAAAAATGTAGCCTTCCTTTTTCACCCTGAATAATTTTTGATAAATATTTTACTTAGAATATAGATAAATGAATAAGGATGTATATGATAAAATTTAAAAAAATGTTAGAGATGTGAAAAGACTTTCAGACATGGTGAGATTTTAAAATATGATGGATATTTACATAGGAGCTGAGATGAATGAGAGTTGAAAATGAGAGGCGTATAAATTATGAATGACAAGGCTGCTAGTATGCTGTTTTTAAAAGCTTTTTTTCTCCATACACACTGCAAGAACAAAGTGGCGTAGCATCGCCCACCATCCCCAGTTTAAAACCAACAGTGGGAAATGATGCCCCAAAATGTACTAATCCCTACTGTGTAGATCAAAAGAGTGTTACAAAATTAGTCGTTTAAAACTTCATATCAAATATTTGCTAGATGACAATTTTTGCATTTTTTTTTAAACAAGTATGTCACCATAGGTGATGATCTACAGTGCAGTGACACAGTGATGAATTTTGCAGTACCAGTGCTCGTCATGACAGTCTGTGTAGTCACACCTTCAAAGAGAGTCCAGAAATGCAGACAGTTCTGCTAAGCCATATCAATGTCATTGTTGTTGTTTTTGTGTGCTTTCAAGTTGTTTTTGACTTATGGCGACCCCAAGGCAAATTTATCATGGGGTTCTCTGGAGGCTGAGAGTGTGTGATGTGCCCAGGGTCACCCAGTGAGTTTCCATGGCTGAGCAGCAAATTGAACAAAGAAGACCAAATACAGAGTTTGGAAAAAGTTCCTGTTTAGGACAACATCTAGCCAGCAGACATGCTTTGTGGGGGATTCTGGGAGATGTAATCCCAAAAGACTAAGTTTTCCAAACTCTAATCCAGAGGTGAGGTTTTTTTTTAAGTTCACTACATCCCCCAACAAAGATGTTTTCTACAACCTGTTTTCTGCTTCAGTTTTCTTTCAAAATCCATCCACTTTCATGTAGATAGATGGATTTGGCGTATATTATTCATATTCCTCCTCCTCCATCTTCCTAGTGCCTTCAAGTTCTTTTTGACTGATGGTTACTCTGTAAACCTATCATGGGATTTTCTTGGCAAGGTTTGATCAGGAGGGGCTTGCCTTTGCCTTCCTCTGAGGCTGAGAGAATGTGACTTGCCGAAGTTCACCCAGTGGTTTTCCATTACTGAGTGGGGATTTGAAACCTGGTCTCCAGAATCCATTGGCCAAACCACTACACCATTGTGCTCGCCATTTCTACATCACAGACAGTTAAAAAAAAAAAAAGGAAGACCAGTTTCTTCAATTCCTCTCCAAAAATGAAAGCTGCCCTCCATTCTCGTTCTCTTTCTCCTTCCTGGCAAGAGAACATCATGTTGGATTCTTTTTAATAAGCTGGGATCATGTGTGCAAACAATGATAAAAATAGCTGCCAGCTTATGTTAAGGCAGATAACTAAAGCTGCAAATGGTTTGTCAAGGTTGATGAGAGAAAATTTTTGATATGATATTGGGGGTATTCAATATGAAAATTGGTTGAGGATAGAGCTGAAGTAGAGAACACATAATAGTAATGGATGATCCCAGAGATCCTGGCTTCTCTACACACATTAGAGAAGAGATCCATATTTTATATTAAGAAACACATTGTATCCTAGAGCTGTACATTTATCTTGGCAGAGTTGTTTTGTTCCTCTAAAGCAAAGTGGTGCAGTGGCAGGAAGGACATTTTAAAACTTTTTACATTAAAAACAACAACAACCTATTCCTCCTACAGGCTGGGGGGTACATTTTTGTTTAAAAATCTTCCCCTCAAAAGTTATTTTCACAAATTAGGGAATTTTCCCTTGTTCTATTATTATGAGTTATATATATATATTTGAGATGAGTGTTGGGTTGCCAGGTCAGGATTCTCCCAGCTTCTGAGATTTCTGGAGATCTAGGGAGGAGGGCACCTGGTGATATCACAGTATTCCAGAGTCAGGCACATTGTTCAGCAAGATATCCAGCAGGGCCGAAAGTCAGATAAGTTCTGACAAATCTTGGAGGGGAAGGGCGGTAACTATATAGGTCAGCAGCCTAACACAGCTGTTGCCTGAGTAATTGTTTGCAGTTATAAGTTCTCTGGGATCAACATAGGTTTTCTTTTTCTTGTCTGTACCCAGCAAAGGTGGGTACTGGTAAGTTATCTTCTGTGTCTGAAGGGGCAGGACTCTCTGTTAGAGCTGGCACCACCCTCTGTTCTGTTTGTGGCACTGTAACCTCTTCCTCTGTACAGGCATGTTCCCTGTTTCAGACTTTGAGTCAGAGACCATGTTCTGGAGTAGGGCCTGGCATTCTCCGAGGTCTGGGAAACCTAGATAAGTATACTCATCCATTATTTTGCATTCCCAAATAGGAAAGTCAACAGAGGGTCACATGTGGTGAGCCTATGCTCCATTTCATTACTGTGAGAGTGAGCAAGGTGTATGCGTGTGTGTGTGTGTGCTTTTAGGCAGGAACTATTATAAAGCCAGATATCATCTCCAGTTGTCTCCATATGAAGAGGTTGTCAGTAACTATTATTCTTTGGGAATGGCATTCCCTATTCTACCCTGCTTGCCAAGGTGAACTAGAGTGATCAACATTTTAGATATCTGATTATGCCAAAATACTGTCTGTACTAAACTTTAACAGGAATTACCTTTCTGGTGTAGTCCCCCAGGGCAGAGCTTTCCAAATGGTATGCTGTGACACGTTAGTGTGTAGGTGTGTCACCTACAATCTTGGAAATATATGTTATTATTTGTAGATCATACATTTTTAAAAATATATGAAAGGTATTCATGAGATATGTTGTGTCCCCATACATTTTGTTATTACAATTTATGTATGTGTCTGTATCTCTTATAAGGGCTTAGTTTAACCTCCAGTTTGCTAGTAAAACTGAATTACTGTGTTGTGAAATGATGCATGTCTAAAAAAGTATATCCCTTTTTCATCAGGACAATGGGTTGAAGTATTTGCAGAATCAGATACTGGAAATGGTGTATTTTGGACTGTATCTGCCAAAATCCCCCAGCAAGACTGACCAGGCTGACTGGGGGAACTCTGGGAACTGTAGCTCAAAATGTTATTTTTTCAAGCCCTGTTGGTACAGACCTTGCTAGGATTATTAAACTTTTGGCTCTTCTCCTTGTCTGCTTTGTCTTTTATTTTATTTTGTTAATTAATCTTTGGAAAAATAGGATTGTGCGGGGGCAACAATTTCCCTCTTTTCTTTAAACATTGCTATTTAAATATATTGGAAGCACTAGAAAAAATTGTTGCTTCGTAAATGCCACATTATGAAAGAACAGCCGATCCTTCTAATGTTTGCACATTGCTTGCTTTTATAGGTCATACCACCACAAGAGTGACAATTTCCAAACTGCGTAATAGGCACAAACAGATTTTAATCTACATCAGACACTTATTTCTTTTCCCCTTTAGTACCCTTTTAGAGAAATGAAAATGGGTTGCTGGAAAGAGAGCTTCCACTGTCTATCACCATATAATTTCCCTTTACAGTATTGTAAGTAATGTGGCAATTTTTGCTTCTTTTTCATACAGAAGAAATATCAATGCCTTTTATAGTCCCAGATGTCTCTCTCCATATTTATTGGGGTTACCTAGAACTGTTATAGTTGCTAAGTGATGACGATTTTGTTTCCTATTTTCTCCTCCTATGGTCCAGGCAGGATACTATAAACTCTTTTCTATTTCCTTCGCTGTCTGATGCAGCTGTTATTAATATTTCTTTCCATTAAATTTCCCCTCATGCTATTAATTTACAGTTTCTATGTTGCCTTGTAGCCATTTGCTTGCAAAAATAGTTTTTAAGGAAACATAATTTCATTTTTAATTTGTGTTGTATTTTGTTAATATTCCTCAGCTACAATATTGGTTCTGCTATATTTGAAATTATTATTGCCTTTTAGAATTTTTTTTTAATTAAGAAAGACAAGTAATTGTTTTTTTTCCCATATAATTTGACATCTGTAGTACTTTTTCATGGCTTCTGATATGTAACCCATGCTTCTAAGTTTCTAAGCTTCTCTGCAACTAAAAGGGAAAAATGCTTGGAATGAAAAAGCTGGTACGGTACTTATGCCAAGTCAGACCAAGTGGTCTATTTAGCTCAGTGCTGTCCAACTTACAGACTTAGAAACCTGGATGGACCAATGGTGTGTACCCTACAGCAATTGGCAATAGATTGACAGATATCTTTCCTGTCCCTATCCTGAGATGCATTTAAAGCATATTCTGAAACACTGAACTATAGACCCTTTCACATGACAAAGTGTTTCAGAACATACTTTAGATTCCACTTCACTGCCATGGCATCATCATATAGAATCCTGGGGTTTGTAATTTGGTGAGGCACTAGAGTTCTTTGACTGAGAATTCTAAATACCATTCCCTAAACTCCAGGGTTCCATTGGGTGATGCTATGGCAGTAAAAGCAGAATCATAATGATATAACTGTGTAGGGTGAAAGGGCCCATTTTCTTTGTTTTATCATATTGCTGCAGATGGAAATGACATGCCTGTGGTGAGTTTTCTTAACCCTTTCTTATTATGTTGAGATAGAGCTTGGACTATATACCTTTTTTGCACTGTATGCCTCATAATTCCTTAGCCAGCAAGGTCACTGCAATCCCAAAAGGAAAGTTTTCTAGTTTGCATTGAGGCCACACATATCTGTCCCATGCAGTTCCTTACACTGAGTGTATCACTGCCCTGGTCCATATTATTACATACTCTTGATGTGGTCAAGGAAAGACTCAAGGTGATGATGGATAACTGTCTCTAAATGTTATGTGGAGAAGTGGAGAGAGTATCCTACAGGTGTGCCATTTTGAACAGTAGCTTCATCTCAAATGTTGAGATTTTTTAAAAATAAAACAAAACTGAATCACCTCTAAAACAGAGGTGAGAAATTTTTTAGGTAACTGGTTTCTAGGGGTAATCAACTGGGGGGTTGTATAGCAGTGGGCCTGAAGCTATTGGTTCCCAGAGTTGGGGGGAGAAGCCAGAAATATATGAGTTCACTTTCTGTTCCTGGTCAACCCCTATCTCTCTCCCTCTTCCCCTGAACATGGTAGGCTTTGGGGAGAAGGAAAGCCACTGTAGGAGAGTCACTAGCTGATCACTAGCTGATCACTTGTAGAGGGATTTTGACATCTGGTGAATAGTAACAAACTTAGGCCAAGGTCTATTTTTGGCACCAGGATGCCTCCAAGGCTCTAAAATGTGCATGTTGCAGTTACTTCAGCATTAGTTAGAGCATACTAGATATGCCACTGTATTAGATGACCAGAAACAAAGAAGAACTGGATTTCTGAAACCTTAATTCTTTCTTTCTTATATGAAATGTTGTGTTTGCCAAAATGCACTCTGACATTATTAAAGAAAAAGGCACTTCGTCCATAGTTTCCTTTGGTTATTCCTTGCAATGATCCTAGGTACTGCAATGCTTTAGGGATGGCAGAATACAAAGGCACATTCTGTCAAGTACTGGATGTTTTTGTAATTGCCGTTAATATTATTTGCTTTTTTCTTAAGCACTTGATGCCTTGGTACAGACTTTTAAATTTTTGAAGATCTAACCGATTTAAAAGTCTTTAGTATTTGGACCAAAGATTTCTGAAACTTAAAAGTCTATGCGGCATTTTTATAACACACACATACTTTTAATTTTTGCAATGCAGTCTATTAATTTTATCCTTTGAAATGTTGATTAAAGAAGAAGATTTCATGATGGAAGCACTGGTACAAGGAATAAGGATTTCCCAAGGTGCCCCTCCCCTCACACCCTTGAGGATTTTAAAATAATCTTCAGAAGAAACATGCAGGATTTATGATGCTTATTGAAAGATGATTAAGGTAGTGGTATCTGAATAGTTAAAATGAAGTATTCAATTCAAGCACACAGAGATAAAGTGTTTAAATTATGCATGTGGCTTCAGTTGTTTGACTCAAGGTTCTAATTACATACCTGTGAAGATTTGTTGTAAGTTACCTGAAAAGCAAAATGTGCATTCAACAGTGTCCTTGCTGTGTAGGAGATATTTATCCTTGAAATTCTTCTTCAAGATTGGATTCAAATGATTAACTCATGCAGATAGGGAATGATCACTCCAGACTTTCCCACAGAATTGGCACCACTCTGGAAGTGTAGGTCGATGAATTGTTCTGATGCTGGTATATAGTGGGCAGGGGAGGGTAAAATGAGGGTATTGCCCTTGCCAAATAAGAATTCTCTCCCTACTGAATTTTTCCTTCAGTCCCAAAATTTCTAGCATTTCAGTATCTTAAAACCTAGACAGTGCATTTAGAAATATAGTTCAAGTATCCAAAGAAAAGTTGCAGGCAAAGTTACAAAGAGAATGCAAACACAGTAAATAAGAGTTCTAGATGTGAGTGTTTTTCACTGTCTCAGCCAGTATGGTGTAGTAGTATGAGCACTGGACTACAACCTTGGAGACCAAGGTTTGATTCTCTGCTGGGTCACTGGGTGACCTTGGGCACGTAATACACTCTTAGCCCCAGAAAACTCCATGATAGGTTCACCTCAGGGTTGCCATAAGTTGGAAATGACTTCGAAGCACACAGAAACAATTTTCTGCTATGCTAGAAGTTTGGAGACTGAAAGAAAATTTCATTAGGGGGCAGAGTTCTTAATTTCAGGGGCAATGTACTCATTTTGTCCATCTCCCACCTCTAAATTTCACATTCTTCTAACAAATGTCTTCTTCCTACCCAACTGTGGGAATGGCAAAACGGCACCAGGACAGTGAATAGATTAGTATTAGAAGTGGAAGTACCAGAACTAGTATTAGAAGTAGAGGAAATACAGGCCAGAAGACAAAATGGAGGACATTTAATTTAGTGGTCAATTATATCAACATGGTAACACCAATTTCTCTCTTTTTTGCTGCTGTGGGTTGAAACCTGACTCAAAATGGATTGTTTGAAGTGTCTGATATATATGCACATTATGACTGTAACAAGAGTTTAGTTAGTGTAATTTTTAGGGTAACTGATAACCAGAAATATCTACTGAGGGCTAAGGTCTCCTGAAGTTAATGGGACTTATTTCTGAGTAGACATGCACAGCATTGACTTGTGCAACAATGACAGTCAGAGGCATCCTCTCACTTGAGGTGTAAAGTTAAAAACAACACTTTCCCCTATTCATTTTTAAAATGAGACATAGAGAAAGCATTTCGAAGTGAGAAAGGACACTCTGTCTGGTTTCTGCTGCTGAAAGCAGCTTTTCATAGTAAGGCCAACCTCAGCTTTATAAAATCTCAGGGGTAAAAGAATAATGGTAATATACACAGGCCTTGGAAAATGGGACACTGGGAAATGTTCTTCCACTATCCTGCCATTGTACTTTATTTTATAGCTAATGCTGTGCCAGTTTGAGTGAATGCCTTGTTTGTTAGTTTGTTTGATGTATATTCCACCTTTCTCATGTGAATAGGATGTAAGGTAGCCTCCAATGTTATTAAGAAAGATTTCTAGTAAAAATACAATGTTAAAATGGAGATTAAATGAATTATACTATTAAAACATACAATCATTTAAAATAGTTTATAACTCCTTCTAAACAAGAAATAAGAATAAAAATCTTAAAACCCCCAATATAGATTTTGCACTTTGGTGTGATCTTTTCTGCATACATTTCTTCCTGAAGGAACACAGGTATATCTCAGTTAATGAAGTAGATGTATTCCTGGACAGTTCTTGTTTAGCAGAAAATTTGGCACCAGAGGCAGAAATAAGGTGGAAAGAAGATGGGTAGGTTTTTACTACGCAAAACACCTGGAAGAAAAAAGAAGAGCACTTCAACATGTTTCAGCAGACTTTTTATTCAGAACAATATGCTCATGTGAAATGAAACAACCAGGCCAGTTAAGCCTTGCATAAATAAATAAAAAAGGGGGGAAAAAAAGAAAGAAAAGAAAAACATGTTGAATCTTCTAGAGGCCACATGAAATCTCCTTCCCAAGTGCACCCAGGGATGAATATTTCTTTCAGCAGTCTCCAGTTTTCTTATGATTTCCACTTCGGTGGCCAAACTTGTATTTGCAGATTCCCCTTCCCACTGTTTTGCTGTTCATACATATTCTGTATAGGATTGTAAAAGCAGCTACTGGTTCTTCTTCCCTATGTAGCTACAGTAGGATTGGCTACTGTATTTTCCCAGCTCAAGCTTTTTTTGCATTGCTTACTGCAAAAATGCTGCTGCAACTTGGCATCTAAAATAGGAGTTTTTCCAGCCTCTCTTCCCCATCCTCCCAGTGCTGATGTGAGGGGTGGGAAGCCTTTGAGGCAGAATAACATAAAAAAGAAAAGGGACCTGGTAAGCATAACAAGACATTTTAAGAAGTGTTTCAGTGTTAGATGCTTTGTTAACTGAGCTGCATCTGTGATGGTACAAGTGGTAGAATGGTTACTCTTTTTCCTCGTCCTTCTACATCCCAAGTATAAAGAGACCTTAGAAAAGTTTCGGAGTTTGGAAAAGTTTCTTTATGGACTACAATTTCCAGCCACTGTCACTACTGGAATAGCTGGCTTGAGGATGCTGAGAGTTATAGTCTAAAAAACCAACCAACCAACAAAAAAACCAAGCTCTGCCTATATTATAGGACATGTCTTTTCCATGTACATCTTTACAGTGAGACTGAAGAGAGAGATTTCAAGTAGCATTTAGTGTTTATCTGTGATGTTTCATTGATAAATATAATATAAATGGTTTCCAGGCTAATAATGCACCAGAGGGGAATCATAATTCAATTCACTTTGGTATATGTAAGATGAGATGGCCTTGATACATATATAAGCATTTGTTATAGACAATAGTTTTATGAGAAAAGTAGAAATAACTGGAAATGGAGATATAAGTGCACAATTTGGTATCAATGGCTCTACTTGCCCTTAAATGATTGTTTTTTTTAAAAAAATAGTGATTGGGAAGTGGAATTATTTCACTGAGAACAACAGAATGGATTTAACAAGAAATCTAGTCTGAGAATATTTAACTACAGGATTGGAATGAGCTTAAATAGGACATTTGGACACCTTTAATAGCTTAAATGTAGGAAATACACATTCATAGTTAAGCCTAGTAGCAATATTCTCAAATTATTATGGAGACAGGAGGCTAAAAAATTGAACATTGCAGACAACAGAATTCATTCCTAAGTAGTCTTTGATGTATAATTAAGTAGACACAGTAATATATTTTCCTTTGAAGATTCTTCAAATAGGTTATCTCGCACTGCAGCTGCCTAGCAAAGTTCTTGTTCTGTTAAAAGTGAGATTTCTAGTCTATTTGCAAATCTGAACTGGCCGGTTTACCTGGAAGAGACAGGTAGAAAATGTCAAGTTTTTGCATTCCAAAGCAGTACTGAACAAACTGTTGCAAGAGATGAAAACTGTTTATACTCAGAAAGCATCAGAACAGCACAAATCTTCTTTCCCTCTGTCTCTCTCTCTCACTGTCACACACACGCACACACGCACATACACACATACTCTCTCTCTCTCTCTCTCACACACACACACACAGAGAAATGATCATCAGTTTTCCTTTGAATATAATATGGTACCTCAAGGGCTAGGAGGTTAATTACATTTCCAGGCCTTTCCAGTATCAGGCTCTGTGTGCGTTTCTTATGTCATGATAATTTGTCTTTCGGGGAGCAGAGTCAAGGAATTAACTTGCTTTGCCCATATATCTTGAGTTATTATCAGCCGGTGGCAGCTTCTCAACACTTGTACGCATTAGGCATTGTGACGTCAGAATCATCCCAATGTCTTGCCATAGGAGCTGTATCTATTTTTAACATTTTTATACAGAATTGCAGTTTGATGAGGTACGTGTGAAAAAAGAACCCTTTTAATAAGGAAAGAGAGCAGAAGTAAAGGAGTTCTATTCCAGGGAACAGGAGCAAATCCTGCTCCCCAAAAATTCCAATGGTACTTTTGCTTTTCCCAGTATAAGAGCTTTTCAATTAATTTTAACCTGTTAATTTATAACTGGAAGGAGAGGGGGCTGAATTAGTCTTCTAGGAGACCCTGGAGGACCACACCTTGTCCCCTCCCCAAAAATAAAATAATATAAAATAAAATAATAGAATCATCCCCAAACTACTTTGAGGCTGTGGGGGCATTTTCATCATGTTTTGGGTTTCAAATTGGCCTCTCCTGGGCTTAAATTAGCCCAGGGAGCCCACAAAATGAGGTGGAAATGCACCCCACATCCCTAGCAGATATATCAGAGCATTTGAGGGTAATTTTTTTTTTTTGGAAAATGTTTGCGATACAGCAGATCCTCCATTTCTGTGAGGGTTCTGTTCCAGGAATGCCATGAATTTAAAAAGGTGAATGCTCATGTCCCATATTATTAACTGGTGGTGACACGCATGCAGATGCTTTAGCATGTCCCTGTTCATATCACCACCATTTTAGGTGCAGGACGCAATGCTCTGTGTTAGCTCAAAGTCGCAGATGCCAAGATTGCCACTGTAATTGTTTTTGAATCCACGGGGCCTCCGAACATGGTAGAAATGTCCTCCAAACTCTCTTGGATGCATTTGGGGGCATTCTGGAACCCTGGGGCCCTGTGTCCCACATGTGGCCTGCAGGCTGCTCTGTGCCCACCCCTGGCTTACACATTTGGGCATATCTTCCTGTATTCCTTTAAGCATGTGATAAATACAGTTGTCTCTTGGTGATCTAGAAAGCTGTACAATGAGCAACCATGACAACCAAGATATACTTAATTACTAAGTGCTTCATCAAGGAAGAAACTGAATGGAGAATATTATCTTTTCCCCAAGAGTGGGATTTTGATTTGACAATGATCTCACGACTCATTCCCAACAGTAGGTGAGGTTGAGGAAATGTAGTGGGGCAAAGGACAAAGTAGGACAAGGCAAAATGGATGAAACCAGATGTAGTCTTACCCAAGGACCTGTAACTGTTTCCAAGGTGTGAGAGGCTCAACATTGGCAGGCTGGTCTTGGTGGTGCAATTTTGCCTGTTCTTTCCGGGTCAGCTCTTGGAAGGGTTGAGCCCCCCACAATTTGAGGATCCATTGATACTCTTATCTGACTGCGCCTCCCCAGCCATTATTTATTGGAAGCACTAAGAAATAATAAGACAGCTAATGTTATTGAACCAATCTTGGAATAAAAGAGGATAAAATGCACTTTAAAAGATTTTTAAAAAGATTAAAAACAGTAAAATGTAAAACACTACAGCACCTTCTTTAAACCTCAGAAACCTTTAGTTCTAAAAGCCTGTTGGAATAAAAAGAAATCTTTACTTGCCAATGGAAGGACAGCAAGGGAGTGGGGGGGGGCATTCTAGCCTCCCTAAGGAAGCAGTTCCACAGCCTGGGGGAGGTTCATTCTCCTGTGCCAATCCACTAAATATGTGAGGCTGTTAGGACTGAAAGAACAGTTTGTCCTGAGGACCTCGAGCTCTGGACAGACTTGTGTGGGGAGATACAGTCTGTCAGATAGCCTGGACCTGAGAGAATGAATTAAGATTGCTCTAAGAACATATATGATTGCTGGTGGAATAAAAGCTGCCTTCTTCTCTAAAGCCAATTTATCATCTTTAGCAGCCTGATATGTCACCTAGTAAGCTGGTTTTGTTAATATAAGTAAAATATAAAGGGTATTATCTCCCATATGAACAATGAGAGGGTTGAGAAATTGAGCTAGTATGGGTCTATATGTGAAACTCTTATGTACTTAGCTTGTACAGTGACATTCCTCCTCGATACACGTGTTGATCTGCTTACTAACATTGTTATCCACCAATCACTGTTGAACAGCCACTATTGAGATCTTCACCATGAACAGCCACTATTGAGATCTTCACCATGTCAGCACATTTTTTGTTTTGTACTTTTGTGTCTTGCTTGCATAAATGCTATACTTTGCATTTAATTAACTCACCAGGAAAGAGAGCAGTGGAGAGGAAGGGAGGTGTCTTGTGCTTCCCTGTAGGCATAGGCAAAAGTAGTCTGCTGCAGCCTCTCCTAGCTTGCTTGTTCTTTGACATTAATAACTTTGGCCATCTTGACCACACTCTGATGTTGTTTGGCCACACGTTTCCTGGTTTTCCCCTGTGAAATGTTAGAAGGTATGAAATGCCTTCCTGGAGGTATATTCTTTGCATTTGATGAAAAGAGCTGCAGTCTAACGTTCTGCATGACTCTTTGCTGGATTTATTGCAACTGACTAACACAGCTATCATACCCTTCAACTGCTCTAATCTGACAGAGACAGTCCCAATTAATTGTCCATCATCCTGCTTTTACAGCTCTTTTTAAAATGTCTGAGTTTCTTTCTCTTTCTTCCATTTCTCCCTTTTCCCTAAATTCACTCAAATGGCTGCAGATTCAGTTTGAAGTACAAAGATAGTTTGCACAGAGCAGAAGAGAGGTGTTTTTTTTTTTTTTTTTGCCCTTTCTGGTAGACTGAGGCAAAACCAAACTGCTGCAGCCTCTCCTAGCTTGTCTGCTTTACCTCATTAGTAATGTTTGCCATCTTGATCACACTCTGATGTTGCTTGGCTGTATGTATCCCAGTTTTCATCTGTGAAATGTTGGGGGCCATGGAAATTTCTGGTTTAGGAATCCTGGCTTGTCTGGATGCATATAACCATAATCCTGGGGTTAGCAGTGACATGAAGCTATTCCTTCAGGGTTTGTTTACTCATCTTCATAAACAGAGTAATGAAATAAGCAGCTCTCATGCATTGTTTTTCCGCCCATCACAATGCGGTTTATAAAACCAGGATTGTTTGTTTAAAGTGAAATGGGAATAAGGTAGCCAGGTCAGGATCACCCCAGTCCCTGAGACTTCTGGGTTAAAACCTGAGACCTAGGGGCTGTTGCTAGTGTTGTTATGGGTACAGAACCTGTTGGTATTATTAAGCTTTATGCTTTAAGCAGCAACCACAATTGCTCACAGCTTGTCATTTGAACACACAAAGACAACATATTTTCCTGGTTGGAAATTAAGTGAATTTGCAAATTGCAGCACTTTATTTAATTAACCTTTGTAAAGTACAGCAAGCTTCAGAGGCAACTAGAACATTCTCTGCCTGACCACAGATTTGCATGCAACCTTGTCTCTTGTCTGGAACTGAACTCATGAAACCTGGAGAGTTTGATACCCTGCCTGTCACAGGGAGGTAATTCACCCAAATGTGGATGTAGGGGAGTGCCCTCGATCTTCCAGCCCTGTATGTAAATTCATCCATTGTAGGATGGGATGAAGGCAAGGCCTGACAGAAGAAATGTTTGTCTTTCCATGTTTGGCTTGAGTTTAGGACTGGGAACAAAAGGCCAGCTCTTTTGGGAGCAGCATAATGACTACTTTTATAATAGGCGACTGCCTTGCAACTGTTTCTATTAATCCTCTGTTGTCCTACTTTTATAGCTGTTGTTAAAATGTCCCAGTTTCTCTCCTCTCCTTCTGTTTTCAGTCTCTGTCCCCAGCTTACCTGAGTTGCAAATTGAGTTCAAGGTGCAAAAACAGTTTTTTGTACAAGTAGAGAGCCAGCATGGTATAGTGGAGGGAACCAGTGGTGTAGGTTGAGTGTTGGACTATGACTCTAGAGACCAGGGTTTGATTCTCTTCTTGGCCATGGGTGACCGTGGGTGAGTCACACATTCTCAGCCCCAGAAAACTCCATGATAGGTTTGTGTTAGGGTTGGCGTAAGTCAGAAACAACTTGAAAGCACATATCATCATCATGAACAACAACAACAACAACAACAACTCAGTAGAAGAGGAGAGCACGGGAAGGAATCTTGTTCTTTCCAGTAGGCTCAAGGAACTGTAGAAAGAAGGAAAAGGAAAAAGTAAACTGCATCAGCCTCTACTAGTTTCTATATTCTTTCTTGTTAATAACTTTTGCCGTCCTGACCACACTGTGATGTTGCTTGTTCATATGTGTCCCAGTTTTCATCTGTGAAATATTGGAGGGTATGCAGGTAGAGTGTGGGAAAGTTACTTGTTGGTCTATAGCTCTCAGAATCCCCCAGGCAGCATGGCCAGTAGCAGATTCTGGGAACAGTAGTCCAAAAAGTAACTTTACCCAGCCCTAGTAACAGGATTCTGCATTTTTTAAAATTTCTATTCCATTTCATTTCCTATTTTTGAAAATGGCAAACTATCCAGGTGCATTGACTAACGGGGGTGGGGAGTAAAAATTAGAATGGATGAAATGTTTAAATGCTTGCTCTTCTGTATAGTTTGCTCATTTTAATTAAAGATCAGAGTTTTATATTGATATAAATCCCCGTCATAAACTGTTCATATGGCTTTCTGGCTGCATTCCAAGCTTCGTTATGAATGAATTTGGATGAGTTTCAGTGGCAGAAATGGTAATAATTATAATTGTTTTGGATCATGTATAAAGGGTGCTGTATGTCCTAAGCCACAAAAATGAATCAGGTCTGTGTAAATGTCATATACTAATTATTTTTCTTATTTTTTTTTCTGATCCCACTGACAAAAGCATTGTATCAAAAAAAGATTAAATTCCTCTTCTTTTTCTGATCTAGCAGGAGAAAACTGGCTATCTAAACACAGGCTGTTGTTGTGTGCCCTCAAGTCATTTCTGATGGATGGCAACATTAAGGGGTTTCTAGGGTAAGATATGTTCAGAGGGAGTTTACCTTTACCTTTCTCTGAGGCTGAGAAAATGCAATTTGCCCAAGGTCATCCAGTGAGTTTCCAAGGCCAAGCAAGGATTTGAAACGTGGTCTCTAGAGTCATTGTCCAATATAGTCAGAAGGAAGAACAAGGTCCTATAAATTGCCTATCAACACCTGGCACCTGACTGCAGACTGAGGAGACACTATGGTGACCCACACTAAGTTTGAATTATAATAATTATTACTGAAGATTCATTCACAAATCTAAGTTAGCCCATTGTGTTATGTAAGTCTCTGCCTCTATAGCTATCTTTTAGTTAGAGATATATTTGCTTTTTTGACGATGTGTAAATCCCTACAGAGGGCCAGCATGATGTAGTGACTTGAGCATTTGACTATAACCCTGGAGATCAGGGTTTGATGGAAACTCACTGCATGACTTTGAACACATCACACACTTAGCCCCCAGAAAACTCCATGATAGGTTCACCTTAGGGTCTCCATAGTCAGAGACGTCTTGAAGGCACACAACAGCAATAAATCCCTACATCATCTGCTGGCAAGTTGTGACTGGACAGGGGGTCTTTACAGTGGTTGCAGCAAAATTGTGGTGCAACTGCTTGCTGTATTTGCAATTTTATATTTGATGCATGAGACAAAGGCCATTTCTGCACGATGTTACTGTCCTGCAATGAGGACGCGTTGCTGGTGGTCTGTGAGTCGTGCTTTTGCATGATGTCATTATGTTCCTGCTGCCAATCTGCCCCCACCCGTCGCGATCATGGGATATTCCATTACTGGAAAAATCCAGCAATGTGTCATGGGCTTCTAGGACCTAGACTCAGATGCAGAGTCTGAGGCAGCAGAACCTGCTCTGAGTCCTGGCATAGAGACTGCTACAGCAGAACCTACAGAGCAGACAGTACCACCACCTGCCCCAGAGACAGAAGTGTCAGCCCCAGCAGGGAGCCCTGCTCACTCTGACACAGAGAATGATCTATTCATACCTACCTTTGCCCATTGTAGACAGCAAAAAGATCTGCTGCATTGCTCCCAGCAAATTTAAGCCAAGCACCAATTAATTAGGCACCATCTGCGCTGCCCCTGGAACCTACAAGAACTGAACTTTTCCCCTCTAGCCTTTGTCAGCAATCAACTGACCATTTCTCCTGTGCATGCTTCTGTTTGCTTCCCTTGCCTGTTATTCTGCTGTTTGACCTGTGTTTATATTGCCTGCTGTTGATTTATGGACATTGCTGGGATCGTTATTTGCTTCTCATTTGTTGTTTTCTTCCTAAAGTAAACTGACTAATTGCTTAACTACCTGAGCTTCTTGACCTGTATTATCAGCTTCTCCTGACTGCCAGCCCAGCCCAGGCATGGACACAATGGTGCCCAATCACGTGATGCTCCCATTGCTGGCAGCTGTGCGGAAAGGGAGGTGCTTCCTTCTGCAGTGCAGCATGGGAAGTGGCTGACTGCACTGTGGAAGGAAGATGAATGTTGTTCACACTACCCTTCCACAGGCAGCCAGCTGGGTGCAGAGGGGAGAATTTGCGTTGTACTCCCATCCTAACAGTAGCACTGCCAGGATGTGACAGGATGACAATGGAGATGGGTAAAGTGTGGAAATGGCCAAAGTCTTTCCTCCTTACTTGGGTTTTTAATTAGGTAACATAATATATTGATTGTGGGACCTTTGATCAATTTAATGTTGCTTTTAGCTGTGGTCTTAGCATATGTGTGTGCGTGTGTATTTGCTGCTCTTATGCATTGTACATAATAGTCATTTCAACTGTTTTTATGATGTTTTATTGACTGGTGCTTTAATTTATAATCTTGAACCTTCCTGCCTTTAGACTTCAGCACATTCAGATGCCAGGACCTTAGAGCTGACCCCAGATTTTGGCAGGGGCTGCTGAATCCGAAATAGAGAATGGAGCAGTTAGGTCTGATGTTTAATCCATGGACAAACTCTGATTGAGAAGGGGTGACCAGGAAGGAAAGCAGAGAACAAAGGAATGATTGGAGAAGAAGGAGAAAGGAAACAAAGGAAAAAGAGAGAAAGAGGGGGGAAAGGAGGACAGGTAGAGGAAATACTGAAGGGAGGATAGCAGACAGAAGAAGAAAGCAGAGAGAAGAAAAATGGAGAAAGCAACTGAAAGAATTCTGCTGCCTGATGCAACAGACATACAGGATGCCTTCCACGTATAGAAGCAAGCAGCTGAATTTGACCTTCACCCTGGTACCTGGTACCACTACTACAGCTAAGTGCAGCAGGTTATTGTAGGGTTGTACAACAGGGCTTGTAGCAGCAGAGGTAAATGTCCAGGGGACTTGCCTGCTCCTGCTGCCAAGGTTGGTTTCTTCAGTATGCCTAATGATAGAGCTGGCCCTGTTATAGAGAGGAGATGATGATGAAGATAACAATGACAACAGTAGCAAGGAGGAGGAGGAGGGTGGAATTAAAAAAACCCTGCAGGAATGAAAGGGTTGTCAGGGCAGGGCAGATGTGACAGTTCTCAGTTCTGGGTACAATGGAACTCCCTCATGGCAGCCTGAAGAATGATAAGCATGAGTAAGAGGCCTCAGTGGAGGCACAATACATACACAAAGGGAAAACAAGGCAAAGTCTGCAAGTGGGACTACAGTCTCCTACCTGAAGGCTGGAAGATTTTTTCTCAAAAGACCAGAATGGATTATATCCACTCTAAGACTGAGTAAAGGGGAAATTTTCCCCAAGAAACTCAGGAGAACAAATCCTGTTTATACTGCAGCCTATTCAGGGTTCCCTCCTCTTCCTCTTCAGGAATCAGGACCTGCCCTGCCATTAGGCAATCTGAAGCAACTACCTCCAGCAGTAGGTGTCAGGGGCAGCTGAGACAGACTCCCAGCTGTTCTTTGTGAGCTCTCTGGCCATTGCCCACTCTTGAAGGATGAACTATTTATGCCACACAGACTGTTCCGAACCTCCAGACTAGCCTGATGTCTTTAAGCGTGATGGAGAACCCTGTCCCAGTGCTGAAGTAAGATCTGACTACCAGTTCACTTGGCTCCATGGATTGGAAGGGACATTACCTTGGCCTTTGCCTCAGAAAAGAATGTGTCATGGACAGGTTTGACTGGAGGTCTGTGGAGGTGTGGGAATCTACGATGCACATGTAGCAAGGATGTGTATTTTAGGAACTGAATTTTAGGAACTGAATTTTAGGAACTTGAGTGTATTGGTATGCAGAAATCTGAGAAACAAAAGGTGATATCTGGGTCATGGAGAAGGTATATTGATTTGTTGAAATGTCGTACAATGTAAGTACCTTGTATTGGTTCATGAATTCTGGAACCTGTGACACGAGTTGGAGTGCAAAATCTTGTGTTCAATGCTCCCATTATGGCTACTAAAATTAGAGCTTATGTCAATGTCTCCGAAAAGCTTTTGGTAGAATCAGTTCCACCCTGACTCTTTTCTCCTCAATCTCACTGTCTGGAAGTTCCTAATGCTTGGAAAATTGCATCATTGTGTCAGATTAGAGAGCTCGGGAAGAAGATGAGCAGGTTTGAACAGGAAGGTAAATGAAAGAAAAGCTTCACTTGGGATAAAGTGAGGCCTAAGACTAATAAAATGCTATGAAATTCACAGTCACTGTAAGTCAACAAGCAACTAGAAGGGACATACACATACGTACACACACACACAAAATACAAAGCTCCTAGTTTCACTGATCACCAGGTTGTTCACAAGCAGTGTTTCCACTTGGTTATATCTACATTTGAATGTCACTCAAACAAACCTTCACATGTTTTGTACTACATTGTTTTAGCAGGGCTGTCCCAAGACATTTTGCTGTCTGGGGCTGAGCAGTGAATGGTGCTTCTTCCCCATACGAGTCAAGCTACAGCATGCCCAGCCAAGCTTTACTTGTGCATGTGGAAGAAAATCCAACAAGTGCCTCTTCCTACTCCTCTGATAAAAATATATCCATAATATATTTAAAAGCTCACAATTTGCTATCCATGACACGCCTCATCTGCTGCCTGAGGCTGCTTCATGGTAAAAACGGTACAGTTCAGCCTTACTGTGTAGGGTGTTTCTTGCGTTTTGTGCACTGGAGTCCATGATCACTACACACACTTTGGCTTGCAGTTGTTTAGTTGCATTTTGCAATATACAGAGGATGATCACAGTTTGGAAATGTCTCTTTTTTGGACTGTAGCTCCCAGCTAGCATACGTATAGGCCATGCAGGCTGGGGATTTCTTGGAGTTGTAGTATGAAGAAGGAACTTTTCCAGGCTCTGCATGTAATACACATAAGATATTGAATGGGTACCTAGCATGTTGTCTATGCTGCTTTGAAAGTAATGCACATTTTAAACAGGAGGGCTGGATAAATGAGAAGATATTGGTCAGGAACTGTAAAATGGTGTTTATGTGTAGACACTATAAAAAAAGGGGAGGTCAAGCAAACTTTCCTAGCACTAAGTTGCATTGTGGTTATTAAATGTTGGTTCTTTTTTTTTTTTAGTTACCTGAATGGTATTAAAAATATTTTTGAAGAGATGTTGGCGTCTTCCTTTTAATAAAAGAGCAATTTTGAATGACCTTCTTTTTGCCTTGCAAGGATGCATAGTATTAAATTTTAATATTATGCCAGGCAGGTCCAGACTCATCCTTGTGAAGCATAAAAAGCTATAAGTTATGTATTTTGAGTTTTCTTTTTGATTTTTATTAATAACTTATAACAGAAGCAGCCACCAGCAAAATCATTTAAATCACCAGTGCAAACCCGCTACTACCCACATCATATGTCAAAACTTCCGGTAATGCTCCTTTGCTCCTTCAACACCACTGACATTAATAATCACCAGCCTACTGAGATGGGTCCCCAGGCACGTCTCTTTTTGAAAATAGCCCCATTCTCCTATTGTTCCCTTTTCTTCAACATTTCTAAATATAAAAATCCATAAACTGAATTGTCACACAATGTAAAGTTAAATGAGCATGTGAAATAGAATCTGAACTTTGCTTTATTCCATCGTCAGATGATTTTTAAAGGCTCGTTTACCCACCAATCTGCAAGACTCTGAGGCTGTCAGATGAAAGAGCTGTTACTCTGAACAAAGTCAAAGTCTGCAAACAATGAATGCTGGAATAAAATAAAAAGGATAAGGTGCCTGAGAAGAGAACCTAATGGTGGTAATATGGCAGCGTGTCCATTTTAACTCATGTTCCCCCATAAGAGGTTGAAGTTAAGCTGCTCACAAAATAATTCTGTTTAATAATTAATTATCTGTACAGGTGCACACACATTTACCTAAGTGCATGGGCATAACTGTTCTTCAGTTGGGAGGGCCACTGCCCCAGGCCTCCACCCAGTGAGAGACTACTCCTGTGCTGCTCCCAGTATCTGTCCAAGCAAGGCGGTAGTAGCAGTCATGCTCAGCAAACTCATTTATACTTCATGCCCCTGAGGCACTGAGTGTGCCTGTCTTGTTACCCCAAGGGGGGGACCTTGAGGTCCACCAGCAGTGCCAGCATCTCCTTAAAAAGGTGGGGAATTACAGCTTAAAAGGAGGCTGGTGAGAGGGAGGATAACTACAGGACCTTTTCACCTATATATACCTGTACTAACTGCAAGAGAGTCAAAAGAATGTTTTATTGGAGGATTCACAGACACACAAGAAATCAAGCAGTCTCGTGAACCATACAAGGCTAGTGAAGGGAAAAGAAGAAAATGTTGGATAGAGAGATTTTGAATGAATAGGGTGATATTTACTAGTCCTGAAGTGGAGAATCAAAAAGAGGTGGCTCAAACATGAGAGATTGAGGGTAGCACAGAGGAATGAGAGTCTGGGATACAGCGTGATGCCCAAAATGCTAGCAAAATGCTGGGGTCGGAACTAGGGTTTGAATACCCTTCTTCCTACCCTGAATTGCTCTTCGGCAGAGTAAACAAAAGGGGGCCAGAACAAACTAATGGTCTTAGTTTGAGTGACAAAATATTGATGGAAGTCCTGACAGCCTCTTAATGTCTTGATTGGGAAAGTTAAATGAGGAAGATTTTGAGAGGAAATGTGCACAGCAGGGGTGTGCGCCTGCTGCACCTGGGTAGTTTTGCTGGCTATTGTATTTAGATGCTGGGATAACTGGAAGACTCTTTATTCTGGGCTTTCGTGTTTAACTCTTCTTGACCTTATGCCCTGGCCATGTTGAGGCTGTGCTGACCTAGCCCAGGTGTCCAGGCAGAGTCCTGCTTGCCACATGTTTCCCAGACATAAATATCTCATTGTTATATAATATTTCATGCCAATTAAATGATATTTATTGCTAATCATGCTATGGCATGTGATGGGGTGTAAACTGTGGTAATAGTCTGAGTGAGTGAAAAGAAACGGTTTCCTGGAAACAGCCCTACTTTCCAAACCTCCCAATGCTCTTGGCACTGCAACAGTCCTGTTCTTGCAACAGTACACCTTTGGTGTATGGTGTGCATAAAATGAGGCTGTTCAAACAAGGCTGTATTTTGTGTGGTCTGCATTAACCTGCACTGAGAGCGGCAGGTGCACAAATACTATGAAACAAATACAAGCACCCCTCAGTTAACAGAGCCTCTGAGCAAGAAGATCCTTTTACAATAACTTTTTTTAGATTTGTCCAGATCCTCATTTCTTCTTCATCGTCTGTCCAGCTGGAAGTTGTTTTTTAGCAGCATTGGTACTGGCAGGATGGTATATGCAATTACAGTCATGCGTTGCAGCACTATGTGTATGGTAAACAACAGAATATAGCTTGAGCTAGGAAAGAAAAGGATTCTACTTTAGCTGATCTTATTGTATGTGTGTATTTGCCTATAACAGTCAAGGTAAACAGCAGCTGCCTAATAGCAGTTGCTTCCAGTTTCTCTTATTAAGTATGCATGAAGAGCAAAACAGAGAGATAAGGGGAAAGCAGATTAACTGGCCTCATCAGCTACTCTCAGTGGGTTAAAAAAAAAGATAGCCCTGTAGACTAAAATGGAAATAGTAAGAAAAACAGGGGCTAGTGAAAGGGAATATCTATCTCTATGACCATTTCCGCACTAGACCGTTATAGTGCTATTATTCCACTTTCAACATCCTATGGAATCTTGGGGTCTGCCATTTAGGGAGGGGCCTCAGGGATTCCATAGGATGTTGAAAGTGGAATAATAGCACTATAACAGTCTAGTGTGGAAATGGCCTCTGTATATTCCAATAGTCTCTAGAAGGTTCAAAATGTTTCTGTGTATTTATGTTAGGCTTACCTGAACTGCTTGTCTCATTTCACATATGCATATAATTAGTTCAAAGTGAAAAGCTTGTTGACACAAGTTGAACTGCTCATCTTTTTGTGGCATAGGAACCTTTCCCTTTTCTTTCTGTGTTATTTCTGGTCTGTTACCAAATTTTCTGTGAAAGAAGTAATGCCCAGGAATATATCTACTCCATTAACTTAGGTATACTGGAACTAGCATAGTGACGCATTGAAAATTAAAGGGGCTGTAGTGTAGATTTTTCCTTAGTCATACTAAAAGTAGGCCTACTAAAATAAAACGGGACTTAAATTAGTTGTCTGATTAATATCAGTGGCTCTTCTCTAAGCATGTAGCACGAAAGTATTGGTGGTGAAGGCAAGAGGCATTTTGATTCATATTGTGTGAGGAATTTTACACTGATATGTTTGGCTCAATCTGCTGGGAAGAACTGGAAGATTAAAATAATACTGACTGCTGAAGAAGACAAAGTTGAAAAGTCTCTGGCCTTTCTCTTATTGAAAGCTTATTTAGATTTATGGTCATCCATCCTAATCCGTGTATGTCAAATGAACCATCACATCTATTGCAATAAATTTGTATGGACTAATTTATTTATTATATATGAATTATTGATTTTTTGGTGGTTCTGTTGAAAATGTTTTAACATTTATTTATTATATTTAATTTACTTTATTTCCAAACTCTGTTTGCTATTTACTAGTCTTATGAGTCAAATCCTATAGCCTTTTTTGCTGTTGTGCTACTCTAATTATGATCAAATCTGGATCCAACCTCCTGTGTTCAGTACACTATCTCTACATAGCTATGCTATAGTTCATATCTTCATCTATTCTGGCAGTGTTTATCTTATGTTATTTAAAGTATTTATTTTCTACCATTAAGCACAAAAACCTTCCATGGTATAGCTTAATCAAGACTTTAACAATAGCTAGTACATGAACAACAATTACTAATTATATATAGACAGAAGGGTTGGAAAAACCCTTGGACAGAAGGGTTGGAAAAAGTACCAAGAACACAGCCTCCAGCATTTCACAGAAGAAAACTGGAAATATGTGTGGCCAGGCAACATTAGAGTGTGGTCAAGATGGCAAAAGTTATGACCAAGGAAGCACAAGATAAGAGAGCTTTTGTCTGTGCCTACTGAGAAGGGCAAGATACCACCTGCAACTCTCTTCCCTGCTGAGTCCAGCACAGACCGTTTTTGCAGTTTGGCCTCAGTCTGCACCAACTGAAGTAATTTAAATAAGAAGCGGGAAAGTGGAAGGAGGAGAGAGAAACCTGGATTTTTTAAAAAGGCAGCTAAAAAAGTGCAATTAATCCAGACTGTTCCTGACAAACTGGGACAGTTGGAGCATATCTGTAATCTTTCAACCATGCAGGCTGACAATTAGTGAATGTGAAACAGAGATTTAACTGGAAAGTTAAAGCAAAATATGAGACATTTCAGCAATATATGCCA
This sequence comes from Ctenosaura bakeri, assembly GCA_948474755.1. NCBI lineage: Eukaryota > Metazoa > Chordata > Lepidosauria > Squamata > Iguanidae > Ctenosaura > Ctenosaura bakeri. The sequence goes on from CAOLHI010000525.1 coordinate 549,447, forward strand.
TACTTGGTAACCTCTTACTTGGTTTATGGCAGAGTGTGAACAGATGTTAGACAGTAAGTTTCATCAGCCCTAACTAGCATACTCAATTGTGAAGAGTGATGGGGGTTGAAGTTCAGTGATATCTGTGGGAGTGGTCAGTTCTGGCCTCTGGATTAGAGCAATGCATTATAGAAGGGGCTGCCAATAGAAAGGGTCCAGAAGCTTCAGCTGGTCCAAGTAGGACAGCAAGATTGCTTACAGAGATTGATTTATGAAGTCACATTTTGGATGTGCTTTGTGATCTGCAGTTTCAGTCCATCCCAGACCCAATTCAAGGTGCTTGTATTAACCTTTAAAAGCTATCAAAGTCTTGGGGCCTGGCTACCTGAAGAATTATCTTCTGCCATACATGTTTTTTCTGACCCTTAAGATTTTTCTGGAGGTCTTCGTATGTTTGCCACTGCCAAGTGAATGGCTGTGGCAAAAGGACTTTTAAGAGGTCACATCCAAGTTGTGGTATTGATTTTTTATTTTATTACAATTTTTCTACAGTAAGGCAGGAATGGGAAAGGTGTGATCTGCAATACACAGGGGAATTTGGAGAATCCCTTACTCCTTGTAGGCCTCAGATCCTCCCATTTTAAAAACCACAGAAAAAAGCTATAAAAATATCACCTTATTGAAAGTATGAAAACCCCTCTAAAAACTTTAAGACCTTTATTTTAAATTTTTGAACATACAATATTATAACACTTTATGTATCACACATTACACTATATTTTCTGTAATTGTAAAAGCCCCCTCTCCCATCCTCCTTCAATCCCCATTGATGGCTTTAAAGTGAAATTTTAGTAACCATTCCATAAAAGGATATACTTCTTTGTATCCCTTTTCTCCTTTAACCTTTTCAATTCAGAGGCCCCAACTATCCCACCAATTTGTTTCATTTATTTGCCCATTATATTTCTCTTTACTTTTCCTTAAAAAAATTGAATAAGAGAGATTCTGCTATATAATGTGTCCATTTTTTAATCCCAACATTGTTTATTTTTTTACCACAATGGTCTTACTGCATGTACTGCTTTTAACAAATTTTTTATTGTATATCGTAGTCTTCTGATTTACTCAGTCCCAATTTTCTTAGATTCAAAGTTAAGCAGATCTCTTCATTAAATTGGAGGCTTCTCCCCACTGTTTTATTTATCTCTTCCATAATTTCTGACCAAAAATTTTGTACATGGTAACACTCCCACCACATATGAACATATGTTCCTTTTTGTCCACATCTGTGCCAGCAATTTGATGAAAGATTTGTGTTTATCATTGAGATCTGATGTACTACTTACTAATTAACTTTAGTTGTTGTTTGCTAACCTTTATATTTTTAACTTTGTTTATCTGGGAGATCCAAAGTATTATTTCTGAAACCTTTCTAAAAACTTGCCCTAAATTGACTAAATCCTAGAAGTAAAGACTGAAAGTAGATTTTCATCTCTCCAAGTGTTCTGATTTGATAGGAATAGTCTGTCACCCCACTTTTTCATCTGGTTTTAAAATGTTCCAGCTTTGTTGTCCTCCTCCCACTTTCCCCCTTTGTCCTCAGCTGACTTCAGTTGCTGCAAACTGAATTCAAAGTGCAAAACTGGTTTCCACTCAATTAACTCAGCAGTGCCCAGAGGAAGGGGTGAAATCTTGCACTTCCCATTAGGCTCACGCAAAAGCAAACTGCTGCAGCTTCTATTAGCTTCCATATGTTTCCTCACTGATAACTTTTACCATCTTGACCACATTCTGATGTTACTTGGTTATGTGTGTCTTGGTTTTCATTTGTGAAATACTGGAGGATACAGATGGCATTTCTGGGAGCTATTTTTGGTTGATTTTTGGCTGAAAATATGGCAGTCTGTACCACCAGAAATGTTGTTCTCAGACATACAGCAGCAACCCATCTCTGTTAAAAGGTTTTAAAGTTTATTTTGTGAACTAGTCATAGAGTGTTGGTTATTGGACAATATGTGAATGCAATTAAATAAGAAAATAGAAGTTTGAAGCTTCCATTTGATTGAAATATCACTAATGTCTTTAGAACATTTCAGTAAAGGATAAATATTTTCTAAGTGTTGTAGTAGTTTGAGTGTTGGACTAGGACCCCTGGGGACCAGGGTTTGAATCCTTGCTCAGCCATGGACACCTTGAGGCAAGTCACCCTCTTTTAGGTTCAGAGTGTGAGTGGATTAAACCAAACACAGATCTGCAGGATTCATATAGCCACAGGAAGGACTAGTCCCCTCCCATGTCTGCCATGTCACATGATGACTACCTCACTATTCTGTAGGTGGAAGAAACCAGCCGCCATTACATATTGGCAGGAGGTCACATACCACACATAAACCCAAGGGGTCCCAGCCCCTTTCTCAACTGTGGCACTTCCTCATTGGTGGAAAATGTTGAAGTAGGAGTGTACGTTGCTACCTGTATATAAGCCCTGGTCAGGCCTCCATGCTTTGTTGCGATCTGATCTCTTGATCGCCACCCAGCTGCAGCTGTCTGTATTTTTGTATTTGTGTACTGAATAAACCTGGCCTCTGGCCTAGCCTTTTGGGTCAAGAAACGTTTTGTTCATTTGCCTGTTTCTCAGAAAAAGCTGACCCTCCCTAGGGCGCTGGAGGTGACAGTTTTTGGCGCCCAACGTGGGGCTATTGAGAAGCGGGCAGGGGTGAGAAGCGCTCAAAAATTTAGTCCCTCTGCCCAGGGGAACAGACGGGGAGGCCCCCTCTGAACACCGTCTGATTTTGGGGGCGGACGGCGAATTTTTCATGTCAAGGCGCCAACGTCCCTTTGAGACGTGACGGGAATTTTCGCAGTGCACTCCCTGGTCAACGGCAGCAGAGGTTCTACCTTCCTGATCCAAAAGGCTTTGGAATCTGAGTAGGGTGAGGTCTGGAACAATTGGACGCCTCTGGAACATGCCTCTGATTCACCTCACCCCCTGGTAAGCCTCCGAAATTGATTAGGGTGGGATCTGGAATTATCAGAAGCCTCTGATACATCTCACCCTCCGGAAAGTCCCAAAAACTTTTTTTAAAGGGACCGCCCTAGATAGGTACCTTTGGGCTTGAAATTAGTTTTGAGAATTCTCTTGTTACTGCTGTTCCAGCTCTGTGGCATGACTGCGTGTGTGCATGGGGAGCTCCAACTGTCTGTTATTTGATGTGTGTCTTCTTGCTTGTGAATTTGCGTTCTGTGTGTGTGTGTGTTGCATTCATTTTGTGACTGGAGTGAGAAATGTCTGTGAATTTGTGTTCCCTGTAGACTCGTGTGTGACTTGCATTCATTTTTGAGCTAGCGTGGTTTGCATTCTCTTTGTGATGGGTTCCACCTCCAACGGGACACCATTCAAGTTTGGACCTTTTTTGTGTGTGTGTCCTCAGTCCAAGGAACTCCCTGGGTGAGGGCAGGCATGGCTGCAACAGATTTATGCAGCATGTTCCAGGGCTGCAGCCAGGCAGTTTGGCTGTTTGCCCTGAGATTCCTCGAGATTCCTCTGCCTGAGCTCCTGCCTTCATCTCCAAACTGATCCTTTTACATTTTGCGACTTTTATGGTTTTCCCCAGGGATAAAATCTGGTACTGGGATTGATTTATGAAATGTGTCTGTGCTGGGAGTGCCCAGCTTCTTGTAATCAATAGGAAAGGATATGGTATATTATGTTTATTGAACAGGGAATTTCTGCCTGCATCTAATGCCCAGAAATTTGAATCAGATTCAATGAAATGTTAAGAATATATCTGTTCCTGTGATGTTCTTTTAGCCTGTTTCTGCCAAGGGTTATCCAGCATGAAAAAACAAAACAAAAACAAAAACAAAAACTCTTTTATATGGAAGAAAAGTGCTGGACTTGTGTTAAACATTCATCTGTGCAACATCTCTTGACTGCATCTCTCCTTTTCTAAAAAAAAAAAAAAGGACATATTTCATTTCAACAATTACGTGTGCACTGCCCTTATGTTCTGACTTGTTTCATTTTTTTTTAAGGAACTCTTTCATTCCATTTCCTGCCACTGAATTACAGCAGGAAGAACATAAATCTGTTGTTAGTCTCTGCATTGTGATAGCCTTTTCTCTCTCTGAGTGGGCCAGTTCTCATTTCTCAACAAGAACTTGGATTTTCCTTGGGGTGGTTTGTGTGGGCATAGGATTTCTGCTTTTTTCTTCTTCTTTATTTTGTGTTTTGATTGCTAGAGAAACGTAAAATACTTCCTGAAAATCTGGGATCAGGAAACTTACTGGTGCCCAGAGGCAAAAGATCTGTAATAAGGTCTATCTGCATAACTATGAGGTGATGGCTCTCCAGCATCACACCTTTTTCCTTGAGAGACAAACCTGAATTTCAACAAAACATAGAGATTGCAGAAAGCAGTCAGTTTTGCTGTTTGCCCTCAGATTTCTCCTTCCCTTCCTGAGACCACCCCAGAGAAAAGTTGCCTGAGGACACCATCTCTGAGCTCACCAAAAAGGATGAGAGACAGGCTCAAGAACTGCAGCAATTGAGAACACAAAACAGTGCCCTGCAAGCACACAAATTGGCTCTTGCATTTGTAGCTCAGGAAGCCCAGAGTAGACTGGCCACTGAAGAGGAAGAACATGCCAATCCACCACATGTTAGCCGTGAGGATTGCAATAGGGAAGTTGCAGAAAAGGAAACTGTTCTTTTTCAAAAACTGTTCTTTCCCAAGTTTCTAGTCCTCAAGGAAACATTCAATTGTTAAGCTGCAGATCTCTTTTGTCTCTTGAGCATTTGCATAACTATGGGGCCAGACCATGCCTCTTCAACAGCTCACTTTTTTTAAATCTCTTGGTTTGAAAAGGTGGGGGTCTTGAAACAACCTTTTTGCTAACCACTGCAAGATTAATACTTTTCTTTTATGCGATTTTAATTTCGGCATTCCAAATTGTGCCAGTGGTCTACACTGCAGGGATGGTGCATCGGCTGAGTTAATAGATACTAACATGCCAAATATAGTTCAATATAACTAAATCTCATGCATGATTGCTGCTTTGTATTGTTGTTGGTTTTCAAAGTTTTCACGTTGAAAGATTTGAAAAGGGCACTCTGCCAAGTACTGCTACTTGATTTTTCTCTCCAGCATTTACCTACACTGGCCAGATACACCCCACCATTGCTGTTTTGTTTTCTTGTTGTTGTTTTTGTTCCTTAGCAGGGACATATCAACAGCCTGCATGGCAAGACGCCCCCTCAGTCTCGCGGAGGGGGTGCTATTAAACTGTTCCTTGAGTTTTCTTTTTAAATGCAGGTACCCTGATTTAGTTGTGAGAAATAAAATATATTTTAGCTTCTGCAATATTATTAACAAGTATTACTAACATATGTATTGGCTTATAGGTTATAACACATTTTAAATATATTTACACACATATGTTTTAGTATTTGAGCTTTTGAAATACAATGCAGCCTTAAGGAGCATAAATTTTAGAAACTGGCAGCTTGGAGCCAGAGAAGACCTTGGAGAAACGGGAACCAGGCACCCGCTTATGCAGACTAAGGGTCAGCAAAAGTTGAAAGGGGATAAAATGTGTGTTGTTTTGTGGGAGGGGGTCCTTCTCTCTTGAGAGCACCCGTGTCTGCAGAAACGTTTTTTTTTTAATGCTTGATGCTTCAGCCGATCCTGTGTTAAATTGTTTTATGAGTGTTATCAGCTATCTCCCACAAGTTAACTCTCTGGCGGCAGCACTGATCCAAAGTAGTTGTACTCCTTGTTCACTTACATTGTGATTTCACTTTAGTGAATTGCTAAACGCACCAGGAAATGGCTTTTGCATCCAATTTTTCATCCCTTTGTAATAGCACCTTGCTTTACTACTCCTTTTTGCAGGAATTTTAACCAAGAATGGTTCTGCATAACTGTGAATACTCATGGCCCCTCTTTTTGTATCTTAAAGCATCTTGACTACACTTTGATACCAGAGGGGGGTGGAAACCCTCCTGGATGGGTTTCCTCCTGCTTTTATTACAGAAGATTTTTCCTTTTGGATACTTGAAGAGGGTTAAGCCCCAAACCTGAAAACAACAACAACATCTTAAATGTACTTTTACTTCAATGTTTTTAATGTTCCAGAAACTTTTGCCTACGAACTGTATATTTGAATTTGTAATGCTGTCATTCAATTGAACTCTTGCCTTCATTCAAATTCTTTTCAAATTCTTGATTGCTGATGTATTTCTTTGTAACTGTTGTTATATGATATGTACTTCTAGTAATTTCTGCCTCAATTGTTATACATTTTGAATACCAGTGTAGTGTATATGTGATGTTATGCTTTCTGCTTTTCTCTCTCTTTCCTTTTCAGGAATTTTTAGTGTGATTTTACAAGATTTATAGAAAAGTGGTAGGATTTGAACTCAGAACCCACAGGTTTGCCTACTTGTATTGATTTTCAACTGATCTTTGTTATTTTTCTGAATTGTTTGCATATTGCTAATGTAAACTTGAGCACAACCCCACTCTCTTTGTGTCTGGGGGATGATGTGCTTTGTTGTTTTTATCTGCCTACAGATATCATTATTAAAGAAGACATCATATCATAGAATAGAAATTTATGTTAGATAGATCAAAGAAGATTTTGTATGCCAGAGAATATTGTCAATTAATTGCTGATTTCTCTTACATGCTGTTGCATCTAAGAAGATCAATTGTTGATTTCAAGTATCTACTGCTGTACCTATGTGAAGTGCATAACTAGTTTCATATATCCATTATGTGTACATTATAGTAATAATTCTCTTTCTAAAAGCCCTCTATACTAGAAATATCCTTTTCTTGTTGGGATTATGCTACAGTCCTGATCTACTGCCCTCCCACATTTTTCATGGAACTGTTTCGCCTTTCTGATTGCTTTCATTCACAAAAGCCTGCTTTTGAATTACAGCATTTCAGGGTTCCTCTGTTTTGCAGTTGTTGCATTGCATTCACGTCAATGGGAATTCATCCAGTGAACATCATCCATTGTGAGTGCATTTGTCCATTATTGATATGTTTGCCAATAAGTTGTTACCGTGGTTCAGACCTGAGCACTGATAGCACTAGATATCTCTTTTGATATCAAATAATTTGACCTTTTGCTGGCACACCTGGCTTATGCATTTGCAGGGGGTCCCCAAAACGCAAGTTCCCAAGGAAGCAGCCGATAAGAACAGAGATTTCTCCTCTTAGGCGGGCATTCCAAAAAGCCTTGGTCAATTGCTCTGGGACCTGGCTTGCAGATGCATTAGATGCATTTTATTTTACAATGATGCTGGATTTGCGCCAATAAACAGCAAGACCATGATAAGTGCTGCACATGGCCACGCTATTGATAACGGCAGTTCAGATCCGCCTTTGTCCAGCCTGAAATTTGCTCTGTTCCTAATGCCTCGTGGTCTGGCCCTCAGGCACAATTTTTGCTATAAAACAAACAACCAAACAAAAACACCCTGATTTTGAGAGTTCACTGGCTGAATTTCGAATTTCATCCTGCCTTGCTGGAACTTGCTTTGTTCTCACCTGACCAAAATTTCCCTAGCCAACTCTGTCTGGGAAGCCTGAGGGGGGAGGTTGAAATGGAAGATGCATTGTTATAAAAATCTATTTGTTCTGTGGCCCCTGTTCGCTCTTTATCCTTACAGGAAGGACTCCAGTGACAGACTCAAGCTGCTGTTTAGAAGGAATGCGCCAGATATCTGATCTTTTAGGGACATTGGTTCTCATTGGTCACTCCGGAGGCTGACCTGAGACTTCAGTATTGGATTTTGAACTGTGCCTATTAACCACTGGAAGTAATTTCAGCACTGGCTACATCGACAGTAGATTAGGATTGATTGCACTGAAGCTAAGCAGGGTTGGGCCTGGTCAGCTCTTGGATGAGTGAAAAGTATTTTTGTCTTGTTTATATGTATAACTCTGAGTTTCTGTTGTCTATCGCAATGTATGCCAATCATTTGTAATATACTACCCAATGATAAGCCTGTTGATCTACCTCGAAGGGTCGATGTTGCTGGAGAGACTCAAATTCTACTCCAGGGATATGGGATGGGGCTAGGTCTAGGTCTAGGTCTAGTCCTTCCTGTGTGAGGGGGGAAACTGTGAGTGGATTAAACCAAACACAGATCTGCGGGATTCATATAGCCACAGGAAGGACTAGTCCCCTCCCATGTCTGCCATGTCACATGATGACTACCTCACTATTCTGTAGGTGGAAGAAACCAGCCGCCATTACATATTGGCAGGAGGTCACATACCACACATAAACCCAAGGGGTCCCAGCCCCTTTCTCAACTGTGGCACTTCCTCATTGGTGGAAAATGTTGAAGTAGGAGTGTACGTTGCTACCTGTATATAAGCCCTGGTCAGGCCTCCATGCTTTGTTGCGATCTGATCTCTTGATCGCCACCCAGCTGCAGCTGTCTGTATTTTTGTATTTGTGTACTGAATAAACCTGGCCTCTGGCCTAGCCTTTTGGGTCAAGAAACGTTTTGTTCATTTGCCTGTTTCTCAGAAAAAGCTGACCCTCCCTAGGGCGCTGGAGGTGACAAGAGGAAGGCAATGAGAAACCTCGTCTGAATCATTCTCACCAAGGAATGCCCTATTATAGGGTAAGAGCTGGCACATAACAACACAACTTTCTAGTAGCTGGGAGCCCATATTAATTCTTCATATTCCCATTTCATTGGTCAACATTATATGTCAGACTTTGGCCCATTCTTCTTTCAAAGTGTTTTCTATTTTGCCATTTTTTTTGTCAAATGTATTCTATCCATTGTCAACCTATATGCCACAGGCTGTACATTTTTATGCATGTCTACTTAGGAGCTAGTCCTACAAGATTCAGCTTCAATGAGACTTATTTCCAGGTAAACATATAGAGCCTTCAAAATAAATATCTGTTTCTTAAGAGGACAGTGCTATGCCTTTTTTTTGGAAGTAAAGTTATCCTGTTTTTTCAGTAGGACTTAATCCTTAGGTCATGTGTTAAGAATTGAAGCCTGAATTATTCAGAAGACAAATGTATGGAGTAAATGAGAATGCGGTTCCTATCATCTCTTTAATGAATGGGAAAATCATTTCCCAGATCTACTATACATATTGCCATAACACCTTATATACATAAAATCTGCATTCAGTGTGGTACACCTTCAGCAGTTTCCTGTTACATACACAAATATTTTGTTAACCTTGTTAGAATTTAATACCATGGAGGATGATCTTATAAAACTTTTCTGTGATAGCTATATTAAATGAACAGGCTGATCTGTTCTATAAATATAATTCCATTAATCTTCTGGAATATGTACTGGGAAGATTTCTTACCATTTCCTCTTATATTTCTTCATGTAGGATAAATTTCTAGTTTGTTTTAAAATGTGCTCTTTTAAGGTCAGAGTTAAAGCTATCATGATATCACAAGTTCCACAAAGCAAGGAAACTGGAAGCTAAGGTTGATACCTTCACAGGTGTGTCCCATGATCAGGAATAAAGTTGTGAAACATCACAAACTGCTTGCAGTTTATCTTGCAAAAAGCCACACTTTGCTTTTCCTGTTCTGGATGACGTAGATGGAATGCCTCTGAGGATGCCAATTGTTATCCTCATTCTATCTTGCTTTATGAAGCATCTGGATTTTTCCTATACTGTTAGAAGAATCCTCCTGTGTGTTGACCCCTGCCTATTTGTTGCATTCATTCTGAATTCACAGCCCCTCTTCTCCAACATGTCTGGATAATTTTTTTTTCACTAGAGTTTTACAGAAATATATGATGCATTTATCTGGAAACTGGAATAAGAGAGGTAAATGTGCCCATTTTCAGCACTTTAAAAATTACTGTACATGTGGGAAGTTCTTCTGGATTAATTTCAAAAATTCTGAAAGCAATTTTTAGAAGCAATACAGTTCTAAGGCTCATATACAGAACATTTTTGTCATAACTTCCATTATCTGAAAGGTCACTCCCATGCTCCTTTAATTACGATATTATATATTAAAGAAATTGTGGTGGGGCATTTTTTGAGGAAAATGTCATTTTGATCCATCTAAGGTGGGCACATATTGAACATATCTTCTCTCTCTTAGAAGCTGGTGACTCTTCAGCTCCAGATGGTACTGCATGAAGCATTTTCTGGGCCCTTTTCAATTTGCCTTCAAGCTTGTCCATGGAACAAAAACTGCCATGGTCAAACCAGTTGTTTCTTAATATCGGCAGAAAGTAGACAGCAGAAAGCTGTTGCTGCTCATCATCATCATCATCATCATCATCCACAACCATACCAATAATAATTGTATAGGCATATACCATAGTCAATAAAGCCTCTGACAGTTAAATTCCATTTTGCTATTGTTTTTATTTATGGTGATCCTACGGCAAACCTTTCATGGTGTTTTCTTTGTTGGGGAATTGGGAGATTTTTAGTAATAAATCTTGCAATCAGTAGAGTATTTTGTAATGTACAGGCAGAAACTGAACAATTATCAGTCCCACTTCATTATCTCCACCCCAGACACATTTCATCTAGCTCAAAATAAACACAAACAGTTTGGTTAAAAATACGAAAAGTTTACTCACAAAATCTAGTACATAGTCTACACAGATTCAATTCTTGAAGAAAGATAAGAGGAAAATAAGCACTCACATGCTTGCTGAAAATAATCCCTGTTAGGAGATCTCAGAGCATGATTTCAGGACAAAAGGTAAAGACAAAAGAGGAAGAGAACATGCAAGGGGAAGTGGGTGTTGACCAGACAACAGGAACTTTGCTCTAGGCAGTCCCCTCTATGCCTACAATACACATGCAAACTAACTAGCCAGTTAATTAAGCAAGCAAAGGTTGCTACTCCCAACATCCTTGGCAAGATTTATTCAGAGAGGGTTTGATATTGCCTTTCTCTGAGGCAATGACAACGTACTTTGCCCAGTGACTGAGTGGAGATTCACTCTCCTCTCTCAGAGTTCTAGTCTAAGAGCATTTCCACTCTACACTGTTATAGTGCTATTATTCCACTTTCAACACCCTATGGAATCCTGAGGCTTGCAGTTTAGGGAGGGGCATTTAGATTCTCAGCCGGAGAGCTCTTTGGCCCAGTAAACTACAAACCCCAGAAGTCCACAGATGTTGGAAGTAGAATAACAGCACTATAACAGTGTAGTGTGGAAAGGCTCTAACACTCAGACCATTAAGTAACACTGACAGTTTACAAAGGTTTTTATGCCCAGCCAACCCCTGCTTTTCTTCCTTGTCCTCTCCTTAGTAGGAAGTTTTTTTTTTTAAAGCAGCAGGCCACTCCCTAAACTGCAAACACCAGGATTCCATAGGATGTTGAAAGCAGAATAATAGCACTATAATAATCCAATGTGGAAATGGCCTATGTCAATAATATAGAAACATTGCTGGAAAGCAAAAAAAAACTAGATATCCAGCTGAGTCAATACCAATGTGGCTTTTTTTTTAAAATTTATACTTGGAAAACTTACTTTCCCACTCCTTTGGCCTCAGATTCTTTCTTATGCATCAAGCTGGAAAGTATATCCTATTTCCCATTGAGAAGTTAAAGTTTTCTTTATGACAGCTTTTTTTTTTTTAAATACTGCACATATGGTCTGGGGGAAATGATATAATTTTGCAAGGGAAAATCAATGAGGAATCTGCAGGCTGTCTTCTACCTACAGAAAGGCCAATTACGCAGTTAAGTACTGAAATATATCAAGCAGCCACACACAGTGCTGAAGATGAAACCAGTATAAGATTACTATTCATTGAAGATATATGCTGAAAAGTTTAAATTGTTCTAAAAATAAATATGGTGGGTGGTTGTGGGGTGGGGAGGTAGTACTTTATTGTAAAACAATATTTTGCTTGTTTAGAAACACCAAAAAGCCATTAGTTCTCATGACAAACTGAGATATAGAATATAAGGAGTTAGAAGAAACTATTCCAAAGGAAAATTACCACACGATGAGGCTGTTTCCATGGCCTAGTAAATCTCTGTCAGGGCTATATTGTTTTAAATTGCTATAGGTAAATCACATGGCTGAATGTTTTGTTGTCCATTAAGATGTTTTGTCTCCATTAAAAAAAAACACAACACCTCCACATAGAAAACTAGACACCAGGAAAAGGATTCTATTGTAGTCTTCTTGAGATGCTAGTTTTCTATGTGTAAGGATTTTTTTTTATTTAATAGGTATGAAGGAGCATTTAGTCAAGTAAGCCCACACCAACAGTCCCAAGTAAAGTGGTATCCATTTGTTCATTGCCAAAACCAGAGGAAATGCGTTACTGAAAAAGAGGACCGAAAAGGGCATAGAGCTCAGTAAAAGATCTGGTGTGGTGTAGTGGTTTGAGTTTTGGACTAGGACTTTGGTAGATTAAATCTCTGTGTAGGGCTGCCAGAGGGAAAATTGGAGGTGGCTCCTATACCTTTAATGGTTGTATAGAAGGGGGAATTTCAGCAAGCGTTGCTTGTTACCTGGTGGTGTGACAAGCAAGACCTGCTGAAATTCTTTCTTCTACACAGTCATTAAAGGTGCAGGAGCTGTCTCCAGTTTCCACTCTGGCAACAAAATTATCTTAGAGATTGCTTGGCAAGGTTTATTCAGAGGGGTTTTGCCATTGCCTTCCTTTAAGGATGAGAGAGTATGACTTGCCCAAGATCACTCAGTGGGTTTCATGGCTGAACACCCATAGAGTGATCTTGAGCAAGTCATACTCTCTCATCCTTAAGGAAGGCAATGGCAAAACTCCTCTGAATAAACCTTGCCAAGAAAACTCTAAGATAATTTTGCCATAAGTCAGCGTTACCCTGTTTACTGGGGGTCCCGGGAGGGACACCTAAATAACCTTACAATTACACAAAATGGGGAAATTAGTCAAGAGCACTGGTTGGCACTACGAGAGGCAGGGTAACACAGCAGGATCTTGTAACCCAATGTTTACGGGGTCAGGCCAAGTCAAGAAGCAAACCGTGTTGGAAATAATGAATGATCTTTATTAAATACAGGCACACAATGTAAGCAACACACGCACACAGATAACTAAGGAAAATAAAGGTGTGAGTATGATAGCGGGATTTTCAGAGGGATAGTTGATTCGGGTGATATGAAACCTTTTCCTGAAGCCTGGAAAGAAGATAGAGAGCGATGCTGGGGTTCGATGTATCTCAGCAAGTGGAGCTGAGGGGAAGCTCGCCAAGCAAAGCGGCAGCAAGGCGGTCTGGAACTTGGGAGCAATCTGAGGATGGTCTCAGAATCAGGCGGTTTTATAGAGAGAAATGTAACTGCAGGCTATGCCATACTTGGGGAAGACAATGCATTTTAGGAGCGGGACAAAGCTTTGGAAAGGTCAGATTTTAGCATGATTAAGTTAAGTCCAAATTGACAAAGAGCCAGTATGCAAACGCAGAGTGCTTAGCATTTGAGTATTCAGCTTGCCAGGGTGCCTGCTCGGGGCAGGGAGTCCTTTGTAAACAGCGTGCATACATAATAAGGGTGTTTGCAGAGAGGTCACCTAAAGCAAGGATCTGGCTATTTCTGGCCTGCCTGGGTGGAGGATGGAATGTTCAGCAATTAGTGGCGGAGCCTAGTTCTGTGCTTGTCCAGGGGCCTCACAAACACGTGGAGAGGGGTGGTAGAAGAGAGCCAAATTATTGATATCAAAATGATAGCTAGGGGTATCTCCAAGGAGGCCTAAACTGCAGTAACAGTCAGAGTCAACTTGAAGGTGCATAACAATGTCTATTGATAAGTACAAACTGAAAAATAATTAATATAGTACTAATCATGGCCAGAATTCTGTATGTGGCTTATGTATGCACAAGCACTGTAGTTACTCTACTATGTAGTGACTCCTGGCCCACCCTCCCTATCTCCACTTATTGGGCAGCAGCTGCTATGATTGATGAGATTTGTTCTCAGTTGCGTTGGGATGGGGGTGCGGGGAGTGCGGTTCACCCCATGCAGCAATGTTTTTGGGGTGTCTTAGCCCATAGCCATGCCCTTGCATGCCCTGGTCACGCCCCACACCCCACAGCCATGCCCCGCACACCGTTACCCCAGCTCCCTCCCACCTCCCCTCCAAACATTCCAAGCTCCACCACTGTCCGTTCCTCTGTCACTCAAAAAGCAGCTGACTGCTGACCCTTTCTCATGAGCAATCTCCACGTGCTGATAGCCAGAATCAGGGTCCCTGTTGTAATTCTCCCTTGTTCTGAGATTGCTCACATGAGAGGGCGTGGGAACTTCAGTCAGTTGCTTCCCAATCAACAGAGGAACTTACCCCCATAAATCATAGTTGTTGCTGCCCAGTAGGTGGAAACTGGGGAACTTTCACAATCCTATGTAGTCCTTAAACTAGGGGTGATATAGGGACCATGAATATGTAACAGCCACAAGTGTGTAACTCTAGGTATTTGTAAGTGCCATAGAGGATTCTGGCCCATGTGCATAGGGACAGTGGCATGAGAACAGGATGTAACAAGAGTATAAACGTGGCCCCATTTTCATCTGCTAAATATTAGAGCTGCTGTTGTTCCCTTAGGTGTATTAAGCACTTTAAATTTCATTCCATCCTATCAAAAAGTGAAATGTATTAATTTTCACCTAAGCGTCTATGGAGGTATGTCAAGCTCTGAATTTTCTGAAGTGGAGCTCTGCTTCAAGCCTGAGGGAAAGTGAATCATGTCAGAAATGGTTCTAGGGAGAAATGATCCACTACCTGGAATGAATCCTGTCTTTAGTGCAGATCCAGAGAAAATGTGTGACTTTTTCAATAGTCCTAGTTATTGCATTTGAACAGGCTTCAACAGAAGGGCATTTGATATTTGCTGCAAACCTACCAGCACCGATAATGTGAAACTGTATCCCATCCTGATTGTTTTGAGGTTAAATTATCCATGAGGCCTATTTTAATTCTGACATCAGCACTGCTTAGTAATAATAATGACCTCTGGGCTTGGTGCACAGTAGGATGGCTTTCAGCTTAAACGAAAATAACATACTCAGACCTCAAGCAGCCATTTTCTTTTCCTGTCTCTCTCCAAGCAGGGTCTTCACAGACCAGTCCTCCCACCTTTGCTTCTGGGGGAAGGAAGATGCAAATTTTAAAGAAGACAGAAAGGAGGAGCTGGAAAAATTAATATTCATTCTCTAAATTAAAATGCTGACCCCTCCTGCAGGTGTTCAGAATTCTAACAAAACCATTATTCAAATGTTACTTCCACATTGTTGCTCCCTAGGCAAGTTGTATTTAAGGCAGTGGTAGCTGGGGGCTTCCATGTCACGGAGCAGTGAATCTACCCTAGGTTTATGTCTGAATGTGAAGGTTCAGCACATTGGACAGATCTATTAAAGGTCAGACTAAAACTCAGCCTAAACTTTAATGGAGCTATGTAAGGTTCTAAACACTTAAAATTCAGACTAAATCCCACAACAAATTGATATGGAGGCTACTTTGTATTGTTCTGTGAGTTCAAATCATTCTGACTTATGGCAACCCTAAGGTGACCCCATCACAGAGTTTTCTTGGCAATAATTGTTCCAGGGAAGTTTGCCTTTGCTTTCCTTTGAGGCTGTGAGAGTGTGACCTGCCCAAAGTCATGCAGTGGATTTCCATGGCTGATCAGGGATTTGAAACCTGTTTCCAGAGTTGTAGTCCACTGCTGAAATCACTACACCACGCTGACTGAATCCTGCCTCTGATTCAGAGCAATGGGCCATTGCATCCATCTTAGTTTCTCTCCATTTCTCATTTTTTCATTTTAAAATCCAGTTCATCCTGAACTTTGATGAGTATTTTTCCAATTTTAGGTTGTTTGTCCTTCATTTTTAAAAATTTGCATTTAAATTTGTATACATTTTCAGTGTGTTTCCTCTAGCTCAGGTATTCTGCATGCAGTCTTGCCTAATATATGCCTGCCTCAAAAATATTATTGAAATGTAATGCATTTTAGGCCTTTCCACTAATCTACACATTATTTTGTTGCAGTTCCTCTTCAATATGCATTTTTCCTTGCAGTTCTTTTATTGGGGGACTTTATTGCAAAATCTGCAGAAGCTTTATTGCAAAGGTTAATTTAATTTTGGTTTATGTAGTGGTTTGAAAATGTGAAATCAGGTTAAGTTTGTATTAAAATGCAGATCAAATAAATTTCTCCGTGTTCCTGCTCTTATCCTGGAGGTGCCATAGGGCCAACATGAGTAGGCTGATCCTATGTAAATTTATCTTTTAAGTCTCTTTTAAAGAGGTCTTACCCAGTGGCCATCTTCTGATGGAAAATTCTGTGAAATAATTACATGCTCTGTGTGTATATGAAGAACTTCCATTTGTAATGAATCTCCTGTTGAAATATTTCATTGGCTGACTCCAAGCTTTAGTTCCATAAGAAAGGGAGACTAGTGTGTCTTCCTCTCTCTTTCTTAGGCACTTCCTCCACACTACTTAATTTTATATATTTCAGTTGTGTCAGATGATCCTTATGTTGGAATCCCATTGGTGCATTATGCCAGTGTAACTATGTCACTGTAGGCATTGGCGGCAGGAAGATTAAAGGACTAGGGCACAGCGACCATGGAGAATAGGATGTTTGGAGCTGGAAAATTATAGCTGGCCTGGTCTGTTAGGTGTAAGACCACCTTAAAACTATGCATGTCTGTTTTTGGTTGTTGCAGAGGTTGGTATTCTCTTCCACTTTTCACAATGACAAAAACATGGAGGATGTTGGAATATGATGTAATCATCCTTTGTCTGGCTACAGGGACATGGCTGGATAGTCCTCTGGTTTTTCCCCACTCTTTACCAACCATGGAAAGGCCATGAGGGGAGGTGGCTTCAGTGTCTTAGTGATGAGTCTGGTGGTGGAGGTGTTGTTGAATGGACAGTTGTGACTGTAGAACTATTACATTATGCTGTTTCATACAGAATCTTGGCTTATGTCTCTCTTTCCTCATCCCCACTATGGAGCTCTAAAACAAGTGCAGCTGCTAGTGTACTGTGCTAACAAGATTTGTAATATTTTACCCCAAATCCTTTTACCTTTCCTGTATACTGATTTTTTTTTTCTTTTGGTTGTCCTTGTTTTACACTTATTTGAAATCTACTGCATCTGTTTTAGGATGAGGAGAGTATGACAGTAACCAGTATTCCAAAAATGGTTGAAACTACTGGTTTGTATCTGATGGTGTATCTATTAAACAAACAAACAAACAATTTCATGTGTTGTTTTAATTGTTACCAGCTCCCTTGAATATATCTTGGGTATTAATAAAATTAATGGTATACCCTGTCTTTGTAGCATATAGATACTAAATCGCTAAAATTACAGCTCTGATGTGACACTGTAGGTGTGATTCATACTCTCCTATTGTAAAGTGACTGCTGTAATAACCTTGCCCTCTACTTGAGCAAATTACAAACACACTTTCACTGTATGAAGCAGTTTAATGAGCAAAGCACCCAATTGCTCAATGACAACTCAGGTAGCCCACCAAGAGTGCTTCTTAGGTAAGCGATTAACTAATTAGACTAATTATGGGGACCATAAGGTATACAGCTCATTTACAGTAGCGTTGCCTTTTATGTTATGTAGAACAATTGTTTGCGTGGAGGAATGGGTGACCAGCAGCATGAACTGAAAGCTCCTTCCATTCATGTATAAGTGGGGCAAAGTGACATCTAATTGAATTAAGCATTTGAGAAGAAATAGCAACAATGGAGTTATGTGCTATGGTCAAAGATCAAATCACTTCCTTTTCTACTCCAACAAATCTTAGCTGCTCTGTGTCCCTTTACTCAGCTTTCTTTGATATTTAACATAAGTGGTTGACATACTTTTTCATCAAAGGAGAGAGTGCAAGGAGTGCAGATTACATTTACATTGTGTAATGGCTATTTTACATGACAATTCAAAATGCTTAAAGGAGGCAACTCAGCGGTCAAGCCACTTAGCCCCATACTTGATGGCAAACTCATCTACCAGCTCAAGCCTGTGTGTGTTAGAAAGCAGATCTAGTGGTGTTCAGATGGCTTTACTCTTAACCGTGGAGGAAAAAATCGGTCAGTTTTGCTTTCTCCTACGTTTTGATATCTGCCAGTTTCAGTTTTCTCCCACATTTGAGGGTTTTGTTTTTTGAAAACTCAGGCCATTCCTGCACTGGACTGTTATAGTGCTATTATTCCACTTTTGGCACCCCTATGAGGCCCCTCCCTAAACTGCAAACCCAAAGATTCCATAGGATGTTGAAAGTGGAATGATAGCACTATAACAGTCCAGTGCAGAGATGGCCTCAGTTCATTTCTGCATGTGAAGAGATCTGAAAATTGGGGTAAGTTTGTAAAACTGAAGTGAAATTAAATTCTTGTCTGTACATAGTCCTAATTACGTATGTGTAGATTGTACAGACAAGCAGCATGATGCTGTTTGTGTTGAAGAAGTAAGTCCCCCTGAGTTTGGTAAAGCTTGTGTATTCATCAAGTGAATGGGCTGATTTCTTCCGGCAACAAATTATCAGCAAAATATATCATATGTCTATAGAGAACAGAAGGCACAATCACTGAAAACACAGAGCTGTTGGAAAGAAGCTAATTATAAGGTGGTGGCCCTGGAGACAGTAATGTGTTAACTATGACATGAGCTTGTCTAAATTATGAAAGAAAATAAAGCTCTAACAACAGAATGCTAACTTTTTTGCTGGGGAGGGGAGGGGGGAGAATGGCACAGAACTAAGAAATTAAACTGCCTGCTATGCACCAAGATAATTTGTGGCCTAGTAAAATCAAACATTTGTCTCCATGAAGTTGGGGGGAAATTGCCGTGTAAGAAAATATGAAAATATAAAGCTTTTCCTGCTGTGGAGATATGATGTGGTCAGAGCTTGCAGAACTATTTTTAAAAAGTAATTGTAATTCAAAGCCACAAATTAATTGGTTTTATCATCACCATTTCAGAAGTAACTTGCCTCTCACATTATCTGAAAGTGACAGAAACAGTAACTTTAAAAAACACCCATCCACCAGCATACTACACAGTTGCTAGCCTCTTGTAGAAAACACATCTAAGTAGGATGGCCACATAGCCCTACAACTGTAAAAGTAACTAGGAATGGTAAAATTATCCCTCATTATATTAAAATCATACTGTAAATTAGTTATGACTTAGTTATTTCCAAATAGCTAATTATTAGTATTTCATTATTTGTAACTAGTTACCTCCAAGCTCTGGTTGCAGCACTTGTTTTTACATATTTCTTCACTACCTCAGACTGCCAGAGTCACTCTGAGAAGGCGCAATACCACTTTAGCTGGCAGTAGTTTCTACCACTGGGGCCCAAAAGTTGTTCAGCATGTACAGACATTAAACTATCTTTTGGGAATCATAGAATCGTAGAGTTGGAAGAGACTGAAAAGGCCATCAAGTCCAACCCTCTGCCATGCAGGAATGTACCACCAAATCATTCCTGACACATGGGCCCTTTTCGCACGGCATTTTCCATGTGAAAGGGCACCTGGAGCATCGTGCGATTGTGAGGAGCGATCTGCACGACGCACTCACAATCAGTGACGCTCCAGGGTAGAGCAGGCGCCAATCGCGCGCTGAAAATGGTGCACAATTGTGCATTGCTCCCGGGCCCCATGCACACTTACCTGGCATGCGGAGCCTCTGGAGCTGCACCGGTTGCGCTTCCTGCCCCAGCGCAGCCTGGGAAACTCCCAGGCTGTGCTGCAGAGGGAAGAGGTGGGGCACGAGCAGGAACCCTGGGTGCGAGAGCCTCTCGCCGGAGGCTGCTCGCATGATCCCCATACCCCAGCGCCGGAAGAAGGTAAGGTGCGGAAAGAGCCACGATCATCCAAATTTTGTTTAAAAAGTTCTTCCTGATCTTTAGATGGAATCTCTTTTCCTGAAGTTTGATGCCATTGGTCCATGTCCTAGTCTCTGCAGCAGCAGAAAACAAGCTTACAAGCTTCCTCCATCTTCCTTATGACATCCCTTCTAGTATCTAAACATAACGATCATGTCATCTCTGCTCCCTAAGCCGCTCCTGAGACTAGATGGTTACTTTTTTATGCATTTGAGTCTGGCTACTGTTGCCTTTGAAGACTGTGTTCCTATTTAGATGGGTTAATAGTGTATGTGTGTGTATAACAGAAAGAGGGGGCTGTGATTTGTAGGGATAGCCCAACACATTTTGCTGCACTTGGCAGAGCAATAAATGCTGCTTTTTGCAACCACAGTTCCCATAATCTCTGACTGTTGGTCAAAGTACTGCTGTTGTCATTATATGCCTTCAAGTTGCTTCCAGCTTACAGCAACACTTAGTAAGATTTATTCAGAAGAGGTTTGCCATTGCCTTCCTCTCAGGCTGAGAGAGTGTGACTTGGCCAAGGTCAACCAGTGAGTTTCTGTGGTTGAGCAAGGATTTGATCCTTCGTCTCCTTGAATCCTGGGCCATTTCTGCACTACTCTGTTATAGTGTTATTATTCCACTTTCAACATCCTATGAAATCCTGGGGTTTGCAGTTTAGGGAGGGGCATTTAGAATTTTCAGCCAGCAAGCTCTTTCACCTCAATAAACTACAAACCCCAGAATTCCCCAGGGGTTTGAAAGTGGAATAATAGTACTATAACTGGGTGGAAATGGCCATAGTTTAATAATAAAACTCCTGCCGGCTATCATCTCCTTTACCCTTCACTGGTAGTTTTTTTTTAATAAAGCAAAGTGGATAAGAATTTGCAGCCCTTTCATGACTTCCAAAATCAGCAGCCTGAGGCAAACACCTTACTCTGTCCAAATAGTTAAGGTTGGCTCTGCTGGCTTAACCCATTTCCTTGAGTCTTTTCAAGCTGTCTGATTCACCTGTGAGAGCCAATATGGTATGATGGTTTGAGTCTTGGATTACCATCCTGGAGACCAAGGTTTGATTTACCATTTGGCCGTGGAAACCTACTGGGTGACCTTGGGCACATCACGCAGTCTCAGCCCCAGAAAACCCTATGATAGGTTTGCCTTTGGTGGCCATAAGTCACCATTACAACAATTCACATGCACCTTCCTTGATGTACTTCCTCTGTGCTTTCCTTCTGGTATGTTGTGGTTTGAAATGCACAGTTTGTTTTAGGGATATGATTTGGGAAATGTCCTGATTCACACTAACTCTGGGTGGGGTATGTAACCTGATATATTGCAGACAGTTTGGACTGCACCCCCCCTCTCCAATAAGCCCCTGACAGGATAGCAAAGGACATTTCAGGTATTTGAGAAATTATGGTTTAAAGCATCCAGAGGGTACCAGCTTGCCTCCTCCTGGAGAACGGCTTGGGTTATAATGCTGCAATTAAATCTGGGTGATAAGAATGTGGTTATCTTATAATAACTACTTGTACCAAAGTCTCAGCTCTCAACACACACATGCTAGGGAATAATTCCTCTTGAATGTCACAGTAATTATTTTAATGCCTAGGATCTCATTATATTTTAGTAATCACTGTACAATCTAAAAAAAAAAGCAGAATTTATTATTCCTCTAAAATCCATGAAATAATACAGAGGAAAAAAGAAAATGATACATGAGTATTCTAATTCATCCATAGACATGTTAAATGTGTTTTGTTTTAAAAACGTGAACTAACCTTGTTCAGATGGACAGAATCTCAAAATCCTTCTCCAGGCAGCCTTAGAAGTTTAAAAAGCTACCTAATAGTTTCTTCCCTGTCCTGAGAATCTCATCTGTACGTGGCAGAAGTTCTTCTGGGAAATGCTGATCCCTTTTGGTATTTCAAAAGCCTCCTTTTGTTTTTGTTTAATACTGACAACTCCTTCCTTTAGGGTAAAGAAAAGGCATTTTAATAATGCCCTTGTAAGCAGAAGGAAGTTTGGCACCTGCATCAACACTGATAAGAGGAGAGAGTAGCTGTACTGTTTGTTAAGATCACGCAGAGGGAGATGGCTCAGTTCATCTCTACTGTAAAGTTGTGACTATAATGTCTCCAAATTGCAGCCTAGTTTCATTTAATTTGTGCTCAAGGGCTCTTCAAATGCAGGGATTTCAACTGGTTGAAAGATCTTGCCATAGCTGAAAGGGCAAAATGTAACTAATTCTATTGCTTCTAATGAATGTCAGTAACTGCTTCATACAGGATGCATTCAAGAATTCATTTTGGTTATGAAGGAAAAGATTGGTGGGTGGCAGCATCTTGCAGAATATATTTGTGGAAACTTGCCATGAGGCATAAGAAGCATTTTAGCAAGTAGAACTTGTGGTGTCAAAGTCTTTGCTTCTTCAATTTAAAACTCATAGACTTGGATCACTTGTAGAACCCTTGCAACCAATTTTGTATCTTCACCCCCTCATTTTGGCTGCTTGCCTTGCATCCAATATGGAAAGTTTGGATTTCCTGTTATTCTAAAGCTGGTGCTACAGGCCCTACTGGCAAGCAGCCTTTTCCAGCTCTCATAAAAATGTTGCTTTCTTGGCAAAGTGACGGGAAGGGTTCGGTGAGGCAAGCAAGATTTCCACCCACACCTGAATTCATGGCACAGGACATGAGAACAAGGTGTAAGAAAACTTGTTCCTTGGGATAGTTAACTTTGGCTGGATCAGCAGAATGAGGTGGCTCTGGTATCTGATGTAGCTGGGATCTCCAACATAATGCCTATGGGCACCAGGCAGTCCATGGCAATAGCACCTGGTGATTTCTATGTCAGTGGAGCAGTGAATCCATTCTGGGTTTTTATCCCAACTTTTGAGAAGATATTGAAGGTATTGAATCTATTTTAGGGATGAGGTTTAGTATGTTGATGGAAGGGACTCTGTCCTACACTAGGGCTTGAGACTATCAACAATATTTCACAGATGAAAATAGGGACACATATATAAATTAGTAAGTGATGTGGCCAAGTAGCCCAAGAACAATGCCTTGCAGGGCAACCACTGTTAAAGCAAACACCCTCTGAAATGTTTCTTCACCCTTTCTGCAACTTTCCTAGCATATAATATCCTGTTTGAGTTGGAGTGATGAAAGGGAATATTAAATGGACTATGTTATAGGTATGGATTCCTGCAGTGGGTGAGATTAAATGAATCTTGAGATATCTTCCAACTGTACAATTATAGGATTCTGTGGATTCACAGGATGGCACTGTCAGGTCCAAATCTCTGTGTCTCTATAAACTCATGTGGTCATCATAAGCAAATTGCAGCCTCTTTGTTTGATCCTTTTCATCAAATTGTCAGGCGAAAATATTGTGCAATAGCATCACCTCCAGACATAAATGGAACAAAATTTGTTAAAATGCACGCAGCAGAGGTGGAGGGAGACTGTCATGAAGAAACTGATGCATTTCCAACAGCCTTTTAGGAAGTTTCAATTAGACCAATGGTTCTTAACATTTTCTCTACCACAGACTCCCTTTAAATATATTTTATTGCTGCAAACCGCCAAGACTTAACTCAGGGTGGTTTCTGGCTGTATGTGTGGTAGCAAGAAACGTCATGTGCTTTCTCTCAGCCACTCAGTGTCATTCACTTGTATGTTCTCACTGTGCACATGCTATCTCACTGGTAAACCCTGTCCTGGGGTCTACAATTTTGATATTAAAATATGATTCAATGTGCCTGAGAGATCACCCGGATGAGCACGTAGGCAGCAACGGTCGAACGATCAAAAACTATGTCAGGCCAGTAAAATCCCCAGTCACGTAGCCCCAGGAGACCTCAAGCTGTGCAAACCCACAGAAGACAAAGGGTCCTCAGCCCCTGAGAAGCTGACTTGAGGAGATTAGCGTGTTTGCCCCACGTTGAGCAAAATCCTATCAGGCAAAGACTATTTACATGAAGTCACACCACAACCAAATGCAGCTGAAGATCCTGAGACTTTGGCAACACCTTGTAATCTCATCATGCTAAGGAAGTTACCATTGTGGAGCTTCTTTCTTGTTGCAACACCCATTGTTCTTCCTGGGAAAGGATTAGCCTTCCAGGTACTTTCCCGCCTACAAATAGTCCCTGTTTTTGAGTGGTTCTTTGGTCACTTCTGGTCATCCCAGCAGACTGTTTCTCTGTCCGTTGAGTAATCCCCTCAGCCCTCTCTGTGCTGAGTTCCACTCCTTCGCTGTTTTTCCCAGACCAAGGACTTCAGGAAATGGTGCAATATTACCCCAGCTACAACCCCTTCAATATTCCCCTGTCTAGTTTCCTCTCTTTTGCTTCTTAATAGGTCTTGAGTGAGTGTGTGAGTGATTGCATTGGTGCGTGAGACTTTTATTCAATAAAATCATTTATTAGACATCTTTCTTTGGTTTTTGGCTTGGTCTGACCCTGTAAAAACTGGGTAAAAAGACCCCGCTAGGTTACCCTGCCCTCTCGCATTGCTATTGCTCATGTTCTGGCTAGTTTCCATTCCCCATCACATGGAGCACATTGAGATGTCCCCCAGGGACCCCAGAAATCAGGGTAACATACAGAAATAGCAAGTGCAGAATACATTTTTTATTATTATTATTATTATTATTATTATTATTATTATTATTATTATTATTATTATTATTATTAAATGATTTCATAACTTTTGTACAATGATGTCTGTCACCAGCAAAAGACTCCTGCTTCTTGATGTATGACTGCCTGCCTCTCTGCCTGTCTTCCTTCCTTCTCCATTTCATTCTATTTTAACTGTAAAAGCTCATAACATTTCT
The DNA here is from genome assembly GCA_948474755.1 of Ctenosaura bakeri. Lineage (NCBI taxonomy): Eukaryota > Metazoa > Chordata > Lepidosauria > Squamata > Iguanidae > Ctenosaura > Ctenosaura bakeri. The sequence continues at coordinate 574,156 of CAOLHI010000525.1, forward strand.
TCAAGCCTTTGCAGACCCCTTGTAAGGACGTTGTGAGTCCCAGGGGTTCACAGGCCCCAGGCTAACAACCAATGAGTTACACTGAAATTCCAGAAACATTTAGAAGACCCATCAAATTCACAGACTCTTCTCTTCCCATTTCTCTCAGACCCACAAGCATTCTTTCTGCATTTCTCCCTCCTCCTCTCTCTCTTTGTGTCTCTGGGCCTTTTCACACTACATAGCTATTGTATTATGATTCTACTTTAACTACCATGGCTACCTCTTATGGAATCCTCGGGTTTGTAGTCTTGGGAAGTACTGGAGTTCTCTGACTGAGACTTTTCGATATTCCTCCCTAAACTGCAAATCCCATGCTTTCACAGAACAGAACTATAGCAATTAAAGTGGAATAATAGTGCAATAGCTATGTAGTGCAGAAAGGCTCTCTGTGTCCCTCTTACACACAATTCTCTGTCTCCTTATCTCTTTCACACACACAAATATACCAAAACCATCTCTCTCTCTCTCTCCAACACATATGCATGCAGGCACATTCACAGAGATGCACAAAACCATATAATTCTCCATCTCTACCTGGCCTCTCAGGGCTTCTCAAGTGATCACAGCAGTGTTTCTACCCATTCGTCTGAGCCAGTGTGCTGACTTAGGGGCTTTTGCCCTACACTGTTATAGTGCTATTATTCCACTTTCAACATCCTGTGGTATTCTGGGGTTTGTAGTTTACTGAGGCCAAAGAGCTCTCTGGCTGAGAATTCTAAATGCCCCTCCCTAAACTGCAAACCCCAGGATTCCATAGGATGTTGAAAGTGGAGTAAGAGCACTATAACAGTGTAGTGCGGGAAGGCCTACAGTTTCTGTTCTAATAGATCTGAGTTCACATTGTCCTGCAACTGTCTCTTAAAGAGCCAACAACATAGAGAATTAAAAAATGAACAAACAAACAAACAACCAGGCAGCACTCTGTGGTGCTTTATTTTCCCCTCAAGATATGGACTATCTACTGCTGGAATCTACTGCTTTCCACAAAAAAGTTGGAGAGCAGGTAGTGCCTTGGCTTCAAGGAAGGCCTCCTTGGGGATAGTATCTGCCTTAGGAGCAAGGGGGTATCTTGGGAATTGCACTTTCCTGATGAGAAGACCTAAATCTGAATGGCTTGCACTTGAGACCTGGGCAGACTCTCAGACTGTAGAAGCATTTAAGCCTCCGTGTCAGTGAAACTCAGTATTGAGAATGATATTGTTTCTGGTTTGTGGGGACTTCGCTTCTTGGAATAGCTTTGCTTGCTGTTTGAAACTGGACCTAGATTGTGACTTAACTTTGGTGTTTGATCTTTCTCACTTTGTTTACCTGACTGCAGTATCATGAAGGACATGAGAGCCTTCCTGGATCAGAGAAAGGCCTGTCTAGTCTGGCAGTCTGTTCCTGTGCCAGTCAGGCAGTGAAATCCTATGGAAGCTCACATGGAGGACAAGAGCACCCTCTTGTTCATGGACCTTGGCAACTAGTTTTATGATTCATATTGCCTCTGATACTGGAGGTGACACTAGCAGCAATATTTCCCATGCATTTGTGTGGGGCTGGTAGTAAAAAAAGGTAAGTGGGAAAGAGATACATTTCTGATTTTGATTTTGATTACTTGTTTGGACCATCCATAAAAACATGAGGGTAGTGAGTCATTTTTGACAATTAGCTCTCCATATGGAGGTAACCACTACACAGTGAGAGTCTAATGGATTTCATGTTGGGCGAGTGTCATCTGAATCCATCCTTAGTAGAGTAGATTTATATTTCCTCACATTTTTCAACACTGCCTTCATGTTAAATTATAGTTTAGAAAAGACAGTTAGGAGCCTTCAGAAAATCTTGTTAAGTTTTAGCACCCTTGAATGCCAGTCACTTTAGCAGAGTAAAGCATGTGCCCTCAAGAAGTTGTCTGTTGACTTATGGTGACCTCCCCGCCATAAATTTCATATGGTTTTCATAGGCAAGAAATACTCAGGAGTGGTTTGTTATTCTGTGAAGCATAGCCTGCAACCCTTAGTGTTCCTTGGCAGTCTCCCAAGTACCAACTGGGCCTGCCACTGCTTAACTTCTGAGATCAGATGATATCTACTAATTTATAAATTTGTATAGGGATGTCATCCAAATCTTTACGGAGAGCAATGAACCTGGTTTGATACATTTACAAAGAGGGTCTCCCTGCTATTTCTGCTATGAAGTCCCAGTTTGAATCCCAAAAATTTACTTCCACAATCCATAATAGTATGAATGTGCTTTTCTATGTGTGTGCAAGGAGGAAAACTAGAAAAAGGGGTTTTATTTGTGTAGCAGGGAACAAAATGGGGTGGAGACTGGATTCACCAAGTACCTCTTTGCCCTGTCACCCATTTTTGTTTAACCACATTCACTCCCCATGGTGATCACTTAAGACTTTATTAAAAGTTCAGCTTATGATAATAATATTCTTTGCACAACATACATTTACTTGCTACTCTCAGTTATTTAGTTTGCACAGTTATTTTGCACATGAAGAATATTGTATGTTAAATTTGCTCACTTCTTTTTGAAAGCTTCACAACGTACTTACTAATTAGAATACATCAATTGGAGGTTATTTTTATTATCACTGATGATAAACTTTGCCTTCAGAAACCTCTTTTACAGTGACTATAGACCAAACTATTTTGCCCCCACAATTCTTGCCAGCTTTCTCACTATACCTTTGGTGGGATGTACCAGAACAGATATAAGAACATTTTCCTTACAGTAGGGTGCGTATTATCAGTTTCAAGAGATAATAAATACAAATCATAAGGGCAAGTTGTTTGTGTACTTCTGGCTTAATTTTTAAAAAGAAAATCACACAGTGTGTCAGTTTTGTTTACATGGAAGCTCTGATGACTACGTTTACTATTGGGAAAGAAGCTCCTCACTTCCTTTAACTTACGTGGGTCTTGAAGACTGTTGTAACTTTGCCATTTCCTATAGGACATGGCTTCACCTTCTTGTCGAAATCACTCGAAGTTCTATATTCTCCTGGTCTCTGTCCTCTTGATAGTTCTGACTAGACCACCATTGAAACAACTGTTGTATGGTGGATCAACTCTTCAATAAATTCCATTGATTTAGTGTGCCTACTTGAGTTAGAACTGCAAACAAAATTTAGGCCATGCTATGCTGCTCAACTGTGTGTCTGCTTTCTCCTTGTAGCATTTTATGATCTGAAACATATGGTTTGAGAATTTGGTTCGGTTCATGTTTTGATGAAACTCTTCCAAAATTCACAAAGTGCTTCATAACTGGGACATAAAGATCTTGAAATCTGTAAAATTCAGAAATGTGGGAGAAAAGCAAAAGTAACCAATTAATCTAGGTATCCCCAGGATAGTCTCCTATGTTTATGGTCCTGGATTATGGTTTCTACTGCTATTTTTCTGAAGGGATACTCATCTTGAATGCCTGAATAATACACAGGTACAATTCTAAGAAAAGATACATATAATTTTGACAGCTCAAAAGGATTAGGAATCTCCTTGGATTCATTTGTGAGAAGAAGTTGGTCAAATCCTAAAATCTGATCTACTTACCCCCCCCCCAATAAATCTGAATGTGGGAGATACCAAACTGACAGGTGCAGCCATCCTAGTTGTAGCTTATTGGCAGTTAGTAGGTAGATGACAGAGCCTATGTGGGGTAGTGGTTTGAACTATAGGTCAGGGTTCAAATCCTCACCCAACCATGGACATCTGCTGGGTGACTTTGGGCAAACCACACTCTCTCCGACTCAAAGGAAGGCAAAGGCAAATCACTTCTGAACTAATTTTGCCAAGAAAGCCCTGTGATAGGGTTGCCTTAGGGTCACCATAACCTGGAAACAACTTGAAGGCACACAACAATAGCAAAGTATATGATCCTACTTTTGTGCAGAGGATTGTGTGAACAGTGTATCTGCTTCCTATCTGGTTCTAAGAAAGATGAGCTGTATATCAAGAAAAACCAATGAGATTTGCAATGTCAGCCTTCTGAAGCTATTAGAAGAAAAAATGCATGATGTGTGCTTTTTCTAAACTAGCATCTGGCATAGGAAGAATTTTCATTAATTCATTTTGTTCTCTAATCAAGAGTAGATGAGAGAGAAATTTCACTTTTATGTATTTCTGGAGCTTTCATCACTTGTCAACATTATTTTTGTTCATCTGAATTTGTATAGAAAAGTCCACTTAATATATTGTGCTGCAGAATGCAGTGCTTGCTCTTCTCTTACATGTGTAAAATTATGTGCAGAGTGGATCGAATTCTATAAAAATAGAAGGTTGACTGGAAGCTTCTGTTATCTTAGGGTTACCATGTTAAGGAAAGAGGTCCCAAGGGCATGTCTATTTGAACTATGAGTCAAAGGCTGTGGGGAACATATATTTTTAAAGTCTGGGACATGCTATCATAATAGTTTCCCTGTGATGAGTAACAATCTTCCTTCACTCTTCAGTTGCATTTAAGTACTTATAATAGTGGTGAGCAACTGTGTTAGGTGACAATTTTCACCCTTGGCAGGCTGCATGGATATTTCTTCCCACCCTGGAAATGATCTGATTTCATGTCTGGTTTTTTTCCCCAGTCAGTTTTGAGAGTCTTGTGGAGTGTAGGATCATAAGGTGGGGTCACATATTGGGATGGTTTTGTATTGTCTGGAGGCTACTTTGGCCTGAAAATATGTCCCCATTTTAAACTTTGCGGGGAACAGTCTGGAGACTTTGGGGTCATCTGACTGTTCTCTGGGCTACAAAAATGGGTGGGAGCTTCCTGAGGCCCAAGGGGTACACTTTTACTACCTCACCTTGTGACATAAGTTGAGACCATTACATGGTAAGCCTTCCTATCTCTCTGGTACAGAATGCTAATACATTGTTATGTGATGAATGCTATCCTCAAGGAGACATCTTCATGATGAGAGAAGGAGAGGTTTAATCCAAGATTATCATTGCTGGGAGCATCCAGGCATCACATGCCCTGACTGCATGGCTTGATGGGATTTTCTTCTTGTTTCTCAAGTAAAGCTGGCCTTTAACATCTTCTAATTTATTCATTCTTAAAACCCATTTGACATACATCTTTAAGGCATATGTTGGCTCTGTGGATAAAAGTCATTAAGTAATTATATTTATTTATTTTATTTATTTCTATCCTGCATTTCTCCTTATGCAAGACACAAGGCTGGATACATATATACTATATATATATATAAAAACACACACACACTATATATATATATATATATATATATATATATATATATATAATCTCCCTATCTCAGGGTTTTGTGTGGGCTAAGAGTATGTGACACACCCAAGGTCACTCAGTGGGTTTCTATGACTGAACCCTGGTCTCCAAGCTCATAGTCAAGTGGTCAAACCATTATACCACGCTGGCTCTCTTATTTTGTGTACCTTATGGAAATGGATTATAGCTTTATGATACAACACATCCTTTGCATTGAGAGAGTCTCAAGTTCATTTCCAGACATCCCCAGTTAAAATGTAACAAGTGGTGAGAAAGACCTTTCCAGAGCTTCCAAAGCTACTTTTAAGAATGATGAATCTAGTGATGATTCATGCCATCCATTACTGAGTAATGGTAACAGGGTGCTCTGGGCCGCGGATCCGAAACACCACTCTATCACTGCTCAGTTATGGATGGCTTCAGCAGCTCATTATCTTCTTCAAATGAGCCTTAAAGAGTTGTGGTTCTCCAGAATAGACATCACCCAGATAGGTAGATCAATGGTTTGACTTTGTCTAAGGCATCTCATATGTTCCAAATTACATTCACTGACTCACAGTTAAACTCAGGATGTTTCAACCAAGTCTGCTTCTAATTAAGAGCAGTGCAATTAACTTTCTGTCCAAAGTGTTAATTAGAGTGTAATTGAGGAAGTGTAAGCAAGTTTTAAACGATTTGGCTAAATGACTATGTGTGTTCTTGTTAGTCAGTCTATCATAACTAATTGCTGATGTCAAATGTATAAGAGGCAAATATGGAATATTCTAATATATTTATCTTCATGTCACATATCTGTGCGACGTAGATCTTCTGAATAATGAAAATTTTCTCCTTAAATTTTGTATATTAACACATACAGTGGTGTATGTTATGGCATCTTCTCAGTGTTGTCCAATGGAGCATTTCTGAATGGTTTGCTGTCTGGACCAGAGAAAGTGTTGGTGCGTCCCTCGGTAGCATGCAGTGACAAGATTGTAAGACAAATTATTATCCCTTTTGGATAGAAATCAGGAAGAGAATTAATATCATTCTTGATAAATTATTGGCAATGGACAATGTACATGCTTTATTGGGCCATATGTATAATTGCTAGGATTTGTTGGATAGATGATGTAATGGGTTATCAAGGCTGTACTGAAGCTGAATGTATAATTTTGCCCAGTTGGAAATCTATAAACAGCCCAGATATTGATACTTGGACGCAAGTCTGCTAACACTAATTCATTTTTTTAAAAAAAAGAAAAGAAAGGAAAAAAACACTTCATATGAAGCGACAATAACAGACCAGTTCCAAACAATTTGGCATAGTTTTCTCATTTCATGAAGAGATGGCTTTATATTATTGTAGTACATTGTAACTTACTTAACAATTTTTCCTTCTTTCTTTTGTTTTTGTGTGTGTGTTAGTATGCAGCAAATGTAACTGTATCAATTTATATTTTACAACTGTGAAATTGCAGCACAGTGTACTGCACTGTGGGATGAGGATTATCAAATGTTTGTTTCTGAATACTTGAAGAAATGCTTATTAAAAACAATTTGTGGGACTCTTTGGAGATAAGTTACTCACATTATGTTGTGGCTTGAACTTCATATTTGATCCAATCCCTTCAGTAGGAGGCATCAACTTCATTCACTTCAGTTTTATTGGATGGTTTTCAGTTGTTGAATTTCAAGAATATGACAAGAAGCCGGGCCAAGTCTGGTCAGCCTTCTGTATGTTTTCCCTTGATGGTTTATTGCATCTTGTTGCTGTGTGCTTTCAAGTTATTTCTGACTTATGACAACCCTCAGGCAAACCGATCCTGGGGTTTTTCTAGGGTTGAGAGTGTGTGACACCCCCAAGATCACCCAGTGGGTATTCATGGCCAAGCAGGGAATTGAACTCTGCTTTCCAGAGTCATGGTCCAATGCTCAAACCACTACACAGTGCTAGCTCTGTTATTGTATGTCTGATTCGGTTCATAGTGGAGAAATTCCTTGTTGGATTTTTAAAATAAATGTATTCAAACAACATAAAAAGCCATCATGATATTTCAAATGAGATAGTTTGCATCACATTACTACAGAGGTATTTTAAATACTGTATCCCAAGTTTCCTTTTGTGGTTACAGATAAATTGGTGAAACCAGCAATAAATAACAGTAAAATAGACTTTTCCAGAATTTTGAAATCACTTGATGAAAAGCCATATGGAGGTAATTCCTCCCAAGCAAACATGATAAAGAGTACCATGTTTCAATAAATGTGTCATAGCAGTTATCTTCACAATGTAGAATTCAGTACATCAATCTGTCCATCAGTGCCATTGTCCGAACACTGTGTAATCAGTTTCTCAAAGTTTAATCTTCCCTATTTCCCTGTTGCTCAGAAATTTCCAGTATAGCTGCTGTAATTTGAAATCATTTCCTTGTGATGTAGAGAGGCAATGCTCCATGTCCCTGAACTGTTTGATTTTTAGCAGTTTTCAGAGGGGGAAGCATTATTCCCTCAGACAAGGGATGCCACCAGCCCCTTTAAAGGAGGAGATATTCAGGCTATTCCTAATAAAGTATATATGCCTTCTTGAGGATCAAAGTCTCTGGAAAAGGGGATGGGCTCCTCTGTGTCTCACCAGTGAAATTAATACACTGTGTGAGGATGTGGGAGAGGTCCTTCTTAGGTGGGGCACCCCCATTGTAGAATGACCTCACTGGAGGTCCAATTGGAGCCAATTCTGGCTTCATGTAGCCACCAAGTAAGAACATGGCTGCTTATTAGAACCTTTGAGCTTAACTGATTTGCTTTAAAATGCTTATGTACATGCAGTACTTTTACACTTTAAAGTCAGTTTGCACCAGCTGAAGTAAACTGAGGCTGAAGGGGGAAAGTGGGAGAAGGAGAGAGAAATTGAGACAATTAAAAGGGCTGAAAAAGTGGGATGACAGAAGATTAATCAGGAGTTTTCCTGCCAAATCAGGAAAGCTGGAGTGTATGATATGCTTGAATGCAGCTGCTTCACCAGATCCAATCCAAGGCAATCTAGTGTGGCATCAGGCCTCATTTACCTTGGACAGCCTATAGGAGAATCTTTAAGGGAGGAGCAAGGGAAGCATGTCCCTTAGACTTCAACAGTGGTTTTAACTCATTGACCATGGTATCCTTCTGGACAGGTTGTATAGGATGAGCGTTAGAGATGACATGTTGTGGTGATTCTTCTCCAATGTGGATGGCCAATTTCAGCAAGCCAAGCTGGAGGATTATTGCACTGCCTCTAGGTATTTATGCTGCGGGGTCTCTCTCTCTCTCTCTCAATCTCTCATATGCTGTTTAATATCCGTATCAGGAATCGAGAACTTTTAGCTTTCAGTGCTAACCTACCTCTCCAGAAGGCTTTCCTACAGGAAAAATACATGAGAATATTCATGTGGTTTTTGCTGAAATAATTGAGATCAATGTGGGACCTGGTTGGAATAGACTTATTATTTAGTACACACATAGGTCAAAAATAGAAGGATTTGGCCTAAAGGGGTGAATACTTATTCTTACATTGAACCTTATGCTAGCTGAAGCTTGAACAAACAATTCTTGAGTGAGGCTTTCTTTTTTTAACCAAAACTGAAGCAAAAATATACTTCTTCTGTATTTATATTAGGTTCTTTAGTGCCCTTATGTAAACATGATGGCATGGGAGTGTATCCTTTGATTTCAAGGGAAGCTCACAGAACACTGCCTTTGAAGTGCAAACTTCCATTTTGGTTCTAAGCATGTATATAAAATATCTTTCCCAAGATTACTAATTACGCATATTTTTCACTAGAAGGCTTTCAGTTCAAGTGCTAGTGCTATCTAATACATGCTTTTTTTTTTTCTAAAAAAAGAGCTGAATGGCAGAATGTAGTTTGGATGTGGCTATCACAATTAATGATGCATTTAAAAACACTTGGCACTCTTTAGGAATCAGCAGTATTGCCATATACTGTAAAAAAAGGGACCACAGTGGACCTCTCTAGGAAAACTCACAGCTTAAGGTCAAAATGAAATATTACCATTCTTACACATGGTTACTGCCAAGAGCAGCAACCTTGGCCATTTCTGCACTAGACTGCTATAGTGTTATTATTCCACTTTCAACATCCTATGGAATTCTTTGAGGCCCCTCCCTAAACTGCAAACCCCAGGATTCCATAGGATATTGAAATTGGAATAATAGCACTATAACAATCTAGTGCGTAAATGGCCCTCAAATCCCTCCCCTCCTGTGCATGACCCCCCTACTATTAATATAAAGCATGTGATCTCATTCCCTGGCAAATGTGTTTGCCTCACATATAGTGGGCAGTGAAATGGAGTGGGTGTGTAGGAACACACAATAATAATATTGTGTTACGTGTTTTATGTTATTATGAGAAATTATGGGAAGAGGCAAGGATGCAGGGTTATGCTTTCTAATGAGGGTGGTATGTGTTACATCTGATTCTGTCCTAACATCAAATAAACTCATTTGAAAGCAAAGCCTGCTGAACTTACAGGGACAAGTTTCTAAGTAAATGCAGTGGGAGTGAGAACATTCAATGTCCTTCATAATGGGTATCCTGCCACGTATATTAAATAAGCTCTTTGAATGGAATTTTCAGAATTAATTGTGTGATAAAAGAGCACAGGTTCCATTATGAATAACTCATACTTGTGGCGCTAAACTTATAATCACCCTGGTGCCTTTAACTTTAATAAAACTATATAAGTGTGTTGAAGACAGAGGTGAAAACCTCAGTGTGAGCTCTGATTCTCCCAGGGCTGATTTGGTATGAATTGCATGCACAAAGTCTTTATGGCAGAATTCCAAACTCTGTGATTTCATTTAATTTAACTAGTGTCTAATAGTTTCTCAACTGTATTTTCTTCAGACAGACGGCCATTAAAAATAATATATAGAAGAGGTGTAGTTTTCACTGAAAGTATTTTGCTCTGTCTCTGTATTCCTTTCCAGAGGAGATTTATTTAAAACATCAAATGCCTCATTTTCAGACCATTACAGCAGCAATTCAGAAATGACTTACTCCAAAATGATCATTAGACCCCAGCCAAAATATACGGGGCTGATCTAGTATAGCTCAAGAACAGACATCTCATCCCAGCCACAATCCTAAGTATTTGTATGTTGCTACCTGCCTTCAATGTCAGAATAATGTCATAGTTATGGAATGCTGTAATGACTGTAATATTGATGAAGCCATTGTGTTATATCCCTGCCAACACTGTTCATAGTTTATAGAGAATGTAATTCCCTCCAGGTATTTTTGGACTGTAACTCCCATCAGCTCTAGCCAACAAAGGCAATAATGCAAGAAGATGAGAGCTGCAGTCCAATAACATTCAGTATTTGCCATCCAACAATATTTGGAGAGAAATATATTTTCTCATCCTGATTTAAGATCAGCTCTTCTAAAAAGTACAATCAATACTGTTTTATAGACTTTCCTAATTATTGGGAAATCTGGTAGCAGCTACCATGGGTGTGTCTGTGTGTTTGTGGGGAATTATGTGGCCCATGGGTCTCATATAGTCTTTTTAGGAGTGTTCTAGTATGGGTCTTGGGACTCCAAAGCTCCCGGCACTCCCACATTTTTTACTGTCTTCCATTTTTGGCTAAAAACCCTGATATTAAAGTAATGTAAGAGTAGGCTAAATAGTGCTGTTTCTGCTCTGTAGGAATATTTAGTATCTATATTAAGCAGCTGGATGCTCTTGTAAGATAGGAAGGAAGGAAGGAAGGAAGGAAGGAAGGAAGGAAGGAAGGAAGGAAGGAAGGAAGGAAGGGAAGGAAGACTTCTGTTTATTGTTTCAGGAAATCCATGTTATTGGAGAAGAAGAGATAGACAAAAAGAAGTTGACCTAAACTTGGATAGAAGAGCCTCTAAAAGCTGGCTCTTATGTGCATGTATAAGCTAGCACATGGACCAAAGAAAGATACAGAATGGTAAAAACTAAAGGCCTGAATTATCTAGATTGCTCTCTCTCACTAATCTAATATATAGTCAAAGTTTGTTTGTCTGTGTCAGACGAAGACCTCATATGATTGTCTGCCCAAGAAGATTCTGTGGAATCCTTGGGTTTGAAGTTTAGGGAGGGGCCTTTAGAATTCTCAGCCAGAGAGCTCTTGGACCTCAGTGACTGTCTTGAATAGCCTGGTTGCTATGGAGATGAGGCCTAGTAGCAAGGAAGAGGACAGTGTATTCCCTCAGGAACCCAATCTCTATATGTTAGTAACTCTGAATACAGATTGGATTGGGCAATATGGGGAAAAGTTACAGGTACTGGGTAAGACAGTTTGGGGAATTAGAGACACAGGATCTCAAATCTTTCTAACAGGTATTACTTATGAGAAAATAAAATCCTGGGCAACACTGGGTGTGTGTGTGTGTATGTATGTATGTGTGTATATATATGAGTCACTTTATAAGCATTGATGTCTTTTTGCTTCCAACATGCTTGATCTCTGAAACAGGAAAAATACATTTAAAAACCTTCCAGATATGACAATGACAATCGTCTTGATGACCTCTGGTGGAACCTAATATGGGTCTTGGAGCCTAGTGGTCTCTGGAAGATGCCCAACTCTTGCACTACAGATTACTTGTAGGTCACAACTAGAGGAGAGTGTACTGGACACATAATGGTGTATTTTGTAATACCTGCTACTGATTGATTATAAGAGCACAGGATTTAGCTCTTGTTATGCTGAGAGTGGTGAAGCAAGCTAAAAGCAGAGGGAAAGGATTGCCAGAAACCTTGTCCTAGAAGATTTATATGAAATGTCAGCTGACCAGCTCTGGTCTACGGGTATAAAGAGACCTTCTTGCTTCTTTCCTGTAGTTGGTACATTTCTCTGATTATCACAGCTGGGTTTTAGTTGAAGATCCATTTTAGTTTCATGTCATTGATGATGCAAGGTATTTTGTGGCCTGATGCTAGGGGTGGCCTTAGCACCTGGTATCCTTGGGTAGACTGGAGGGTGCTGGACCCATTGTTCATGACTGCCCAGGGCCTTTTTTTCTTTCTTGCCTAGCACTCTGAGTGTCATATCAGACATTAAGGAGAGCACACATGTTCCCTACAATTAACCCAAGTACCTTCCTACAATGGGATTTACTCAGAGATACATGCCTCAGCAGTTGGACTTGTCAATTAAGGTTATATTTAGCTTCCAATAACCAACCACAAAACAAAGCATGTGACATACAAGATATGTAGGCGAAGAAGACCATGTGCTATGCCAAATGCTTACTTTTTAACACTCTAAGGGAGTACTTGTTTTACAAATATAATAAATGTATCAGCTAGTTGAGTTCTTAACTGCATCATGTGGCTCAATCTACCCATCCTTTAGAAATCTTCTAACACCTCTTATCTAGCTTTGGATCCTTGTCTGAAATTAATAGGACAGCCAAGCTCATCTAAGCCTTGCTCAGAACACTGTTTTTGCAACAAAGAGAGCCAACCAGGGACTACTGCCAGGGTGTTATGTTGTAATGTTCTGGAGGACCTGATTCACTCAGGTGCTGTTGAAGCCAAGTTCAAGGGAACATCGCAGTACAACAGTGTCATACATGATGCAAACTATAGCTCTGTTGATATAAATAGGTGGGAAAGGATGCAGTACCAGAAATAAAAGCAAAGGAAAAGTTGTCATGTTCTTTCAGCTGAATGCAGAAACAGCTTAATGCGTAGTTGGTCTCTGGCATGCATTTGCTTCTGGGGTGGGCGTGTCAAAAGATCTCCAAGACAAGGCACTGGTGTTTCTGGGAGCTAGACAAAAAAATGTTCTAAAAGGTGGTGGTTATATATTCCAATAGGGCTAGGCTTCTAGAAGCTATGGTGATGCTTACAAATTAGGAGGGCTTCTTCTCTGGAACACAGAGTGGGAAGACTTTCCTGTTCTCAGAGAAAAGTAACCTTATCAGTAGAGAGGCTGGTGTGACTTGGTGCTTCTTGTACAAATGTTTAGGTTAAGCTATTACTACCTTGCTATCTTTGGAATCCCTTGTAGGGATTATAAGATAACAAATCAGAGGAAAAGTAGGCAGGCATCTAAGCAACCTGAGAGGGCAGTGGCAGAGCTTGGAGTGTGTGGAGGGGTGAGTGGGAGGGGGCATGGCCACTGTGGGGGGTATGGGCACAGCATGTGGGGGCGTGGCCAGCGCACACGAGAGCATGGCTACAGACCAGGATATCCCAAAAACATTTCCACCCATGGCCAATCGCCTCCCCTGCCCCACGTCCCTATGCAACTGTAAGAGGGTGATATCTACAGACATTGATGCATCACATACCCTCCAACTGTCCTGATTTGGCATATAACAGTCCTGCTTAATCCTCTGTCCCACTTTATCAGCTGTGTTTAAAATGTCCCAATTTCCCTCTTTGTCCTCAGCTTACTTCAACTGCTGCAAACTGAGTTCATAGTGTAAAAGTAGTTTGCATCACATTGGTTCAGCAGACGAGAGAGGAGGAAGCAGAATCTTGCCCTTCCTGATAGACTCAGTCAAAAGAAAATTGCCATAGCCTTTCCTATCTTGTTTGTTCTTCCTTGTTAAGAGTTTTTGCCATTGTGACCACACTCTGGTGTTGCTTGGTGACGTGTGTCCTGGTTTTCATTTGTGAATTATTAGAAGGTATGGCTTCATCATAATAGTATGTGATGGATTAGAAACCTGGTAACTACGCTCCTCACCAATTTTCTAAAAACACAACCCACCTCCAACTATCATTTGCTTCTGGAACATAAAATCACCCCAAGGAGGACTAAGATGGCTCACCAGTTGATCTGCTTTTGTGGGAGTCTTGAGCAGCACATATATGCACTCTAAGGCCCTTTCCGCACGGGCCTATTAAAACGGTGGAGAGCGACCTCCAACGGAGGTATTCTGCACTGTGGAGTAGACTGGGGCGGACTACTTTTCCTAGTTCCGCACCTTAGTCTGCTCCGGAGTGACCGGAACTGGTTGTGCAGCGTGCTTTTTAAAAACCTCTTTTAAGAGGTTTTTAAAAAGTACGGAGCACGCGACCCCGTGTCGCTCTGTCCCTGCGCTCTGATGCAGATTTGCAGGCGCGCACTAGTGCGTGGCTGCAGATATGCTGGGGGCGGGCTTTCGGCTGGCGAACTTCTCCAGTTGGTGGAGAGCCTCCCCCGACTGGAAGCCACCATTTTGGACGCCGGAGCAGTGTGGAGCAATGAGCTCGCATTGCTCCTTGTCCCGACGGACTCACCCAGACCTACCAAAAAGCCGGTGAGTAGCGGCAGGGAGCATTTCCCTCGCCGCGTGCGGAAAGGGCCTAAATGTGATCAGCTATAATACATATTGAAGAAATAGTAATGATTGCATATTAATGGCAAAACAGTGTTGTAACCATTTTCTTCATGTGTCTGGGAGAAAAAAGTCGGTGAGAAAAGGAGAGGAATGATAGGGAAACCAGTGTGTACTTAACATTGAAAGAAGGAAGAATCTCTTTTGATGTTGGGCAGAGATGGGCAAATTTATTTTTAATAAGCATCCAAAAAAGAAAATCTACAGGAAGAACACAAGTATAGCACCTAACTAACAAACAGAAAGCTTATCAGAATGTTAGAATACTAAGCTAATGATTAGTATAATTCTTTTTAGTTCAGGGATTAGCATTTTGGATTCTGTAAAGTCTTAATGCCCCCATTAGAAACTTGTAATCCTTTGTTTACCAAAATAAGGTTTCAGCAAAAAGGATTGACATAGGGATGATTGCTTTTTGTATTTGGTGGACAGACTTGGCAGAAGGTGATAAAACTGTCCACTCTTTTTTCCAAGAAAAGAAAACTTATATACGATGTGAGGAGAAATGATTAAACATAGATGTATCTGTTTATTCTTAGTTATATTTATGTCCTACCCTCCAAGGCAGGTGACATACATTGCTCTCTACTTCCTCCTCTTGACCACCACAACAACCCTGTGAGGCAGGTCAACTTGAGGAGGAAAGAAAATGATTGGTTCACGGTCATCCAGTCAGTGAGCACCATGGCTTAATGGTAAATTGAGCCCGGATCTTCCACTTAGCACTCTAAGCGCTGCAGCACACTGGTTATCTGTTGGCTCTTGGGGTTTTTTTTGGTGCAGAGACCTGCCTTTTGCTTATGCTCTTTCCATCAACTGAATCAATTATTTTTTATGGTCAAAACCAGAGGGACATGATGGGACATCTTCTCTCCTTTGAAACATATACAACCAATTCAAAAAATTTTTTAATACTCACCTGTTATTGCATATAACACTCTGTAAAGCACACAAGTATTAATGTCACTGTCTAAACAAATAATTTGGACTATGCCTCTCCCATTAAGACAAGGTGAGTAAATAACCTTGGTTAGTTACTATTGCAGACATGAGAAGGGGAAGAGAAAAATGAGAGCCTTAGTTGCTGATTCACTGTTGTGGCCAACCTAAGAGCATAAACAGACCATGGAGGTGCTGGTAGTTGAAACACTTCAGGCCCATATGAGCAAATACATCTTGTCTTCTCTTAATTCACTATATATATTCTGCTTCTCTACTTAGACAGTAGATGGAGCATACTTGGGCATATGCAGAGTGCCCTCTCTGGGAAAACTGGGCCTGCCTGTTGCTGCTGGGATAGGAACAGAAGCATCTGTACTTCAAGGGTCCAATCTAGACTCTACTGCCAGTAGCCTGAGCCCTTGGCCATCTTCAGGGGCAACTCATGTTCTCCACGTCAGCGGGGCAGTGAAACTTTAAAGTTACTATCCAAAGTGCTGAAACTGATTCCCCAATAGGCTCAACACCTTGGATAGCTCCTTTAAAATCCAGATTAAAACTTAGAGGGTATGTATTACCCCAATGACATGGAAACCATCAATCACCACTAGTCATCCAGTCTAGTCAACCGCCACTAGTCAAACTCCCACTGCCCCCCCAACCTACCCTCCCAGTTTTTCCTTTAGCCTGAACAACTGGCCTCTTGCATTGTTTAAGCGCCTCCTCCTTTTCCCTAATGCCTAGGATCTTGAATCTGTTTGGTTGGACTATACATCTGCTTCTGGCCTTCTTCGTCTTCTCTTTCTGCCTTAGGTCTTGACGCAAACACATGACTGGGGAGACCATACACTTGTTTCTGACCTGATTAGATTTGAAGCCCACTCGAGTGGCTACTTACATGTCACACAATACGAAGGACAGAGAGCTTGCATAACATGTACATATTATAATTTATGAGTATAGGTGCAAATTGAGAAATAACTTCTCCAATTTAAATAAAAACCTGCTACATCTCATAGTGGAGAAGATCAGGTGGGACCACGTGATCTATGGGCTTGCAGGCTTAGTCTGCTGTCCTTGTTGGAGTTGATTGGCAACTTCTCCTTTTGTTTTATATGGTTCTTTATTTTTAAGCCAGATTTGGGCTGGACAGCACTTCACACAAAAGATGTCTCCAAAGTGAGGGCTGTTTAGCCTACACTAGAACACATCACAGCTGCTTTACAGCCTGCTTCTTCCTGTCATCTATATCTACATTCTGGTGGCCTGGAGCCTAATCTATTAACAGAGGTTGGGGTAGGGAATGTGTGGATCTCAGATGTTGTAAGTCTGCAGTTTCCCTCATCCTTATCTATACTTCCTAAGGTTGATGGGAATGGTAGTTCCATAACCTCTAGACAAATTTCACTTTCCCCACTCCTTCCATAAACCCATGGTTCTTTTTGCATTTCTTTTATGTCAACCTCACCAACCATACGAACAAATGAAACTTTAAAATGGACTACATTTACACAGCCACATGAAAATGCAACCATAAGAGTACTAGAACATCTCTGATCTGTGGAAGAATCTGTGAACAACACTGGTAAGGTGACCCTTCTTTTGAATTAATTAGCTGTGGTTAAGAATGTGATCTTATAAGCAGCCCTGCACTGAGGTGGGGTTTGATAAGCTTTAGAAATGTACCTCTGCAATCTACATTATTCCTTCAAAGCCTGGTTTTGCTTCTGAAGAGCACTGTGTTGCTGCCTTAATTGGTTTCTGAGTGGGAGAGGAAGGATATTGTGTCATGGAAACAGCAAATTTAATAAAGATCATCACATACCTAATACCATTTTAACCAAGATTTATGAGGTGATTGAGTCTGTTTTTTAAGCTCATACAAAGAGCACAGTGGAAATGTTGTAGATGGGAGCTTACTTTTTGTATTATGAGTGAGAAGTTACAAAATGAAAAAAACGATGTCTGGCTTTAGAGTACATTTCCAATGAGAACACTTTTGTATTTTTGAACACTTAATGCTCAAGGTGTGGCCCATTGAGTCTTGCTGGTTGGTGGCTGGGGCTGTTGAGACTCACAATCCATCAACATTTATGCACTGTATTGTCTATATTTATTGTTTCTCTTTTAACATGGGCATACTTTTATTTGCTTTTAATTCTATTAATAACTGAATTATACTTTAACTTTTGTATGATGTCAGCTGCCTTGAGTCCCAGGTCTGAGAGAAAAGGCAGGATGATGATGATGATGATGATGATGATGATGATGATGATGATGATGATAACAGTAATCTGGAGGGACATGCATTGACTAGATCTGGTTGTGGGATAGCTTTCCCTTCTGTACAATAGTAGTTTTTCAATCTACTTATAACTCCTAAGATTGCTACCTATGATAAAGTGTCCAGATCTTGGTTCAGAGCCCTTCCACATGTCAAAATACCAATTTACAAAATGGGGATGAATGGAATCATATCTCCTATCTCTGCCTTTGATGTCCATGTATTCAACTGACCTTACACAGCTGACTTTTCTGTATACAAGCAATACATGATAGGGTCTGCCAGCAGTACAAGGTTAGATTCTATCCACATGATATGTTGCCTACTCGTGAGCATTATAAGGTACAGATCATATAGAAGGACTACACATAATGGGTTGTATTTGCGTTAAGTAGACTGCACTGTACTTGGGCTCTGGGGCTGGCAGGAGTCCCTCTTCCATATTCCAGCTGCCAATGTTTTGGCCTCAAAGGAAGAAGGAGAGCAGCTAGCATCTGATGAACCATCCCTGTTGCTACTGCCATCCCATTTTGTGCATCCTGCCTTATTTTGATTATAAGCCCAAGAGCAGGGGACTATAATATCAGCTATTTGTAAGTCACTCTGGAAGACTTTGTGACTGAATGGTGGAGTATAAATACAAAGAATGAATGAGTGAGTGAGTGAGTGAATGAATGAAGGCCATAGATTACGACACAGTAGCTATACCAGGTTAGTTCTAGACTTACAGTAGATCCATTGAAATCCACCATGACTAGCCAAAATTTTATTGATTTCAGCATATCTATTGTAAGAATGACTAAGTCAGGATCAAACTCATAGGTTGTATACATGCAGGTTCTCTTGCATAACTTCAGATGACTAGGGAAGAGATTGGGAATGAGACCACTAGGCATTAGCCTGCTCACCCTTCCTCCATTCAGCAGGCATTCTTCTGAACAGGGCTAATGAGTCGGATGGCCATGTGCCCTACGTTGCAGAGGACAACCCTTGATTTGAAGGGATATTTAGTCCAAATCTAGTTTAAAGATTGTTTCTGCTGTTCTTGATGATAAAGTCCAAACCAATAGATTCAAATTACAAGACAAGAGATTCTGATTAAATATTAGGAAGAACTTCAAGGAAGAAACATAGGACATTTTAAAACAAATGTTGGATGCCCACTTCTTGGGGATGCTTTAGCTACAGATTTCAGCTCTGGGGTTGGCCCTTGGAATGATTCTATGATTCAAACAACAAAAAAGAGGAAAAATGTGGGCCCATCAGCAGCAGCCTGATGGGCAGATACACAAGATACCATGTCACAGTCTTCCAATCTTCCATGGTAATTCTGTGAAATGGTGAAATATATTTATTTCCATCTGCAGGATGGCCTTACAGATACTTGTATGTATTTTTTACAGAGAAAAAGAAAAAGAAAGGAAAATGTGTGTGAACATGCATGGGTATACGTGAATGCATGCTAGCCAAGCAACCTGTGCTCAAACAGCTGCATCCTGTCTTTTTCCCAGAATTGAGTCTTAAAGCAGCTTACAGAAATTATAACAGACAGAAATACAAACATGTATAGGCTGACATCCTGTTATTGACATGTAATTTTACCTTATGCTTGTGTATGATTTTTTTTTTTTTGGTGTGTGTCATTGTAGAGGTTGATAGTCCAACCAAAGCCAGCTCCAGGACTCACCATGTTGCTGTGGAAGCTGTTCCAACATCATCGCGTGGCTGCTGGAGAGCAGAGGGGCTTTGAGAAGTATCTACCGGTAGTTATGCTTCCATAACTAGGTGCAGGCTGGTGACTGTGCTGAGACCTCTGAAGGAAGATTTTTTCAGTCGCATCTGGCTTTGGGGATGTAGACAGAAACTTTTTCAGTCCCCCTAGTGTCCACTAGGCATGGAATAGCTGGGCCAGGAGGCTATTACAGCAACATGATAAGTCCTGGGATGGTGTCAGGGGACTGCAGTGGGGTTCCTCATGAGGAACTTGTATACTACAGGTAACCAAGTAGGATCTCAGCCATAGATAAACACATACAAAATATTACTGTTCAAATTATTTATGGAATTTTTAAATGTAAAATCTGTCAAAAAGACAAGAAATAAAGATAGTACAGCACACTTTTAATACCTTTTTCCTGATTAAAAAAAAAGAGTTCCCCAAAGCCTGATGGAACAGCAAAAGCCTTCACCTTCTGACAAAATGGCAGCATAGACCAGGGCCAGTTTCTTCTCCCAACCTTGTTTTCTTCTTAGTTGGTCTTATCACTGGAGATAGAAGGAGCAAGGGAGCAAGCAAGTATAGGATCTGTACCTGGAATAAATATTTGACTAGGTAGCCAAGGGACTAGAGAGTGTGAGAGTCAACAACAGCAGTTATTAAAATTCAGGTTTTGGACAATCTCCCAGAATTCAGGCTGGTTGGGGGATACTAGAAGTTGTAGTTCAAAAAATCAGACTTTCTAAGTTCTGGTCAATACATTGACAAGGTATCTTGATAGACACCATTCTCCTAAATAAATCAAACCTCAGTGTTCCCAATTTAAAAGGACCTGTTGCAAAAAGGAATCTTATTGAACTGCTAGTGTGTTATCAGCACAGCTCTTCTGATGCCTGGTAGCTATGAAATAGACTGTATAACTCTTTAGTGAAAGGGATATTTTTGAAGTGGGGGGTAGTATTTCATTGACCTTCAAAACTATTTGGAAGCTAGATTTTAAGTATGGTGGAAGCTAGTCCCACTTTAGAGGCATTTCATTAAAACAGCCTTTCCTAAACTGCTGCCTGCCAGATGTTTTGGACTTTGACTCTTATCAGCTCCAGCCAGCATGGCCAAAGGTTAGGAGTCCTGGGCATTATAAGGCAAAATATCTGGAGGGCATCAGGTTAGAGTAAGGTGAGTTCAAGGGACTGAGCTTTTTAATGTTCACCTACTGTGTTCTTCCAAGTACAGCTAAAGCTAGGGTTTACTACTCCCTCTCTCTAGCTATGTGGCTATCTGATCCCTTTCTTGAATTAGTTGCCTTCTGAAACTTGAATCTTTCTGCATAATTTACACCAGGGAATTTTGTATAGATGCTTTCTAGGTGTATGCAAATATGTGAGCTTAGAAAGTTGCTTTTGAAAAATAATGATTCCCATGATTACACGTAAAAAGTAATTTCTTGACGTTACTGAAAAAAGGAAAGTTTGTTGCATTTATTTTTTGAAAAAAGGACAGTTTGTTGCATTTATCACTACTTTTTCATTGCTTTTTACTTTTTTTTTAAAGCAAAGGAAGTCCTTAGGATTAGAAAGGAAATTGCAAAGAACTTGAAAAAATTCTGTCAAAATTTAAAAGTCCTGAAAATTTTATTTTAGAAATAAATGTGAAAACATTACATATTAGACCAGATAGCTTCATTTCCACTTGTTAGTGTTGTTTCTGAAATGTGACTTCATTATACCCTTGATACTAAAGCATGTGATTTGTTAGAGGAAACTGCTGTATTTTCCATTGTATAAGATGCGTCTGCATATATGACACACCCTATTTATATACTAGCAAATACTATTTGCTGGCATATAAGACATACCAGTGTATAAGATGCACCCCATTTTCAAATAGTATTTTTCAGGGGAAAAAGTGAGTCTTATACGCCAGCAAATACAATATGTTGCTTGCTATTCAGGTAAGCAAGGATGTAAAACGTTACTAGCAGCTTTCTTATCATTGAGAAGAAACGGTAGCTGGATATATCAAGATACACTACACTGTCAAAAAATGGTCAGCAACCATGCGATTTTTCATTTTTGTTCAAGAATGAAAGGTCCAATGCTTTCTTCTTGCTTTTTGCAAAAAAAATTCATTAAGTTTCCTTTTTGTGGTCAAACCACTGTATTTTGTGTCAAAAACTGCATCCTGTGCAAAATGCACATTTGGTTACTCAACTTTCACATGATGTTCATAGCAAAATCCAGAAATGTGAACACTTATCCAAAAATGCACATGAAAATCTTGAAAATTCAACTGGAGGTTGGGAGGAGGCTTTTAAAATTTTTAATTCTTGCTTGTAAAAACAAATTAAGTATGTGCAGACAAGTAGGTATCGATGAACTGCCTCTATCCAAGTAAATATGATTAAGACTGGGTTACTTGAGTTTTTTCACACAACATAAATTGTGAGCCAGAATCCAAGGGCCCCTTCCAGCTGACTTGGAAATAATCTGGGTCAATTCAAGTCAAAATCAGAGAAGGGCTGGGTTTGTACCTGATACCATTGTCCTGCTATGTTCCGGTCAGCTTGACTCACATTACATGGGAAGAATGCACCCTGAATGTCAGTGTTAACCAGATGGCATCTGTAGAACTTGGCACCAATGAAAATCTGTGTAGACATTTCCAATTTTCTTTCCTTTTCCTTCTCTTTTTCTTTTCTTTCTTTCTCTTTTATGATTGGCTGGTCACTAGGATAAGCTCAGCTGGGCTTTCAGGAGGTAAAAAAGATGTTTTAAATCATTTTTTCTGCTTTGGTCTCCTGCTTTTCTGATGTGCCGAGTTTCCATTTGGTTAATAATTGGTACATCTTCCTATTTGAAGGAAAAACACTTTGATGTTCTTCCTTATGGTTTCCTGCATAAAATTAGTTTTGACCTTTCAGAGAGTAACAAAACATGTTTTTCCCCTCGCTTCAGAATAGATAAAAGTAACATGCATAAATACAAAAACATATTTGTCTTGTATATCATGAATACAGAAAATTTGATTTACATGTTGAAAAGACATTTGTAAAAGAAGATGGAAATTTCCCCTTCCCCCCAATGCTCATTTATTCACTAGGTGCATAATTACAAACCATTCTGAATTTTCTTAAAAAAAGGAATAACTGTAGGACAGCACAGCCTAAGGGAAATTATTGCAGAATGCATTTTCTTAAGGAGAAGGGCGAAGAAGTGTAGAAAGAGTAGATCTATAAATCTTTAGAACCCTTTGGAAAATGAATTGGATCCAGTTTATTGGACTCGACATTCTGACTTCATAACCAAGTATTTTATTAGCCAACTCTTTTTGTACTGCAGACTCTGGAAATAATTCTGATCATGCCCGTGGCAGATTTGAATGTGCATGCAGAAATTTTTAAAAGGATCTGAAGGTTTCCAATTCACAAGCTGCTGTGGTTCTAGTTAATCTGTCAAAAATAAACTAAAATAAAAGACAATCTGGCAGCAAGGCAGGAAAATAATGCCAAAGGCATAAAGGATCAGTTATTTTAAGACTCATTTACACTATGAAATGGAGTGACTTTTTAGAAAAAAGGTTGTTCTGTGAGTTTTGGGGTCATTCTCAAAAGCAGCACAGGAACCATGGATGTTGTTCTGTCTTCCTCATATCATCAAATCAGCTATAACTGTTTTGCAGTCATATTGGAGTTTGTGCTGTCCTTTTGGACTTTTTGCACATCACCTCCTAGAATTGTTGATACAACCACAACTCGTAGAATTGCTTTACAAGTTAGGCTGGCTGGGGGATTCTTGGAGTTGTGGTGCCAAAAAATAACTTTGATGACTTTTCTACATGATGTTGGTTAATATTCACTAGGCAAATAGGAGAAAAGGCAGAGGAATGTGGCAAGTTACAATGCTGGCCTTAGATCAGGTATAGAGAACAACTTCCAGAAGCTCTAGCCAGAATTAGACAGCCACTTCAGGTGGAAAGATGCTAAGAGTGGGGAACTTTATTTGTCCTCCCACCTCAAGAGAGGTGCCTTACTTTGCTGCTATATCTTGTGCCTTCTCTCTTTCTCTCACTCTTGCATGTGGCTGTGTAACTTCTCCTAATGTTTGTTGCTTGCCTACTTGCAATTCTTGACAGGGCAGCTAGTTGGTAAAATGTAGTGAGAAGTTGATGATAGTATCATAGTAACACCCATGGGACAGTTACAAAAATGGGCCTATGTGAGCCATGTCTTGAGATTTTCTGTGACGGCCCTTTTCAATGTTCCAGCATCCCAGAGGTACATCTTGTGGGAACATGGAAGAGAGTCTCTCAATGGCTACTCCCAGGCTCCCTTCCTGTCCTTTTCTAGCCAGTTGCAGATCTTTTTGTTTTGTCAGGCCTTTGAGGGCTGAGTGTTTGGGAGAATGGGTCTTTATGTAATGTGTTTAGAGTTATTCTTCTTCTTTTGAATGGTTTGCTTTTATAGGCAGTTTAATTGTATTTTAACTTTTGTACAATTTTATTTGATTTATTTCACTTATGTGCTGTTTTTCTCCCAGGGTGCAACCCAAGGCAGCTTGCAAAAACAATCAGTGAACAACTGACAGTACAGTTTTAAAAACAGTTAAAATCATCACATTTAAACAGTATAAAATCATTTAAAAGGCACCTGGAAGTAATAAACAAACAAACAAACAAACAACACCTCAATGAGAGCCTATCTGCAAGTGATTACATACTTGATTAAAGAAAAAGGCATTGCCTGCTGGCAAAGGGAGAGCAGGGAAGGGGCCAGTCTGGCCTCCCATGGAAGACAGAATTCTTCCATGGGAGGGCAGCCACCGAGAAGTCTCACTCCTATGTCTTCATCAAGCGGGACTGTAAAAAATTTATGATGTAATTTTTTTTCTATGTCTGTTAAACTTTTGTAAGCTACCTTTAGTCCAAAATTGGAAAAAGATAAGATATAAACAAATATAATGATAATTATAATAAAGATGGGGGAATGGCAGGCCACGTCCCCTCCCACCTCAGGTAGTAGTAGAACTTGATTTGTCACTGGGAAGACATTGTGATAATTGTAGCTCAAGATGTCTGGAGACTGTATCAAAAATTACCAGCCTGTGCTTTAGATACTTTCACACCTCAATCAAATGGTAAAAATGATCCCTTCTGTGCTTTTAGATGGATGACAAAGTATGACTTGTCATTACCAGCACAAACACCCTAAAGCCACACCTGCACACTTCATCACCCACGTTTTGCATATATAAGGTGAAGAAATTTGAAGCTTTTCTTCCCTTGTTTCAACAAACCATAGTTTACCATTTTGTCTGAACAATTTCCATTCATTCATTCATTCATTCATTCATTCCAATTTATTTGAATGACAATTCCCAGACTTCTGAAGCCAGTGTGGTCATAGGAATACAGGGACCTGTAGTCCAAAATAGGTAACAAGTCCAAACTCTGAAGTAGATGGATCTTTGGTCTGATCTAGCACAGCAAGTTCTCCCACTTCATCATTGATTCAGACACATTTCTATGGCTCACTTTGTCAGGATGGTTTCTGCTTTCCCAGTGCTGAGATCACTGAGAGATGCTGATAGAAATTTGTAAGGTTTTATATTTTCCCAGTTTAACAGAAATAAAATTGCTTGTACAGACAAAGCTGCTGTGAAAGGGCATGTGTAAACAGCAGCCGACTTGACAGAAGCTGGATTGCAAACTCAGCTTAATAACCTTGGGTTGATTCCATCCAGCATATTTCACAAGAGGACGTGCCCAGGGCTTTTTCTCATAATATTTGATTCACTCTTGGCAAAGCCTCCTGTTCTCCTGGTTGACTGACTGTGTCTCCTTCAGTGTAAAACAGAGATTCTCATGTGTCCTCTTCTCTTCTTTTTTTCCCTCTTTTCTTTTTTAAAAAAGAAAATCTACTCCAATTCAAAATTGGCACAATGACCTGCCAAGTCCAAAGTGCTGTCTTGTTGGTTGCATAGAGAAGGTAGCTTATGGCCAGATAAATTTTGTGTGAGTGCCAGAAAAATCACTCATTGTACTGAAGATGCATCTGATTATGATACAGAGCAAGCACTCAATGGTTATTTTGTTACATTGCCAAATGTAGGTTCCAAATGAATGGCCAGGTGGCCTGGACTTGATTTTTTGCTATGGAATTGGCCTCTGGATATGAGTATGGAGCCCAGTGCCTGAAAAATAGCACACTGGAAGCAGCTCTTGGTTTTGAAGGAATGACACGCTCTGCACCTATTTAAATGTGCACTGCATCAGCTACCTAG